>CM052883.1:6487045-6723853 GCA_028534135.1 Potos flavus
TGTGATTTCTCCCATTAATTTAAGACGTTTCCTCTTTATTTTTAATTTCTCCACCACAGAGCTACAGTCAGTCCATAGTATTCTGTATTCTGTTACACGGCTCAGCCACTTAGTACCATTCCTCTGGAATTGTTCTTTAGCCATTTTATTCATATTTTTCCAATAAATAAATAAACATATATTCAATATATGTTCAATTTTTATATTCAATGTAGTATATATTCAATATATATCAATATAGAAGGATATATATATAGGATATATTTAGGGTATATATTCAATATATATCATTATAAAAAAATATATATTTAATATAAATTCATTTCCTCTCTAGTACAATGGTCATATATATAGGATATATATACTGATACATATATAAGATATATATCAATATGTATTCAGTATAAATAACAATATATATTCAATATAAAAATATATATAGTGTGTATATATATACACACACAAACGATATAAATTAATTTTCTTTCTAACACAGTGGTCATCCAACCTAAGTGGTTAACTGAATATAAATATATATGAATGTGAATATATACATATCACAGGCACAGGGTAGGGGACACTTTCATTTCTTCTTTTGCTTCTATTGCACCTAATTTACAGTAATAGATATAGTACATTATTAGTAGGAAAAAAAGTGGTTTCACCTAAAAACAAACTACAGATGCATGCTGTGATAAAATATATTGGAAATTAAAATTGGGCACCCGAACTTGAGAAAACCTTTCTAAACTACCCTACATTTACTGACCTTTACATGAAATCATTTCTTCTGAAATCCTGTTTTAACTTCATTATTTCCATTTTATTGTCATAATTTTTAATTCACCATAGACCAGTTTTATGTGTTTCTCATGTATGTGTGCTATTTATTTAGGGTGTGTGCGTGTGTGTGTTTAAGCATGATAAATGTAAAATAATGATGAGAACAGGAAGGCTTCCCAAGAATCAGGATATTCTGAGTGCCGAGAACATGCCCCCCCATGTCCCTTCTTGGCTCACTACCATCAGGTGGGAACCACCTGCCATTGCAAAGTGCATTTGTTCTAGTTGATAAGTTGTGTCATCCACTTTGTAACGACAATAATGACAAGAGTAAATGTTATTTTAGGGAATGCTTGCTTTACGCTGTGACTCAATCCGAACCACACAATCATGCAAGAAATATTCTGATTTAGCAGATGAGGAGACTGCAGGATAAAGTCACACTCAGGTCTACTCAGCTCCTACAGTACTGTGTGATCAATGTTCCAAATTCTGCATGATAGACAACTGAAAAATATTTGCTGAATTAAAAATGAATGTATGTTTGTGAACGCACAAAATTATGATTTAAGTGGAAAACCTACTGGGACAGTGGATTGTGGAAACCAACAAATCTGAAATCAATAACTGAAAGGGATACAGATGTTGGCTGCAAGATGTAGTGTCCTATAGAGACCATATTATTGAGAGACATTTATTGAACAAGATTTCAAGGAAACATGGCACTTACATCTGCAGGAGGGGGTAGGCAATACATTCCTCAGTTCTTTTGTCTTCTTAATGTTGGTGTAACTCTCACCTTTGTGGAGTATTTGATTCATCATCCTAACCTGACAAACATTTAATTTTGTTAAAGGTTTTATTTTTAAATAATCTCTCCACTCAACATGGGGCTCAAACCAAGACCCTCAAAATCAAGAATCACGTGCTCTACCAATTGAGCCATCCAAGTGCCCCTACAAATGTCTAATTTTAAATATCTTTCCTTGCAATTTATTTCAGAGATCAGTATTTTTAAAAATGCTAACATTGGCAAATTGTGGATTAAGTTTGCTCCCTCCTTTGTTCTAAGGGTTTGTAATTCTTTCTAGACATATATAAACTTTAATTTTTGCTTGAACTCATCAATAGAAGCTTAAAGATTGATATTTATTCATGTTAAATTTGATGAAAATGTTCTATGTAGTTTTGAGACCCTATAGATAATACCGTGCAAATGAGAAGCCTGATGCTACAGTCCGATAAGCAGAATTCCCGGAGGTAACCTGCTGATTTCCAAGAAACCATTTGGCAGAAGGACCATTTTTATAATACCACTCTCTCACTTTCTACCTTAAAGGTATTGTCTTCACTTCTATGTCACTTGTTTAATCTATACTGGAAGGAAGGAAGGAAGGGAGGGAGGGAGGGAGGGAGGGAGGAAGGGAAGGGAAAGGAAGGGAAGGGAAAGGAAGGGAAGGAAAGGGAAGGGAAAGGAAGGAAAAGAAAGGGAAGGAAAGGAAAGGGGAGGGAGGATAGAAAAGGAAGAGGAAAGAAAAGAAAACAGAGAAACGATAAAGTTAAATTATGGCAGCAAAAGCAGTGTCTCAACAGTGTTTCATCTGTGACACTTTAAAATACAAACAAAACAAAACACAACAATTATCACAGACTTTATAGAATCTCAGGATTGGTGTGGGAGGGAGTGCAAAGATCATATTTTACCTTCTAATATTTAGTATAAATCTCCTCAACACTATTCTTACACATTTCCAGATTTGAGAATTCGCTCTCTTACCTTTTTAGAAATTTAATTATCGATACCACTGAAATGAAGGGCAAAGTCAGATGTCTGCATGAATAGAATGAATGCATTTGTTTCTTTTCCTACGGTGGCAGATTCTTCATCTGTGCTCAGCACCCACTCCTACCTTTCTCTTGCCTAAGGGTTCTTGATTTCAAGGTATCTACCCTTCGGGAGCAGATTTCGCCCCTAGTCCTGGAAATGCAGATCTAAGGGTAATTATAACACTTTTTTAAGAGTGAATGACTCCAAGTGTATATCTTAATTCGGACCAATGAGAGCAAGCAGAATTTTTCTGTGGACTTCTGGGAAAGTTTGAGCTTGCTGTTCTATTAACACTTCCATAAGCAACCCTGACTCACTTTTACTGGGTGGTTCCTTTTCTAGACATGTGGCCTGATGTTGCCCTAGAAATCAAGCAACTAGATGGAAAAAGCAGGCATCTGAAAGAAGGTGGAGCCTAGTCAGGAATCCCTTCCATTCACCACAAGCAAGTCATGGAAATGCACATTTTGGTTTCTTTAACCCAGTTTCATTTGGGTGAGACAAATACAATCTAGTGAGTTCCTGAGAAAAATTTAAAAATACATGAAATAGAAAATATGTTATAAGGCTGATCCTATCTACATAAAACCAAAAGTCAAATTCCCTATGACACATGGACTGACAACATTCTTCTGACACTTTTTTCGTGTTCTGTAAATTTGTTCCTCTTATTCATAATTAAGCACCTGATTTATTGGCTTATGTTCATTGAGCAACCAATTGAGATTAAAGATTCCCTGCATGAGCATGCCTAATAATTTCCAACTCTGACTCATTTATATTCGTTTATAAGATACAAACGAGTCAACATTTCAGTATTCTCTCCTTCATTTAAAAAAAAAGAAATATATTGGAAGTGTTTTGAAAATGAGCAAACATAAAATAGCTGAAAAGAGAAGACCACAAAAATAGAACTGTAGGCTGTATTATTCAGTAGGTATGAGAAGTGACATGAGTTCTCAGATATCAGTAGATGAATCTACTATAAATCTATTATCTATATATAAATAGATACATTTAGATTAATAGATTTATATATATTTCATATATTATTATATATACATACTACATATATAAAGTTTATATATATATATAATTTATATACATATAATTTATATATAGTATATATATAAACTTTATATATGTAAATACACTATGAGGGCAAAGAGGGTATTGACTTTCCCTACGACTGTCTCCCATGTGTCTCTGTTTTTGCCTAAAATCAAGAAGGCACTGGAGATATATTGGTTTAATGAAGAAATGAAATTCCAAAGTCCTGATTAAAAAATGTAATGTCCCTCCTCAAGACCAATATGCCTTTATTTTAGTAGAGAGCAACTGGAAGTTGAGAACATCCGATAGAACATCCCTTAGTCCTACCTGCTGTGTTCAGGTTTTATGGTTTTGCCATGAGAAATACCAGAGAAGTTCATAAAATGAAATTTCCATCATTGTAGTTCAATGACCCAATATTTATTTAAACCTTTCAACTACTTGAACTAAAAAAGTTGTATGAAATGAGTTTTTCTGTGCACAATATACATACGAGCCCCTGCTTTTTCTTCTTCCCACTGCCTGTAGATCTTGTCTTGTCTTTTCCATGGCCTCACCCATTCTCTGCTCAGGGATGTCTCTGGTAGATGCACAGGCTTTACAGTTGCTTGCACAAAGTTAAAACTCCTTGGCTTCCTCTCAAACATGAAAGCCCATATTTCACACTTCTGTCTTGCCCCCTGGGTAGCTTCTATTTCTGACCCCACCACGTGAAAGACCAGGGCACAGGAGACTGGAAGGGAAGGGCCCCATCTGACAGGACCACACAGTGGTGCTTCTGCATCCGTGCCTTCTGGGAGGGGTGGGTGTGTAATGCTAACTCCTAATCTGTTGGGGTGGGGTACTCAGAGGTCCCCCACTGGAAACTTTGGGGTTGGTGTCAGTACCTTAGTCTTAGGCTATGGGATTTCTCTAGATCCTTCATTCCAAGTAAAAGTACCCCATGACCCAAATGACAAACCTCCCAATCAACTCACCCTCAAATCCCCCTTTTACTTTATCCCCTATGTAACTGATTACATGGTACTGTGGTCTCTAGGCCTTAGAGTTTTTATTGCACCAGTTTGTAATATCCCTCATTTTCCTCAGATTCCTTTTTTTCTTAAAGTATACTTTTGTTTGATATTAATATTGCTGTGCTGAATTTTATTTTCCTAGAATAATATTTTTATTCTCTTTATTTGAACACTGTTTTTCTACTTTTTTTATTTCCTTTTAAACAATCTAGACTTTATTTTAATTCAGTCTGAATATGTATGTCTTCTGAAATGTGTTTCATCCATTATGATTGATGTATTTTAGTTTTAGTTAATTATATTATTTAGCATTTTCTATTTAACATACTTTATGTGGTTATTTTTGTCATTGTCTGTTTTCTACTGAATCGACAATTTTTTTATTTATTTCCTTTTAGTGCTACCACTATCTGGAAGTTATACATTTTATAATTGTTCTTTTAATGGTTACCCTAAGTTGTCTATGTGCATTTAATAAAATCTTATTCAACTAAAATTTATATGCATACTAGTGGTCCAATTTCTAGTAACTATCTTTTTGTCATACATAACTTTCCTTCTTAATGCCATCTCATGCCATATTAAATAATTCTGTTCATTATTTACTTCATTCTACTAGCAATTAGTGGTTCAGAAACTTTGTCATCATTTGCAAATCCCCAGTACTATGACATTGCTTGGGATGTGGTGGGGACTCAAAAGGTAGATTTCAACGAACACTTAGGAAATACTATTTGGCTCATCAAATGGTATCATCCTACAGGGTTGAACAACAAATAAATTTTTATCTTCTTTCCAATTCCAAGTAAACAAAATTGGAACATTGGTTTATATAGTTTGGTGGCAGTTAATACTGTCATTGAGGAGGAATAAACAGGAGAAAAAAACGTTACAATTATAATTCGTTTCCTTTCTTACAGTGGCCAGGTACTCTGTATATAACAACTAGCTGAAACACAAAGTCTATCATGTTCTTTGGAACAAAATTAATCTCAGGGATTTTTAAATAGTCCATCAAATACTGACTTTATGGCTGACCTATCCCATGCAGTCTCTGATCTTTTGGACTCAGAGATGAGTAAGACACAATTTTGATGGACATGTAAACAATGATTACAGTGGCTCTCAGTGCTTTGAACTTTAGTACTATGGGCTCTGCAGACAATTGAGAGCTCAGAAAGGTTTCTGAGATGTTTTACAAAATTGTTCTTGACATAACTCTGGGTTTTTCACTTGGCCTTAAAACTACTCTATACAGTGAATGTTTGTGTGCCCCAGGATTCATATGTTGAAACCTAACGCCCCATGCGATGATATTTGGAGATAAGTCTTTTGGGAGATGATTCAGTCATGAGGGTGGAGTCCTCATGAATG
Source organism: Potos flavus (assembly GCA_028534135.1). Taxonomy (NCBI): domain Eukaryota; kingdom Metazoa; phylum Chordata; class Mammalia; order Carnivora; family Procyonidae; genus Potos; species Potos flavus. Next base: position 6,493,100 of record CM052883.1, read on the forward strand.
GGAGCAATGCCCTTATATGAAGCTCCAGAGAGCTGCCTCACCCTTCCAGCATGTGAAGTTACAAGAAGATGGCTGTCTATGAACGAGGAAGAGGGTCCTCAACACACACCAAATCTGCCAGTGCCTTGGATTTCCCAGCCCCCAGAACTGTGAGAGATAAATTTCTGTTGTTCTTAAGTAACCCAGTCTGTGGTAATTTTATTGTTGCAGCCTGAACGCACTGCAACAGACACAGCACTCATTCCTCTTACTTCAAGGTCTCAGAACTTTCTGCTCTTTCCATTGAAAAGCTCTTCCATAAATGATCGCAACCTTTTTTACCTTGTTTAATTGGGCTTCTTTCTCATTATTTGGTCATCGAAACCTTCCCTGATCACCTTCTATAGCAGTGCATCTCTCCTCACCCCTGCCTTGCTTCATTCTCTGGCATCCATATCCTTACCTGAAATTATGCCTCCTAGTCATTTGCTGGCTTATCAGTAAGATGCTAGTCTCCCCAGTGGGATAATCTCATGAAATTCTCTTTGTCTGTGTTGGTCAACCTTGTGATCTCATTGGCTAGATCGGTGCCTTTATATACTAGGCATTCCTGATATGTATTCAATGAATGAATATGACACCCCATATTTATAACAGTTTTATGACAATAAGAAAGGTTTTACCGTGTGTACATAGGCTGGATGGGCAGCTGTTAGAAAAAATAAGCTCACCAAAGCAAATATTTACTCTTTATTGCATTTTTGTTAAACACTCTAGAGTTAAGCAAAACAGAAAGTGGAAAAGTGTTGTAGGCCAAATCACACAGTATATTTGGCCTGAGGGATTATGGCTGGAGAACGCTCTTGTCTGTTTTTTTCAAGACGCTATCCCCAGACTTTGTTCTCTGCTCTTGGGACCCTTTAAAAGTTCAGAAATGTTTTAAAGTTTAAATATGTTTTGAAGGTGGTTTTGAGGTTTCCTTTTTCCTTATATTCAACACACTTTTATATCCTTTTTGGAACCATAATTTACATTATTTGAATACCACCAGTGTGTTGAATAGAAAAAAGTTTGGCTAATTTTGACAGATTGCCATTAAATTGTGCAGATTTAAGGAAAATTTGGCACTGCATTTTTCATCACCATATCAGCAAACTCATTAATGCACCCCTCAATATGTCTAGTAGCACTTCCACACATAAAATTAGTGAATTTTATAATAGATGAGATTCTCAGGAAACTTTAAATTTCATTGTTGATTATTAGAATAAATTATTTATTTTAAATATTAATTCAAACATTTGATTGCATTTGTGCCCAAAAGGTTATAAAAACAAAACAAATCAATAAAAAACTTACTAGATAATATTAGTATATTTAAGCATCACTATTTAATCCACAAGAGAAGAAATTGAACAAATTAACCAATGATGTTTAATCTTACTAGTAGCCAAAGTCATGCACATTATTATAATAGCTGACACTTTTTGAAAGGATATTAGGTGTCAGACATGGGTCTAAAAACTTGGCATGAATCAACAATTCTACCATCACAGTAATCCTACTAAAATAGCATCATTATCATTATAATTTCTCTTTTATCAATGAGGATCACATGGGTAATAAGTGATGAAGCTTGTACATCAAACCAAGATACATAGATGCGTTGACCACATCCTTGTCCCCCTCAGCTGTACCTACTTCTGTTTGCTTGCATAAATGCTCATAAAACAAACCTTTTTTTTTACTATACAATTGAGCAAATGAATTTTTGCATTTATCTCACAAAAATGGAAACTAATGTTTATGCAAATCTTTTTTTTAAAGAATCACATTCTTTTTTTTTTTTTAGATTTTATTTATTTATTTGAAAGAGAGAGAATGAGAGAGAGAGCATGAGAGGGGGGAGGGTCAGAGGGAGAAGCAGACTCCCTGCTGAGCAGGCAGCCCAATGTGGGACTCAATCCTGGGACTCCAGGATGATGACCTGAGCCGAAGGCAGTCGCTTAACCAACTGAGCCACCCAGGAGCCCTGTTTATGCAAAATCTTGTGTGTAATAGTTAAAAATTGAGAACAACCAAAACTTCTTTCAATAGGTATGTAGCTAAACAAATTGGCTCATCCATACCATGGAATATGGCAATAAAAGTGAATGAACTCTTAATATACATAACAACTGGAATGGCTCTTTCAAGCATATTCTGTTGAGTGTGAAAAGCTAATCTCAAAAATATGAATCCACATTGTATGATTGCATTTATATAATATTCTCAAAATTACAACATTATAGAGATGGAGATCAGATTAAATGGTTGCCAGAGTTTGGGGGATGGTGATGAAGGCAGCCTTATGGAAAGGGACAGTTTTATGTCTTAATTGTGGTGATGTTACAGGAATCTACACATGATAAAATTTCACATACCTACACACACCCACACATACACACACATCCCACACAAAAGCGAGTACATACAAAATTGACAAATTCTGGATAGGCTCTGCATATTGTTTCAATGTCAATTTGCCGGTATTGGAATTGTACTATGGCTATGCAAGAATTCACTACTGAAGGGAATTGTGGGGAGGGTATGTGGGACCACCAACTAGATAATTTTACAACTTTGTATGAATCTGTAAGTATTTAGAATTAAAAAGTTAAGAAAACATCTTAGGTCTTGGCTGGCTTTGCCCTCAAATTCTAACTCATATTTCGTCACTTAACATCTTTATGCTTCTGTTACTTTCTTTCAATAAATTAGGGAAAATAGCATTTTCCTTTAGAGGAACATTGCTAATTTGACAAAATAGATGAAATATTACACACAAAAGCACTTTATTTCTTTGAAGATGAGGAGCTATCTGTGACAAATGGTGCTGGCCTAATAATTTCCATTGCCATTTTTCTGCCGCACAAAGACAAGCGATATTCTTATGGAAACTAGAATGCCATATACTTTTACAAGGCGATGAGTTCAATGAATTTACATAAATCTAGATGACAAAGTTTATGAGGAAAACTATCTAAAGTCTGTTTAATTCTATCCATAAAGGTGATTCCGTTTACAGCTATGGCCTCTTTAATTACCAACACCCAAATAGTGGTTTTATGAGCAAATAGGATACAATGTTTGAGCGAGAATGCATTTATACTCCTTTAAAAAAATCCCAGTTAGTTCAATTTGTGTCCCATGATCATGCAGTTGTAGAACTTTTTATAGCAAAATTACTGCTACATTTGATATATTGCCTGTGAAAACATATTTACCACCAACAAGAGAAAGACTTTGGGATGATAATTTTCACCCAGGAGATTTCAAAGGGATCTCTTTGAATAATGCGCTTCTGTTTATGGAGTAAACATTTGTTGAATCCCAGTGGTTTCCAACTCCAAAAAAAAAAAAAAAGTCAAACACAAATACATAAAATTATAAGCTCAGGGTTTTCCCTCGTAAAAATATTTAAGAAGAAGCAGGAAAATAGTCAATATGTATATTTATAACTGAAGTGTGTTAGTATAATGTGAATTAAAGCGTGCCTTATAGGAACGTCTGGGTAGCTCAGTTGGTTAAGCATCTGCCTTCAGATCAGGTAATGATTCCAGGGTACTGGGATCGAGCCCTGCATCAGGCTCCTTGCTCAGCAGGGAGCCTGCTTCTCCTTCTGCTTGCCGCTCTCCTTGATTGTGCTCAATATCTCTCTGACAAATAAACAATAAAATCTTAAAAAAAAATAAAGCTCGTCTCATTAAAAATATATGTATGAGTCTTCAAATAGGAACATTTAACCAGACAGTAAGTGGACCGTGTCATGTTCACTGTGATTTACTTAGCTGTGAACTACAAATGGCCTGAAATGTGTTAGAACTAGACACAAAAAGATTTTCCTTCTAACTTTTTGATAAGAATTTGATTCAGTGTATTCTGACTTTGAAATAAATATTGTTAGAATTACAAATGAGGCAAAACTTACATTCATTCGAGAACAGAGCAAACTTGGGGTTCCTGGGTGGCTCAGTTGGTTAAGCATCTGATACTTGATTTTGGCTCCGGCCATGATCTCAGGGTCGTGAGATGGAACCCTGTGTTGGGCTCCAAGCCGCGCATGGAGCCTGCTTGGGATTCTCTCCCTCTCTTTCCTTCTTCCCCTTCCCATCCTCCTCGCCCCCCGTCCATGCTCTTGCTTTCTCTCTCTCTCTCTCAAAAAATAAAAAAAATAAAAATAAAAATTTAAAAAATAAAGCAGAGCAGGCTTCAAAGCACGCTTCTGGAAGTTCATGGTAAGCTGGGTAACTCTGAGATGGCAGACTTTGCCATAATAACTTTATAAAGCTTTATTTTTCTCCTGTCGTTACGCTCCCATGTCCTTTCATTTTACTGAAATGCATCCACTTATAGAACTAAAAACTAATCTGAACATATCCCTGTCAGATTATTTACTTGTGAATAAAATTGTCAGCTTAGTTAATGATTAAGAAAGGAAAAAGCCTTCTTAAGAGCTTTTAAGGAAAAATCTTTTGTTAACCTTTGACAGTTGAGATAATTGCTCCTGTAAGCAATTAAGAGGAGGAAAGACCTGTGTGTCGCAGATGCGGTGATGCTGCTCGTGTGTGACAAGCATGAGCCCTGCTAATTTGGGCGGGGCTCCTTGGAAATGCTCTTTGGAAGATGCAGTGGCCTCTGTCTTTTCTGCACCACGTCCTTCTCTAGAACTGCTCCCTCACATACCTGACATCAGGATCACCTTGGAAGATGTGGAAAGGTACAGATGCCCAGTTCCCATCCATAGAGATGTGGTTTGTATTGATTAGGATTCAAGCCTGAGCAATAGTAGTAGTTTATTTTTATTTTAATTATATGACTGTAGTTGACACACAATGTTACACTAGTTTCAGGTGTGCAACCCAGTGATTCAGCAACCGTATACAATGTGCTGTGTTCAGCATATGTATAGCTACCACATACAACGCTATAATGGTATTTATTTAAAAACAAACAATTGTAGCAAAAGCAAAAACAAAAACAAAAACACAAAACAGGGAATCTGAAAGGGCATCTCTGTGTTTTCTCCTCACTTAGCTGCAAACATGAATCCTTCCACTGAACAATGTGTGCCTCTGCTTTTTGCCTGATGTTCCTGAGAAACTTTGCGTAAGTCAGTGGGAGGAAATTGGCCAGGGAAACAAACTAGTTCAACTTCAACTTGATCAGTCCATTCTGTGAATGGAAAGGTCAAGGAACTAGAAGAGCTAACATGATTTGGATAGAAAAAAAGAAAGTTGAAAAAATTATGCTAGACAATTTTAAGACTTATTAAAAAGTTACAGTTATCAAGGCAGTGTGCTATTGCAGTGAAGTCAGACAAATATATCAAGGGAATGGATTGCAGAACCAGTTATCCAAACAAATGTAGGGAATTGGTTTTTCCACAGAGGGGCCCAAGTAATTAAATGGAGGAAGAACAGCCCTTTCGACAAACGGTGTTGTAATAATTGGATACCCACGCATTAAAAAAAAATAAATCTGTACTTGAACCTCACATCATACGCAACAGTTAACTCATAGTGGAATATAAATCTAAACATAAAACAGAAAACTATAAAACCTGTAGAAGAAAACATAGAAGAAAAGATTTGTCAACTGCGGTTAGGCAAGGAGTTCTTGGATATGATACAATAGGCATAATGACAAATTTGATAGGATAAAAAGTGAGCTTTTGTTGTGAGAAAGACATCGTTAAGAGAATGAAAAAAATAAGTGATGTGCAGAGAGATACTTGAAAACCATGTATCTGAGAGGGAATTTCATCCAGAATTTATGAAGAACTCTCAATACTCAGCATTAAAAACATGAACAATCCAATTAAAAATAAGCAAAAGACTTGAACAGACGCTTCACCAGAAAGAATGTGCAGATGGCAAATAAGCTTATGAAAATATGTGCAACATCATTATTCATTAAGGGAATGTAAACTATAATGATGAGATACCACTACACCCTATTAAGATTTTCAAAGTTTAAAACATGCACCTTTTATTAAAATAAATACAATTGCGACTGGAAATCTGGTAGACGTGCTTTTCTGAAGTATGTGCTGTTTGTGTGTGTTTATGTGCATTATAAATTTGAAGAAAGTAATAAAGCGTTAAAAATTTTATTGCTAATGTTTTCGCTTTACCTGATTGTACATTTAATTTTTTTTGTATTTGATATATTTGGGTTTATCTACATTTTCTTTCTGAATCTGCAAAAAATATATTCAAATGGTTTCAGAAAACCATAGAAATCACATAAGTTCACCTATCCATAAGATCAATAACAGGATGTGAATATCTGCCCAATTTCAGAAACATGAAATTTCTTTTGCCAACCAGTAGGAAAAATGAGAACATTTTAGTGATTAATTAGATAATTCTGATCCACTACTCTCATGACTCTCCTTGGAAATATTAGTGATAAAAAAAAAAAGAAATATTAGTGATGGACCTTTAGAGTCATGAGAGATGATAGGTAGCCTTGCAAGTGGTTTCTGAATCCAGACGCAAATGGCAAAGATAAATAAATTACACAATAAAAAAATGATTTAAAAATTTAAAATAAAGGGGCTCCTAGGTGGCTCAGTCAGTTAAGTGTCTGACTTTGGCTCAGGTCATAATCTCAGGATCCCAGGATCGAGCCCCCCTCATCTCAGGCACCCTGCTCATTGAGGAGTTGGTTTGTCCCTCTGCCCCTCCTCCCACTCACGTTCCCTCTCTCGAAAGAATAAACAAAATCTTTTTAAAAATTTAAAATAAAGATGAACATTAATACATTAAATAGATTTTACTATGAAATCAGACAGCCACCTAATAGCTATTAAAATATATTCTTAATAGCTTCACAAGATTGAATTTTATATAAAATGTCCTAGTTCTTGTTAACATGTGATTTTTATAGAAGAAATGTTATTTTTATAAGAAAATGTCAATATTTTTTTCCTGTAATTCAACAAATTGCAACATCACTGTTCTTAAGTGTTGTCTTGAACTGACATGGAGAGAGCCATTAAATGTGTTAAATAAGAGAAAATATTAGTTTTTATGTAGCACCTGCACATGCTGTTAATTGCCCTTCATGTATAAATGTAAAATTAAATATTTACTCCAGAAGGACAAAGGTTTGAATACAGAAAAATGAAACTTTCTTTTATTGTAAAGATATGTGAAATTTTCTGTGTACAAAGGCAAGTATTCCTTTTTTTTTTTTTTGAAGAAAACAATATTTAATGGTAGAATCATGGAATTTTAAAGCTAATTAGGAGCTTAGAGATTTGGAATTAAGTTGATATGTGCATGTGCATGTGTGTGTGTGTTTAATTATGTTATATTAGTCACCATACAGTACATCATTAGTTTTTGATGTAGTATTCCATGATTCACTGTTTGTAACACCCAGTGCTCCATGCAATTCGTGCCTCCTAATATTGCAATCCGTGCCTCCTAATACCCATCACTGGGCTCACCCATCCCCCCACCTCCCTCTCTTCAAAAACCCTCAGTTTGTTTCCTCAAGTCCATAGTCACTCATGGTTTACCTCCTGCTGTGATTTCCCCCTCTTCATTTTTCCCTTCCTTCTCCTAATGTCCTCCATGCTATTCCTTATGTTCCACAAATAAGTGAATTCATATGATAATTGACTTTCTCTGCTTGACTTATTTCACTTAGCATAACCTCCTCCAGTCCCATCCATGTTGATGCAAAAGTTGGGTATTCATCCTTTCTGATGACTGAGTAATATTCCATTGTGTATATGGACCACATCTTCTTTATGCATTTGTCTGTTGAAGGGCATCTCAGCTCTTTTCACAGTTTGGACTATTGTGGACATTGCTGCTATGAACATTGGGGTACATATGGCCCTTCTTTTCACTACATCTGTCTCTTTGGGGTAAATTCCCAGTAGTGCAATTGCCGGGTCTTCAGGTAGCTCTATTTTTAATTCTTCGAGGAACCTCCACATTGTTTTCCAAAGTGTTTGTGCCAACTTGGCATTCCCACCAACAGTGTAAGAGGGTTCTCCTTTCTCCACAACCTTTCCAACATTGTTGTATCTTGCCTTGTCAATTTTTGCCATTCTAACTGATGTAAGGTGTTCTCAGTGTAGTTTTGATTTCAATTTCCCTGATGGCTAATGATGATGAATATTTTTTCATGTGTCTGTTAGCCATGAGTATGTCCTCTTTTGAGAAGTGTCTGTTCATGTTTTCTGCCCATTTTTTGACTTGATTATTTGTTTTTTGGGTGTTGTGTTTGAGAAGTTCTTTATAGGTCTTGAATACCAGCCCTTTGTAGTGTCATTTGCAAATATGTTCTCCTATTCTGTGGGTTGCCTCTTTGTTTTGTTGACTGTTTCCTTTACTGAAGTCTCAAAAGTTCATTTTTGCTTTTGTTTCCCTTGCCTTTGGAGACATGTCTTGAAAGAAGTTGCTGTAGCTGATGTCAAAGACGTTATTTCCTATGTTCTCTTCTAGGTTTTTGATGGATTCCTGTCTCACATTGAGGTCTTTCATCCATTTTGAGTTTATCTTTGTGTATGGTGTAAGGGAATGGTCAAGTTTCACTCTTCTGTATATAGCTGTCCAATTTTCCCAGCACCATTCATTGAAGAGACTGTCTTTTTTCCATTGGATATTTTTTCCTGCTTTGTTGAAGATTATTTGACCATAGAGTTGAGGGTCCATATCTGGGCTCTCTAGTCTGCTCCATTGGTCTATGTGTCTGTTTTTGAAAGACAAGTATTCTTTAAACTTGTTCCACTCTATTTAAAATAACATGTCCTTAGGGGCACCTTGGTGGTTCACTAAGTTAAGCGTCTGCCTTTGGCTCAGGTCATGATCCCAGAGTTCTGGGATCAAGCCCCACATCAGGCTCCATGCTCAGCTGAGAGTCTGCTTCTCCGTCTCACTATATCCCTCTCCCCCTAGTGTGCTCTCTCTCTCTCTCTTTCTCTTGCTCACTCTCTCAAATAAATAAATAAATAGAAATCTTTAAAACAACATGTCTTTAATAAGTTAAAAATAACAATAATGTCCCTTGAGATGATCCCAAATATTTGACACAGTTTGGGATGTATTTGCCTAGATAATCTGCAAGAAATATATTTTCTACCACTGATGGAAGCTAATCCTTTTAAGAGGCACTAGCATCTAGAAAGCACTAACTGTGGCTGGTTTCCTTGGTTAACATTCTCTTTTGCAGCATCCTTCCCCATAGTAGCACTCAGGCAATGAAAGCAACTTGTTTTCACTAGTTAATATCTTGAAGACAACCTCAGTATCACTGCAAGGAGGCAAAGGCTAGAGTGTTTTTAGTTTGGGGGGAAAAAGAGGCAAAAATGGAAAATCTATTTTTTTTAATAATACCGAGTTTTCACATACAAATTAGAATTTTTGTCCTCCAGGTATTAGGCAAAAAATGACTCGTGGAACAATTTCACACTTCCCTTTCATATTACAGTTGTTGCTGGCAAATGGCTCCCTAACTAAGAACTTCATTGACCATCCCTCTAATTTGACTTGAGGCCATATGACTAGTTCTTACCCATGGAAATGGAATTCAAGTAATGTGCATCAGTTCCAGGCCACAGTGATTTAGAAGCCAGTGTGCTTTCTGGAATCTTCCATCTGCTAGCTGGATGTCAATGTCCATAGTGACTTTGGAATCCACATGTTGGAGATGGAAGGTATGCCATCAGCCTGAATCTCAGAATGACCTCCCTATACCCCTCAATCCTCTAGATTTAGACCCATAAAATCTGGAACATCTGCAGGGGTGAACTACACATTTTATCAATACAATAGTTGATATTTTTCTAATATAGCATACTAAGATTTATGCTTTATTTAACTATCAAAAATGCTAATTTATTCTTTATTCATATGTTATAAAGAAAAAGTAGAATAAATATTTTATTATTTTATAATTTATATTCTGAATATCTACAGAGAATACAATTTAAAAAATCAGAACATTTTATAGAAATTGTAGACAATCTTTATGAAGGTCTCCTCTCATGTTTCCACAATTAGAAAATATATTGTATGATTATATCTACCAATTAGCAATATGTTGTAGTTTAGACTTCCCAAAAGTCTATCTTGAGACAAATATTCTAGCAAGAGCTGTTTATTTGGGATGTGATCCTAGGAAACAACAGTTAAGAGAGAAGGGATGTGAGACAAGGAAGAGAAAAGAGTTAATAAAATCTGTGTTGATAAACAAGTTATCACTGTGGGCTATTAAAGCTCAGCCCCACTGGAGAACTAGATGAGAACATATAGAACATAGGTCACCATTATTGCAACAGAGAGGCAAGGAATCTAGTGAATTTATCCAAAAATTCTCCATCATGCCTGAATTACAGCATGGGCCAAGTGTGCCCTATGGCCTAATTAAAACAACCACAGGAAGAGTTACACATTCATGGTAAATATCTTTAAGTAGGTAGAAAGGAGGGCTAAGGGAAGATGAATGATATTCTCTGAACATCTGCTGTGCTAGGTATTTGCATCTCATTTGGCGAAAAAAAGGAGAAAGATTAAATAGTTGATGATTTTTTTTAAATCACTAATACAATACATCAACAATCATTACATATTATACTTAAAGGAAGAAAACGCATTGTAGAACTCCCCCACCCATAACTCCCCTACTTAGAAGTAACTAATACAATCCTTTTGTTGTAATTTGTTGATATCACTCTTGTTGATTTTTAAGGTTGTGTGGGAAAAACACTGAGATTGTGTTTTCACTTCCAATTAAGATGGAGTAAAAGGAACTGAAACAACATAAAATTAAACAGCATTCAAAACACTTTTCAAGGCACTGGACTTCAGGCAATGAAGGACAATGGTCCTTAAGAGATGGGGCACAAACACAGTGAGTCCTACAATTGCCCCAGCTTGCAGCTGAGAGCCTGAAGGCCATGATGTAGAGGCACTGAGCCTAGCGGCAGCCTCGCAGACATCTTGAGCTGAGTAGGGTAATGGAGCTGAGACTCAGAAACCAAGAAAACTAGAGGTTATAGGACAGAGCACAAAAGAGGAGATTGCTGCAAAGGGGAGAACTCCAGAGATATCCAGAGAGCCCCTTTGTGCATCAAGCTGAGAACGTGTTGGAAGGCAGGAAAGAACCTTCCAAAATGCTTAAGAAGAAAGGTGCCTATCATTCCCAAAGGCACAGAATAGCATCCAGTTCCTCCAGACTGGAAAACCTCATGACTCCTTGGGTACTAGGTGGAGTACACACAGGTCTTGTCTCAGCATTGGCGACTACTTATACTTAAAAAGAGCATGTTTACATCCTACTTTAATACCTCAGAAGCAAGAAACAAACAGATACACCTGTGTGTAAAAAGTGGACCCCAGAACAGAGTCTAAGAAAAGACGAATGTTAAATTAGAAGAATACAAAGCTATGTAGCATTCAATGAGATAAAATTCACAACAACTGGCACTCAATTAAAAATTGAGCAAGAAAATCCACCCCGTAATGGGAAAAAATATCAATCATTTTAAACCACCCCCAAACTGCCAGAGATGTAGGAATGAACAGACCAGTACATTGAGATAGCTATTGTAACAATATTCTATATGGTCAAAAAGTTAAGTAAAGACACAGAAGATATCAATTAGACAGAAAGGAATCCTAGAAGAAGCAAAATTGCAATGTCTGAGATTCTATATATTTATTTATATTTATATTTATATTTTTCATATATTTATCATATATAATTATATTTCATATAATATGAACATATATATTTCATATATATTACGAACATATATATATCATGAACGACTTATGTCAGGTGAGAAATCAGAGGCAAAAATTTAAGTGAATTTGAAGATATTGCAGTAAATTTAAATACGGTGAGACAGAAAGAAGATATTTAAACTGTATGGGTCTCCAATAAGCAGTGGAACAACTTCAGGTACCTTAATATACTTGTAGTTTGAGTCTCCAGAGAAGATACTGGTAAGGGAGACTGAATGACTATTTGAAGAAATAATGACTGAAAAATACTCAAATTAGAAGGCTATATATCCACAAATCTGAGAGACTCTATGAACATCAAATCAAGAAAAATGTAGAAACCTATACCCAGGCAGGCCATAATCAAATTACTAAAACTCAAATATATAAAGGACACAGGATATTATATGCAGAAGAAAATAAAAGATGATAATAAAATAAAGACGATAATAGATTTCTCTTTGGAAAAAAATTCAAGACAGTGGAGCTCCATTCTTCAAGTACAGAAAGAGAGGGCTATCACTGAGTGTTCCATACCCAGCAAAACTACCGTCTTGAAAAAAACAAGCTGAAATAAAGATGTTTTAAGACATATAAAAGCTGGAAGGATCCATCATTAGCTGACCTATACCACCAGAAATATTAAAGAAAATGCTGGAGACTTTAACTGAAGCAAACTCATCCATAATATTTTATTGCCTTTATTGTGGTGATGGTTTCACTAACATATGCAGATATCCCAAATCATCCAATTGTATACATTAAACATGTACAGTATTTTTTATGTCAATTGTACCGCAATAAAGCTGTCTAAAAATATCATTTCCAATCGGAGAATTGCTATGCTTGCCAGTTTCTCTTAACTAAGTGACAATCTTAAATAAATTTTCATTAACTTCACCTTCATGAAACATCTATCACAGGATGCTTCTATGACCAGCTGTTAAAAAATTCTCAAGGTACTTCAAAATGTGCGTAAGAGTGCACTAAGAAAATGTTTTAGAAGTTTTAGATTTTAGAAGATTTAGAAGATTTTAGAAGATTTAGACACAATTTGGATTTTAAATTACTGATATTGCTGTTATCTACAATAATTTTTTATCTATTAATCAGATATATTAAAATTTATAATCTCCCTAATTTCTACTTGATGCAGGATTTTTCCACAATGTTTAATATCCTTATTTGGAAAATTACACATTCCCAATTTGTTTATTTTCATTCTCTTCTATTTTCTAATTCAAGTAGCATATTTGTGTCTCTTGCTACAGCTTTACAATTGTTGAATGTTCTTTCACAGTTACTTTCTTTTATTTGTTACAAGCAAAGTGACAGGCCTTTTATTAATCATGCAGTTTTATGTATATTCATGTTTGGGGATTTTTTTTTCTTGCCAAGCTTTATTAACATTTCCCATATGATCCAAAATGTCATCCAATATGGACATGTTACATGAAAATGTGAAGACTGTTTGTGCTTAGTAGTAAGTTATTTTTTTCACAAAATATAATATCTAAAATCATTAACAAAATATTCTGTCATTTTTGTTTCTCTAATTTTATTTCCCTCTGAAAAGCACTATTAAACTTTCAGTTTGAATGTTTTAAAAAATATTTTCATTTCATAAAATTATCAAAAAAATACACATTTCTTAATTTTTATATTCACAAATTTTAATTTTTTCCAATATTTAAAGCTTTCTTTCTTTAGTTGTTAATATTTTACTGTTTTATTTCTTCTGCAAGGAAGCATTCATCGAAAACAAATAAAGAGATAAATCACTATATTGTACTCCTGAAACTAATATAACACTGTATGTTAACTGGAATTAAAAAAAAGAAAAAAAGAAATCAAAACAAATAAAGAGAATTCTCTGGAATAAGTAAGCCAGTCTCAATGAATCAACTCACTATTAGAACTTGTTTTTTAAGAGTCTCTTAAAAATCTTCATCTGGTTGCCTGGGTGGCTCAATCGGTTAAACATCTGCCTTCGTCTCTGGCCATGATCCCTGAGCCCAGGAATCAAGTCCCACATGGGGCCCCATGCTCAGTGGGGAGCTTGCTTCTCCCCCTTCCTCTGCTGCTCCTCCTACTTATACTCTCTCTCTCTCTCTCTCTGTTAAATAAATAAATAAATAGAGAAATAAAATATTTAAAAAAGATAATAAAAAAAAAAAACTCCATCTATTTTATAAGATATATTATCTAAAATTGTGCCTTGTCTTTGGTCATGTCCATGGTCTATCAAAATCTTTTACTTTTTAACATAGGCAATTGGTGGCCATGTTAGAGGATTGTTAAAATGTATTTGAGTCATTATCTTCTTATTTTCTAGCTTACTTACATATTCACCAGTCTCTGTAATTCTTATCAGTTTACTTTCTGGAATTCTTTTTTTATATTTCAAAGAAAATTCTTTAACTTTAAAGAAAACTTTCAATAATTAATCCTTTAATTCATGAATCATGATTTCCTAATTATGAAGTTGATAATTTTATTTTAATAGTATCAATGCTAGAAACTCATTCATTTCCAGATCATTTTTATCTTAGTAGATGCAATACTGTGTTTTTCTGACCAAACTTGAAATTACTTTTTATAATTCTGATCCTCTTCTGTACCTATTTTCCTTCTTTTCTTGAACACTGCGCTACTTGGTTCTTCAGATGCTGTACTTGTGGGCTAATTTTAGTATAGATTTTAATTAATTAACTAATTAATTAATGCATGTTTAGTTATAGTAAGCATACTATGCAATAAATATTTTCTTAACTTATATGAAGTTATTTCCTACAAGTTATAATACATAACAATCAAATAGGTACACATAAAACTTCTATAAAATCACAAAAAAAAGCAATTAAAAATAGTAGAAAATTATGCATAGAGTTTCCAGCATATTTAATGGGAAAAAAAAGAAAACAGTAGAGAAAAATATTTGTTTAAATATAAAGAAGCGGGGAGCCTAGGTGGCTTAGTCGCTAGGCATCTGCCTTCAGCTTGGGTCATGATCTCGGAGCCCTGGGATGGAGCCCCACATCAGGCTATCTGCTCAGTGGGGAGTCTGCTTCTCCCTCTCCCACTCCCCCTGCTTGTGTTCCCTGTCTCACTGTCTCTCTCTGTCAAATAGATAAATAAAATCTTAAATAAATAAATAAATAAATATAAAGAAGTGAATAAAAGTGAGCTATTTATTATAGTTTCAGGTCAATGGGTATGCATACTTCTGATAAGTTTATTTTCATGATTAAAAATGTTTTTTCAGGAAATGTTGCTATTATATCAAATTTTATTTATGAGAACTCAAAATTATTAATAAATTAAATTTAAATATCTTATCAATGTTCTCCTATATTTTAAATCACATAAACATGTATTTGTAATAAAATAAAAACTCTCCTCCTTACCAATCAGTACTGTGGTTTATCTCTATAAACAACATACACAACTTGTCATATTCTCTCACAACCAAGCAAGGATTCTTTGAAGAAATTGCAAGTGTGAGATTTATTTGCTTTGTATGAATCCATACTGCATGATTCTCAGGGTCATGAATGTTCAGGATCAGTTTCTGCTTTTATTTAAACTGTTGATAGTATGTTCATGAAGGATATTTTGTATTAACTTAATATTAAATATTATCCATCTTCCTAAGTTTTTTGGTGACCCCCCCAACCGGTCTGCTAAATCTTATTCTTTGGGCAAATGATTCACCTATCTCACTCTCATCCTGGACCTAGGATTTCACCACTTGTGTAAATATTTAAGATATTTTTTACTATTTCAATTTCTTAACAAGATAATTTAATATTTTAATAAAAATATCTGCAATGAAAAAAATATATCTGCAATGTAATGTGAAGTTTATGACGTATAGAGTTTAAAGGTATGACTTTAATAGCACAAAGTTCAGGAAGAGAGATATTCTATAGCTAGGTTTTCCTACACATAAAGTGGTTATAAAATCACTTGAAAGTAAGGGGATAAGTTAAAAATGTGTACTATAAATCCTAAATAACAGCAACTGAAACAACAAAGCAGAGTTATAGCTAAAATCCAACAAAGGAAATGAAATAGTATCATAAGAAATATTTAATTAATCAAAAAGAATACAGTGGAAAATAAAAAAAGAAAAGTGGAAAATAAGAACAAATAGTAGTCCTAAACCTAAGCATGTCACTAATCACATTACATGTAAATGGCCTAAATACTATTAATAAAACCAAGAGATTGTTGGATTGAAAGTAAATCAAGACCCAATTATATGTTGCCTTTGAGAAAATCATTTTTCATATGAAGGCAAATATAGCAATAAAGTAAGCAGAAATAGAAGAAAAATACATGCAATGCAAACACTAATCAAAAGATAACTGGAGTGGATATATTAATATCACACAAAGTAGATTTGAGAACAAAACATATCATCATGGTAAAGTCAGTCAGTTCATAATGATAAAGGTAACAATCTAAAGAACATTCTAAAACTTTATGCTTCAAAATGCTTGTGCATTTTGAAATGCACAAAATGCATGAAGTATAAATAGATGGAACTTCAAGGAGAAAAGAACAAGTCCACAATTTCAGTTGAATATTTCAATATCTATTTTAAATATTTCATAGAGCAAGTAAAAATCAGTAAGGATGTAGATTTGAAGGAGACTGTCAACTAATTTGACCAAAGTGACGTTTTAGAACAATTCATCAAACAACGTATTTTTTTTTTGCATGTGAAATGTGGACCAAGATAGACCAAATATTAAAAGAACTCAAGCAATACACACCACGTTTCTAACCACAGTAAAATTAAATTACAAATAAATAACAGATTTCTAGGAGAATCCCCAAATACTTGGTAATTAAACAGCACATTTCTAAATAACTCATGAGGTAATAAGTAAAAGACTAAGGAGAAATTAAAAGTGATTTGGAACCTAATGAAAATAACATAATATCTGAAAACTTGACCACTCTAACAGGCTGCAAATCTCATATCTGATAAATGACTCGTATCCAGATTGTATAAAGAATTTTTAAAACTCAATAATATGAGACCAAAAAAAAGTGAGCAGAAGTTTGAATTGACATTTCACAAAAAATATAAAAATGGCAAATAACCACATGGAAAGATGCTTAACATTATTGGATAGTCGGAAAATATAAATTATATCCACAAAAAGATGCAAATAGATATCTACTTTTAATGGCTAAATTTTAAAAATTGACCATGCCAAATATTAGTGAGATTTAGAGGTGATGAGAATATAAATGGCACAATCACTTTAGAAAATACTTTGTTAATTTATTAAGAAGTAAAACAGACACCTATTGTTACATTAACTTCACTCCTATGTATTTTAGGAAAAGAAAATAAACATATGCCCATACAAAGACATACACCTGAATGTTCATGAAAGCTTTGTTTATAACATCCAAAATCTATAAATCATCCAAAGATCCACCAACAATGTGAAAAGATAAACAAGCTGTTGTCGATCTATATAATAGAATGTTACCCAGAAACATTTTTTTTAAAAAAAAGAATAGACTTTGGTGCACACTGCAACATTGATGAATTTTAAGATAATTATGAAAGTGTTGGACAAGCAAGAGTAATTGGTGTTTGGTGCCATTTATGTGAAATCTAGGAAATACAAACTTGTGTATAGTGACTGAATGCGAATCAGTGGTTGTCTGGAAAAGGAAGGTACTGGTGCAGAGGATAGGACAGAGAAATTACAAAGTCTCATGACCAATTATGTGGGGATTGCTATGATCATAACTTTTACCATAGTGATATTTTTACACTTGATTATTTATGCCAAAACATCAAATTTATACCTTAAATATTTGCAATTTCTTGGCTATCAGTTTTACCTAAATAAAGCTATTTACCAGAGTAAAAAAAGAAGTTTGAAATTAGTGTTTGAAATGAGTGTTCTAATGGAGAGTCTACTACTTTGCTGATAAGTTTGTGACTTCGGTCAAGTGATTTGCTGTATATGCATTTTTCTCACCTGTAGAATGAGCAAAACAATATTCATCTCATATTTGGGAATTATATAAGAGCAGTATCTAATATAGAGTAAATTCAGGATGTGCCAAATTTAACCGTCTCAGTCAATTCCAATCATCTGCATCTCAGATTCCTGGTTAGAAGAATTATAATGCTTCATTAAGTATGATACTTTTTAGAGTCGGTTTCCATAACAATGTGCTTCCAAATGTAACACATATTTCGTCTTTCAAAATGGGTCTCAGGCCACATCTGGTAATTTTTTTTAATCCATATATACCAGTGGAAAAATAATAAATTTTACACAAAAATCTCCTCTATCAAGCTACATATCCAAGAGTAGCCATAGGTTATGCTGATTTTGTGTCAGTATATGTAAACACACATTGTGCACTGTACATATTAGGAATTTAATACAGATTTGGCCATATGCATGCATGAATGACAACACCATTTTTTGTGCTTTATATTGTGATTTGATCACTAAGTCTCAAAACATCTTTAGTAAATATCACTTGTCAGAATGCAGTTAATCTAAACATCTTTGAAACTTTTATTGAATGTGCATGTTGTGAATGTGAAATTTCTGGAAACTGAATCTAGCCTCTTAGAGCAGTGGTGGGACAGATGGCCAGTTGTTACATAAGGCAGTGGTTGACGAATTTGCCTCTCAGCAACCCTCTTAAGGCTAAGTGTAAGCATCTGGTGGGTATGCACAACGTATTAAGTGGACTACAGAGTCTGGGAGGGAAGCCACTTGGCTCTTCTGAGCTATCAAGGCTTTCTTAGAGACAGCACCATATGGATCTATATTGGGAGAAGGGTAGCTCAAATGGAAGCTGAAGAAAGAAATGAGCTAAAGTAAATTAGAAACAGAAGTTAAGTAGATTCGTGAGGAACTAAAATCAGACACCTCAACTTGAGTTCATAGTTTTTTTCTTTTATTATACAATGTGTATTTCATGACATTTCTCTGCCAAGGCAGTGCCATTTAAGGGCTGACACAGTGTGATTCATGTATTCCTACACACAGAGCTATTTTGTGATGTTTTGGATGTCAGGGTGCATGTGTATATTTAGTTCTCTACATATATGTGTCTTTCTGAGATCAACCATTTCATTTACAGTCTTGTGTAACAGAAAACAAGATTTACCACTTTTGTTAAGAACAATGTTTTGCAATTAAAATAACATGCTTCAAATTGGTAAATCTTAAACAAATCTATGCCATTTGCTTTGATTCGAATGCCTGATTAGAGTTTACCCGAAAGAGCACGTTCTTTTAAGTTTCTTCTTCTTAGTAATCTTTTACTGAGCAGTTACTATACATGGGGTTTGGTGGTGAGTGATAAAGATACAATATTGAACAAGAATTTCCTGCCTCTATGATATGGGAGGTACCTAGGATAGATGGACATGTAAAGAGACTCATCTGATGTGGTGGTCATTTCCATAATGGTGGCTTGTACATGACGCTGGGGGAAGGAAACATGGAAACCTACCCAAGCCTGGCGTGACTGGTAGTGGAGACCAGAGAGGGCTTCCTGGAAGGGTGTGCATCTCAGCTGATAGTAGTTAACCAGATCAAACAGTGAAGAATGAAGAAATTCATGTCAGAAAACCATAGCATCATTTGCAGAGATACAGAAGCTTGATAGAGCCAAGCATTTTAGGAAATATGGCGGGCCATAGGGTTATTGGTGAAGTAACAGGGATTGAGTTTAGTGGGGCAGGAGAAGGCTAGCTGGTAACAAAACAATTCACTCCCTGCTGTGGGAATCTCGAATGTGACAGAAGGACATTAATTGTTTGTAATCAGAGATAGAAACAATGACAATTTTGGTAGCACACTGGAGAAAGGCTCTCAAAAGATGAGGGTATGGATACTAAGAGAAGTACTAGTTTTAGCTGGTCTTTTTCCTGGGTGTCCTCTCTAGAAATAAATGCTCCCTTGCCCTTACTTTTGGAGACAGGTAAAACTCAGTAACACAGAAAAAAGTAGTAGCTGCGAGGATGCCAGGGTCTCACGGTCCCAAAAGTCAGGAAGTGGTCTGTCAAACATGCCTTTCTCTGCAGGGAAAAAAAAAAAAAAGATACACAACTCAGCGGGCGAAAACTGACCAACCACAAGATCCAACCTGATTTCCAGACTCTTATTATTATTGTGTGTAAATCCCTAAGTCTCTGTTCCAAAGTGAATCTGAGGTGAAGATGTTAATCACAGAACACTGCCACTGACTAGACACGAGGCATATTTAAGCAAAATAATTGGAAGCTCACTTTTAGATTTACGTGCAAACTACCTATTACGCTGGGCCATTTCTCCCCACCTTCCGTGGCAGGGAAGTATTCATCACCGACATGGACAGTGAGAGCAGCTCAGCTCTTGGAGCTGTCGGTGTGCACTCTGCCTTGCCCTGGACACTTGATCTGCAGGAGTTCCTCCCCACTCCGCTGAGACCCCCATCCAACTGAGGCCAACCTTCCTGTTGCAACCCTCATCCCTCAAAAGATCATCTAAATCTCTTTCCTGAGGGCAGGAAGACACATCTCCTTGTTCTGGCTGTCCTTACCTGCTAGCGGATAGTTTTCCTTAGAATGAAGCACCCGGGGTGGTTCAGTCTATTAAGCATCGTCTGCCTTCGGTTCAGGTCATGACCCCGGTGTACTGGGATTGAGCCATGAACCTGAACCCACGCTGGAGCACTCCCCACCCCCCACCGCCCCACGTCCCACCCAAAGGAAACGTTGTAAGCCAAAGAGTCAATCTTAAATGATCCAGTAGCCACAGCAAAAAAGTAAAAGGAAATAAACAAAATTAATTCTAATGATACATTTTATTTGACCCAGTATAGCTCAAGTAGTATCATTTCAATATGTAATCAATATACAATTTTTTTTTTTTAAGATTTTATTTATTTATTTGACAGAGAGAGAGATCACAAGTAGGCAGAGAGGCAGGAAGAGAGAGAGGGGGAAGCAGGCTCCCGACCGAGCAGAGAGCCCGACACGGGGCTCGATCCCAGGACCCCGAGACCATGACCTGAGCCGAAGGCAGAGGCTTTAACCCACTGAGCCACCCAGGCACCCCCACAATTATTCATTAGATAGTTTACCTGCCATTTTTTGCACTTTTTTTTTCAATTCCAATCCTTCGAAACCCGTGCTTTTTCCAGTGGCGGCCCTTCTCAATGTGGAATCACACTCAAGTGTCCAATAGCCACCATCTAGAGGAAGAAGCAACGTGGGAGGACGTTTTCTTTCTTTTTTTTGAGGGGGGGGGGAGGACGTTTTCTTCACCATTCATACAGCTCTGCCTCCCGTGCTCTGTGCCTCTCCTGTTGCCGTGGACCACCATCGGGACCCCCAACTCCCCCAGGCCTTCCGAACAGCCACGGAGGCACCCGCACCCAAAATATCCTGGGCCATCCGGTTGCCGCGTTTATGTGCCTAGGGCACATCAAGTTCCTAGGAACTGCACTGGCCATGGTAAGTGATGCAGCTATTTTGAAGATTTTCTGGAATCACACCTTTCAAAGCAATCAAAAAGCTTTTGAATGCCTTTACTACAAGTTCTGGCCAATCTTGTTTGAGAAGGACAACGGTGAAAAATGTGAGCGAACGCATGGTTTTCTTGGAGTTTGCAAGTGATTACAGCTTCACAATGCGGAAATGATATACTGAAGATATTTGAATATCTTCAAAGTCCACATTTTCTCAACTCACCTTTCTTTCACCTCTGAGGTGAGCTTTGCTTTGCTGGCTGCTGTTCTTGAATCCATATCATTGGTATTCACAACAGGGCTGCAGCGTGGGGCTTGCCAATGGAAATTAAACTTGAGCATCCACTTGCTACCTGCTTGCTTCAGGCACTTCAGCATTTTCTCTGAGCTCACCACGGGGCAAATGAAAGCAGCCTTGTCAGCTGAGAAGAGTTTATTAGCCAGCGTTCAAACCACCAGTAAACAGCACACAACCACTCTCTCTCCATCATGACATCCAGAGGCAGATTTCTGAAATCTCGTGCACGGACTCTGGGGAGAAACGGAAGCCTCAGATCCTACTCCCCAGTTTGCCCAGTGTAGCCCAGTTTACCTCTGGCTAGGAGAAAGGAAATGCATTTGCCAGGCTAGAAGGAACCCCACAGCCTCGGTCTGTGAGCATTTTAGATGGCAGAGATTGGGGCCTGGTAGACTTCACCTTCACGAATGGAATTATTAAGAGCACATTATCACTCCCATTCAATATTCCTAGGGCCTTTGCAGTTCAACCTGCCCTTTTGATTATAGTAGTTAAAGGTCAATTTTAAAGGCACATAGCACCCAAGAAGGAAAGAATGCACTGTTTATTGAATAAACATCTTCTAGAATATCCGTATTTGATTTTGGGAAATGCAGTATAATTAAATTCTATTGAACAACTGAAACTGTGTAGAAATAGACATCAGGCAAAGATCTTTGGTAGAGATAGCAGAATATATTCCAAATAAGACATGCACTGCTACTAAAATCTTCATTGTGGAAAAAAAAGAAGTATTAGAAAGGAAAATCAGACAAAGAATCTAAAGGTCTATATGTATACAGAACTTCCCTCTATCAACTCTACAGGTATTCCAAAATTTTACAATTTTTTAAAAGATCTATTTATTTATTTTAGAGAGAGAACATGAGAGCACAAGTAGGAGGAGGGGCAGAAGGAGAGGGAGAGAGAATCTCAAGCAGACTTTGCACTGAGCATGGAGCCTGACATGGGGACCCCAAGATCATGACCTGAACTGAAACCAAGAGTCAGACACTTAACTTCATTGTGGAAAAAAAAGAAGCATTAGAAAAGAAAATCAGACAAAGAATCTGAGCCTGAATTTTACCACCCGAATTTTATACCCGAATTTTACAATTTTAATAGAAAAGTACAAAGATATTTTTATCATTTAAATGTATATTTATATGCATAAATTTTGATATATTTAACTGAGATGTGATGATGTGAACACAACCAGTAGTTTATAAAATTCCTGCTTTTTAAACACTGAGATTAGAAATTAGTGGCCATAAATCTTTTGCATGGAACTTCAATAGTTTTATATACATTGCTCATGGGTGCAATGGGTAGTATTTTCTTTACTTATTTACCCCACGGAAAATATAATTATGATGTCTCATCCTTAACACCTGCAGTCCCCCCTTCGTGATGAAGCGACTTCAGAGTAGGAGGATCCAGAAGTCTTGGATGTGAGGGAATTCAGGCCAGGGTTACCGTGGCTCCCCCCCCCCACACACACTGGCCTAAATTGGAAACCATTGTAATATGGAGGCATTGCCATCATAGGAAATCAAGCACCAAGGTGGTGTGCCACAGAAATTTAGAACAACAGATCAAAGCACGGGAATGGGGGGGCGCCTGGGTGGCTCAGTGGGTTAAAGCCTCTGCCTTCAGCTCAGGTCATGATCTCAGGGTCCTGGGATCGAGCCCCGCATTGGGCTCTCTGCTCAGCAGGGAGCCTGCTTCCCCCTCTCTCTGCCTGCCTCTCTGCCTACTTGTGATCTCTCTCTCTCTCTCTCTCTGTCAAATAAATAAATAAAATCTTAAAAAAAAAAAAAAAGCACGGGAATGGGAGAAGTCAACGTTTCAGAAACTATTGCTCTGAGAAGTCAGGGAGTGATCTCCTGAAATGCTTGCAGGAGTCCTTTGATGACACCTGCTAGGGCTTCATGCTCCACCTTTCACTAGTGTTTGCCTTGGACAAGTCACTGAACCCATAAGAACTTCAAATCCCCTCACCTTTAAAGTCACAGTAATAGCTTCCACATATTCAATATTTTCCATGGTCCCATGATCATGCTTGATACTTTATGTATCGCTCTATTACTCTTTTAACCACTGAAAGTTTGGACTTTACAAAAGAAGAAGAAATAAATCAAATTCATAAATGCTCGATGATTGATCCAAGACACAGTGCTCTTAAATGGCAGAGCCAGAATTCAGATATATGTATTTGTAAATTTGCTATTTTCTATTCAGCTTTTTACACCCAAAAGTGTACCAGTTAAGCACATTACCCAATTTTGAAGTTCTAAATAGCCACATCTGGCTGGTAACCACCCCAACGGATGCATTATTTTCATCCCATTGCCCAAAAAAGACTTAATCTTTACTTCCCAAAGTAACCGTGACTTTAGTTATTCACTCTCCATCTTGATTGAGGATCTAGTATCACCAAATCCAAATTTCGAAGGACCTCGGCCCCAGGCAAGACCCCTCAAATTACCCAGATCCTCTACAATGGATTGATTTCTTTCTACTGCCTCTTCATTATATTTTGTACTTATTTACCACATTTAACCTAGACTTCTTTTTTTTTTTTTGCATTATAATTATTTTGTATTCATTGGTGTCACCTGCTAGACTGTGAGCTATTGGAAACCACAAACTGGGCCTCCTTGATCTATGTATACCCATTCAGCTCTTGGTTCAATGCTTTATATATAGTAGGTAATTGGCTACTGTCAAAGGATCAAATCAAATTGCTGGATAAGAAGAAAACAGTAACACATATTTGAAAAATGGTCAAATTTTAACCTATGTTATTTGTTTGATGTTATAATGCCTAGATTTAGATGATATTTTAAGACTGACATCTATGGTGATGCCAAACATTTTCTGATATATTTACCTTCTAAGACACAATAAAAAAAGTGGCTACAAATAAAAATGTCTGAGGATTCTGCTGCTAGCATCCAAATTTGCACTGGGAAATCCATTATTTATGTTCTTCATAAGTGCATGTATATTTATTTCGGTAACTTATTCATAATTTTATCATATGAAATGACATTTTGTGATGGTTGCATTATGCTAGGTAATAGAAATCACATCTATGGAAGGTAATTTCAATGGATCAAGCAATCCACATATTAAGAAATGAATGTAGAAGTAAGAAGCAACAAACCAGTAAATAGCTTACACTTCCACCTTGCACAAAGGAATGTCATAATTTTTATGGCCATTGACTGTAAAAATTATGAATATTCACATACAGTCTCTGTTAGGGAACCAAATGAAAAGACAAAAAGATTTCTCGAATCAATAAACAACAGTAAATCAAGCTAACGTAATGGCATTTTGATGTCAACTCTATTTTAAATTATCCCTTTAGGTAAAACTCACAGCATTCTTCCCTACAGGCCTGCATTGAAGATGCATTTTTGTTTCTTTTTGTTCCCTAAATCAAGATACTCCTTAACACTAGGGTGTTATTTATTTTTTTAATATAAGAAAGAGAAATATAAGCTGTTTTAGAGCTTATCTTTAATTGGGTAGTTGACATCAATGCAACACAAAAACAGATCTGAACACGTTATTGTAAGAGAAATCATTTTAGTTTTTCCATGATTTATAATATCATCCATGAAAATATTACTCGATAAAATATAGAATAACATTAATAAAGCAAGAAGAAAAAAAATAAAAATAAAAAAAATAAAGCAAGAAGAATCTATTTTTTCCAGTTATAGATAACAGTTGTAAAACTATAGACATTATTTCCAGACTCAAGTGTTCGTGTGGTACATGTATGATTTCTCTGCAGCAATGAAAGGATAGGATCCCAATGGTGGTCAGACTACTATTTGGCCATAAATTCAAGAACAGCACTCCCGATTTTCAACTTTTTCCCCACATTTCCAAGTAAAGTTGATGGTATTTTTTATAGAAGATTTGAGGGAATGTATTTTTTAATATAAGGTCCACCTAAGTCACTAACAATGTTTCTAAATATCTAGAATCTTTTATTTTAATTGTTTGATGTTGAGATTATTATTACCCTCACATCTCTTAATTTGTCTTTGCTATCATATTTTATATATATTTATGCACTCGAGTATGTCACTAAATTTTCCTTAAACATGCTATCACCTTCCTTTAATTTTCCTTTTATTTACTCGTTTTTTGAAGCAGGTTTATAAGTTTCAAAAGTCAAATTATTTTATGTGATTATGGAAACAAGGGTCTCTGCTCCTCTCCTCCCAGCTTATACCAGCACACGGAAGTAATCACTTTGAAGAATTTTCCAATCTTTTGTCAGCCACTTAACTCCATATCTCTTAATATTATTTGTGTACCACTAGGTCTTGATTTTTCAGGTTTCAGCATGACCCATTCATTTCAAATTATGCAAAAATGATAATTTGGCTCTATTACATATTCTTATCTACAATGGGAATAACAGTTTCTCTTCTCCCTCCTTCACACTAGTTCTCATAATCTGGGCTCCACAATATTCAGTGTTTACATAATTATGACTAGGTAGCCATCATCTCCAGTGAGACTGGATTGTTCTGAGTGACATGTCTCCTTCATCACTTAGTTTTCCCTGGAATTAATAAGGACCTATTTTTTATAACTTGTTTAACTTTTATGAGCTCTTCATTAATTCATTTCCTAGCATTCCACCAGAAATAGTAACCTCCTTTGAATACTTTCAGACACAAGAACATTTTCTTCTGTCTCCAACGTAAAACCCTCTGTTAAGTGGATTTCACATCTTCCTGATCTTGGCCTGCTCCATTGTTTGTTTGTTTGTTTGTTTTTTGGATGAAGACCATTTTGAGAAAAAGAGATAAAAATTTGAGAAATGTGTATATGGAATTTTCTTTATTTTAGACTCATGCTTCATTGATTGAATATAGAATCAATAGTAGAAAAACCTTTTTTTTAAAGTAAGAACTGTTCTTTTGAAGGTATTATGTCCCTCCTGTCTAGTTTTCTAGTTTTGTTTTTGAGACATTGATATTTAGTCATGTTAATGCATCCATACATGCTTGTTGGGATGATCTTTGTTCCCCGGGAACTGAAATGTGGAACCATCCGCCTTGTTACAGATCTGTTTTCATTAATTGACTGGGAGCTAGGTGACCCTGGCATTCAGACATCTCGTGTTCTTCAATTGGGGGAAATTTCCTAGAGTTACTACTTCAGTAATTTCTTCACCTCAATTTTCTCTATTCTTTTTGTGAAACTCCAATTTGAGTTTTTGGGTCTAGTGGATTGATTCTTTAAAAATCTAATCATTTTTTCTTACTTCATCTCTTTGGCCTTTTTATTGCACTTTCTGTACTGTTTCCTCAACCTATCTTCCACTCATTTTCCTTTTTTTCTTAAATGTACTCTTATTTTTTCAGTGGTTGGTCTTTACTTTCAAAATGCCTTTGAGCATCATTATTAAAAATACTGCTGATTTACTTACCTATCCAAGAATATTTTCCCCTTTTCTTTTACTGCTTCAAGTTATATGAATGTGTGTGTGTGTGTGTGTGTGTGTGTGTTTAGGAAAGCGTGAGGTGAGTTTGGCATACTGTAACAACTACAGTAGAACTAAATGTTTTTACAATGATTTTACTTTGCTGAGCAAGAAATGAAGGATGGAGTTAGAGTAAACCATTTCCTTACCTCATTTATTGTGTCATACTCTCATACATGGGTCACTTAATCCCTTTTAAATCCAGCCTTATATACATTATAGGTAGTGGACGTTAATCTAGCAATCTGAAAGTCTAATTTTTCTTTATTTACCATCTGAGAAGTGTTAGTGATTGATGTTGATGTCACTATAGATTTTTAATGTCATTATAGATCTATCTTATTTTATTATTTTATTTTATTTCATTTATTTCCCAACAGGGAAAGTAGAGATGCAGCATGCCTCATTTTGGTTGACACAATTCCTACACTAAAAATGTTTACTGAAGGGATGCCTGGATGGCTCAGTCGGTTGAGTATCGACCTTTGGCTCAGGTCATGATCCCAGGGTGGTTGAGTATCGACCTTTGACTCAGGTCATGATCCCAGGGTCCTGGGATCTAGTCCCACATGGGGGGGGGGGGAGGGTCCTTGCTCAGCAGGGAGCCTGCTTCTCCCTCTCCCTTTGCCCTTTGCCCTTCCCCTCCTGCTTGTGTTCTCTCTCTCAAGCTCTCACTCTCGCTCTAATAAATAAAATCTACAAATAAAAAATGTTTACTGAAGATTAAAATGTAGTTATTTCTTTGAATGTTTCAAATTTATCATAATAGCATTCAATCTTTTGTTTATAATATTTAGTGATTTTTAATATAGATTGTGCTAGTAGTTTACATCTAGTGTATATTAGTGTGTGTATTTTTATAATTACATTTATTTTTCAATATGATTCTGAAAAATTCCATTTCTATACTAAGGAAGAGATAAAAGTCTCTTGTGAGATGACAACTGGCTAGAAAAGGTCCTTAAATACTAGCAAGCATTACTACTTTAAAGCACGAGAAGAGAGTTTCAAATGGAGATGTTTTATTTGGATAGATTCTCTATTTATTCTTATAGATTTAATGAAATTATTTTAGTATTTCTCACTTAATCCTAAAAATTACTAATGTATATTTCTAGTTGTAAACAGATAAAGGGCCAGCATTTCTTAGAAGTGAACAGCCACCAAAAAGGACGTAAGGTGTTTCTAGAGATGTCCCACCCCACTTGAAGATGGAAGGAAAGAGATTAAAATTTTCGTAAGCTGCACAGTGACCCCAGAGAAGAGAGTCCCAATTGCTCCTCATTAGCCTTAGGATCAGATTTTCTGAAAGGCTCAGTCTACAGTCAGTTTTGTCAAATGACCTAGGTGATCTTGGAAACCGCACATCACTGAGTCGAATTGATCTGTTTGTGTCATTTAGGTCTAGCGTGTTAACAGAATTATTCAAAGGTCCCATAATCTCACCAATTGTTAATCTGATTAGTTTATCGATTACTGAGGTAAAGTGTGTTAAAACACCTTACTATGAATATGGATTTGTCTATTTCTCCTTGCAATTGTTTTACTTTGTGCTTTATTTATTTAGAGTATTATTATGTACATATTACATACACACTAATTATATTATTATATACTCCTGTTGAGTTGACCCTTCACCATTAAGACATATCTCCTTTATCTCTAATAATGTTTTTTGCCTTCAGTTATGTTTGTTCTAATATTGTTAGAGATACACCACTTTGTTTTTATGTTTGTATGCTACAGTTTTTTTGGGGGGGTGGGGTCCTTATGATTCCAAGTGTTCTGCATTCTTATACTGAAAGTCTGTGTTTTGTAAACTAAATGGTTGTTTTTGTTTTGTCTTGTTCTTCTCTGGTCTCACAATCTTTGATGTAAGTTAGGGTATTGAGCCTTTTTACCTGTAAACTAAATACTAATATGTTTCCATTAAATCTACCACCTAATTACTTACCATCATCTTATCACTTTGAATTGCCTGTCCTGTGCCTTCTCTTTTGCTCTTTTCGGTTTTGAGTGACTATTGCATATTTTATTACACATTTCACAGGCACCATTTCAAGTTTTCCTGACTTCACGTCTCACTCCAGCCACGGCTAAGGCAATCATCTCTGCTTCGTGCGGGTACGACTCGACAGCACTCTGCTTCAAATGTGTGTTTCATTCTTTCTCTTCCTGCCTTAGGGCTCAGAGATCATGCATGCATAAGCAACCTGGACATGAGGATTGGTTAAACCCCACGGGGGGGGGGGGGGGGACCCGTGACCACTGACAGACAATGTTTGCCCGGTTTTCTGTCCTGGTTGAAAGTCTTGGTTGTTCCATCAAGAAAGGAACACAGATTAGTCAAGAGCTTGCTGTGGACAAAAAACAAAATCTACACTCAGTGGTAGAGGGAGAAAAATTCTTCTAAAAGAAATTAGTAGATGATTGGCAGCATTAATAGAAGTCCTATGTCCAAAATAAGAGAAATACAGATTTTTACTCTATTTTTAATTAGTCAGTAAACCTCTTGACTTTTTCATTTTGTCTCATGCTTCACATTTGAGGAACTTGAAAGAGTTTGCTTAGATATAGGTACCTAATACTATATGATTTTTTTGTTGTCATTGGGGAAGCAGGTGAAGAAACTTGGTACGTACACCTGAACCAAACAACGAGACCATAAAAAAACTGAGGTTTAGGTCAATAGCACTTCAAATATTTTAATAGGATTTTTAAAACGAAGTATATAAAATGAAAGGGAATGAATTAGTATATCAAAAAGAGAAAAAGCAACGTCTTTAAGAAATGAATCCTTCTTAAACTGTTCACTCAAAGTTAATTGGCTTTGACCAATAGTTTCTGTTTATTACTGTTCTCTAACAAAATATATGTGTTGTTTAAATACTTAATTTTTAAATTAGATGTTGAGATTACCATGGATAGTTTCATTTTTCATTCTTCTGTTCCCAGATCCTACTATCATATTTGAAAAAGTACAAAATGTGTTCTTAGAGGGACTAAATTTTTATGTGCATCTAATTGACAAATTTATTGGCACATAATAAACTCACTGGAATTTCTATTTAGATTTCAAAATTAATCAATATTTAATGGTGTTAATATTGGTTATGTGAGACCCAAGCAAAAAAAAAAAAAAAAAGGCAATAGAAGGAACACAGAAGCATGTGTAAATAAAGCATAGAGTAACCAAGAAATATTACAAAAATAACACAGGGATTGTCAAAGATAAAACGCATCTCTCCGAGAACTCGATGTAATCTTTCTTTATCATAAAAGCTCTCTCACTAAAGGCTGGCATCTCAAGCTGGCTTGATAAAACCTAACAAAATCAAAACTCCATGTGGAAAGGCTTCTGGCATCTTTCTTTGAGTACTGAGAACTTTTCCTTTGCACAGCATCTGTCTCTGCCATTTTGGGAGGAAACAATATGTTGAGAAATAGCACAATATTCTTCAAAATGATTTTGTGCAGAAATCAAATTCTCAACTGAACTTCAATAAATTGATAAAAATATGTGACTAAGAAATGAAAATACTTGAAATTTACATTTATTATCTTTACTTAAAAGTAGTGTTCGCGTTTACTGACTATAAACTATAGAAAAATATTGTCTTTTTCTTAGCTTGAAGAAAATAAACATATTTAAATAAGCCTTCTAAAATTAGAATAAAGGGTCCCTCTTTAAATCTCAAAATAAATGAAACCTGTAGTCCTCAATTCTACATTGATCAGACTAAAAGAAACATCTGGGATTATTTTTAAAGTATAATGAAAGTCAACACAAAGTGAAAGAAATGTCAGCAAACAGCTGTCCATCACAAAAGAATAGTTTTCCTTTCCAAACCGTACTTAATTTTGCTTGAAGAAGAATTAGTATCATCATTAACTGCTTTTATGTGAGTCATTTTCCTGTCTGTCCATCAAATGAAGAAAAACTTCTGTGTCTACAACTGACAGTAACAAATAGGTAAGGCCTCTGACCTTGCCAAGCACCGACATCTCTGTCTCCCATTTGTCATTTGATCTGAGGTTGTCAGCAAACAGATGTCTCCTCTAGCCTAAGGCATACTCGGAGTTACTAGGGCAGCTGTTGCTATGACATTTGATGAAGGTACGGAAAGTGATGATAATGTGATTTGTAGGTCCATCCTCAGTAAGTGCTTGAGAGATTAAGATGGGAATGATGCATTCCCTGCTAATTTGTTAATGCTCATTTTTAAAAAAGAATGCTCTTAGTTAAATGTCATTTCCTGTGCCAAATTTATTTTTTTTCCTTTAAAGTGCCTCCTAAGATAATTTACAAGGAGGTGATCTGTGTCTGCAAAATGCTTCTATTTAATGCCTGAGCTCTAAATGTTATTTGCATGAGAGAATATGACATAACTTCTAATAGTCTTGCTTCTTTACAGGCAAATGTGTGTTAATTATCACCTGTACCTTCTCGTAGTGAACGCATATACAAACAGGGGATAGTTTATTATATTAATATTAGCAGAGGGATTCTAAGATGCTTTAGTGAACATAAAATAGTCAATAAAAATTGAGGCTTTGAGACTGTGAGATATAGCTCCACGTGTGTGAATTTCCATATCACATGCATGGATACCAAATTTACCTAATGAGTATTTCCAGTGTGTACATAATTATGCTTCAAGTTTTAGGAATATTTTACATTTAAAGTATTTTACATTTTAAAAAATTTACATCTGTATTGGGAAATGCAGACGGTGAATGGAATAGTTTTTTTTTATAATAAGGGTAAAATCTATTTTTGCTTCTATGAACAATTTATTATTTAGTATATTCACATGAGTAATTGAAATGGATCCTAGTTAAGCTAAGAAAACATTGCCATGATGACTAGCTAAAAATTATAATACTTGATTAAATTGAACATAGTCCTATAAAATCTATAGGAATGAAGAAAATGTGGAATTTGAAATGAAGCCAACATAATCTCTATTACTTCGTTGAAGGCAAGTCCCATAGTCCCTTTAAGTTTTAATATCTTGACATTTAAAATGGGATTAATGATAACTATCATGAAAGATTATTGCCATCACTGAAATTAATATTCATGAATCATTCAACACAATGTTTTCTCTATAGGACATCCAATAGTCTAACAATATGGCTACGTAATCCAAACGAAAAAAGTGTGCACTTATGTATGTGCATAGGTATGTGTGTGTGTGCATGTGATCAAATAAATGATGAATAAATGGAAAGATTTGCAGTATTTAATAAGCTTACCTGTGTTTTCACAGAAATAAATCATTTTCTAGGTTAAAGTAGGCAAACTCTAGGCTCTCTCCTTAGAGTAAAACAGTAGCAGCAAAACTTATAATCGGTTATGAATATTCTCCTTTTATTTGTACCCAGCTTCAAATAGGGAAAGAGTATTCTTATGTCTTTGTAAGAGACAGATAAGAAAGCTGAGCCAAGTATTGCCTTGCCATATGTAGCAGCTCTCATGATGCTTTACAAAAATGGGCACATAAGCATTATTGCATTTTATGGTAAATGGTAGGCCTTTGATATTTCTAGGACAGATCTAAAGTATAATTTTCCAGGACACATTTTTAAAGGGGCTAATTTAATGGCAACTCCGCTAAGACTCACTACTTCAACAGTATACTTGGACAGCGCTATGTTCTATAAAGCAATTTCATTATTCTAAATAAATAAGATTTATTTAACCTCTTAAAAATTTTTATGATATAATTGTTGGAGACATGTATTAATCTTTTCTGCAAACTACTTTTCTTCCAAATATGAGTTCATTTTACACAACTCCATGTAATAGCCTTTGCTTTAAATAATTTCTTCTTTTAAATAATTTCTTCTTTTAATTTCTTCTTTTATTTAAATTAAATAAATTATTTAAATGATTTTGTTATACAATTTCTTCAGCTATCTGATCTTATATGCCCTCTGATTGATAAATTCTTGTTAAAGTTCACTCCAAAGAGTGTAGAGCACTTACAAATTATCTAAGTTACCCAATTAAAATAAAAATACTAATACTGGTATTACAGATGATTTCTTTTGTGAGCAACAGTAAGATGAGTAACCATGTAATTGTTATTTGACACTGAAAACTATTAAGAAACATTACTACTAAAAAACCTTGTGAGCAAAACAAATAAATTGGAAGGCACATTTTTAAATGGAAGCATTTGACATGCTTTCAAGCTTACTGATTTAAATTTGTTAAAATGTGTTCGTATTTCATTTGCAATAAAGGGGAGACTTTATTTATAGACATGTCAATGATTATAAAATTTAATAATTGAAAATTAGAATAAAAGAGTCCATACAAATGACATGAATGAAATTTTTAAGTCTTAATGAGACTTTACAGGGAGCATAGAAATGCTCAATTACATCCACAGATTCTACTGAGTCTCCAGCCAAGAACATTATAAGAATGTAATCTCTTAAAATTGATTACACGTTGCTTTAGCGATGCTTTTAGAACCTCGTGAAGCAGTAATGAAGGGGCGGAAAGAAGGTTACTACAGAACAAATTTGGCTAGAAATAGTATTGTTATTTTAGAACTGAGGATGCTTGAAAAATTGTGCTAGTTTCTACTAAGAAACTAGGGACTGTGTACTTGGCATTTATTCCAGGTCTGTTATGAGAGTACACATCTAATTCCCAACAATATTTGTAGTATTTAGTGATGTAGACATTACATGACCCTTGATGCAATGAGCATAGAGAAAATGATGATAAACAACAGGGTGAGAAATTTAATGGGAAAATGATTATGGAATCAATGAAAAAAATACTCTAGATAATCATTTATTGTTGATAAGAAATATGAAACCCACAAAAAATGACACAACAAAAATCTTAACAGATGGTAAGTTATCTTAATCAAGCAAATTAAGGGATCATACATTTAAAAAATAAAATAGTAGGTTATTTGACATG
The DNA here is from genome assembly GCA_028534135.1 of Potos flavus. Classification (NCBI taxonomy): domain Eukaryota; kingdom Metazoa; phylum Chordata; class Mammalia; order Carnivora; family Procyonidae; genus Potos; species Potos flavus. The sequence goes on from CM052883.1 coordinate 6,527,125, forward strand.
CACTGTAATTACATTGGATATATTGCTTTCAATAAACATTAAAGGACAAATTAACATTAGTCGTGCCAGCTACATTTCTAAATCTGCTTTTCAAGCTTATAATTAAAATCCTAAATTATTACTGCTGCAAATTAACAGTTTTAATGCAATGCAGACATTGTAATCGCCAGCATTTAGTTGTTTTTTAAATGGATTGTCTAATGCAAATTTAAACAACATTCACCTCAGTAAACAGTAAATACTAATAGCCTTTTTCAGTGTTGCAGGAGAAAACCATATGAGGCAGACTTCTCTTCTGTAAGTCTTTGCTCAACTAAGGAGGAAACCTTGCTCACAAGAGAATTGGTTCAGTTTTTATTAGAATAATTGTGTCCGTCTCACCAAAGGCAGTGTCAGGCATAGAATACAGTTGTTTAGAGTCTTCCATTTTGCAAAGAGTGAAGGTGACTCCATCATCTCATTTGGAGGGCCAGTGCTATGGTATCACTCAATGGAAGCTTCACCGGAACATAAGTCTTGTTCATTGCCCAGGCTTCTCATTCCAAGAAGAGCCCCGTGCTCTCCTTGAACTCATGATCTCAGTTAATTTTCACAACCTTTGAAGTGATATATTTTACTATTGCAGCTTACAGGGAAATAAATGTTAAGACATTTATTACACAGTTGGAGTTTCATTCATATTCTGCTCGAAGTTCTCAGGGTCTGCCTGTATTGATGGATTTGATGTTCGGGGATTTTTGTCTTCACTCCGCTGCTTCATAATGTATGTCTCCTCTTAAGTCAATGGTTTTGAATTGAACAGTTAAAGAAACCCAACAGCTAAAAAGAGTAATCATAAACAGTAAGGTATGAGTCAATCAGGCTGATCATACGAAGTTTTGTATAAGAAAATGTCCTCTTTAATTATTATATAATTGATGAAGACTTAATTGTGTAATAGGTAAATTAAAGACTATGTATGAAGGTAGTGTTTGCTTTTTCAAAAAAGGAGAAATGAATAAGAAACACTTGCAAACCTTGGATTTAAGTGGACATTGGTACCAGCTTTCTAAATAAAAATTATGATGAAATTAGACACACACAGAGTTATCAATATTATTACCAATTATTCTCTGCGTAGATTATTTCACTCAGAGAAGATACAACTCCAGTGTACTTTTAGTATTCAATACAATTTTAATTAAAATAATCTCAGTATAAATTAGCAGTAACATCTTTCTAGGACTTTTTTTTTTTTTTTTTTCATTTTAAGGTTGGAACCACAGTGCCATACTGATAACTAGTTAATCTCTTTTTTCTTAGGAAAAAACTCATAAGCCTGGAAAAATACCAGTGTTGTACACTTTCTCCTGAAATCACTCAAACTGTTGCCATGAACAACCTTTCATTTCAATAACTGTACAACACACCTTAACCCCAAACAGAAATACTGCACGTGTTCTTCTTTTCCTCCTGTTTGAGACTCCCAAGTCTATTTAAACTGCATAACAGAACTGTACATTAGCTATTGTACATCCAGAAAAGTTAATGTATGGCATGGCATTTTCTCTGCCCACTCATTAATAGACTGCATGTCATCTAGTGGATTAATCCTTTGAAATAAGCCTTCCCTGCTGACCTCACTCCCATGGGTTCTGTAAGTACTGTTGACCTGCCTGCATTATTCCTAGATCTTTGAATTTTTCTGACTTGTCTGTATTTCCACATTTTGGAGGCCTTTCTGAAGTACCTTGAATCAAACACAAAAAGAAATGTGGATCATCCACCATACATACTTCAAGAAAATTCTGAACTCTTGCATTTTATAGACTCACTTCCACATGATAGTTCACTGGTTTTTATTTTAGTGAACACTTCATTTAACAACTTGGTTATTACTTAATGACTATTAGGTCACAATAATTGTTAATGATTATTACTAACCCAAAGGAGGCCTACTACACCCAAATACTGAGTTTCACACAGTGTCTTTTTCTTTTTTGTTTCTTCTTTCAGTTTAATTTAGTTTGGTTCCCCACCTCTCACCCTCAATACACATAAAGAAAACTCTGCTCTTATTTTCATCCATTGGTCAATAACATAGACTATCTAATCATTTCATTGTGATCATTGACCCCATTAGTCTTCCATTTTTGCAAAGAAATTCTAGCTCATTCTTATGCCAAAGGGGCCATGCTGGATCCTCAGGAATCGATGGACCAGCATGGCTATTGCTTACTCTTATCCATTAGCGGGTTCATACATGAACACAGCATACACAAATGATGCAAAAATGTGATGAAATATAGTTTAAGTGTGCAAATTCATTTATAGGTATGGGATTAAGAATAGATATTCTTCAGTTAGAAGGTCTGTGCTCAAATTCTGAGTCTGTCATTGATGGTGTGACGGTATTTTCTGCCTTTCTTAATTCCATTCACAATCTATATTTCCAACTATGGTTTCCACCATTGGACTCTTCACTTGACACCCTCCATCTCATGGCCCTTGAGCATCCAGGACTTGGCAAAGAGTTTATGTCATTTTCCTACTTACAACGTTAGAATGACTTTCCAGTGTCTTGTTTTGAAACCCCAGGATTTTTTCTTATTGCTAATTTTTAAAAAAAAGCCCTAAGTAACTGTCAAAAGTGTCAATCAGGACAGTGACTGCTCAAATGAGTCTAGGCACAATGCTGACATTGCTGACAATTTGTTGGAAGTTGCAACATCAATGAACCAAGGATGACAGAAAGATGACAATGAAACTGTGTTGACTAATAGATTTTATTGACCAAGAAAAGTCGTCATGGAAACCAAGGTGAAAATTAGAAGTTCCATCCCAACATACTATTATTTATATGCGGTGGATTCTTTTTTTTTTTTAATGTTCAACTAACCAACATATAGTACATCATTTGTTTTTGATGTAGTGTTCAGTGATTCATTAGTTGCATATAACATCCAGTGCTTATCACCATGTGTCCCCTCCTTAATATCCATCACCTGGTTATCCCTTCTCCCCACTCTTCTCCCTTCTGGAACCCTCGGTTTGTTTCCAGGAGTGCAGAGTCTCTCCTCTCTCATGGTTTGTCTCTCTCTCTGATTTCTTCCCATTCAGTTTTCCCTCCCTTCCCCTATGGTCCTATGAGCTATTCCTTATAGTCCACATATGAGTGGGAAGCCATATGATAATTTTCTTTCTCTGCTTGACTTATCTCACTTAGCATAATACCTTCCAGTTCCATATGGGGTGGATTCTAATAATTCAAATATTCTTTCACAGCATAAAAGACCTGCCTTACATTATAGTTATAAATATATTCTTCAGATCTGATTTTTAAAATTTTTTTTATTAACATATAATGTATTATTTGCTTCAGGTGTACGGGTCTGTGAATCATCAGTCTTACACAATTCACAGTACTCACCATAGCACATACCCTCCCCAATGTCCATAACCCAGCCACCCAATCCCTCCCACCCTCAACCCCCAGTAACCCTCAGTTTGTTTCCTGAGATTAAGAGTCTCTTATGGTTTGTCTCTCTCCCTGGTCCCATCAGAATCTGATTTTTAAGAGAAGGTCTTCAAAATGAACTCTTTGGTCCTGTTATCAACTTCACTTTGGAGACTTATCTGAGAACGAATTCAGGCCAGGGTGGGGGTGAGGTCCAAAGTGTATTTGGAAGGAGTGGCAAACTCTGATAGCCATGACTCGAATAAACAAATGAACAATAAGAAAAGTAAATGGCAATTCCTCAGAAAATTAAAACTAGAACTATCATATGATTCATCAATTCTACTTATAAGTATTTATCCAAAGAAAACAAAAACACCAACTCAAAAAGATATATGCACCTCCATGTTCACTGTAGCATTATTTACAATAGCCAAGATGTGCAAACAACCTTAATGTCCACCAAGGAGGAATGGAGGAAAAAGTAAAATGTGATATATATGCACAACAGAATATTATTCAGCCATAAAAGAATGAATTGCCATTTGTGACAGATTGGATGGAACTTGAAGACATTATGCGAAGTGAAATAAGTCAGGCAGAGAAAGACAAATACTATATAATCTCACTTCTATGTGGAATCTAAAAATGAAGAGATAAACAAACAAAAACCATGTTCATAGCTATAGGAAACAGAATGGTGGTTGCCAGAGGTTAGAAGTGAGAGGTGAACAAAATGGGTGAAAGAGCTCAAAACTTCCAGTTATAAAATAAATAAGTCATAGGAATGTAATGTGCATCATGGCAACTATAGCTAATAATACTGTATTGTATATTTGGAAGTTACTAAGAAAACAGATCTTAAAAGTTCTCATAACTAGAAAAATATCTGTAACTGTGTGCTGACTAATGTTAACTATACTGATTGTGATTATCCCTTTGCAATATATACAAATATTAAATCATTATGGGTACACTTGAAACTGATATAATGAATGTCAATTATACCTTAATAAAAAATTTAAGTTTAAAAAATTAAACAAAAGGCGATTTTAAATGTGGTTTTAAATATCATATTTATATGTTCAGTTGTTACTCTTACAATATTGGATGTCTGGAGTTCAAAGATGAGCTATATTATTTTAAAATTTCCATGTGCTTTATTCTTTTGTCATTAGAAATCTTTATGTAAAACTATAACTAGGAATAAAATTTTACATCTTCCTTAAATCACGCATTCATTTTTCATTTACATTAAACTGACAAAAATAATATTCTATTTAATACTCATCTGGACTTCAAAGAGATAATGTCCTTAAAACATAAAATGATAAAACATAAAATCACACCACTATGTTCCCTAAATGCCCAGAGTCACATTAGATATATATTACTCCTGAGTTCAGCATTGATACTGATACCACAGTTTCTTCACCAATTGTGAACAGCAGTTTCAGAAATTTGATATTTTCAAGGAATACTTGAACTCTCCAATGCTTCATTCATTGAAATATTATTTCAGATATTTCTATCATTACCATTTAAGTAACACACTGTGCCCATTTTCCCCTTGAGGAAATTTCATTGTTCCTGTTTGTAGTGATAAAAGATATATAATATAAGATGTATTCATAGCTTGATTTCTTTCTATTATGAAATTTTGGAATGTGCCTTATCAAGTTTTGTTGGACATCTTTGATAATATAATGTAAGAAAAAGCTAACATATTTCTGTTGGGTGGAAAATCTCAAAACCAGTCAGCGTGATATGTGAACTTTGATAATTTTATCTTTAGGTAAAATATCTTAAGATATTTTTTTAAAAGCATTCATTATTGCAAGTTTTGATTTTGATTAATGCTCAAGATTTTATTTTTTGTTCCTTTTGGCCTTGTGACAAAAGTATGTAATAAAAAATAGCAGAATAGATAAAAAGTGAACATCCTCTAAGAATCAAATGATACAGAGACCACGAAAACAAAATTATAATTTATATCTGCATGTGACAACCACAATTGAAACTAATGCTCTCAGACTTTTTATGACATTGCACCTGTATACCGTTCCCTAAAATTCACTTTATGTTTTTATATTTGTACTTGGAGTTTTGAATACATTTATTAGTAATAATTTTAAAAATTTAAGTTTTAACCAAAATTTAAATAAATCCAAAATATATAAATAAAGTACTTCATTTAAATACTTCTCCCTCTTTTAAAACCAAATATTCATCTGGGTATCTATTATATTTGAGGGACACAATACCATAGTACTCAGGGCATTTCTGTATTAAATTATAAGCTTTCAGATGAGGGTAGTGGAAATCCTAACTATTAACGATTTAAGTAAAAAGTAAATTATTACCTCACCTTGAACTGTGCAGTTATCAATTTATTGGCTGTCATCTCCAAAGCACCTTTCCAGAATGGTTTTGCAGTAAGAGATGGCATTCCTTTTAGATTTTCTCCTTCGCAGGGTGCATGATACTAAGCTTTCTCAGTAGAGGGCGCTGGAGAGACATTGCGGAAGAAGAGGCCCTTTGGGCTAGTGGCTGCACCACCTGCTGTTGTATGGGTAGGTCATGGAGGATGCCCAGCCCCAGCCATAGCTTAAAACACCTGGACTCCAACAACCTGCAGCCTCAGACTTCTGTTTGTTGGGAGTTTTTAGATTACTGATTCGATTTCATTTCTAGTATTCAGTCTGTTCAGATCTTTTTATTTCTTGATTCCATTTTGGAAGAATATGTGTTTCTAAGAATTATCCATTCCTTCTAGATTGTCCAATTCATCAATATACAATTGTATGTAGAACCACATCTTCTTTATCCATTCATCCATCAGTGGATGAATGGGTGGACACTTAGGTCGTTTCCATGTCTGGGCTAATATAAATAATGCTGCAATGAACATAGGGGTGCACATATCTTTTTGAATTAGTGTTTCTGTTTTGTCTGGGTAAATAGCCAGAAGTGGAATTGCTGGATTGTATGGTAATTCTAGTTTCACTTTTTGGAGAAGTCCCATACTGTTTTTCATAGTGGCTGCCCCAAATGATATTCCCACCAACAGCGCCCGAGGGTTCCCTGTTCTCCGCATTCTCTCCAACACTTGTTATTTTTTGTCTTTTTGATGCTTGTCATTCTAACAGGTGTGAGGTCATGGATGGACCTAAAAGTATGATGCCAACTGAAACAAGTCACACAGAGGAAGACCATTACCATCTGATTTCACTTATGTGTGTCATCCAAAACAAAAACCAAAAAACCAATGGACCCACAAGACAGAACAGAAACAGACACAAAATAGAGAACAAGTTGGCTGTTGCCAGAGGGGAGGTGGATGGGGGTTGAGCAAAATAGACAAAGGCGATTAAGAGGTGCGAACTCCCAGTTATAAAATAAATAAGTCACAGGGATGTAAAGTACAGCAGAAGGAAAAGAGTCAATAATATGGTAATAACTTTGTATGGTGACAGATGGTAACTACACTTATCGTGATGATCGTTTTGTGTGTAAATTATGTATATGTGTTGAATCATTACGTTGTGCACCCCAAACTAATATAATATGTCAACTATACTTCAAGAAAAAAATAAATAAAAATAAAAACAACTTGCGGCCCCAGACCAGCATGCCGATTACCTTGCTAGGGCTCACTTGACATGAACACCAGATATCCCAGACTTTCTATACCCTGTGCTCCAGGCCCCTGCCTGTGTTGATGCCCTACTCCTTCTGCTTGTCTGCCCTCCCTCCTAGTGTGTCTTCCACAGTCCACACAGTCCTTCCACAGTCCTTCCATAAGCTTCTGAAGGGAACATTGCCCACTGCCAATGCCCCGCCTCCACGGGCCCCCAACCCTCTGCACGAAAGTGTACCTGGACTCTGGCTGTGGCTCATCTGTGCCACAAAGGTTCCTCCCTGCTTGCTCAGCACCCACGGCTCTGCTCTGGGAAAACCAGGAAGATTCCCTCCCATTTACTGACCCGGAGCTCCAACTCCTCCAATGAAGTCAGAGCGCTTGCTTTTCTGGGGAAGGTCCTGGCCAAGACCGTCCGTGCTTGGCTACACTCCACCTGTCCTAGCTTATCTTACATCTTATCATTACTTTTTATTATAACTATGATTTGTATTAAACTTGCCCTGTTTAAATCACTGTGTGGGTCCTGGTATATATATATATATTACAATATATATATATAATATAATTTTTTATTACAATATATAGGTTATTGCTCTTCAGGAGAGATGCTTGGATGATTGTAAGCTGGATTCTTGGGCATTGCTAGATGCACTAAAACCTTAATAGATGCTATCGATTTATATTGCAAATATTTAACAATTTGCATTTCCATTGGCATTAAATGAGAATATTACTTTGTCCATAATTATACCCGAATTATATATTGTGTCAATTCTTTCAATAAGAGAGAAATAGTGTCTTACTGTTTTAATTTGCGTTCCTCTGAGTAGTCATGAAATGAAGTATATTTTCACATGTTTATTAACAGTCTATTTTTTTCTTCTATGGCTTGCCTCTTCACATCCTTTATCCAAATATATTGTTTCTTTTTCTAGGAGCTCTTTGCAAATAATGACTATTGATTGTTTTAAGTGCTACAACTAATTTCTCTCAGGCTGTTTTGGCATTTTGTAAAAATACATTTAAAGATAGGGAGATTTTTCATTGATTATTTATCATTAAGTCTCTGACTCTCCAAGGATTTGTTTCCACTGTCTCTGAGGTTCTCCTCCACCACAGGTCTTACCAGAATTATTACCTTACTCAAGCTTCAAATGAAACCCTCCCATCTCTCTGCAACCCTATTTGTAGCTGTCTTCAGGTTTTCATTCCAAAACCCCAAGGTGATTGTATTCAAAGACAGGATGTGTAAGAATATTGTACAATATTATGGAATTGTAAAGGGTTTGGAAGAGGACCAAGAATAACTCTACTGAGGTCCATGAGGACCCAATGGTAAGAGAGTGTTTCAGTACTTATTGTAATAGCATGTTTTGATACCAAGTCACTTGTGTGCCAGAATGGTTTTGCCCCTGAGAGATTCTTTCATATTTTATAATAGCACATGGATTTTCTTTTACAAATAAAACTCAGTAGGTAAAAAAAATGAAATGTTTGTTCATTACAAGAAATATGTCACCATATATCTGGTTGAGGCGCTCTGTCTCTAATTTACCTATATATTTCACTAATCTATCCTTAACTTTTTTTTAATGCATTTTTGTCCACATTTGTATTCAGTTCCCTGAAAAGTTGATTACATGAACTTATCTGGAAAGCTCTGCCATCTGAATTAGGCCATGTTTCTCTACATGCATCATTTACATTTAGAACTTCCCATCCTTATCCGAAACCTTCATTATCCAAATTAAGTCTCTGACCTTCTTTCCATTTTGCTAATTGAGGTTTACCAATATCAGAATTAATATTCTCTGATTTATGAGGATGAGGGAAAAAAGTCTCCTGTATAATTGGACCAAAAGGTAATAATTACTTGTCTGCATTAGATGGTTTATTGCGTGACTGTATTGCAAGTTTTAAGTTTAGAGAATTTTTTAAATCATAGAGAATCAGTTTTAGGAGGTAACAACAAGTTTCAATGAGAAATGTGACCAATGTAGAATTTCCTCCAGAGACAGGAGAAGTCAGTAATGGACGATATTTCTAATTCCACTGGAGAGAGGTAAAGGAAAGTGAAGTAGCCGAGAAAACTTTACTTAGTTTAGAGCTTTTTTGGGTCCCCACACTGGCACCATCCTCCTTCTGAGGAGAGGAAAGCCAGGAGCCTCATGAGATGCCATGAAAGGGAAAGTAAGTCCAGGGGGTGGGGGTGGGGGTGAAGAGGAGCAGGGAGGCCTTCAAACATGAAAGCAGGCAGAGCCAAGAGACAACAGCTGCACCCCGCTCGGCTTCACTTGGTCACTCTTCTCTCCTTGTTCTTATGCTGATCTTAAAGATTTAATAACTTTCAGTAATAGGGACTAAAATAAATGCCCATTATTTATAATATTTAAGGTCTGCAAGCCCTAGGTAGATCTATATAAATATGTATCTGTATCTATACTGTATATCAATAGATCTTTACAAATAGATCTTTACAATAGATCTTTACAAATGTATAGATATCTATATAAATATCTATATATATCTATATGCCTATATGTTATATAGATAGCTATATAAAAAGATAGGGTCATAGAATAAGTATAGATAGATATATAGTTGAATTATTAAGTTCAAATTTTGTGTCAATATTTATTTTCTAATTTTATTTATATTATATTATTTTATATCATATGTATTTATCTTAGATCCCAGAAATACACTGACCAAAGTGAAGGGAGAAAAATCTGGATGTTTGTTAAATGTTTTTAAATATTATAGTGTATTCTTTTAATCAGAAATATTATTTTTAGTTTGTATTAATCAATATGACATCCATTATTTCTGACTAATTATGCTGATAGGATTATATGAGAACCAAGCCTAAGCTTACTATGATGATAAATTTATCTACAAGAAAAAGATGAATTGCACATTCAGGATAGGATATTGTGCCCATACTAGGATTTCAGAAGGTACAGATCCTGAGGATATCTCCTTTCACTGGTTTTCTGAAATAATCATTTATTCTAAGCCGGAACCAACATTGTATTCCTCAGTTAGATTAAATACAAATACCATTACTAGTAATTTACATCCAGGTCCTTTATGAGGTGATGTCACAATGACAGAATGAGGCAGTAAAGTACCATGAGAGCCCTTTTCCAAATTTACTCAGCAAATTGAGTTCGCTGAGCATTTATTTCACACCAGTCACTCCGTTAAATATCTTCCTTGCATCATATACTGAATCTTCATGAGAAACCATAAGGTAGAAATTATTATAATCCCTTATTTGCATATAAAGAAACTGAAATGTAGGTGGGAATTAAATTACCTCCCAAGGATCTCACATTTAATTCAGGGCTTGGAATAAGATCTAAGCAGCCCTGGTTCCATTACTCATGTTCTTAACCACAATCTTTCAGCCACAGGAGGCACCATATTCTTTATGAAAGTGTGAAGACAAAGAATATATTTGACGACACGTGTTTTCTAAGTTTTTCCCTCCTTGGTCCTCAGGCGTATTTGCCCCACTTTACAGACTGTTTCTAATCTTTGAACACTAGCAAATAGGACGTGATGAGGATATGGCTGCCTTTCAGGCTGCTTGTTCACGCTCATTGACTACACGGAGCTTCTTATGTGCCCTGTTCCATCCAACCCTCGCAGAGGGCGTAGAGGTGGGAACTGCAATCCCTCCCACTTGAAATGAAGACATGGAGTGAGCACAGTCACCTGCCCAAGGACACGCAAGGCCACTCAGAACACCTGCTGAGTACAGAAAAATGGCATAATTTGGGAAAAGGGCAACATTGTTGACAAAGCCTTTTTACTCTCAGTATTAGTCTGTGAAAGGCTGTGGAGGGTGCTTTTCCTCCCTGATGCATTTCTAAATTCCTCACCGGAAGTTAGGATCTTTCCCCCTCCCCTAAACTCAATAGGATCCTCTCCTTCTACTTCCACTGACTCATTTACCCAAATCAACCTTATATTGTGGATATGTAATTAAGATTGCAACTGTCAGTAAATCACATTCTTAGAAAGCAGGTCTTGTGTTTTATTTACTTTTACCTTATCAATAATGCTTTCCCAGAACCTTTCCCACATTAAGAAAATTCATGGACTTTTTTTTAATGAATTGGATTAAAATGATGGTCTTGCATAATAACACAATACAAAATAAAACATAATTTCATTCATTCATTCACAAACTACTGAAAAATACAACATATTCTTTTCAATAAAATTTATGAAAAAGGCCCTTTTAGTCTTTTCTTAAAAAAAAACTTGTTAGCTTCAGGAAAACCATCCTTCCTTTTCAAAAAATTAATTAATTTATTTTAGAGAGAGAGCACGTGAGTGGGGGGAGGGGCAGAGGGAGAGAAACTCAAGTAGAGTCAGTATTGAACGTGAAGCCTCCTGTGGGGCTTGATCTCATGACCCCGAGATGGTGATCTGAGCCAAAATTAAGAGTCCGAGGCTTAACGGAATGAGCCACCCAGGTGCCCCAGGAAAACTATTCTTTAATTCATCTATTTGTAGTTTCTTGTATGGAAATATAGGTCTGGAATCTAAATGTCTATTTATTTTATGTGCTTTATGTTCTTGCTTCTTTTTCTTTTTGATTTGTAAAAACTCTTCATAAAATGGAGATAAAAAACCTTTCTCTGTCTTAGAGGTTACAAATAGTTTTCAGTGTTTATCTTTTTTTTTTTTTTCACTTTTGCTATGGTATTTTTGCCACCCTCTGTTTTGATGTAAACTGATCAAGTCATTAAATTTATTAATATCTCTGTTTAGATCCCTTACTCTTGGTGGCATGTGTGGAACAGACTTTCTTGCTTAAAAGCTTTTTCAATCATCCATACTTCTAGTTTCTGTCTATACTGAGCCATCCTGAGTCCCCTAAGATAACCAGGGTTATGGGCATAATGTGTATGTTTCCCATTGCAACAGTGCATTTTACTACTTTCCATGTATGTCACATATGCTGTGGCTCAGCTCTGAATGGTAAACAGACATACCTACTTCCATCTCTTCTTTACATAGAAGATTTCATAATATTCATGGTATGGTTTTATGGCTGTACCACATTTTAATGTATTCTTCCATCCACTCCCTCCACCTCTGCTGATGGGCACTTAATTTGTGTGTAGTTATTATTTATTTATTTATTTATTTATTTATTTATTTATCATTAAATTCCAGTTAGTTAACATACAGTATCGTATTAGTTTCAGGTATATAATTTCATGATTCAACACTTCCATTCAACACCTAGTGCTCATCACAATAAGTACCCCCCTTAATCCTCATCCCCTATTTCACCCATACCCCCGCCCCCTCCCCTCTGGTGACCATCCAGTGTGTTCTCTACTCTTAAGAGTCTGTTTATTGGTTTGCCTCTCTCTCTTTTTATTTCCCCTATGATTTTTTGTTTTGTTTCTTAAGTTCCACGTATGAGTGATTTATCTTTATTTCCTTCCTCCTTCTCCTTCTCTTCCTCCTCTTCGTTTTTTGAATTTTAATGAATGCATTTTCATGTTCATCCTTTTATTTATGTAAGATAGAATTCTAGACGCGTGTTATTATATGGACCCTTTAAATTTAATAATGGTGCCTAAATAATTAAAAAAAAAAAACGTTTCTTTTTGAATAGTTACTGCCCTAAAGGCTAATCCATTAGCCATTTGCATACTTTCTGTGAATTGCATGTTTATATTTTTGACAGATTTTGTGTTGGTTTATTTATCTTCTTTTACTGTTTGCTTGAACTCTTTGTGTATGTAGCACATCATCCAATTTCACCATTCAACACATGTCAAAAATATTAGGTGAAAACCTCTTTTGTCTTTTTCCTTTCGGCCATTAAACTATTTTAACTTCTTGTGAATGACATTTGACAACATCTGTTTTAATAGTTTCTGCATTTCTTTTCTTGTACAGAAAAACTTTCCAGGCCATATGTTACAAAAATATTCTTTATTTTCCCCCCAATATCATACTATAATTTTTAAATGTTATCTGATCTAAAGTTTATTTTTAAATAAATTTATATAAGCTTTTTGCCTCAAAATATATACTGAATAACCTATTTTCTAATGTGATACGTTAACATATTTATTTGAATAAATTATGAACTCTATAATCTTTTGTGGAGATATTTTAATATTATCTTATCCAATTACAAATGTTGTGAGTCATGGTAGCTATATAATTTAATAACCATTGGTGTGTTGCTGTTATCATAATGAGCTTTATCATTGGAATCATACCATAGTCCATCTTCTACCTTCTATGAGGAGGAATTGGGAAGGAGTGAAGAACCAAATCCTGGTAGATTCCTTTATGTCTCTGGTAAATTACTGCATGGGCTTTTGCCTCCTCCTTTCAGACAACTTCTCTAAAACTACAGGATATCACACAGCTTTTGAAGAAATTTTGTTTTCCATTCATGTAACACTTTAAATTCATTCTTTGTGAGATGACATTTTTAGAGATGGTGTTCAAAATATGGGCTGCAGATTGCAGGTGAGAGGTGAGGTGACACTGGTGACTAGGACACTGACTAGGAGGACACTGTTGTGACCAAGACTGAAGATGGTGGAGGTCTGCTGTAGGACAGGGATGGTGGGGGACTGCCTGAGTCTATAGCTGCCCAAATCCATCCTCTGTGCTATGATCATGAGATCGGCCCCTTGGATGCGAGCAGTGGCCAGCTAGACTAGAAGTGGCCCATGCTCCATTGGATATAGTTGTTATTATTGGTGGCCCCTTTCCTTGCAAGCAGATCTGACTTTATGTTTATTTCGATTCTATGAAATCTAGTTTATTCTCCTTTCTCCTTAGATTCATGGTTCTTTCCAACCTACCATCATGGCAACACTCTAAAAATTATGGGTTATAATGATATTAAGACTACTCGTAACACATCTCCCCCTGCATTAGGAGTATTTGTCCATTGCTATAGGGGTTGATCTGGTTAATATATGTTCAATTTTTTGTATAATCTCTCCTGCAGACATAAGGTAAAACACTGGAATGCATGATGATAGTTAAGTGAAATCTAAAGTCTCTAATCATCTTAAGGGATGAGAAAATAGCAGTCTGAACAATTATGCTAACTGAGTTTGTTAAAACACTGCAAAGTTACTGTAAATAAATGCTCGCAAATGTTCTTTTATGTAACAGAAGAAATTTAACAGCCAACGCTTTTACAATGACTTACTAAAGCCATAGTTAGGGAGCTCCGTGCGTGACTGAAAATTGAATTTCTCAAACTCAAACTGCCAAAATGTATTTAGGAAATATGAAAAGAGGCTTAAATTGAGGCTGTTGCTACAAAAAAGAAATCAGGTACGATTTTCTCAAAATCAGGCGATTACTGCTACAACAGCTTTTAAGTAAGATCTGGTTAATAGTAAGAAAATAGAGTATCTCGGTATCAATATATTTCAGTCTTCATATTGCTAGAACTATTTGAGTTTATGATGCATAAATTTCTTTAAGTCAAGAATTTGAAAATTTTTACTAGAGATAGCATAATTTAAAAGACTGGTAGACTTAGATTATTCCTAAAGATAATTTATTAATTTGTAGTTCATCAAATTGTTTGGGTTTTGTTTTGTTTTGTTTTGTTTTGCTAAGTGTATGCTTAGTTTTCCCTTTTGTATTTATTAGGATGATGGCTTCTCTGCTATAGTCACTGCCATGATACAAAATTACTTTGCAGCTTTCCTTTATAGTTTCCCATAAAGCAGAATTTTCCCAGCCCTTTTTAAAATCAGAAGCCACCATCAGACCAGAGGGAAACATGTAGGTTCACACACTGAATTCTGTAAAATGATGCCAACACACTAAAATCTTCACTTCCCCCAATCCTGGTACGTGGTTGTGGGCATATTTGTGGAGAGGTACTTGCGTAATTGAAAATTGCTTTTATAATGCATGTTTGGCACAGATTAATGAGAATAGGACATTTTTAAACCTGAAAATATGAAGAAAGATTTTCTTAATATCTAAATAAAAATCTGCACATCTGCACATTTTTCTTAGGATTTGGATTCTATGTATCCTTATATTTATTTTAAGGGCTACTCGAACCATCAGAGTTATTTGAGTTAATGTAGCTATGACACTTTTCATTAATAACCAGCTGAAAGCTGAATTCAGTGAAAAGATTAACATGGATTTTGAATATTCTCTTAAAATTTTCAGAAGCAAAAAACTCATTCAGAAGACGAATCTCAAGAGTTTTCAATTTGTTGGGTTTTTTTAGTTGTTAGGAATTTATATTTACTTAAAACTCAGAAACCTTTTTTCTTCCTTCCTTCTTGAAAGGCATGTCTACTTAAGTCTGTAACAAGTTACATCAATTTAATCATGCTTTCATAAATTTCAATTATGTAGACATCTTAAAAAATTCATTGTAAAAATATATCTCGCAAGCATAGTAGAACTGTGTTATTACGGTTGAATAGGACTGATAGCCTCAGTGCTTCCATATAAAACACTTGGAAATATATTTGTGAAAATTTACATCACCTAAACAATTAAGAGAGCAATAATTTTCCAAAACAACTGTCCAAACACGTTTGATTAATTTGTTGTCCATGTCCTTCAATAATTGTTACATGACCTCAATATTATCGGTTTCAAACTGAAAGAGTAACAATATTTTAGAGTGTAATTGTATCATAATGAGCATGGACTTTTTAGTTGGATCACTCTTGGTTCCTAATCTATCTCTGACATTTATTAGCACATGAATTAAGAAAATTAAAACATTTTGGAGACTGGGTGGCTCAGTCTGTTAAGTGTCTGCCTTCGGTTCAGGTCATGGTCCTGCGATCTTGGGATCAAACCCCAAATCCATCGGCTCTCTGCCCAGCAGGGAGCCTGCTTCTCCCTCTCTTTCTGCCTGCTGCTCCCGCTGCTTGTGCTCTCTTTCACTCTCTCTGTCAAATAAATGAATAAAATCTTTAAAAAAAGAAAGAAAGAAAATTAAAACATCTTAAGCGTCGGTTTCCTCAACTTAAAATCAGTGTAGAACTATCCATGTTTCAGGCTCTGTGCATGAATTAAGTAGAAAAAACTATAAAGCATATGGCATTTCTGAAATGCTTAGTAAATAAAATCTATTATTAAGCATTATTATTGCTTTAAAAAAATGAAATGATGGATGTTGATGGCTTTCCATTCTTCCATTTTTACATGTGAAATAGGATGTCCATACATTTCTGGGTGGGTATAAATTTAATTAATTATTACAAAATTTGGGATCAAACTATCAGCATCAAAGCAAGATGTGACTATCTCTATTAAATTTATGCTCTTATCAATATTTGGCTCTTTTTCCCACATCCAGGTTTTTCAGGAGAAAATAATTTCATCACTGAGACTTAAGGTATAAAACATCTAAGAAAATGTTTGAAGAGGTAGCTCTGAGTCCACACATTTGTTTGTCATCCTAAAGTCTTACCATTAAATTTGGTGAGGCCGAGTTCACCATTACCCACTTTTGATGAAGTGCTGTGAGGGCAGAGGCAATAATAGGAGAAAAATTTTTATAATCATAGCAATTAAGAATAACCACGGCTACTGCAAATATATCAGTAATTTAAAATATGCCAGAATCATAAGGAATGGTTTTCTGATTACACGAAAATCTAGTATAATACATGTGACAAGTGCATACCTTGAAATCGTATAAAAACCTGCTTTTGGGTCATCTGGGTCTTGCCAAATAAATGAATATCTACGTTTCTCTCACAAAAAAGTGGAATATTTGTTCCCACTCTTTAAAATTCTTAGAAAAGCTTTCTTCCCACTATCAAGTGCCCTTTAAATAAATACCATTTTTGTATCAAATAAAAAGGCAATTGTCACTTACTGAGAGAGAAATGGTTTAGATTCCCAAATTAATAAAACTTACACAGTACTTTTAGCTGCACTTTTGCTGCCCACTAGCAAATATTTTAACAAGTGGAGATAAAGCTCAGGTCTATGCCTACAACATGTTAGTAGCACCTCATCGAAATGTGGAGAAAGGGGGTTATTTAGAGTTCAGAAGCAGGCCAGCCCCCTCCCCTGCCCCCCCCGCCAGATTAAATGCAAGGGTAAAAGAGAAAGTCTTTCCTATTTTGAAAAAAATAAATAAATCCAGGGCATGTGAAATGGGAACTAAAAATATTATGTGTGTAACAATTATTTGATAGATTGAGTATAACATTTCAGGGAGTATGAAAGCTATAATAAATTCAGTCAAATTGATTCAAATATAATTATGTCAATTATACTTCACAGAAGCCTGTGCTCCAGTTCCTTGGTCAGTGGCTTTATTGTTTGTAATATGCCAGTCTATGCTTTGTCTCTATTATACAAATGGAAATTCTCTAGGATCTTATAATGTGCAAGCAAATTCTTGCTCGAGATATATTCCTTCAACTATAATCTAATGGGCCTAAATCACCTTAAAACAGGGCTGATTAATAAGTAATATGTTTTGATTTTGCATTATATTTTGAAGTCTTAGAAAATATTTATTATTCACCATGAAATCACACTGTTGTTTTATTCTATGAATTGAGCCACCAGGCATTGACGCCACTAGTAACTAAAATACAGGAAACTGAAGAACACCTTCCGGAGAAGTCATTGTGAAACCGTTTCTTTTAGCATCAATTTTACCTTTATTTGATCTTTTAAAAAAAGCATATAGATAATTATGACCCACGGAAATGTTTATTGCTCCTAATAATATTTCAGCTGATGTGATGCCCTTATTTTTGAGATCGCAAGCAACAAATCTACCAAAATCAATATTCCAAGAAAAATTTATTAAAGGAATAATGTACTCACATTACAAGATGAGAGAATATAATGATTTATTTTTAAATCACTAGGAGTATCATTTGCCAAAGAAGAAATGCTTTGTTTCTGTTCTTGCTCTCTTATATTAAGTGGATTTTATAGGGAAAGATGTATGAAGGAATGAAAGACAATTAGCCATCATAATATTTCAGGAACTGGATTTTAAACTTAGCATAGTCAATTAGGCTTAATTTATATGCAGAGATTACACACAGTATTGTTTTGAATAAATAGAAAATATACACACACATGTAAATAGATTCACACATCCATGATTTTCAATTGTGTAACCTTGAACAATACACCTTGAAACATTTTGAGAGTCACTAAATTTTAATATTAGAGCCTTAAACAAAATAATACATATACCTGCATTAATCAAAAGAGCCAAACATTGAGTGCATTTTACAAAGACTAGTTTATTTTTACTTTCCACGGGGGGGGGAGGGGGGAGATAGTTTTTTTCTATTTATTTCTATAAATAAAAATCGCAATATTTCACATGGCCCACATTATTCTTCAACAAAAATGGCCCAGCATGTTCTGAGCAAATGAAGCTCAGTTTTGCACTGCAAGCCATTTTGGGGTTATGAGATTATGGTATTCTATGTCCTTTGCTGTTGAGGGCTATTGCCGGGTCTTCCGATAGAGGACATATTTTAGTGGAGGGCTGCACATCCTGAGAAAGTTTGGGAAGCGGTAGGAGAACACCCTAGCCGTGCACGGAGGGACATGGATCCCTTCCCCTGAGGACCTCTGTCCTAACCTGCAGCCTGCACAGCACAGGCATTAGTGAATGCTGCCAGAGAGAATTGTTAGAGGAACTCCCAGAGATCCTCGAGTCAGCTTCAATGTTCTTTTCTCCACTATCACGTATTTTTGGTCATCTGGAAGTTAAACCAAAAACAAAAACCCGGCACGATTTTAAGTTCATCCCTCTGCCCCCCCCCACCCTCAACATAGTCTCCATCTTCACCAATTCTTTAGGGGGCATTGGGATTGTAAACAATAGTAGGGAAGCACATTGAGTTCATTTTAAAAACGTACACTATGGTATCAATCTACACTGCTTTTACGTGTTTTAGAAACAAATGTAAATTTATGAGGAGAACGGCAGCAAGCAAAGTGATTTTTGCCACTAGCACCCAACCTTTACTGGCAATTGCCTTTAATTAAGTGTATCTCTCAAGCCAGCCACCTACAAAAATTTGGGTTAAAGGAAACATTTTCCAGCAAAACTTCCACACCAGATAGTGATTTAAAACTCTACACACAGACCCGTAACATCCCATAATTTACAAGGCCCAGACTTCTTTGGGAACGGAAGGCTCCAGAGGGCATACTGGAAGTTTGGAGAGAGCCCTTACCCTGTGCACCTTGACCTCCTGAACCAAAGCTGACGGCCAGTCAATTGTAAGCCTTCAGTCGCGCTCGGGTCCCAAAGCTGACATGTGAGCATTAGCTGTGGTGACAGGCTGCTCTAACTTGGCTGTCATCTGGCCCATTTTCTACACAAACCATCAACATAATTCACTCTAAAGGGCTCTCTGAGAGGGTCTAATGCTTTTTCTTTCTTCCCTTGTACAGTGCAGAATTTAGGACAGCTTATTTTAATTTGATGACCTGCACTATGATCTAATAAGGGACAGCTGTGGCAGCTAAGTCCCCAGGCTATTTATTGTCAATTAGAATGAATCCTAAATAAACTCCCTTCATTCTAAACTTGACCCATTCTTGAACGGTAGACAAAAATGGCACTTAGAGAAGGAAATGTGGGGAAGCGGAAGAAAGAGCCGACGGAATGTAAAAACTATGAAAGAGAGGACTCTTCAAATACAATTAGAAGGATGCGCAGTGATAATGACATTTTGATGTCACATAATTGCTATTGAAATTTTGGTATTGTGGAAGATATCCGTGGGGGGAGCACAAACGAACATCAAGCTGTCAAGTAAAATGTATTGTGTTATTAGAGTTAAGCTAAAAATAAATATATTTTATGTGAAAAAGACAGTCTTCATTCAAATAGAGAAGATAAAATGGCCTAGAGCAGTGGATTACAAACCCTTTCTGTCTGTTATCCATAATAGATAAACATTTTCCAGGAAGGCCTAGGATACCGGGACACAAATCCATATAGATCTGTTAAAACAAATTCTCCCGAAATAATACTGATTTTCCCTGATGTGAATGACTCTTAGTTTGTATTCTGTTCTCTCCTCCCTCATATTTAAAAAAATGCTAATTACAATTCACCAAAATGATTTTGCCACCCGCTCAACAGTCAGAATCCCAGTTTGAAAGATAGTCTTCCAGAACCAAGGAAGTAAATACAAAAAGGAAATTTCTGAAGAGTATTTTAAGCATTTTGAAATACTGATAATCAGAGGGGATTTAACAGCCCAATGAAGACGTGAAAGCGTATTATGACAACATTGTTGACTGCTTCCCTGAGTGTAAAGGGCACGGTGGAAAGCGTAGAGAGGAAGGAAACATCAGGAAACATCGTAACGTGTGACTGGGATCCTTAGGCGTAGCTGTGCATTATTTTCTAAGCACTTCACACTTACGTACATAAAATATGAAACAATAATTTCTCAGTGTCCTTGGCAACTCTCCTATGAATAAATGCTAGACGTGATCATGGAGGCCATATAAAATCAAGATAGAAAGGAACCGAGAGTGTGAGTAGATAGAAGCTGAATGATTCTCCCTCTTTGGGTGAAATCTACGACTTCGAAAGAGATGTTTCAAGTTTGCCAGAATTATATTGCAATTGCACAACGGTTTTGAAAGTTATTGTAAGGGCAGAATTGACAAGGAGAATTGTTGAAGGGAATCAGCTTTCCCTGGTGGAAGACGCAGTCTGTCAGAGTGCTAGCAATTTCTAACTACTTGCTATGGACACCTTTATTTGTCTCGCAGGCTGAACCAGGAATAACCTGAAGGTAGGCTGCCTGTCTCGAGGGGCCAAAGATGCCTTTCGAGCCCACCTTTCTGAAACTCATTCTCCTCAGCCTGGTGGGGTCGAGAGCCTAGATTTTATTTGTAGTTCCCTCAGCCTGAAGGACCTCGAGAGCCCTTATTAATTGGCTTGGTCTTAAATTCTGAACATTCTGTCTTTATTCACATGCATGTAAGTGACTATATCAGTTCTTTTGCCTTCTTTTACATTAAAAAAAACTGTCAAGAAAAGAAATGCGGTCCTATCTAAGCAGCGAAGTCTAAATATGATTTTAAAAAATCATAATCCTAACCTTAGATTTTTCCAGATTATAGGTGGCAACTAAAAGATGTTTATAGTGACCCAATCATCTGCCAAAGTGGAAATGTCTCCGAGGGAAGACAATAGATTTTATAATGTTTCTCCTTATGTCGAAAATGGAACTCATATTTTATAAGCAAAACTACAGGTGAGAAATACTCATGTACACGGTTATATGCCTTTAACATATTTAGGGGAGGAAAAGTTTTACTCTACTCATCAATGTTCTTTTGGTTAGTCTAAGAATTAAATTGCATGAGACGGATTAACAGGACAAAACCAAATGCAGTCTTCTATGTATGAGAACTCCGTAGGCAAGCAGCCCCCAGGCAGTCAAGCAATTGAGGCTTACATGCCTCCCAGAGCCTCCCAGAGCTAAGGGGGCAGGGGTCTGGGACTTCAAAGGGAAGAAAGATAATTGACTAGAGATGAAAAAGAATGAATGTTTGGTAAACAAATGTTTGCTGGGCCTTGCAGAAACAACAGGACTCAGGAATGTTAACACACACCTAGGTCATATTATACTGCCCTTATCTATGGTAATAGCTCCCTTCCTGGAGCAAATTCTGCATCTAAATTCTTTTAGGCATTTAAGAGGGAGGTAAAAAGAAAAAAATTCTCGAGAATTTTGTCTTTAAAAAATAATCAGCGTAAAATTGTCCACATGTCAAAGAGACACAAGTGGGGGTGGCAGATTTGCTCCCCTACAAATGCCACCAAAGGATGACAACAAGGACACCAGCAACAGAGAGGAAAGAAGCCAGCTCCCAACTAGCATCCTGAGGGCGGTGATGGCTGGAATGGTGAAAGGATCCTACAAATCTTCAGTCAGAGATGACTTTGTCAATAGTTGGAATTCACAGGAGTTTGATAGTGAGATTAGCTTTCACTATCTGGCTACGTGTGAGCAGTGCGGACTTGCACAGTCGCCCTGAGATTCTCGAACACTCAGTTCTCCTACTCATCCCGACCCAGAGAAGTAACAACTGTGGGCAAAATTTAGTAAGACATTAGCGAACCTGGCTTGTTCTCTTTGATGAGGGAACAGAAGGCAAGCTGAGGACAAAGCAGAAACTGACACCCCACACCCTCCTCCCCCATGGGATATGTGTGACTTTCCTCTGCCTTAAAGCTAAGGAAAGGAAAAACAAACAGTTCATTTATAGAGATCACAATCCTGCAAGACAGGAGTCTCTTTCATTTACAAATGTTTTAGCAATCTACAAGAACGAAGCATTTCTATCAATAACCCAGCTTCCAGAAGGAAATGTAGATACAATTTAATGTCCTTTTAACCTGCAGCCCACAGGCAGACACTTGAAGTGGGCAGAATGTAATGTCTCTCCAGGAAGCTCCCAAGTACCTTACTCTTAATGCCTTGCTAGGAGAAACAACCTTAACTTGACAATGGCAAAACCCTGGGTATTCTGTGAGTCTTCTTTAATATATGAAATTCCTTTTGAAACCTCCCTTTTCCTTACCTTCCTCAACTCCCAAGTACATAAGCAGCTACTCCTCACAACCCTGAAGCAGCAGCTTTTTCTGCCTAGGGGTCCTGTCTCCAAGCTTTAATAAACCACCATTTTACACCAAAGACGTCTCAAGAATTCTTTCTTGGTTGTTGGATCCGGACCTCACCCCACTGAACCTCCCCTATATTCCAAAATCCCATCATCTTTGGCTATTTATACTTTTCTCCTCACAACTCACTGCTTATTTTGGGACCTCCATCGAAGTGATTAAGAACTTGAGTCTTTCATAGGTCCTCAAATTTAAACCAAAGTAAATTATGGAGATGAAGAAACACCGCATGCAATTATTAACTATTTTTCTTCCTTGGCATCAGTAATGGAAATAAAAACATAAATGTAATGCTTTAATTTATGAAAGAGGGCAGTGAGCCAATCTAGATATTTCATTATTAGTGATAAATAATGAGTGAAAGAAACCTAAAACCTTGCTGTTCATTCTTATTTAGGAGATAAATAAAATAAAATAAAATAAAATAAAATAAAATAAAATAAAAAAGACTAAGTCACACACACACACGCGCACGCGCGCGAGAGTTTAAATAAGAAGCCACAACCTGTTTTTAAGCTGTGAATTATCCTCACTCTTACTGTTTCGTTTCGTTTTCCTTTTTCAGAAAAAAGGTAAGGTGAAGATAACCATAACTTTTGGTGTCAGAAAAAAAGCCTCTGATATCAAAACCTAGACTCACCCCTATTCAACACTAGGTGAAGGTTTACAGCAATGGTTAAGAATTACATTGTATCTTCTTGATGGAATCTATGTATCCATTAAATACAATGAAGGATAAAAATATCCAATCACTATGTTGTACAACTGAAACTAAAAGGATATTGAATGTCAGTTACACTTTAAGGGTACTTATGATACAGAGTCAGTGGAAACTGAAACTAAAAATAATACAGTGTCAGCATCTGAAAACAATGCATATAAGGATAAAAATACATCAACCTATTTAAAGGGAACCCTTTGTGTGGTAACATAATGGACAAGTCAACGTTCTTAAAAATATTAAAAGTATTTTATTCCCAAGTGTATTGCAATGTATACATACTATTATTCATGTGTAAGGGGAATGAATGAACATATCATGAATTCAAACAAAGAAAAGCAACTAAAATGAGCAAATTTGATCTTCATATCAAAATGAACAAGTCTTGAAAACAATATTGATTGTGAAAGCAAGTTGCAAAAAGATATTGATATCATGATAGCATTTACATAAAAATTTTTAAAAATACTACATATTTTTATCGATACCAACAACCAGTACAAGCAAAGGTAAAATCAACTTAAGAATTGAGGCTACCCCTAGGAAAGGAAAGACTGAAGTGGAAGAGAATAAACTTGCAAGAAAATTAAGCCCATTTAAAAAGCTGAAATAATCGCTTTACAATTTCAGCCTTTATTTTATCTGAGCTAAAACTCTGTGGGCATCTGTTACACTAGTCTCTTTGCTTTTCTATATGTTTGAGATAGTTTGCAATAAAAATAAACTCATCCTATAAAACTTTGAAAGTTTATAGCTAAAATTAATTCAATATTAACTTTAAAATATCAGTTAAGCTTTCTTTAATGTTTTGTGGTGAGAGTTTTATCCTGTATCGCGCAAGAGCATTACGTAGGGAGGTCACATATGAGAAGCATCTGTTTACAGTATGCGCAATAAAAGGAGAAGTCATTTCCACACATACTGTAAATTCAACCAAAATTCTCCTCGTGTTTCCTTTTGTTTTCTGCACGAGAATCAACATAATTGGTACAGGTGCAGCATGTTACAGACCTTGTAGCCTGCCAGACTACCACGGAGCTTACATTAGCACTCCGCATTGTGCCTTTTAGAAACGGCTTCCTTTATTGCGACTCTCCTCCTCAAGCGCCCTGTGACCTTTTAACAACTGGACCGAAGGTCATTCTACTTCCCAGAGAGAACAAGTCCACCTAGTGTAATGATGACAAAAGAAAAAAAAAAAATCATTTGACAATGACACAACAGTTTCCTAAATTACTTCAGATCTTAAAACAAAGTAATACTCTAGACCATCCAGCAAATGCATTGTTCTGAGTGCTGGAATAATTAAACCTCTATTTTGGCTTAAGACTTTGATTTTAAATGCAGATGTACATTAGGAAAACTGCTTTGGACGGTGGCCTTTCCCCATACAGTAAGTTACAAAGGTTTGGAAGGTAATCATTTTAAAACTCCTTTATACAATTATTTCTTAAAGGAAATACTTTCACTTCATTTTTCGTGCATAAACATTGATATATTTGCATCTGTTTACATCAACTGGGGATTTTACTTGTTTCAGGCTGGCATTATCCCCAAAACTACTTGCAAAATAGAAATAGGTTTCATAGAAAAGAGACTTGAAACTTGGAGAAGTCTAACTTTCTGCACGAGGATTCTATACCTATAAGGGCGTGCTGTGAATCAGGGTTCATTATGGTTGAGCAGGACGCTCATTGTCCATAACTTACATTATGCTAAAAATAGCTGGTGCCATGAGACCTGCACAGGGCTAAGTTTATGCACATCTGCCCTGTCTGCCTCTTCCAAGCACAGAGTCCAAACTCAACTGACAGGCTCTTGGCAGGTCACAGCTGGATGGACTAGAACTCTATAATCTCTACGTATAGAGATTTATATTTTATTTCTATTCTATTTCTATTCTATATATTAATTAACATACATTAATTAATACATTTATTATTTTATGTATAATATATATAATACATATATTAAATATTTATAATTAAGATGTATAGTCTATAAATACTTAAAAGAAAAAAGACCAGGGCTCCTGGGTGGCTCAGTTGATTAAGGATCGGTCTTCAGCTCAGGTCATGATTTCAGGGTCCTGGGATAGAGCCCTCCATCGGGCTCATTGCTTAGTGGGGAGCTTGCTTCTCCCTCTGCCTCTGCCCCTCCCCTCCCTGCTCGTGTTCGCTCTTTCTCAAAAAAATAAATAAAATCTTAAAAAAGAAAAGAAAAGAAAGACCATGACCATTGATCTGACCGTATTACCAGTCACAATGAAATCGGTGAGATGGCACTTCTGCCCCTAACTTTGTTATAATGGATAAGACGGTGTATAGTACGTATTTAGATGTTGCTACGAAATCACTATATGATGGATAGATACAGATATTACATATTATCTAATAATATATATGTATGCATTGACATTATCTATCTATATATGGGCAACTCCCACTTTTCTGAGGTTTACATTGTTCCACTTGGCTTTTATTAAAGACCTACATTAGCACCTGTTTTTGCTAACTGAAAAAAATCCAAAGAAGAATTTCACTTTTACAATAAAAAGGGGAAAGTAAAAATAGCATTCAGTGTTTGTTCTGCAGCTAACCCTCACAGAGGCAGGGCACACTCCACGCAATGAGAGATGCGAACTCAAGCTCCTTCCCCGCGACCCGCACGCAGCATCTCTCCGTCCCACCACCAGAGCTCCCAAAATGTATCTGGGAGCATCTGGGCTTTACCTCCATTTATTTTGTGCGTCCGTTAGTGCGATGCATCCTAAGATCTCAGAAAAGCCTAACCGAGCTTATCGTTTGGGTCTGCGAATGTTCAGAATTTTTTCCATGTAAAGTAAGGGCGATTGTGCGACCATTTTTTGGCAGGCGTGTAGGCTCACACAATGTCTCACAGGAACAATCTACCGAGGGTTAGTGGGGAAACCCATATATATATGAGGTAAATCATATTTAGGTATTAACCAGGCCCAACAGATAATGTAAATATGTACCTGTTCTAAAACCTAAAATTTAAGTCCATGTATTAGGTTTTATTTTGTTTTATTTTGTTTTGTTTTACAAGCAATCCTATTTAAGAATATGGGTTGCTATTCTGTATTCTTATCATTTCTGTATCAATCTAGGTGAGTAGTTTGACTTTTCCAGTCAGGTCACCATGATTTTTTCCACTTCTTGTTGCCAAGGACACAATTATTTTCCTGATGGATGTGAACAGACTGTAGAAACATGTCCTGCTATAGGGAAAGAGGGGTTTCCAAAGAAGAATTGTGAAAAAAGTATTATCTTTAGAAGGTTAACCTTGAAACAAAGATATCAGCTGCCATTGATATCTTTTTTTGCCATGGCATATTCTATAGAGCTGATATTTCAACATCATGAATGTATTATATGCCAAAATAGTTTGCTGGAAGTTGTTCATTTAGCCTGGCTTTTCAAGGTCAAATAGTGGCAGTTATGTAAGGTCCCTTACATAATATCTATTCTCAACTGCATTCTTCTAGAACTTTCACAACTTAGAAACTAGAATCTAGATACCATTTCTAGCCACCTTCTGGACTGGGCTGGTCACATGATTAAATTCTGTCCCAGAATTTGTAAATGGAGA
The DNA here is from genome assembly GCA_028534135.1 of Potos flavus. Classification (NCBI taxonomy): domain Eukaryota; kingdom Metazoa; phylum Chordata; class Mammalia; order Carnivora; family Procyonidae; genus Potos; species Potos flavus. The sequence continues at coordinate 6,554,240 of CM052883.1, forward strand.
TTTGCTGGAAGGAATGTCCCTCTTCAGATTGAAAGTCAAGGGGAAGGGAGGACATCAGGCCCTCCCGTTCCCTTTCTGTCAGGTACTCAGGGATGACCCCCAGAGATTTGGCAGGACACATGAGGACAGCAGCAGAAATGCAGCAGGAGTCTGGGCTCTAAGATGACATTCTTAACTAGCTGCACCTTCCTTGGTCTACCTACTTCGTGGCCTCTGGTCAGAAAAGAAAAATTATCCCCTACATTGAAACCTACTTCTAGTCAAGATTTCTACTGCTGGTAGTGGAATGCAAACCTAACTCATATCCAAAGATCACCCTACCCAATTTGTCGATGAGAATTAGTATTCCCTACGTATACTCTTCTGACATTTTTCTATATAATACATATAAGCTATACTTATTTAGGTTACATCTGTTCCTATCTTTACTAAATGCATCTGAGGCATGTAGTTTTTCAAGAGACAAAATGCTAGTGTGAGCAAATAACCATTCCCTGATTCAAACAGATGGTCCAGTCAGGAGCACGGTGCATAGAATAAAATCATCTCAACACAATTCTCCGTGATGGCCAATCATTCCAAGTTTTTGCCCATATCATTAACACAGATATCATGTTGATAAGGGAAGATAGAGAGTGCTCTTTTAAAAGTTGCTTTTCAAAGATTTTGGCTCTGTGTCCACTCCTTCATTGCAACCATACCCAATCCTTTACAAATTTGGCCACAATTTTTTCTCCCCCATTCGACACCCTGCAATGCCTCAATTTCAGTATAGTGAAAAATAACTTCTGTTAGGTTAAGAAAAGCAGAATTAAAGGAACTCGCCATTCATTTCTTATAGACATGCTTATAGACTTTTCTTTTTTTTTTTAAAGATTTTATTTATTTATTTGACAGAGAGAGAGAGATCACAAGTAGGCAGAGAGGCAGGCAGAGGGAGAGGGAGAAGCAGGCTCCCCGCTGAGCAGAGAGCCCGATGCGGGGCTCGATCCCAGGATCCTGAAATCATGGCCTGAGCCGAAGGCAGAGGCTTAACCCACTGAGCCACCCAGGCGCCCCCCTCGTTTCTTTTCTGATGTTATCTTTCCTGTGCTATAAATATCTCTCACTTCGTGGAATAATTGGTCTTTCACTTTATTTTTCTATATTTTATTTTATTTTTATTTTTTCCATTTTTTAATTTAAATTCAATTACTTAACATGTAATGTATAATTGGCTTCAGAGGTAGATGTCAGTGATTCTTACACTTTAAAAACATATTGATAAAGTTTCATGTAACAATCACCTTAGCTGTGTTGAGATTGGCAAGCCATGGTCTATAATGTAATTGTGATATTGTTATAATCCACACCCACCGACTACCTCTGGTGCACACCCCGCTCTCACTGCGCTTTTGTTGTTTATGATGTCAACAGATGGCCTGGATTATACTGTAACCTTGTATCATAACTTGACTGTGTCCTCTGAGCGCTGTCTGTTCCAGGTTACCTTGCAAAGACAGGAAGACAGACCAGTCTCTGCAAATATAGCATCATTTCTCTTCCGCTCAAAAAGAAATGTTATTTGTCTTGCTATTTTCAGTGAAAAGCCAGATATAAGTGGAAAAAAGAAAGCGATTTCTAATTGCTGTTAAATTTCTTCTTCTTCTCCTTCTCCTTCTTCTTCTTTTTTTTGGTGGGGTGAAGTAGGAAACTGCTGAATAGTACCAGGAGGTAAATACTAAAAACCTATTACTTCTTTGTCATTTAGAAAACTTTACATTGCAAAGAGAATGAATTGTAGAAACAACATTACAACATAGTTTTCTATGACCTCTATGACTGAAATATGTCCAAACTGAACCACCTACGTTACAAATTCATGCACTTGCAAAATAACATACTTCGTTTTCCTCAATAAAAACAAAGTTTATCCATTTCTTGAATGTGTGTGTTTTTTTTTTTTCCTTCTTAATGGACACACACGTTTCTATCAAGATTAACTTGGATAACCTACAATTAAAGTTGGATGTGTAGTTATGTAAAATTTGATGTGATACATCAAATACTAATCTATTTATCTAAAATCAATATTCGAAAGCATTTTACTTCATTACAAAAATATGGAAAGGCTTTATGTATGATACTGAAGTGTTTATGAAGACAGATCTTAATGACACCAAGAGGAGATATTTCTGCAAATGCACAAAATAATAAGTTTAATAAAGAATAATTCATGGCAGATTTAATATAGAATATAACCTATTTATATTTCATATATTGCATTTATATCTTCTTGGAATTTATACTATAAGTCATAGACTCAAAGAAAACTTTTTCTTGACAGTTAATATTGCTGTCATAGTCTATCATAAATTAATCTAAAATGTGTGATATATTTTTTATTTATCCATCTCATCTTTCATGAAATGAAATTCCTGGAGTTCTCCATTCTGAATTTGACTCTAAATGCTGAAAATTCTAATCAGCAAATCAAGTGCTATTCACAAGTATGTAATCTGAACCCCAGTCACCCTGTGTCAGACCACTACAAAGGCCACCTGCTCTTCCCTTAAATATTGTACAAAATGTTCACATTGGAGACTCTCTAGACTCTCACTGGGTCCATGAGCTAATTTAGATGTCTGTAAGTTCGATTTCTGTAGGAAGATTATTGTAAGTTTCCCCAGGTAGGACTGTGGGCTGGGTGTCATTATTTAGAATGCTATTATTTTTTTTCTTATTGATTGCAAAACTGCAATAATTCAAACCCCTTGAGTTCATACTAAATATAACTTTATCTAAATCAAATCAAAACTCAGGTTTTATATGACAGAATGGCATAGGAATACACTCAAGTGAAAAATCAGCACATTGTTAAAAATGACCGATATGAGACAGGTTAAAAAAAAAAGATAATAGAAAAATGGATAACCTCAAGAGAAAATAGGAATGAGTTTGATATGTCATGCTGCTTCTTGCCAGATAAAATCTATAGTCTGATCAACAGTATTTCTCAAATTAGTGAAGATTAACGAGATGGGCAGGACACACAGCAGGGACACCAACCACCCTGACGCTGGTCCTCACAGTAGACTTCCAGCCTCTGACATTGATACCTGCTCTGTGACTTTGAGATGATTCAGTGGCTCCTTGTCTATTTTTACCGATGCACATCATTACACTAATGAACGTGTTTCTATTTCTTACTGAGAAACTATAAATGAACTCTAATTCACAGAGAATCCACAAAATACCTATACAATCATCATGTGTAATTACATTGGACTTTCACTTTTTTCAAATCCAGAAAACCACCTCAGGAGAACTGATGCTACGATTTGCCATGAATAAAAACAATTTTAAGATACTGAAGGGGTGCTTGGGTGGCTCAGTGGGTTAATCATCTGCCTTTGGCTCAGGTCATGATCTCAGGGTCCTGGGATGGAGCTCCACATCAGGCTCCCTGATCAATGGGGAGTCTGCTTCTCCCTCCTCCTCTGCCCCTCCCCTGCTTATGTTCTCTCTCTCTCAAATAAATAAATAAAATCTTAAAAAAATAAAAATTAAAAATGCTGAAGAAATAATAACTAAACACTAGATCTGATCTTCAGACATCACCATGCTCATCAATATGTGAGACTTTTCCAGAAATATAACCAGCGTTGCCTTGCTTTTTGTTTTGGATGCTAAAAGGTGGAAAGCCATATCTTTGTGAAGCGTTGGCCATTCCCTGCAGACAAAGAAACCATGGCTCCCTGCGGCAGAGGTTTCCTGCTCCCTCACCTTGATGGGTGCTGACCCGTGACTCAGTTCCTCAGTAGCTGGGGGCTCAGGTAAGAGATGGAAAGGCAGGCACTCCAAGGCTTCACCTCTTTCCACTTTTCTCCTTTCCTCCTAGTCTTGTTCCTCTACTTCTTAGAGAAATTGACTATCACTTCCCTCTTTAATAACCTTAGCACACCTCAACCTTCTCAGTCTTTGCCATTAAGCTCTAAGTGGGAAGTTACCAAATACATCTCCCTCAATTCTCTTTACCTTGGAGCGAGTGGAGGAGTTTGTGGGCAAGAAGTAAAGAGCAAGGAAGAGAAGCTCTTTCTCCCACACCACAAATACCAAGGCGTACATTTTATGATGCACCCCAAAAAAGAAACAACACTTTAGAAATGCCTACAAAGTAAATACTGATAATTATACTTGCTTTTGAAAAAAGTTCATGTTTAAATAAAAATGGTGTTCTTTGTCATTCATTTTATTTATAATTAGATATTTCTGTTTTGAAGATTATGTGAAGAATATCATTTAAAAGTCTCAGATTTTCCACTGAAAAAATGGTAATTAAATTTTTACTTACCAACTTTTACTTTATATTCCTTTCATTTTTTAAAACAAATTGAAAGCGCTAAAGGGGGAGAGATGGACAAAGGTGTTCACATATCCAAACATCAGAGCAACCTTTGAATTAGATATCATCTCTCTGCTCAAAGTCATGGAGCATTTTCTAGCTCTCAGAGTAAAAGCTAAAGACCTACAAGATCCTTCATAGTCTTTTCTTTTGGCTGTTGCCTCTCCCCCTTAACCTAGTGACTTCATCTGCTGCCACTGCCTCAATGTGCCCAACCACAGAGCACTGACCACATGCCTTTTACTTCCCCCTACCAGCTTAGTGTACTGGCCCTGATTTGTACTCAACCTGTCACATGACCACCTTCCTCACCTCCATCAAATCCTAACTCAAGTGCTTCCTTTTTTACTGAAGCGTACCCCAACACCCTACACGTGTTTGTGAATCAGACCTGCCATATTTCTCAGAGCAAGGTACCTCAGACTCACAACTGTTTGAAAATAGTAATAATATAGTTGTCCTTCTTATAACCAGTACAATAGACTTTTGGTTGCACTATAAAGTGCTTTTTGGCAGAAGTCGAAAATGGAAATTACTTAATGACACAAGCATTGGACAGGAAGCATGTACTCAAATCACTGCATTTGCATTGAATAAAGTCACCCAAAAACATGCAATCTTAGGCAACAATCATGTCTTTCTCTGTCACTTAGCCTTTTGCCTGCAGTGCATTTAGGGATAATTATAGTGCAATTATTCACCTGCATCAAATTTGAAGCACTCGCCTAATGTTTACCACAAGACTTTACAATGGATATTTAACTCATGATTGATGGGATAGTAATTATCAAACTTCTCAATCTTGTTCCAAATAAATAAAATGTCCAAATAAACAAACATCAGAAAATACAGTTGATTTCTGCTAAAACTCCAGGCCAATGGCAAAGTCTTGGAATAAGCCATGTACTTCAATTAACAAAAGATCATTCTAAAAAGTGGCTTCAAATATTCTTAAAACCCATCACCACTTCTATTTTTATTTTGCACCTTCAATGTCCATGAAATGATTAAACTGAAAAGATAAAAAATCAACCAAGAATTTAGCTGACAAAATATTATAGAACTCTCTAACCAAATTCGTGTAGCACTAGATACAAAGCTCTCTTAAAATGCATATTTAATACATACCTAAAAACTCAAAGAAGTCATTTCTTACAATGCAAATATAGATTGGGATGGAAGAACTTCGGTAATACTTGTTAACTGATTATCTGCCTTAGTAACTTCTTTTCCCCATTTATTCTCTAGTAATATGATGTCATGTATTTGTTTTACATACAACCTATCATTCTTACCTAGATCCATTTGTTCTGACTATAAAATGAATTTTGGTTTCCATTTAAACCTGAGAGACAAAACAGCATCAACTATGTGATATATATATAGTTACTGAAAAAGTTTTAGATATTATTTAAAGTACAATATTGAATAATACTATTCAGTTTTGGTGCATGTGTGGGAATTTTTAACGAAGAAAACACGTACAAATGATGCTGTTTTGCAAGATCAAATGAAGATTTTATATCCCCGGTTATTGCTGAGCCGACCTCTTTTATCAGCATTTCATAAATCTCACTGAATAAGATTTAGTTACATCAATATGTTGTTGATTTTTATACGGTCTTTTGGGCTTAGAATAAAGAATAACAAAATGATATTGATTTGATTCAAGCTAGGTAAATCTTCCATGACCTTGTTGCTTAACCAAGTACAATGTTCATGACTTCTAGATTAATCTGTTGCAGAACAAAACCACATTTGTTCTTAAAATTTGAAGTATGAATGGATAATAAAATTAACTTTACTTTTTGGAGGATAGATTACATAACCTATTTGTATCTCCTGTTTATGAAATCTCATTTGTTTGTCTTTACTACTACCCCTATACAAATTTATTCAATATAAATTTTAAGTAACTTCATGGTTTTCAAGGAATAAATTGATATAGACCCAAAACAGGCAATCATTAGTAGATACAGAACAGAACTAAGGCAGTAACTGGTAAATAGAGAGGTAAGGAAGCAAATATAAAATATATTGAAAAATTCACCATAAAATACGGTAACCAATATTCGAAGACATCAAATATCAGAAGAGGGAACAGGTGAGATAACAGAGAATTACACCGTGGGTGAGTATATTGGTGGTGATTAAATAAACTGAGATGGAAATTGCAGGAGGTGGGATGGATTTGAAGAAAAGAAAATTTGGTTTAATTTTATTTTTTTTTAATTTTATTATTTATGTTGAGTGAGAGAGAGAGAGAGAGGAAGAACGTGAGTGTGGGGAGAAGGGTAGAGGGAGAGAGAAAATCTCAAGCAGACTCCTCACTGAGCATGGAGACCTAAGTGGGGCTTGATCTCAGTATCCTCAGATCATGCATGACCTGAGCCAAGATCAAGAGTCACACATTTAACCAACTGAGCCACCCAGGTGTCCTAATAAATTGGTTTTAAATTGAAAATAAAGCACACAGCTTGGGTGGAATGGTGCACTTTTGAAACTACAATGTGATTGATTAATTCTTTTGTGTCAAATACTTAGCTCAGTCCCTTTGCAGGATGATTTTCTGTCAAGAGGGAATACTGATATCTAAGAGTAATGCTACCAGAAGTACGTATATGGGCAAAAGGGAAAAGAATTAGGCATGATTTAATATAAGCACCTATTCAATGAATCTTTTGGCATCCATATCATCTCAGTGAAGTTTTTTTTTTTTAAGATTTTATTTATTTATTTGACAGAGAGAGATCACAAGTAGGCAGAGGCAGGCAGAGAGAGAGGGGGAAAGCAGGCTCCCGGCTGAGCAGAGAGCCCGATGCGGGGCTCGATCCCAGGACCCTGAGATCATGACCTGAGCCGAAGGCAGAGGCTTAACCCACTGAGCCACCCAGGTGCCCCTTTCTCAGTGAAGTTTGAATGATTTATATAAAATAACTACAATGCATCTTAAATACTTTTAAAGCTAAAATGAAGACTTTTTTTTTTTAACATTTGTCAACTTTCATCTAGTAAATATATTACATAGATACTTCCAATGTTAAAGAAGGGACTTTTGTATGCTATAGGAATAACACCTTGTAAAATGTGTGTCACACCAGGCACACTATATGAATAAGAAAATATGTCTTTCAGTAATGCCCCTCTCCTGAAGCCAGTGCTTGTATCTCTAAATGGATACCTCCTCCTTCCAAAACTCCAAAGACCATTACCCCTGGACTTGAGTTTCTGATTCCTCACTGGGATGGCTATTTTGTCTGGTCTTCATTAACCAAAGGGGCTGTAATCTGAATTACTGATGAAGCCAGACTTTTGGTTGTCTATTCCTATTGTAACCCAGAATTTCTCTGACCACTTCTTACCTAATCTCTCAAGGTTTGATATTTTGGGCCTCTTGTAGATCACCCTATTAGTCTGTTATTATTGTCAGATTTTTGGCTGTTTTTTTAAGGATTCGGTGAGATAATAAGTATTAAAGCAACTTACAGCCACCAAATATTATACAACCTGGAGGTACATATTTTCTACATCCTGGCCTATACTCAGGAATCTGCCTGCTATAGACCAATTTAATAGAATGAATTTCTTGCCTCTGGCTTCTGGTTGTTTGGCCATGGAAAAGTCCAAGAGAGATCAAAGGTGTCTCCATAGGCTGCCTTTAATTAATGGCCACCTCTTCTGCCATGGTCATTTACATGACTCTCTTTCAGCTTTCCCTTAATCGCTCCTTCCATGCCCCTGCAATCTCATTCAGGTAATCTCTGTGGTTTTGAATTTGGAAACAAATTCTTAGAAATGACACAAGAAGTTCAAGAAACAAAATCCCCAAATAGACAAATTGGACCTCATAAAAATTAAAACAATTGTGCAACAAGGGACACCATCAAGAAAGTGAAAGGAAAACCTACAGAGTGGGACAAAATGTTTTTAAATCATATATCTGATAAGAGTCATGTATCCAGCATGTATAAAGATCTCTTAAAACTCAATAACAAAAATATAAATGACCCAGCTTAAAAACAGGCAAAGGAATTGAATAGACATTCCTCCTCATTGATACATAAAGATGATGAAAATGACCAACAAACATACAAAAAGATGCTCAGTAAAATTAATCATTAGGGAAATGCAAATTAAAGCAACAATGAAATAACAATTGAATGTACTAAGATGGCTATAACTAAAACAAAACAAAACACTACAACAGAAAAAGAACAAGTAGTGGTGAAGATGGCAAGAATTAAGATCACTCATACACTGCTGGTAGGAATGTAAATGGGCGCAGCTGCTGTGTAGAGAGCAGCTTGGTTGCTTCCTTGAAGAGTTAAATGTAGAATCCCCACATGACCCAGCAATTCCATTCCTATGCATATATACCCTAAACAGGTCATTGAAGCAAACTGAATTGAATTGAAAACAGATATTCCAACAAATACTATACAATGACCACACTGTTTCCAATATCCTAAAGGTAAAAATGACCCAAATGTTCCTAAGTAGATGAATGGATAAACAAAATATAGCATGACCACACCAGGGAATATCATTCAGCCAAAAAAAGGAATGCGTTCTGACACATGCTACAGTGTTGATAAACTTGCTTAATATTTTTCCCAGTTAAAGAGGCCAGACACAAAAGGCCACATACTGTATGATTCCATTCATATAAAATATCCAAAGCAGGTGAATCCATAGAGACAGAAAGTTGACTAGTTGTTGCTAGGGGCTGAGGCAAGGGGAGATGTAGATACAGGGATTGCTTCATAGGAAGGAGGTTTCCTTTCAGGATGATGAAAATGCCTTGAAACTAGGTAGAGGTGATGGTTACACAACATTTTGAGCATATTAAATACAACTGAATTTATACTTTAAAATGGTTAATTTTATGTTATGTGGGTTTTACCTTAAAATAATTGATAATAAATGCCCAATCAATGCAAGTACAGTTTCTGTGTTAGTTTTCTATGCTGACTCTAAACCTTTATAGACTACGTACTCAAAGAACAGATAAGTAAAAGATAATGTTTCTCAATGAGATAAAGGCATATGTTGTTCAGAAAAGTGTCTTTTTGAAAGTAATAATGTATGTCTTTATTCAAATATATAAATTATAAATTAAAGTGATCTTTTTGCTATTTTACAGTAAATTGTAATGTAAAATGCAAGATAAAAGACACATTTTAAGAAATCATTCAGTCAACTAAATTTCAGTAATGCTCCTATAGTATTTTATGTTGTCTTATATTTTGCTTTTTCAATGGTTAATCACAATTTCAATTCATCTTGATTATTGGTGAAATATGGTTAAGATGGAATGAAATATTTTCTCCTGAGTTACATGTTTAAGTTCAACTATGAATTTAAAAACTGTGGTGTTCCAAAACATAATGCTACTATTTGTAGCTGGTTTATAACCTAATTTTTTCTGTGATTCATTTTGATAATTTATTGGGATTGGCTCAATAATGACTCTGTATTATATGTCTGGCTTCAACACACTAAAATTGTGCATTAAAGCATTGAAATGCACAGAAAGGACTGCCTGACAGCTTTCTTCTGCATCCCTGCCTTCCACTTAGGTCCTAATTGTCCCCAACTATGGGCTCAGGTCTAGCAAAGTGCTGACCTTGGTCCGGTTCACAAATCAAAGTCATTCTAGAGACTGATTCCAGGATCTGCTTGAATTCTTTCAACCTGTCATTTCAACATTCCCTAAGAATCCATTAGATGCTTGCGCTTGTGTGTGTGTGTGTGTGTGTGTGTGTGTGTGTGTGTGTAAACTGGGCAACTTAAGACAATGACGAACAAGGCATGGCAAATGTTCACAAAGATTCATGGTTTGATGGAAGCAAAAAGCAAAAGACAGGTTAAGTAACCTAATAAAATGGAATGCATTATATTACCTGAGGAAGAAGAAGAAACATGGTACTCCACTTGAAAGAGAAATATATATGATAAATGCATAGCTAAGGAAAAACTCACAAAGGAAATACGTCATGAAAAGCTTCTCGAGAGATGTGTATGGATAGCAGGTGCAGTAGTTCAGATATTAATCTGGCTTACCTGCTTAGGGCTCTAAGATACCCAACCCCTTCCTTTCATCGCTAATCTGTGGACTCTGCTGCTATACTTGGACATCTGGTCCTAATGTAGACTCCTGAATCCTCACTGGCTTTTTGTTGGGGACCTTACACTTAACCAGACTGCCACAATCTATTAGCTATATGTAGCCCAGCAAGACTCCAGGTGGGACCTCGCCTGGCTTCTTGTCCTGCAGACAAGTAGAGATTCACCTAGGAGAGGGAGTACTTTGCCCCTTCAAATGAGCAAAATTGCAGTATCCAATATTTTGGCTTTGTTCTTCACTATACCATCCAGCAGATACAAAAGTCCTAATTCCAAGTTTTTCCATAGTCTCAAATGCAATGTTCTCAAAACAGGATTTTTCTCAGGGCTCATCAAGATGAGTACACTCTCAATCCCCTCTATCTGTTTTCCCCTTCCCTCCCACGTCTCCTGTGGCAATCACCAGTTAGTTCTCTCTAGGCAAGAGTCTTTTTTTGCTTGTCTTTTTTTGTTTGTTTGTTCATTTGTTTTGTTTCTTAAATTCCACATATGAGCGAGATCGTATGGTATTTGTCTTTCTCTGTCGGCCTTATTTCACTTAGCATTATGCTCTCTAGATCCATCCATGTTGTTGCAAACAGCAAGATTTCATTCTTATTTATGGCTGAATAATACACCATAGTATATATATACCACATCTTTTTTATCCATTCATCTGGCATTTGGGTTGTTTCCATGTCTTGGTTATTGTAAATAATGCTGCAATAAATATAGGAATACATACATCTTCTTGAATTAGTGTTTTTGTTTCCTGTGATGAAATACCCGGAAGTGGGATTATGGGATCATACGGTAATTCTTTTTTTAACTTTTTGAGGAAGCTCCATATTGTTTTCCACAGTGGCTGCACCACTTTGCATTCTTACCAGCAGTGCACGAAGGTCCCTTTCGCTCCACATCCTCACTAACGCTTGTTATTTTTTGTGTGTTTGAGTTTAGCCAACTTGATAGTGTGTAGTGATATTTTGTTGTGGTTTTAATTTGCATTTCCCTGGTGATTAGAAATATTGAGCATCTTTCCATGTGTTTGTTGGCTATCTGTATGTCTTCTGAGCAGAGGTAATTCTTTATGTTTGCATGTATTTCCTAATACCTATAACTGTTCTTTGGGTCCATTCATTTCTTTTGTTCATTAAACACATATGAATTATGTGACACATACACGCGTGCGCGCACACACACACACACACACACAGAGGTTATTTTCCTAACAGTGAATTGAATTAAATTAAATTGTAATCTCTAGCACAGAAGGACATAGATTTTGTTGGTTTGTTTGTTTAGCAAGTTAATGGAGAAGAATATCAAAATATAGGGCTTTCCCCCCTTTAAATCCAAAAATTATATACAACTAGAATTGTGGGCTCAAAGGGGAGAATCAAGGGCTTCATAATAGTCTTGTCATTCAATGTAATCATAGAAGTCACAAAACTCTGTACTTTTAAAAAATTCCAATGTTTCTTGCTCAAATGTCATTTTAATTCTCAAATCAATTCCACATGTTAATACATGGCATAAAGAGGTCACATCATTCGGTCCTTGAGGAGTTATGGTCATGTCCCTATTGCTCAAAATTCCAAACTGAAAACTGAAGTGTCCCAGAAGGCTTTAAGGAAAAAAATAAAATCTGATGCAGCCGTGTTTTTGATATTAAAAAAAAAAAATCCTGTCATCAGTAGTTTATGTTTAAAATATTTTAGAGAGTTTGCAAGTTCTTAGGCTTCCAATCCCTGACAAAAACAAAGGCCAAAGGTCGAAACAGCAGCTTGTTTCTGCCTAGAGATGGAAGTGCTTAGGCTCTTGCCTTCCTAAGTTGGGCTAAAGATATCCAGCATGAAACACTTTTCCCATGATTAACTACACAGAAGAAAGCACTCATGGATGGACATGTCACAGGAAGGTTTTGGCTTTCCAGAATGAAGTATGGAGGAAACATCTCAAAGGTAACCCCACTAGGAAAAGTAAGTTGTGAAATCACTGTAAACTTCCTAATATTAATGGTAAAAGCACAAAGCTACAGAATAGCAAAGGCAAAAATTGAAAATTAGTTGAGCCTTTAAGGAATGTGTACTGTTCAGCAAACACAGGAAGAAAGCCCTGTCCACTAAATCCAGAGACACTACTCCTTTGCTATTCACCTTCAGTAAAATATGGTATTTGAGTGGCTTTTCCCATAATGCTCATGAACTAGTGTTGATTACTGATCCCTTTCTCATCTGGTGTCTGTGACCTCTAGGTTTTCCATGGTGAACTTCCACCCATTTCTTCCTTCTGAATACTTAGTAATTTATGAGGCATAACTTCTTACCAGCATGGAGCCCAATGACACAGGGCTCAATCTCACGACTCTGAGATCATGACCTGAGCCAAAATCAAGAGTTGGACACTCAACTGAGCCAGCCAGGTACCCCAACTCGTTTCTGCAGAATACACTGGGTCACAGATATGTTCTGACATGTGCTTTTTGTCATATTCTTCAGATCTGAAGGGACCTTACTCTGCACTTATCTCTACCCATAAACAAGATGGACACTGTCCATGTTTTGGAAATTACTGATACTTCTCATATTGACATTGCCTATCTCAGTCCTGCTTGTTTTGTCATTTTCCCAACACAAAACCACTGTGGTGGTTAGAGAAGTGTCTCTTCTAATAAATGTTTTAATTTTATTAAACGAATGAAAGGATACATGCCATTTTGCTCATTTAGTGTGTTGCTTTGTTTTGCTATTCAGTAGCATCTCCAATAATGTGTCTCCTTTTCTTTTTTTTAATTTTTTAAAGATTTTATTTATTTATTTGGCAGAGAGAGAGCACAAGCAGGGGGAAGAGCAGAGGGAGAGAGAGAAGCCGACTCTCTGCTGAGCAGGGAACCCTGATGTGGGGCTCCAACCCAGGACCCTAGGATCATGACCTGAGCCGAAGGCAGACGCTTGACTGCCTGAGTCACCCATTGTGTCACCCTTGTGTCCCCTTTTATTATGCCTACCTGCCCTTGCTCTCTAATTTCCGGCTCCAGCTAGATCACAGTGCCCTGGGTAACTGCAATGCATACAGTAATATCTACACTGTTTGTAGATCCATGCATCACAAGCCTGTGTCATGATGTATTTTAGAGCTAGCTGTCTATCTAGCTGCTAGCTGTCCCTCAAGACCCAATCTTTCTCGCCTCTTACATGTCGGAGTGCCCAGGGAGTTACATTTTTCAGTCTCCTTGCTTTTAGATGTGGGGCTGTCTCTATGTTCACACCAGTGGACTGCGAATAGTGAGAACTTAAATAATCTTGGAAGCAAACATGTTGAAGAGTGCAGAGCTGCCTTCTGGCCTGATTTCTTAGAATACTTCCAAGAGTAGAGCTTCACCTAGTTTGTTAGCCTCTAAAGAAATTACCTTTAATTTTATCTGAACCACTGCATTTTGAGTCTTGTTTGTTGTAGCAACTCAGCCTTATCCTAATGAATGTACTATAATTTATGCCACCTTTATACTGTAGTATAATTAACATGCAGTGTTATATTAATTTCAAGTGCATAATATAAAAATTCAAAAATTCTGTACATGACTCAGTGTTCATCATGGTAAGTGTACTCTTAATTCCCTTTATCCAGTTCATCAATCCCCACCATAGCCACCTCCCCTCTAGCAACCACTAATTTATTTTTTTAAGAGTTTGGTTTTTTGTTTGCCTCTTTTTTCTTTGTTTGTTAATTTGTTATTTTTTCTTAAATTCCACATATGAGTGAAGTCAAATGGTATTTGTCTTTCTCTCTCTGGCTTATTTTTTTAGTGCGATACCCTCTAGATCCATCCATGTTGTTACAAATGACAAGATATCATTCTCTTTTATGGCTAAATAATATTCCAGTGTGTTTGTGTGTATGTGTGTGTGTGTGTGTGTGTGTGTGTGTTGTATATACACAACATTTCCTTTATTCATTCATCTATGGATGGACACGTGGGCTGTTTCCATATCTTGGCTATTATAAATAATGCTGCAATAAACATAGGGGTGCATATATCTTTTTGAATTAGTGTTTTCATTTTCTTTAGATAGATACCCAGGAGTGGAATTACTGGGTCATATGGGAATTCTATTTTTAATTTTTTGAGGAACTTCATGCTGTTTTCACAGTGTCTGCACCAGTTTGCATCCCCACCAATAGGTAATAAGCGTTCCTTTTTCTCCACATCCGTGCCAACACTTACTACCCTCAACACAACTGAATTGACTAGACATGAGCACAGGTTCTTTGAAAGAAGCAGCCTCAGGAAAATTCTTGAGCAGGTGGTATTTCTCTAATCATACATGGTAGGAAGTGTGAAATACAGATTATTTTATTATTTAGAAAAATTTATGTATACGTATCATTGAACTAAGATGCTTTATATTTAAGAATGGAAACTGGGACATTGAATACATCATCTGGAAACCGTGCAAGCCATTGATATCATTTTAACTTGTAATAGAAAAAGAGAGAGAATTAGAGTTCCATGTGAGAATCAATAACATTTTTTGGAAAGTAGAATACAAGAAGAAGATGGAAATGGGAGAGTTAATCAAAGACTAACATTCAGTGAACTATTCTATTTCACTGAATGTGTTTGTTTAAAAATTAGTAATAGTAATAGATTTGATTTTAAAATATATATACACTTACTGAAAAAAATTTTTAAATATAGAGTAATAAAATAGAAAGGTCTTATCTAAATCACGATCTCCCATCAGAAGAGGCAAAGCTGCAGTCTAACAGTGCAAGAAGCAGTTTTAGATTACAAGGAAAGGTCTTTGCCATTAAAAACAATGCCCGCTGTCTCTCTGAAAGAGAAACTTTAAAAATTGCCAGTCCTTCTAGCAGGCTGCGGCTCCTTGCTTCACTTCTCATGCCTTCCTTTCAGAATAACTACTTACGATGTCCATCTATAATAATTTTGATCTGCTATCCTCAACTTACCCCAAGTTTAATTATGAAATTAAGGACCTCCTGTGTAAACTGGCCTTTGCAACCCCCAATTAATAAAAGTCAAAACTATTATGTGTAATCTGAATATTCCTGGACTATGGTCCTTAAGAAATTCCACGAGGGATGACTATTCACGTCAATAGGAAAAGCTCGAAGCATCCCCCAGTAACTGAGCTGTAACCAAAAAGGCAAAGAACAACAACAAAAATCTTCTTGCTCTTAGAAGGTGGTGATGTTTCTATCACACCTAAGTTGTATAAGGGCTTGGGTAAAGGATCTGAATATTCCTAGAAGGTAGAGGGACATGACTCCTTCTTTAGAACAAAACGAACTTGTGCAGCTGCTCCTACTTCCATTTTTGGTAATAATAGTAAGACCAGGTCACCCAGAGATTTTACCGTGCACTGAGTAGTAAGAGCATATACCTGGAATTTGGCATATAATGAGGTGATTACAAAGTAATGTAAGGTAAATGTTCTTCAAGGTCATCAGTCCTGACACTAATGCTCTTACTACTATTACTGCAGATAATAATAAAAATAGTAATAAGAGGTTACACTAATAGAGTACTCACTCTGGGCCACAGAATATTCTACGCAACTCATTTTTAGCTCATTTGATCCTCATCCAAAATGACACTATGGTATGGGTATTCTTACTTTTCCATCTAACAGATAAGGAAATTGAGCAACAGAGGATAAGTGACTCTGATGAGGCTCTATATGCCCCACTCATTTTTTTTAAGATTTTATCTCTTCATTCGAAAGAGAGAGAGACAGGGTGGAGAGGGAAACAATCTTCAAGCAGACTTCCCACTGAGTGTGGAGCCTGAGGTGGGGCTCGATCCCATGACCCTCAGATCATGACCTGGGCCAAAACCAAGAGTTGGGGGATGCCTAACCGACTGAGCCACCCAGGCCCCCTGCCCCACTCATTTTAACACCCTGCGAGATCTCAATTGGAAATGGATATCCAGCACCTCACATGCATCAGGAGGAAGTGGTGAAATCTTCACCAATTGGGGACCAGGAAGAGGGGATAAGGAGGGACCAGTAGATGTTTCTTCAAGCAGCACTGCAGTCATACATTTGGAATAGAGCCAAGGCCATTTGCCATTTTCCACAGCCAGACTTGGCAGCTTAGAAATAGAAAGAGATTTTAAAAGGAGCGATTTGGGTTGAATCAATCCTAGAAGCTATTCAATAAATGCTCTCAAACTCAGCTTTCTACATGTTATAGGTTAAAGTTTGCTGATCAGAACATGGATTACTGTCAGAATTCGCCAGGGCTACTCAGAAATGATGCTTTATCTAAAAAGTGAATCCACAATTAAATTATTTTACTGGGTAGAACAGAAAACGTTTACATTTTCTCTAATTTCTGAAAATTTATAGTCTCAGAATGCAAGTTAGAAAAAGCACATGACATGCAGACTTTAGTATGACATGCTTGGGAAATGTATAAATCCACGTGTCTTAAAGCCAATTAGTGTGGACACCACCCTTTAAAGCGATTACATTTGAAGATGATATGCTATCCCTATAGTGAGAGAATATGCCTTTTCTCTATTAATGTAGGAAATTGATACTGTTTTTCACTCCATTTTGCACATGTAGATGTTGTCTTAATGGACAAGTAATTAGACAGACTCCAGCTAAAGCATTTTTTGCTGAAGTATATTTGTTCTTTGCCTGAGTAATACTTCATGAGCAATGTGGTTCACTAAGTGAATTCAAAATATGAAAATTAATTATGCAAATTAGAAGAACTGATAGCTAACTGTTATTAAAATAATTTACTTATCTTTTACCACAGATCAATTACTATGACAAAGGTTATTTTTATATCATTAATAATAATCACTGCTAATAAATTTATTGAACAGCCTATAGGCCAAGTATCATAAGCTGTATAAAAGCAGGGAATTATGTCAAATATCTGACACTGTAGGCAAAAGACCACATTTTACCGAAGTGCTGTGCCAAGAACATGTTTAGGAGAAAGATTATGCGTTTTGCTTTGGCCTTCGGATATGCCTACAGACAATCAAATGAATATTTAAATACACATACTTGAAGATCTTTAGAGAGATTTGTGTTAGAGAGACAATTTGCAAGTCAGCAGTAATTGAAGCCATGAGGATGAGTGCAGTCACTCTAGGAAAATAATATTAATTGAGAAAAAAATGAATGATGTCTACTGCAGAGCACTGAAGAACTCAAATATCCAGTGGTCAGAGCCTGGCAGGATATTCAATGAAAAACATTAAGGAGTGGCCCAGGAGAAAGGTAGAAAAGCAGCAAGTCTGGTAAAGCAAGGGGAGTTCAGTACACCTGCCAGGGCTAGTTGCACAGACGGGGATGGGAAGAAGACAATCCTCCTGGAAAGATTTTAAACTTGTCCGACTCTACTGGAGGCCTAAAATACACATAAACCCACGCAGGTGCACACACGGAGATGCACACACATTGAGAGTCATATATTCAGTGCATACGTGTGCCTTCACCAGAGCTTAAACCTCTACCTGGGGACCCCGAAATGTGGTAAATGTGGGGACGGAGTGAATGTGTCCAATTAAATTCTATTGGAAGGTCATGCAAGATAACAACCAAAGAGAATCAATGTATTTTTTTTGGGGGGGGGAGTTTCTTTTTAAGATTTCATTTATTTGAGAAAGACAGAGATAACGACAGAGAGCAGGAGCACGGAGCAGAGGGAGAAGCAGGCTCGCCGCTGAGCAGGGAGCCCAACGGGGGGTTCCATTCTAGGACCCTGGGATCATGACCTGAGCTGAAGGCAGATGCTTAACCAACTGAGCCACCCAGGTACCCTGAGAACCAGTGTATTTTATTTAGGTTATAGATAAGTGTGGTCATTAAATAAACGGGCAAACAAGATTTCTTTGGTATGAGGCAAGGTGATTCATGCTTAATGCCGATCATAACTGGTAAGATAGCTATTACCATGAACATTTACTGTGGACTCGTATATGAGTGGAACTGTATTCATAGGCAGTTTTACAGTAAGTTTCCAGTTAAAATGCTTGAACGATTCCATGAGATAGGGACTAATACAATGCTTTTTTTTTTTTTAATTGATGTTTGTGGAAGTTAAGTAATTTTCTCTAGATAACTAATGAGTGGTGGAGATATGGTACCGATCCAGATATGTGGGACTTCAAATATCTGTTTTAAACATAGAATCAACCAATATAAGCCTCAGTAGGAATAAAAAGAGAACACAGTGATGTCTCTCCTTTGTAGAAATGGAGCCATAAAATAACCTTGGCAATGACTATGCTTGACTTTATTCGAGTGAGGTAGGTGTTCTCTTTTAACTCTCAAAGGAGACTGGGTGTGCACAGCAATGAAAGGCTTCACCTACAGCAGAAATCTGCACCCTGAATCCCGTGTTCTCAGTAGCATCCATAGATTTTCAATGGAAAGGATAAACAAAACTAGAACACAGTACCATTTATTTTTGGTGATTTCAGTTTCTTTTATCATTTATTTGTTATCTGAGCTTATAGTATTTGCAAATACACATCCTGCTCTACACAAGCTTGAATTTCCTCTATATCATTTGTGTTGTTGTTATTGTAAATGCATTTCCTTCCTGTGGTATCAGTCTCCATGAGCCAAATACACCATAGACATGTTTCTGTAGTGGGTACCAATAATAGTAATACATAAAAGTCTAAAATATGATATCTAATTTATTAAATTCACTGTGAATAGAAAAGACTTACATTAAATGCTATTAGGGAAAGGAGAAGAATAGAGACAGCATTTCAGATGCTCTGGAAGAAACATTTTGTTCGTTTTAATACATCAAGATTAGGAAATAATCAACAGCTAAAATGCTATTTCTACAAGTGAAAAATTCTGTCAGAAGAAAAGAATGAAGTTATATAAATTACTGGCAAATGGCTTTAAAAGGGAATTTTTACTGTAAAAAAGTAAAAGTCATTCACTCGTGACTTGTGTCTGCACTCTCTTGGTGATACTTACAAAAATTCAGTTCCTTAATCCAGATAAAAAGAATTTATTTCCCTTCCATATTATATTAAGAATAACATGGGTCACATAATTAAACACAGAATCATACCTTAGTTTTATAGTCTCATACTATGTAAATATTTTTAATAGACTCTTGTACACCATGTATCACCAAACTTCAAAAAAAAATAATTTTCTTAGATATCAAGTTCAGTTGGAAATTGCACGAAGCTAGTCTTTTTAATAATTTGGAAGGGGTTTTCCAGAGTAAAATTAAATTACATTAGCTAACATAACTATATTTATTTGGAAGTTAGGGCCTCCCAAAGGATTTATTTCTGTATCAAAATAAGAGCAATATTTGATTCTCAGTAGCTTCTTAAGAACTCTTTTAAAAAATCTGAAGTTTTTAAAAAGTCGTTTTTAAAAAAATTAGATAAAGAGAAGAGGTAGTGCAGGGAGGGACTACAGAAGAAAGGTGAGTAGAAAATAAAAATTTTGTCAATAGTTATGTTCAGTTGGTGCATGGCTGGATACAATTTCATATAACAATGAAGTATTTGTTCTTTTTTTTAACACTGAAGTTTTTACATTACCTTCTATAGTAGTTCTCAAATTTGTTCTTCATAATTTTTAGATCTTTGATTATTCTAAACACATACCCATCTGGCAGGATAAAAATAATTAGTATCCAAAATGTTTCCATCAAGATGATATTAATTTTACAAGATGATGGAGACATCCTGTAAAGTTGCACTAGACAGGACCGGGAGAAAAGAAGTACAAAGACTGATAATTCACACACCAGCTCAGTGCAATCCTATTTCTAATGAGCCACAACCTTTACAGAAACAAAAACAAAAACAAAGTCACTAGATTGGAGAGGTTTGTCTCTATAAATGGCACAAGATTCTTACAACCCCCCCTTTGCTCTGACTGTGGATTCCCCATAAACCTTTCAGATCTGTAGGGGTTTTTTTTCTCTTTTTTTTTAATTTAATTTTATTTTTTCAGTGTTCCAAGATTCATTGTTTATGCACCACACCCAGTGCTCCATGCAGTACGTGCCCTCAATACCCACCACCAGGCTCACCCATCAGATCTGTAGTTTTTAATCTGAAGTAGTCTTGTCCACTTAGAATGGCTGCACTATGTAAATGAACAGTATCAATAACTAAATAATAAATAAAAATTAAAAGTCGAGATCTCTGTTTTTTAAATACTTAAGCATTGATTTTGTCAATTACTATATTAAAATTGGGTGCAATTTAATTGGTTTCCTAAAAGTAATCCCTTCTTGAATTAGCTGGCTATATAGCATTCCTAGAACTTCAAAGCTTAGGCCCTGATTGTGTTTCTCGGTGTGTGTCCCTCCCTCCCCCCAGCTGCCCATTCCACCCAACAGGAATGAAGCAGGCACCCACTTACAGGACATGTTCTTCATGTACTCTATTCTGATGCAATTCTTAAAAGAAAAGTTATTGTAAAAATATGAGAAACAGGGGCACCTGGGTGGCTCAGTCAGTTAAGCATCTGCCTTCAGCTCAGGTCATGATCCTGGAGTCCTGGCATGGACCCCCATGTCGGGCTCCCTGCTAAGCGGGGAGTCTGCTTCTCTCTCTGTCCCTCACGCCTCGCTCACTGTCTTTCTCTCTGTCTCAAATAAACAAATACAATTTTTTAAAAAATATGAGAAACACTTAATAGAACATAGAATTATGATTTCGGCAGAACAAAAATATATTTACCTTAAGCAATGCAGTGTAGTAAATGGCTGTGTCCATATTGCTATCACTACTAGTACTTAGAGAAGAGTATTACAGAAGAATGACTCCTAGAGTTGGAGAGACTTTTGTTCAGAAATTCTTCCTTCTTTATTTAGTTTACCACCCCAATCCCTGGAATAATTTTATATTCATATTCACTATAGAAGAGTTTTATGATATGGAAGATAAAAAGAAAATAGCTTGAATGTTCTCTCAGATCATACACTAACAGTAGAACACTCTCTTAACTAACTTAGAAAATTAGTAGTTGTCAAAAGGATTATCAATAATTTACATAGTTTAATATTTATTGATGCTCTACAATGTAGTATTTCATTTTGTTGTATAAACTAACATATTCAAAATTTACTATTATAATTGTAATTCAGTGTTACTAATTTGGTATTCTGAATGTCTTTTTTGGATATGTTCCAACTGAAAAACGGTAACTTAGAGGATAATTTAACTGTGTCATTACCATAAGACAGCCATCAATGTCTCTTACTATCCAAATAGAAGTAAAGACAAATGTTATTTGCATTGGTTTTATTGGAATAGTTTTAAATATGATATAATACATACAGGAATTGAAGAAATTCATAATGAACAGCACTGAGATCCTCTAATGCATGTAATATTATGTAATATTAATAAGGTTCAGAAATTATGATAAAAGGAAATTAATATTTCATTATGTACTTATTCTAACATTTATTTAATTCGTTCCAAAAGCATGCCTTCTAAAATATCTACTCCATCAAGAGAACTATGATGTAGTAAAAAAAACCACACACACAAGCACACACACGCACACACAGAACTATTTGATTTTTCCTCAAGGATCACACAATGTACTTACAAATACAAGACACACAGACTTAAGCAAGCAGAGAACATGTGATGATTAATTAATCAGGCCTGAGAGTGAAATTTTTTAGTTCTTTGCCTCATTCCATGACACCTCGAATGAGTGAACCTGTTAATTTTCTTCTTCATGATCAGCAATGCCTTCCTCATTCCGTGAAGCCAATAGCTTAGGTATTTGGAGGAAGTGCAAGATGTTCTAAAACTGTTTCTCCAAAGGTTACCAGTTAGTGCAAGGGTCAGGAAATTTTTCCTAAAAAGGGCCAGCTAATATTTTAGGTTTTGCAGGGTACAGAGTCTCTCCTACTCAGCTTCTGCCGTCATAGACAAAAGCAGCAGCTGACAACAGAAGGGCAAGTGAAAGTGGCTGTGTTTCGGTAAAACCTTACGGGCAAAACCAGAATTGGCTCGCCAGCTGGAGTTAGGGAACCCTTGGTCTGCTGCATCACCCAGGTCCTGATCTGATTTCATATCCCAGTTGGCTAGTGGGTGAGGAAGCCTCTTCTCTAACTGTAGTTATTTCCTAACCAGGTAGTTATTGTATATCTAAACTTACAAGAAACCAGAGTCTTTGACTTGTATATGATTTTCTGGCAGCTTCATTTCTTTTATACGTTTGCTTCATGGCTGGACAACTGATTGATCCCACTTAATGGAGTGGCTCGAAGCATGGGATCATTTCCTCACTGAATCTTTCTTCCAGATTTACCAACAGTTGGCCACTCATCTGTGGAAATCTTTGTCCAGCACGTGACCCTCTGGTTGCTTCCTGAATATCGGACTCTTTAGACTTTTTCCCATGATATTTTGTTTTTCCTACCGGCTTCTCGCTTGCTTCCCAAATTGCACCCAAATCTTGCCATTTTCTTCTGTAATTCACCTCTGCTCAAACACCAAGGATAACTACCCCAAATAATAAACCTTAAGGAATGAAAGCCTTTATTTTTCCAGAGTCTGTGCTAAATGCTCTACATACATAAGGGATTTAACACAGAGATGGTAAGATTGCGTATTTAAAGATACATCTATGAATTATGTACTTTTCTTCCTTTGTGCACTCTCACAGGTATCCAGGATAGTGTTTCACCCTCTCCCAGACCTCAAGGAAAACAAACCTAAGATTCAAGGAAGTCACAGATCTAAGCAAAATATAAATGCAGCGCATTTAGTGAGTCATTTCCCATGACTAAAGACTACAAAAGAAGAGGGATGTGTGCAGAGTGAGGACTGGAGGAGAAGCCCCTCTGGAACGGGGGTCCCTCCCAGGCACAAGGACCAAGGACGGGTCAGAAAAGACTCAGCAAAGGGCTCTCTTGGAGTGTGTGTCCTGCTCCCACACAAACACACCCAACGGTTACACATCTCACACATAAGAAAATTAAACATGGAAGGACTAAACACTAGTTTCAAGTTACATAGACATTGGCAGACACAGAATAAGTCACAAAGATAGTACTGTTCCTTTGCTTTTTTATGAATGGATGAACGCTGATTTTTTTTCAAATGCCCTTTCTGCCCTCATTTTGAAGAACATGTATTTTTTTCTCCTTTATTTGCATGTGTGGTAAACTCCATTTGATGAATTTCTTAATCTTATATTAAACTTATTTAGCTTAACCCCTCTTGGTCATGCTCAATTGCTCTTTTTAATATGTTTCTAAATTCAGTTTGCTAATATTTTGTCTTTTTTTTTTTTAGTTTAAATTCATCAGGGATATTGTTCAACTGTTTTCTTTTCTCACAAAATCTTTGTCTGATATTGGGATTGGGGTCTGTGTAGCCCCATAAAACAAGTCGGGGTATTCTCCCCAGTCCTCTACTTGTAAAGATGTTTGTATGAGTTTTGTATTATTTCTTTCTTAAACGTTTGGTAGAATTCACCCAGAAAGCACATCAGATTTTTTTTTGTAGGAAAATATTTGATGATGATTTCCATTTCTTTAATAGACTTAAGTGTTTTAAGATTTTGCATTTTTTTACTATGTCAACTTAATAAGTTGTATTAGTAAGGAATTTAAGAAATTTATCTTATTCTTCCAAGTTTTTAAATTTACAGGTAGATCATAATATTCTCATAAAAATTATCTTACTCTCTGTAGTATTTGCAGTGATTTATTTCTCACTTTCATTCCAGATACTGGCAATTTATACTGTTTCTGTCTTTTATTTCATCAGTGTTGCTAACAGTTTATAAATTTTATATTTTTTTATAAAATGAAGTTTTCACTTTGTCAATTTTTGTTTTTCTTTTTTTATCATTATTTACTTTAACATTCATTTTTATTATTTTTCACTGTGTATTTGTTTTGGGTTTAAGTAACTCTTTTTTATTCTAATTATTAAATTGGGATCTTAGACAATTTTATATCTTTCTTCTTTTTCTAATATAAACCTGTAAAGCTATAATTTCCCCTTCTATTTACTGCTTTAGTTTTATTTTACAATTTTGCTACATGTGTCTTTTCTTCCATTTCATTCTGAAATATTTCTATTTCCTCCATGATATTGCTGATGATCCATTCATTATTTAGAATCTTTTCGTTATTTAAAAATATATGGAAATTTTAATCAATTTATTATTAACATTATTGTTGTTATTACTATTGTTATTGGCTTCTAATTTAATTCCATTGTGGTCAGAGAACATGTGAATTATCTGAATCCATTGAAATTTATTGAGACATGTTTTTAGCCAAGCATATAGTCTGTCATAGTGAGAGCTCCATGTACAGATTAAAATACCGTACATTCTGCATTGGAGTGCAGAAAGTCAATTACGCCAGTTTCGTGGCTAGTGGTCTTACAGTATTCTATAACTATGTAGTTCCTACTTTTCTATCAGTTACTGAGAGTGTCATATACAAATGTCTAACTGTACATTCGTCTGTGGCTTCTTTCACGTCTAAAGGGTTTTCCTTTGTGTATTTTGAAAGCTCTCTTATGAGGTGCATACACATTTAGAATTTTTATATCCTCTTTTCAAATTGACTATCATTATTTTCTTTTTATCTAGTAATGATGTCGCGAACTCTATTTTTCTAATATTAATATAACCGCGTCTTTTTTTCATGCTTCATTTTATGTGCTATATCCTTTACCACCATTTATTTATTCTGTCTGCATTTTTATGCTTGAAGTGTGTTTCTTTCAAACAGTAAATACCTGGATCTTCCTGTTTAGACCCAGTTAGATAATCTGCTTTTTAATTGGACAGTTTTAATTTTTTACAATCAATTAATTATTGATCTTTTAAAAAATGATTGTGAAATGGAAAACCCGAAAGTCATTGGGATCAAAGGTAGATTATATGAGACAATTCATGAGCAGTACTTGAATTCCTGTGAAGTGCCTAACACATAGAAGGAATTCACTAATATTATTTACTTTTATTTGCATTATTTTGTATTTTACTGCATAAATTCAGGATGAGTGCTTGCTACTTCACAATTACAACTGCCCCTATTATATTAGTTTAATTTCCATTTGTCTCAATGTGCTGTATTACTTATTTTTGAAGCTATAATATTTATCTATGAAAATTGATGTTTTAGAAGTACCTTTTTGAAATATATATATAAAATATATATTTCTGGGTATATATTATATATATAATTTATATATTTAAAATATATCTTTCTGGGTATATTAAAAGTAAAGTATATATTTCTGGGTATACTAAAATATGGGAAATAATCTATTTAAATATTTTTGGTAAAGTGCAGATTATTAAAACTATGATATGATCTAACATGGAAAGCGCATTCTGGCATTGGTAGGGAAACTTTGATATTTAAATAGGCATTGTTTTCTTCATGAATTTCTAATCTACAATATATTTTACTTAAAAAATAGTTATAACTTTACACACGATTCTAAACTCAGTATCCGGCTGCACAATGGATCGGTGAACATATTGTCTTGATGCACAGGAATGATGGCCATGCCAACTGTAAAATTACTACAGTAACTTTTATTGTTTCTTTCCTTACATTTTTTCTCTTTTATTTTTCTGTCTTCTTATATTTCACTGTCTTTATCTGTCTTTCCTCTTTTTTTTTACTTGTTAGGATACATAAAATTTATCTTATCTATTGTAATGCCATGCTTTCTTAAGTTATATGAATTGTAAAGATGTATCAAAATAATTTGTTATGTAGAAAATAGCATCAGTTACACATGGCATTAGGCTGTAATAACTCAAAAAGCCAAGGCATATTCTCACATTATATCTCTGCCAAATTGGTTTCCATGCTGGTAAATGGAAGAATGATTGATCTACCGCTGCCTAAAAATCCACAGCCATTTTTTGTCCTAAGGGTGACAAGATGTTTCAATAGCAAATTTTCATTGCTAGTAAAATAATGCAGGAACTAGAAGAAAAAGAGCTCTGATGAGAATGATTTTACTAGACAAGAAATCAAACAAATTGCTATGAAAGGGAGAATCAAAATAACAGATGACTCTTAAAATGCAAATGCATTATCTATGCAAAATATGTCTAGGGAAGGCCAAGTAGCAGCTGGACCGACACAGTGTCAGAAAAGGCACTTAAATCTGGAGAGTAGGATAAAAGGATATTTTTGCTGTACTTATCAAATAATGACAGAATTGAATTCTTGAACATGCACCATGAATGTAGAGATGATGACTAAAAGGTCATAGACATTGAGAAGACAAAGTCATCATGCAGAGCAAAGGACTGATTTGATGAGGTCTTTACCCCACAAAAGGTGGGTAAATGGTGATGTGATGAGGATATCGCATTTACGAGCACCTCATCCTGAGATCCGAGAGCTGTGGGCTCTGTAAGGATCCAGTTCCCGTGAGCATTTCTTCCAGAAGATAAATTGTAGAATGTCTGAAGTACAGTTGTCTTAGAAATACATAAACTCGGAAGAAGAATTTCTAAAAAGCAGTTGAGGAAACACCCCAGAAGAAAGGAGGTCTTTATTTCCTGGGGTTTTTTTTTCTCCAAGTTTTTTTTTTTTTTTTTAATTTATCTACTTTAACAAAATTTTTAAAAATTGGGGGATTGTATCATCGAATCACAGGCAGATGGTAGTTATGAGTATTACCTTTAACACTCAAGGACTAAGAGAGCTGCCGTAAGCATCTGGGTATTGGGAATGAGATACAGAAAATCCTAGACAGTGTAGCAATAAGATTCTGTTTATGAGCTGAATCCAGCAGATGTTTAAATCTAATTTTGTTTTTCTAAGAGACTTGACTCTTGAGTATCCTAGTGAATCTCCTAACATTTTGTGATCACATAAATATACAAAATAAATAGATAAGCATGTGCCTACTAATATCTGTACATTTATTACTCTGTAAATTATGAATATGTACTGTTATCTAAATATATTTGGACATTATAAATACATGCAAAAATGTAAATTTTAAAAGGTTTGCTTCTCTGCACTTGTAGTCCTGTGGGATCTCCTGAATGGCAAAAAATGTGTTATTAGCTATTAGCTCTACTTCCTGGAGCTCCTCCGTGTAGACCAGAAAAGGGAATCCACATTACATGGATAGCGACCATTATCTACCCTTCTGCACATCTGTAGTTCCAGACCTCCTTGCAAATCAAACCCTATTTTTACTGCTCACCACTCCAACTCTGGTAGATTCCCCAGCTATAAACATATAACATTATTCTTGCATTATTCTCTTTCCAATTCTGTTGTCAACATTCAAACTTAAGTTAGAAGCTAAATATTGCTTTTTAATTTATTATTTTCACTTTTAAATATAACGACTCCAATATTTGGATGACATCAGTGCCTTTAAACCCGTTATCATATGCAAGCTCATACAGTTTTTGGAGTTGAGTTCCTCTGTTACAGACCTAAAATAAATTTAACACCAGAAATGATTAACATTGCTGTGCTCTAAATGGCTTACAGAAATCATCTACACACCATTAAAGGCATTCATTGATAAAAGGATCTTTCCCCAGGGCAAACATAGGTAGTTTATTAAATTAGATCTAAAGCAAGTGGCTAATATTTTAAAGACTAAACCATGTAGAAATCAAAGGACTTTAATAGATACAGTTTCTGAAAATAAAATATTGATATAATAGAAACAAATTAAATATTTTTGTCACCTTCAAATGATGAACTATTGGAAGACAAACCTAGAAGAAAAATCAGACTTCCATAGAAGAATGAAACATTGTTTTAAGGTAGCATTTCATGTTCTGCAAAAAAAAAAAAAGGAACCGGAAAACTAAGGTTTTATTATAAAGTAATTCTATATAGTGTTTTATAATTTTTCCCTTTTTTAAAAAACTTTATTTGAGAAAGAGAGAGCATGAGTTGGTGGGTAGGGGCAAAGGGAGAGGGGGGATCTAGCAGCAACAGGGTTCCCAGGACCCCTGGATCATGACCTGAGCTGAAGGCAGATGCTTAACCAACTGAGCCACTCAGGTGTCCCAATTCTTCCTTTTTTTTTTTTTTTTTTTTGAAAGTTCTGTGAACCGTATCTATTTAAACCTTCTGATATATGTTTTTGCACATATACTCCACGTGAGTCTTCTAATTCCCCTCACTCAGCGTTAGTTCATTGAACTATTCCTGAATGTCATAGGTGGTGATCTTAGATTTGTCTTAAGGTCTATCAGGCAGATGAGGTTTTATGAGGCAAAGAGCAAGAGAATGATTAATGATGAAACTTTAAAGGGGTCCTTCAAATAGATTGCTCATTTTATTTTTATTTTTTTTTCCCCAAATAGTTTTATTTTATTTTTTCAGTGTTACAAGATTCATTGTTCATGTACCACACCCAGTGCTCCATGCAATGCGTGCCCTCCTCAATACCCACCACCAGGCTCGCCCATCCCCTCACCCCCCTCCCCTCCAAAACCCCCAGTCTATTGCTCAGAGTTCACAGTCTCTCACGGTTGTGACTTCGTTGCTTTTAAAAAGAAAGGTATCTGTTTATTCTCCATGGAAGTGGGACTGCATTTGTTGCCCTGAAAGAATATAAGGAAATTTACTGTGTTTTGTCCCCTACATTCCACTTGTAAATACCAACACTTCTGATAGCTCATTTATAAAATAAAGATAGGAATTTTTGTCAGTCCTTCCATTTATTAGGTTGTTATGCATACTACTGTCAGTTAGGCATCTGTTCATTTTTTTTACTGAAAAAAATTGGAAATCACAGGGTATTGAAATTACCAATAATTGTTTTATTCACTTCTTTTCTCTGCCTGAAAGCCTTCTCTTATACTCATCGGTTATTCCAAAAACTGTTTCCTTACCTCCTCAGGACTTCTCAAATGTCATTTTATCATTGACACATTTCCTGATCTCTTGGCTTAAAATGACAGACTTCAATGATGAAGTGTTCTGAAAAAATGTATTTTTTTCTGTGGTTTTGTTGATCAAAAGTTATGATTCCCAAGTCAACCCTATACTCCATTGAGCCCGAAGTCCTTCATCAAACAAAAGCTTTTTCCTTAAAGTCTTTTTTCCAAATTGGTATTAATTGTGTTCACCACCTCTTTGAACCTTGCCCCACATCAGGGATAAGCTGTGAGTGGGTAGGAGATGTCAGCTGCTACCCATCTGGAAAGCTCTGATGTTTCATTTACCGTGGATTTGTAGCCAAGTTACATGCACTTTACATGTTTGTTGAGTGGATCAAAGTGAGGTTCTAGTTTCTCTTTGACTTGATACAAATAAACCTCTGTTATGCCAACATGATGTTATGTGGACACATTCTCTTATCCATCACCACCCTTCCAAATTTTATAGTGTGAATAAAAAAAGTAAGCCAAGTTTATGTATATTTATATAAGTGTGTGAGTGGATATACACATCTATATCACTAGAAAAGAATCCCAATAGAAAGTCTCAATAAATAATTTCAGAGTTGTTGTTGTTTTCTTATCTGTATTGATTCACTCACTGTTTCTATTTCCTTTTTTTATAAAGATTTCATGTAAATTTGGAAAGAAAATACATTCCTCAGCGGCAACATTTGAGGAAGGAAAGATGATTCTCCCTGCCAAAACTGTCAGGAAGGCATTCTGCGTCAGATGAATTTTGAACATGATTTGAAAGAAGTATGTATTAGGAGAATTTTAATGCTAAACTTCAAATACTTCCATGTTTCATCTTAAGCTTGCCAAGTAGACAATTACATACATTGACCAATGTGTCTGGAACGTTACCCAGACAGACATGAACTTGCCTTTGGATTCCAGTGATCAAGACTCTATCAAATCTCAGATGTCAGCTATTTTATTTTCTGATTGGTCTCATAATATTTCCTGAAATTTTATCTTTCGTAGATAAACTAGAATGTCTTCAAAAAGGAATAACTTGATATCTGCTTTAGTGTTTTGCATACGAAAGGAACTCAATAAATGATTTTAAGCTATTTCATCTAGAATATATTTAAAACGACCGGTAAGCCAAATAAATAAATAAATATACAAATAAATAAATAATAAAATAAAACCACTGGTAAGCCTCTATGAAGTTCACATTTCCAGGCACTTATGTCTCTATACTTGTATATATTTACATCTCTGTCAAATGTTATTCATGTGTATCTTAAAAATATTATTTGAGTTATTTTCTTGTTTGTGTTATTTCTGTATGAAGTTCATAAAATAAGGGCATCTCTGAGGTTTTGAAGTCTGTATATCTTAAAATGTCCTTATAATATCTCTTTATCTACCAAAATAAACACCTTGCAAAAGAACAAAAAAGATAAAAATAATTGTAAAAATCTGTTCTTTAGCCTAGAAACTTAATATATTCTTTTTTAAAATATGTTATTTATTTATTTGTCATAGAGAGAGAGAGAGAGCACAAGCAGGGGGAGCATCAGGCGGAGGGAGAAGCAGGCTCCCTGCTGAGCAAGGAGCCCAATGCAGGACTTGATCCCAGGACTCTGGGATCATGACCTGAACCAAAGGGAGACACTTAACTGACTGAGCCACTCAGATGTCCTGAAACTTAATATATTCTATATGTGTAGTGGTACTCAAGAAAACAGAATCAGGGAAAGAGAGATAGGGCATGTGACAATAATATTGAGAAAGCCCTTTTAAAAGATTATGATAAGAAAATAAGTCCAGAAAAAATAACTAATCATAAGAAGTTTAATGCATTTCACAGTACATCTTAGCTTTAGTCCTCTGAGAGATTTTTCCTTTCCTCTAAAGAATAACATCGCGTTCCAACAACTGTAATTTACAACTTGCAAAGGTGAAAAACAAATTACAGTTCTTAACGTGGCAACACCATTAAGATTAAAGAATTAATTAATGTATTTATTTCCAATATTTTATGTTTCATATATTATATTTTATATAATAAAAAATATATTGGGATTAATTTTGGTCACATTTGTTATCATGGGATTGTCTTGTTTTTAATTGAAACTTTAAATCAATGCAGAAAACAAGGGAAAAGACATATCTTTGGAATCAGTATAGGCAGACTTGAGGCATTAGGAGCCAGACAGATACTGATTCAAATCATCCCTCAAATGTTGGCTGATGCCAAATTATTTAACAATTTTTTTAAAGTAATCTCTACCTCCAATGTGGGGCTTGAACTCACAATCCTGAGACCAAGAGTCAGATACTCTACCAACTAAGCTAGCCCAACACCTCCAATTTAATAAATTTCTTAACTTCTCTGTGGTAGGACGAGGCTAAGTCTGGTAGCAAACAATTGAAAAGAGAAGAATGAAACTCTGATCCAAAAATGGTGCCTTCGTAGGGTAATAGCGTAGAACCTTGAGTGTGGGTGCGGGCTCTCCAGCAGTCCTAGAGGTTCACTGTACTGGAAGATCATCACCATTCCATATAGACTGCCAAAGTTAGGATAGGCCTCTGGAAGGGACGAGACATCAGGGAGTCTTATCTACTTAGGACTACATCCTTAATTTTGGATGTCTATGTTACTCTATCATTTGTTTGCTTGGTAGTGAATCAGCTGAAAACAGGTCCAGTTGACCGTTTCCTTCAATTTTCAAAACTGGATGAGACTATCTCACTCTCAAATCTCGTACTAAACTGGTGGCAATGATTCTTTTCTCATAGTGTGAAAGTGAAGGTTAAATGAGATCCTATATGTCAAAATCTTTGTTTAGCCCGTACATATCACCATTATTGATGACTGAAACCAATTCAAGAAAATATTATAGTGAAGTTGTTCCTATATGTCAATAATTAGTAAGGGCATGTAAATATCCTTGTTTATATTTGCTAATGGCAGATTTATAATCACTCTTCTGATTTTTTTTTTTTAAGATTTTCTTTATTTGACAGAGAGCGATCGCAAGTAGGCAGAGAGGCAGGCAGAGAGAGGGGGCGAAGCAGGCTCTCTGCTGAGCGAGAGCCCAATGCGGGGCTCGATCCCAGGACCCTGAGACCATGACCTGAGCCAAAGGCAGAGGCTTTAACCTACTGAGCCACCCAGGCGCCCCACTCTTCTGATTTTCTAAATAATACTTTTAAGAGAAGCACACGATTATGTTTTTTCCCTAAAAACTCTTAATTTTCTCTTGCCACATAAGTAGTAAATATGGAAATGGTTATGCTCCATTGTTCTGAAACATAAAATTGGATTAATTTAATTAATCTAAATGACTAGGAAATTTGATTCAATTCTAATTAGTAGGACCTATTTCTTGCAAAGCACTTTTACTGGCATGGGGGCAAATTTAAAAATGGAAAGATTGAGTTCAGGACTTGAAGTATACATTTTCTAAATGAAAATGCCCTGTAAAAAGCAAAGAGAACATGTTCTGTTATTTTGAGTGACGCTAACAGCTACAACTTGACTTCTGTTGGGTTCCTGCTACTCAATAGTTTTTGAGAACATTTACCAAAACCATGAAGCTGAAAATTAATATAAAAGAGCATCAATTCAATGTCAAGCAGGGTGATATCCTCTCACCTCCCTCCCTAGCTGTAGAGTCTTCTATCATCCTACTATTGCTCGCTCTCTCCATCTTTCCTGATCTCTGCGAGGGTTTAGATTTGAAATTACACTCCGTGGCTGTGCTTCTGTAGATTAAAAATTGCTACTTTTATATGTTATGATTTCACATGGTCAGTCCTCCATGGAAAATTAGTTTATCCTCCATTATCTTCAAAGTGAACTTTGACTAAAGTATCCCTAATATAAAATCCAATGTAAAACCACAGCTTTTCCATTATTTTAAAGAATTGTGCCCTCTTACTTTTCTCTTTTAGTTCCTATTAGTTTAAATGACCTCGGTACTACGGTCACAAAGACACTGCCATCTAAATAAAAAGAATTTTACTTTGTATTTTCTTTTCTTACTAAAATTGGATTCATTTGAACCACTTTGCAATGGGTTAATGGTACTACCTAACAAATTTCACTTGATTTTTGAGGTTATTGTATAAAGTAAATTCACCTGATTCAAATTGTTTAAAACTTTTTGAATTAGAACTGACTTAACCTCAAAAGTTAATACACCCTAAAATGTTCTAAAGATTTTTTTTCTACTTTAATAAGGTACTTTAATAGTTGTGACATTTAATGTCACAACTATAAAGCATGCTCTTTCAGAAATGAATTCCGAATCCATCTTTGAAATTTATAGATTGAGAAAATGTTGCTATTAATCTCTTTGAAAACCCTTGATTTTGTCAATGTATTATCTATCTGAAAACAAAACTTCTTCAAAGGTGAATAAAAAAATTTGTGAGTAATGAGTTATTTAGAAATAATCACCAAAAAAGTGACTTCCCTTGTATATGCCATTTAATTATAAATAATTACATATGGATAATAGGTATAATAGGTAAGCTTTTATAAGGCTAATTTTTGTCTCTTTTGCAATATCAAGTTATTTTATTTTCAGGAGCATAAATTAGGTAAGACATATAAAATAGTATTCTTCTCATTTTATCAGAAAACTATAATATAGATGGTTTAAATAGCTCCACACAAGGTCATAGTTTGGTGTAAGGTGGAACCAAAGACTGGTTTTAGCCTTGCTATTAATGTCATCTGAGATTAGGTTCTGAATCAGTGCTTTTCGCTGAAGAGTCTCAGGCTACCAACTTTCCACTAGACCATGGCACCTCTCCATTATAGTGTTCACTCTATGATCTAACAAATCCTTTTCCATCCCAATGGGTTAGATCAGTAACCAAACTCAAACATAACTTCTAAATTCTTCTCCTAACTCTTGTCTTTAATATAAACTTATTGATATATTTACATACCATTAGGAATAACTGGATTCCTGTTATGCCTTGCATGACTTAGTTAGAGCACTGTATCCTGAAATTCATTGTCCTAACCAAAGCAGTGTCTGTAGGATAAGATCCAGAAGGACAGCTTGCTCTTGGGCCATACAGAAAATTTTTGATATGGATGTTATTTATTTTATTTCATCCCAACTATTTCTAGACTTTCTTACCTTATGATAAAAGCTACAAACTTTTAATGGTAAGACCCTCCGTTATCCTTTAATGACTAATCTGGCAGCTGCGAATTTGCAAGTTGATATTGAAATTAAGACAAAAAGCTGCTGCTGACACTCTTGATGATGTTACTGTTTGTGTTGAAATGTGAGGAGTGTAAGGCCAATTTCTGCAGAAATAGGAAAATATCGTTCCATGTTTTCCATCCCATTCTTTCCTCCTGTGTACAAGAAGGTCTCGGCATCAACTATTGGCACCATTATGCTATTGTCTACCCAAAGTCATTTTTTTCCCAAAATTTTTATTTAATGTTCTCCAGAAACACTAATATCAGTAAGTCTTTCATAATACCTAGTACAAACTTCCTGCCCTCACATTATTGTGGGTCCTTCAGAAAATCGGTTAACCAGCTGGAATGAGAAGCATGCAGATAAAGGCAAGGTGGTTCATGAAAGCACAATGCCAGGCCTTTTTTAAATGTGCCTGTGTTGGTTAAATTAGGCTTTGAAGTGCTATAAGATCTGGACAGTAAGAGGCTCACTGGTATGTCTGGGACCAGGAATATAAGTATAACATATAAATACAAATATAAAATCGCCTTAAGAACAGTGTTAAAATGTCACTTTGATTTAAAAGAAGAGAAAAACTCAGGTTTTATGGATCAAGAGTTGCAGGACAAACATTTCCAAATGATCAGAGAAAACTGACCAGGAGAGAGCGAGTTGTTGGAAACCAGGGTATGACACTCAGAATGGCAACTCAACCCAAAAAAAGAGTAAGACCTAAATAAATTGTAATTTTTTTTGGAGCAGGCCAGGGAGAGCTTGGTTGCATTAGAAACGTTAGTGTTTATAGAAAAAGCAATTTTTAAGCAGGAGTTTGGAATTAGACTGGAATTTCACAATTTAAGATCATTAATTTGCTTAAGCAACCTGGGACAACAAAGAAGAATCGGGTAAATTATGACAAAAAATGATCTAAAAGTATCATATAAGGGAATGAAATGAGCACAGAATAAAAACAGAAAGCTCAAAGACAACACCGTTTGATGCTTTTAATTTATGAATGTGGATTTGAGTACTAACAAACTATGCGCCTGTCACTCATCTAAATTACATTTTTTCATGTACACACTGGTTTTTAAACCAGATTCCATTTACTAAAAACAATCATTTTCACAATAATAGTTTCTTTTGTATTGCTAGGTAATGAACAAGGTCAAGGAAGGCATGGGTGCCATGAAAGAGTTGTTAAAAAGTGGAATCAGTACCTAATAAAGAAAATTACCGTCAGTGAATAATGAAGAAAAATCATTTAAAAATTCATTCACTTTTTAATGAAAAGTGCTTGACAATACGTAATATATTCAATGTGGTTTTTTTTTACTTAGTATTACAGGTTTTTTTCCCCCGCTTAAATAATTATATATCTACATCAAAATTTTGATAGCCCCATAGTGTGTCATTGTATCCCATTAAAAATATAATCACACTTTTATTATTTAATTTTTGGGTTACTTTCCTATTTTTCATTCTTAAAAGCCACACCAATAAACATGTGGTAGGTGTATCCTGATCTACTTTTTCTATTGTTTCATAAGGACATGAATTTTACATGATTTAAAAAAATATATATAATCACATGATTACTGTAGTTTGGTGTTCATTGAGCAAATGATCTGAAAATATCAGATAGTCTGGTACATAAAAGGAGCTCAATAGGGGCTCCTGGGTGGCTCAGTGGGTTAAAGCCTCTGCCTTCGGCTCAGGTCATGATCTCAAGGTCCTGGGATCAAGCCCCGCATCGGGCTCTCTGCTCAGCAGGGAGCCCGCTTCCCCCTCTCTCTCTGCCTGCCTCTCCGCCTACTTGTGATCTCTCTCTCTGTCAAATAAATAAATAAAATCTTAAAAAAAAAAGTCCTTAAAAAAAAAAGAGCTCAATAAGTATTTGCTAAATAGATAAATTAACCCTTAACATATTGTGACATTAAAACAGCATCTACATATATTTGAAAATTATGACCTTTCTTTCCCCTGTGTTCTTTTTTACAAATTAATTTTTAAAAATTTTTTTAAAGATTTTATTTATCTTTTTAACAGAGAGAGAGAGCACAAACAAGGGGAGCAGCAGGAAGAGGGAGAGGGAGCAGCAGACTCCCTGCTGAGCAGAGAGCCTGCTGTGGGGCTCGATCCCAGGGTCCTGGGACCATGACCTGAGCTGAAGGCAGCCGCTTAACCAACTGAGCCACTCAGGTGCCCCAAATTAATTTATTTTTAACAGCTTTACTGACATGTAATTGATATACAATGAATTCCCCATATTGCAGTGTGTACGCTTTGATGAGTCTGGACATATGCAAACACCCGTGATAGTATCGCCTGTCTTCTTTTCTGTTTTCATCCTCATGTGAAGAGTTTATTGTTGTTATTTTTAATAATAACTCACTAAAGTTTTGCTATGAAAAACAGTTATTACTGGCAAGAGAAAGGTGCTTATATTACAGCTTTTGCGCTCAAGATTCTGAGAACTGACCCTCCTCCTGAAAACCCCGGAAGGAACCATTGTGTTTGGGGATGTGCCTGTGAACTCCTATAGTTGAGAATAATGGTAATCATGCAAGAGGTGGCCAGTGGAACAAGACAGGGTACGGGAGGAGAACAGTCCAGGTACGGAAAGAGGAAGAGAGACGAGAATGGTGCATACCCAGATGCCCATTGAACTCACCAAGTCTGAAATGTGACCTGATGGGAAAATAAACTCTGTTCACCAAGTGTGTTTATGATCTGCATCTGATAATAATGGACTTTATTTTTGTGAATGAGGAGCCTTCATGCCTTTCCAGACAGATCAGAGATGCACAACACACTTCTGCCCATCCTATAACTTCAGCACCTAGAACAGGGGACAGAACATAGTAGGAAATCAATAGATACCAATTGAATATTGAGTGTGTAGTACTACCTATTTAATCTGCACGTGGTGTTATGTGGACATCTGGATTTTTCACATTGCAGTAATTCCAGAGTCCTACAGTGAGCCCAGAGTCATGGATGTGAACCACGGGTTTACCATCTTTGGTGGCAGCGTTTCCAGATTCTTCTTTAGGCCATTTTTCAGCCCCTGCACCTGCTCCAATTTCCTGGACAGTGAACTCAGCCTGCCACCTTTGTTTTACAAACCTCTAGACCAAGATCAATGATCTGAGGCAGAATAACCCCCAGCAAGTCTCTCTCTATCCAGCTGGCACCAACACACACAATAAATTAAAAAAATAATAATAATATAATATCCTCACACTCTCACTGTCATGCTACAATGTAGCCTTAATTATTATTAATTGTCAATGGTATGCAATTGCAATGGTACACTGAAAGATCCAATTTGGTCCTAATGTCTCTTGCTTATTTTATTGCTATGTATTAGTATTAGGGTCCCATAATTAATATTAAAGTCAAATAAATCCAAATATAATTGCTGAACTATAAACACCTAATAATAATTAAACCAATCAGTTTGAATAAGAGATCATGGTAAAAAGCACCCTTTAGCTTAGATGACTATTTCCAAAACATAGATCCTTATCTTTCGCGGTCATTTCTTTTCTGTATTATCCCATTTATCTTCCTCACAAATTAATCTTCATCAACATTCTCCTCTGAGAATTTCCTCTGACTTTGGCATGTTTTTTTTCCCACTATGACCTCAGATGAAAAAATTGTGTTGATCTTATAGGCTATGAAAATTGTAGCCTTACATTTCCTGTGTAGGACCATCCCTCAGTCAGGAATGCACATGCTAATAGTTTTCAGCAATTTCTTGGTTATATTATCAAAAGGACAATACACACAATAAAAAGGGACTTAGTAAATGAACGGTTACTTCCTTTTTTCCAGTATGGTTAACTCAAAACTACTATCTGATAAAAGTATTTTAAGTACTTAACCATTTTACCCCAAACTATATTAATTTATTTTGATTTAAAAATTTCTAATAATGCATGAGGAAGAAAAATATCAGTATATCTGGCAATTCTGAGTTTTCTTAACATAAAGTAACAAAATTCAATGTTTACTGGGTTGGCTTGTCAAATTTCTGCATAATTAGTAAAAACTTCCATTAATGGTTAAAACTTATTTAATGAAAGTGTTTCAGTAAAAATTGCATTCAATATTGTCTATGTAGGACTATTAGAGCATTAGTACATGCCTGGAATATCTTTTTTTTTAAGTTTCAGTGTAGTTAAAAGGCATCTATGCCTCTTTTGGCTAGTAATAATTAATAATAATAAGGATGAGAATAAAATTTAGTTCTATTAATGATACAGTGCAAAGTGTTTGCAAAACTCTCCAGGAAAAGTAAAACTTTAAATATGACTATTTAAAGAAGAAAGAATGACATTAATCCCTTCCTTATCTTATGGAATGTCATAAGGGAAGGGAATATCTCTGAATTTTTGCAGGAGAGATGTTTCTGCTCTGGTAATGGACTGATGGGGGCACTGTATTTGTTCAAGTTTCGTGCATGTTACTTCGAGCCCAGCAGGTGGGCCTGGGGTGGGAGCCATCTGCTGCTGAGCACTCAGGTTTTGCCTTGGATTTATTCTCCTCCTATCTGCTGAGTTATTCCACAACTGTAGCCAGCTTTCCGTCTTCTTCATTTTTATATATTTCTATGCTCATATATAGAGAGTCTATATATATAGACTCTTCACCTACTTCTAAGCCTATATAGCAACATAAAACATTCAGGAATAAAATAGCATCAAGTACATGAAGTGAGTTTATTGCAAATATATATAATTATTTGCTTTGTTGTACTTACTGGGAAGCAAAAGCCAAAGAGACAGAGAGAGAGAAAGAAAGAGAGGAAGGGAGAGAGGGAGGAAGGAAGGAAGGAAGGGAAGAAGGGAGGAAGGAAGGAGGGAAGGAAAGGAGGAAGGGAGGAAGGGAGGAAGGGAGGAAGGAAGGAAGGGGGAGACAGTGGGAAAGACAGAGGGAGGGAATGGAAAAAAAGGAGAAAAACTGGAAAGACAACCCCCTCACCCCCGTCTGGGCACATTGGCTGTGCTGGGCACCCTTCAACAGTAGCCAGGCCATTGAAGACTGAGTGTTCACACTGAGCATAGAAATCAGCCAGAGGTGAAAGTGTAGGGTTCCTCTGGTCTTCCCTGGCCTGGGTTCTGCCTGGGTACGCCTGTGGCTTTGTTACATATAGGTGCTTTGGAAGGTTCTCATGTCCCACTGACGCTCTTTCCCGGCATGCCTCCCTGTATGGTGCTCTCTATTATTACCTTACCTGAAATCCTTTACCTCAGGCAGCAGTGGGGTGTCCCTGTACCTTGCAACATTCCTGAGGAATGTCTGCAGCTTTTCTGCTCTGATTGTATTCCAAATTAGGCAAAAAAGGCAAGTTCCTTATGCCAGTGCTTCAGGTAGAACCTAGACAGGCTAGAAGACCAGAGAAGCACATATGAAAGGAGGACCTGCTCTGCTCCCCCAGATCTAGGAACCAGGGCCCCATACCGGAAATGTGGCTGCTGCCTTGAAGACAACTACAGGTGCAGGAGCAGGAAGATAGCACAAGTCTTAATGTCACAAAGCCTTCCTACCATTTTTGAGTTGCCTTTTCCTTGATTCATTGATTTCCTTGGTTCCTGTATAGGTTTGACTGCTTTCCAGGCAAGGTGATTCTGACAGTTTGTGCCTGATTTTTTAAAGTTCCTGTAGAAGGATGCGCTAGGGAACTACCTACTACTCCATTTCATTGCCATCACTCTCGCAAGAAAAATGAGACAGTGTACACATGTACAATTATATATATATCTTATTTAATATATATGATATGTGTATATATATTTGAGTATATTTACATGGGTCATTGTCTATCTCTTCAACATTAAGGACTGAACACTCTTTTAGGATATGTAGTTCATAATAATGAAATAATTTTGTTGCCAGGTGAGCTGGAGAGACCCTGGGCCCAGAGGCCTTCACTCAGCCCATCCTAAAGATGTCTCCAAAGGCTCCTGGTCTCTTCAGGAGAAAGAATTCAAGGACAGACTCAGCAGAGCAGATGAGCAATACAAACAGGACAGTTTATTAAAGGCAAGGACACTCTCCAGTTGTGAGAGTGGGTGAGCTCCAGAGAGAGAGAGAGAGAGGGAGAGAGAGGGAGAGAGAGAGAGAGCTCTCTGAACATCTGAGTTCAGGCTTCTAATCTTGTATTGACAGTTGTTAACAAGGAAGTGGAATATTCGTTACATGGGGTGGGGACTTCTAGGAAGCAGGCTTTTGTGTTTTTTTCCTTCCTCATTTGTCCAGGGGTTTCCTGTCATGGCACCCGCCATCTTGGGCCTGTCTGGTTTGATCCAGCTTCTTGTGGCTCTGTTTTGGAGGGCTGCCAGGACAGGCTCTGTCTTTCCTGATGGCTGACCCTGACTTCTTCTTTGCTGGCTTCCAGGTATCCTGTTAGAACCTAAACAACTGCCCACTCTATCCACTTGAGACAGGGGAGAGAGATTTGTAATTATGGAACTACAATTACCAGGGAATTTATGGTAAAAAAATTTCCTTTTGAAATAACATTTTGTCCACTTGATCTTTAAAATGTCAGTTATTTATTTTGCCTCCAAATTCTAAGCTTCAAAACATAACAAATGCTGGGAGTCTGAGGACCTGTGTGATAAATTTCAACTTGTCATTGCTGTTTTATACCAGCCCCCCTTAGTATTACCTTCTCTTCATTCTTAGCAGCAAATAGTATCCTGTCTTCGTGGCATAATTTTAAACGTCCATTAATCCTATTATCAAATACTGAAAACAGTTTCTTCAATAGGTTGGCAAATAATGAAAGAAGCATTACAGGTGCCCATAATTGTATGACTCCTGGAAATAGAAGAACTAAGTAATGCATTCTGAACAAGCTAGTCTTAGTGGTGATGACTATTCATTTATAAAAAGTCGTACAAAAATCCTGTGCAACTCATTTAAACCATAAGTAAACTTTCAATAAAGGTCTAGTTTACATAAAGCATTTTAAAATAAACTCAAAAACAGTTTTCTATATGAATCATCTCAGTGGTTTAGTTCTCCTTTTTATCGTTTTAAAATTTTACTGCTACATCGCTGCTATACATCACTGAAGTGGTACCTAGCATTAAGAAACAGCGTAAGAAACCAATTTAGTCATTTACATATTTCATAGACATCCTGTAAAGTCTTCTTTAAATCATACCTCATTTAGAATTATGTTCCAAAAGCAGCATTCTGAGGTTAAATATCAAATTAGAGTTCCCTTAATAATATTAGAAATTATGATAGTCTATTCAAATTCCACTGTTGGAGCTTTTTCAAAAACATGTCATAAAAAAATTATGACAGTTGGAAGAAATAGCCAATTAAAATTCTGCTCCATCAACAAAAGCATCAAGTATTTATATTAGTAGTATAATAGCAAAATATTTGATTATGAGTAGGGCATATGTGTAAACCCTCGCCCATCGTAAATGTTAACAAATGCTCCTGAAAGAATGAATCAATAAGTTAAAAATGAATGAACATATAAATCAATAAATAAAGACAAGTATGTATTAAAATTCTCAACAAATTAACTTTTTCATAAATAAAAATCTATCTTTTCATGTATCCTTTCTTTCTACCTACCTGAAGGTAATTTTTATAATATTTTATAGATTATAAATTCTTCCATATTAATTAACTTATACTGAATTTCTTAAGTAGAGCAGTTTTCTCTATGCTATATGTGGAAAGAAAGGATGTACAGTTTAGGAAGTAGTAAAATAACTTCCCCCAAATAAAATAATAAATATATCGTAAGGACATAGGTTTTCTTCTCTATGACAGTTCTGTTTGTAGTCACATAAAAAGAAACAAAATATTTATGGGACAGCCATTATGTGTTAGTGTTTCAACTGCTCTTGCAACAATCTAAGATAAAAATTATTGCCCTCATTTTATCATTTTATGAGCCCAGCTACATTAAGGGGATTTCCCAGTGTCATCTAGTTAGTGATTAACCAAGATCCAAATGTCTCCCACTTCATTAAGAAGGATAGCAGTCTTAAAGGAAAAACTCACATTCTTTCCACTTCAACAAGATGGACACAGTAAGAGAAAAAAAAATACTTTTTTCTCTGCCTTTCTGAAGTTCTTAGATGAGATCCCCCTCTAATGAAAGACAGATTACCAGGAGAAAAAGAATCAAAAGTTTAAAAATGTGTATACCTCCTGTGTGCACGGGAGAGACCCTGGAAAACTGAGTAACTCCCTGCAATGGCCCAAGCCATCACCTTAAATCTCATGTCCAGCTAAAGACAAAAGATGTTGG
Organism: Potos flavus; assembly: GCA_028534135.1. Taxonomy (NCBI): domain Eukaryota; kingdom Metazoa; phylum Chordata; class Mammalia; order Carnivora; family Procyonidae; genus Potos; species Potos flavus. The sequence goes on from CM052883.1 coordinate 6,597,119, forward strand.
AGGGACCAGGAGGCACATCATGGGAGGTGACCAGGAAAGGAACTGTAAATGAAGGTAAGGTTGTTATGCAGATTTAAGTCTTTGCTGTCTCCATTGCTAAAGAGTTTCTAGAGATTTAGAAACATTCTTCTCTTCCTGGTACAGAGAGGAGGACACCCTTCCAAATAGAGAGTGCCCTTACAAATGTAAATATCTCTTATAAAAGGGTCACATTCTCATGGTTTTCAGACCTTCTTTTGCGTTTGCAGTTTCCTAAAAATATTCAACTCAAGATAATCCTTATGCTAAAGAGACATATTGTGTGGTGTCATGTTCTCCTCTTCAATATTACACATGATGAGAGCACGAGTCAATGGAATTCCCATGTTGGAAATGGAAGAAATAAATGAAGATATAACAGGTAAAACTTCAATGTAATTAAGGAAGATTGAGGTGATAAATGGTTAATTTACACTAGGTCTTCTATTCTGGATCTAATATACTTCACACAATTCAATGTGAATGAGACTTAGTAGGACTAAAGTTAAGGAAAACAAATGAGATAGTATTCAAATGTGTAAATGTACTACTTGTTAACTGATATGCAACGGAGTGTGTAAAACAGGAAAAGAGATTTAGAAATGTGCTCCCACCTATCAAATGAAGAATTCACTGAAGCTGACCTCCATCTTGTAGTCCAGATGGAAGAATGAACACTAGAGGTCATATCACCCCCAGGCATGGCTGACTGGCCAAGCAACACATTGGCCTAGCCTCAAAGGATAAGAATGCTTGCTTGCCATTCAAAGGAACTTGTCGTACAAGTAGTTAATCAGCACTACTAAAATCCCTAGTACAGAACAAGATTATTTCTCAGATTCCAAGTCTCTTGAGATGGAATAGACCTCCAGGGGACCAGGCAAAGTGGCACCAGAAGTTATTAACTAACATCTGTTAACATGACCTCATGGGCCTCCAATCAATGACATCCACCTTCACAGGAGACCCTTGCCCCTAAATATGCTCTTAAAAACTCTCACTTGCAAGCCACTGGGGAGTTCAGGACTTTAGAGCCTTAGCTCTCCATTCACCTGGTGGCACCATGCCACTAAACAGTATTTTTTTTTTCTTCTTTGCAGAAGCTGGGTGTCTGTTCAGTTTTTATTGGCTTGCTGAGCATCAGGTGCATGAAAACTAGTTTGGTGCCATTATTTCACTTCTGCGAAAACAGAATCAAAGTTTGCTTTCAGTTGTCTAGAATTCTAGTTCTAAAACTTTTTTGTACTACTTTTGCTTTTGACTGCATGATGCTGGTATGCTTACCAAGAACTTCATTTATTCAGTCATAGTATAAGATGGATGTTTAGCATTCACTTTGCAAAGAAATACATTCACTGGTGCCGGGGCTCTCATCCTGGGTTGGGACCCCTGATAGACTCTCTGACAGACAGTCCCAATCTCTGTTTGAACTTGGGGAGTCAGTTCTATTACTAGACACCTACCATTGATTTTATGTGAACAGAACCCTTTTTTTCTATCACTTCTGCCCACTGTCTATTAGTTTTACACTGAAGGGAACAGAATATATGACCCCAAGATATGCCGTTTTGCCTGTGGGTTATTTTGAGCTAAAAGCAATCGAGAGTCAAGAGACTCTAGAATAACTTTCACCTCTCCCTTAACTACCTAGAAGAATTTAGTTAGGGGGCCTGGCTCGAGAAAGAGCTATTACCAGAGGTAACATCTATCTAAATGATCTATCTGTATGGCAGGGCAAATATCTAATACCAAACATCTGCTCTTCTTACTGTTCTTATTGTGAATTACTCTGCTTCTCTTGGAAGCCCCAGGCCTCGATCCCATTCTTTAGCTCAGGGTGGCATACGAGCCTCAATTTCTCTACTTGTCCTTGGGTCTCAGATTCGTATGGGCCATACATATGTAATTAAACTAATTTTTCTCCTGTTAATCTATTCTATGTTAATTTGATTACAAGACCAGCCAAGGAACCAAGAACAGGGAATTTTTTTTTCCTCCCCAACAACATATTAAAGAAATACGATTCCTAAAACAATCCTTTAAATTACTTAAAGACAGCTATGTAAACCTTCTCTTTTCCTTCCTGTTGTCTATATGCATCTAACCCTCTCTGTTTCCTTCAAATATTCTTCCATGATTCTGGACCCCCTCCTCTAAATTTATCCCAGGAAGTTATGGCATGCATGCCTCTGCCAAAATTTCATGGAGAAGACTAAGAAAAGAGTGAAAGAATCTTTTATCTCAAGGTTTTAAGAATGATTTTTTTTTCTAAAGAGAGCAAGTTTTTTATTTTTTAAAGATCTTATTTCTAAGTGATCTCTATATCCAACATGGGGCTCAAACTTACAACCCCAAGCTCAAGAGTTGCATGCTCTACTGACTGAGCCAGTCAGGTGCTCCTCAAGATTTTGAGACTCTTCCTTTGCCCTTGGATATACTTTTTCCTATGGCCTTATTAAATTATAAGCCCCATCTTTGCACTACCACTTTTAATTCCTCAAATACCTGGTTCCTTGTCTTCTTGGCATTTCCTATTATTTCAAATAATCGTGTGTTTTTCTTCACGTACTTCTGTGTTTCCTCTCTGATCCCCTTTGGAATATAAACTCTGTATAGGAGATGATCTTTTTTCTCTCACTTCTATGTATTTAGCACCAATAAGTCTTCTTGAAACACATTTAATATTAAGCATGTACTTACTAATTTAATGAATCTACTGAAAATACAAGGTATGATCACACACTGCCACAATACAAGAACCTATGCATTAGGTGCTACAAAGAAAGTGGCAGCTTCTTATAATTTTAATGCAAGGAATGAAACCCCTGAGCTGTGCCACTGGTCATAATTCCAGGGCCAAGTTTAGTACAGATGGTCTTAATCTATAACAGGGTAAAGAAGAGTCTACTGAAGTGAAAGAAATAGGTTTGAGCCTGTTGTTTAGAAAGGGCAAAATATTTAAAAGTAGTTTTTGTGAAGAAAGTAACAAGGTAATAAAAATATGCCCAACAGGAAAGCTGGTCAAGAGTGAAAGTTTAGCTGAGCATATATAGCAAGAATTGGTAGTAAACCCTCTTATTCACTTATTCAACATTCATTGAACATTTCTTTTATTAACTGTCCTGACCAATTTCATATTTCTTTTTCAGGGGTTTAAATCTTTATCCAAACAGCCCATCCTGTTTTCTAGGCAGCCACTCAAAGACTAAGTGTATTGAAAAATTTTCTATTTGTGCATAAATATGTAGCAGATGCTATATTATCTCTTTGGAAAACATTCTGAAGCTATGAATGATTACTAAATAATTTTATGCACTGTATTTTTTACAAGCATATAAAATTTTAGTGAGTTTATTCTCTAAAATACTTCAGAGACTCTAAAGTAGAAACCCTTCTTATGATAATGGGGCTTTATGGTTCTTTCTGTGTACAAAACATATTTGAAGCCTCCCCTAAAACAAATTTATCAGTATTCTGCTATGTGATGTATATTTACTACTTTATAACTTAAGTAAAGTTCACTCAGTATAGCTCTCTCTTGCTCTCACTCCTTCTCTCTCTCTCCAGATTCACAAGCTTTAGAAAACAGGGATAAAAAGTAGTACATGTTGCTTAATATGTCTGCTACCAACAAGAATTTAGAAAAGCATTTTACTAAGAGAAATAGAAACAGGGAATACAACTTGGAGAGATGACAAGACAAGAAGACTCAGGAGTATGTCAAAATAGAAAAAAAAAAACTAAATAAAAAGAAGAAAGCAAAGGTCCTTCTGGTGGGTATAGGTAATCAGGTGTGGATACTAAGGAGAGAGGTGAATTTCCTCTCTGAACCCAGATATTCTGGTGCTGTGTCTCCTTTTTTATTGTACACAATATACTATCAATTTAAGATTTCATGAAGATCTCTGCTGCTAATTCTTTTTACAAATCTTGGCTTCACTGAGAGGAGTGCAAGGAGCAATTTTACACAATTACGCCCTTATTACCTCTGAGCACTTCTCTACTCTTCCCCTTGTTCAAACACCTTTCCAGCCTACTGGCCTTCTTGCTCTACCTAGTACATGAGAGCCAGGCTACATAAACTTACTCTCCCCTCTACCTGGAATATCCCTCTGCCAGGTAGCCATATGGATATCTGGAGAGGCTCCTGCTCCTTGAATTTATGATGGCCTTCGAATGTATTCATCCTATAGTCCTATAGTGTTTGCCCCTCTGTACTTCCCCCTAAACTCCAAGCACCTTGCTCATTGCTGGAGGCACTAAATTAGCATGTATTAAAGGAGGGAAGAAATAAATGAATAAGCATCTTCCCCTCCAATCCTCTCGTTAATACATGCGTTACTGTTCTGGATGTTCTGGTCATGCCTTGGGGAAGTATGCATAGCAATTGGCAGTCAAATCAGGGTAAAATGTTTCCAGTGGCCTCAAAACAACTGCAAAATTATTGCTGAAAATTCATCACATGGCTCAAACCCCAAAATGACAATCTATTTTTTTTTAAAGATTTTATTTATTTATTTGACAGAGGGAGAGAGATCACAAGTAGGCAGAGAGGCAGGCAGAGAGAGAGGGGGAAGCAGGCTCCCCACTGAGCAGAGAGCCCGATGCGGGGCTCCATCCCAGGACCCTGAGATCATGAACTGAGCTGAAGGCAGAGGCTTTAACCCACTGAGCCACTCAGGTGCTCCGACAATCTATTGATACACAATTCATAGTAGCCATTAAAAAGATCCATGAAACACTTCAGTGAGTAGAATTTCCCTTGTGTTTGGTAAGAATAAAATTAAAGCACACATCTCTTAAGCCATAAAGGTCAGTGGCATATGTGAATTTATGCAATTATAAAATAGTGATTATTGTGCCATTCAAATGAATGGAGGAGAAACAAAAAGAGCAGTTTTATGGAAATAACACACCTTTTTGGCCAGGCTGTGAGGAAACCATACCGTCCTATGCTCTTGGAGGAATGCACAATAGTGAGTCACCAGTAGAGGGGTATTTCACAATATCTAGCAAAATGAGTTTGTTCTTTGGCTCAGTAACACCACTCTGAGGTGTCGTATCTCCAGGATATACTGTCCAAAATGTGAAATGTCCTCTGCTTAAGACAACTCTTTGTAATAGTAAAAGACTGGAAACTACCCAACTGTCCTTGACATGTCAAATAAACTATGGCACGTACATAAAATGGAATACAATGTAGCTGCAAAGAGAATGAGAAAAATCTCTTTACATTCCTATTAAATTTTCTTCAGGATAATTATCAACTCTTAAGTGGAAAAATCAAAGTGCAAAATCATGCCTAGGTTGATTTTATCTAAGAAAGTACTTACATTTAAAAAAATGATTTCTAGATAATCAAATTAATGGCAGTTGCTTAAATGTACATTTCTCTATGCATTCTCCAACAAACTATTAAGAACAAGAAAAAGAACCAGTAAAAGCCATACATATTCTGTTGCAGAAGACAGTGGAACACTACAAATTTCAATTTCCAGAAAATGGTCTCTCATGCTCCCCCTATAACATTTTGTAGAACACTAGAGCATTTCAGAAAAATTGCATGGAAAGAGAAAAAGGGATTAAGTTCAATTATCCCCAAAAGGTCCACCCTAAGCATGGAAATTTGGGGAAGGATCCTCAGGTGACCAAAGCATCAACTGTAGAGAGCACAGCAACAGGGTAGGTGGTCTCCAAAACACAGCAGTCTGAAGAGAAGAGGGGGATGAGGAAAGGGAGAGAAGACTGGGGCAAATGGAATATTGAGTGAAAACTCTGGGCCAGACAGAGAAATTTGAAATCCGGGAAGACAAACGAAAACAGAAAAAATTGAAGGACACACAACTTTTGCCATCCTGCCTACCACTCCCCCAAGGTCAAAAATATAAATAAATAAATAAAAGTCAATTAAAAATTGTTACTCAAAAGGAAGGGAGGGCACCAGGATGGAAGTTTCACTTCTTCAAAGATCATGTATTTGTAGTTTCGCCTTTAGAAATATGCACATGTTTTACAAAATTAAATCAGTTTCAAAAAGTAATCCTTAAGGGGACACCTGGGTGGTTCAGTGGATTTTGGCTCAGGTCATGAACTCAGGGTCAGGCGATCGAACCAGGCGCGAAGCCTGTTTAAGATTCTCTCTCTCCCTCTCTGCCACTCCCCACCTTTCCCCATCTCTAAAAAAATAAATAAATAAAAATTTAAAAATGCTTAAGTATTGAAAGCATAATAAAATTATGTTGTACCTTTCTTGCATTGGCAGCCTAATCAAACTAAATTATTTCAAAAAACAGTAATTCAGCTATATATATATATATCTGGTGAGATGTGCCCCAAGAACAAGGAATCCAAAGAAATCTTAAGCTCTTTCCTTATTGAATCTTATAATCCTACTGAGGTGACACAGAGATGATAGAAGAGGATGGATACATATATGTTAGAGCAAATAAGTATGTAGTTAAGATTCTCAGTAGAAGCAACAATGACCCAAATATAAACTCAAAGAAGTAAAAATTCAACAGTTTTAACTTTGAACTTTAAATTTCAATGTGAAAATATTATGCCTATTTCCTTAAAATATTTCCTAGCTCTGCCTAAGGAAAAGCCTACAATGACCAACCCAGAAACAATAGCAATCCTAGTGGGTTATAAGTAGAGAACACTGATAAGTATGTGTGATCAAACCCACTATATTTAACTTCAGCCAACTGAGCTAATTTAAAATCTCAATGTTATATTTCCATTTTAAAATCAATAATGATGAGTTAACTTTATGTATATTAGGTACAGAACTTAATGTATTATGCACATCCCATTATAAATTTGAAACATTTTCAAAATCATGTTTGTACAAATATTCACGAATCAATTTCGATGAAGTCAATAACGCAAGTTTCTTAGTATTAAAAATGCACAACCTTTAATTTTTTAAATACAATAAACTAGCAGAGTATCTTTTAAAAAAAAAGTGCACGAAACATATGTTGCTGCCTTGAATCTCCTGTTTTAATTCACATTTGCCTCTGTTTTATCAATGAATTCCAGCTGAAGTGTCTGCTAATAGCAATTACCTCCAAGATTGAAGTTTCTACATTTAGAGGACTTATCTATGTTTTCTTTTGTTTTGTTTTTCTGTTTTAATAAATACAAGTTAATGAAGGAAAAGAGCACTTGGTCTGTGCTCTAAACAATAAATCTAATATTGAGACAAGCCTAATCCCAATTTGCTTTTGAAATAAGCATTGTCACAATAGGAAGCTATATACTTATTCTAGAATATTAATGTTGAATAGGATATTTTTGCAGTTTCCCTATGGAGTTGATTTTGAAGCTAGTTTATAGGTCACGAAAATCAGTTTTCTTCCATTGTATGTACACACAACGTGTTGTTACCCAGAGGTATCCTGTTGTTCTGCTTTGAAATAAGAAAAGGAAAAAAAAAAAAACCTTCCATAAAGCATAAAGGGATAAAGGATCTTAATATTACTGAGATTACCTTAATATTAATAATCTGCTGAGAGTCTTACCTGCTCCTCGATTCATCTCATGTTATATAAAGACACTTATTTCTAGGCTCCATGTTTGTTTGTTTGTTTGTTTGTTTATTATTATTATGTTAGTCACCATACAGTACATCATTAGTTTTTGATGTCATTTTCCATGGTTCATTGTTTGCATATAACACCCAGTGCTCCATGCAATACATGCCCTCCTTAATAGCCATCACTGGGCTAATCCATCCCCCCACCCTCCTCCCCTCTAAAACCCTCAGTTTGTTTCTCAGAGTCCATAGTCCCTCATGGTTTGTCTCCCCCTCCAGTCTCTCTACCTTCATTTTTCCCTTCCCTCTCCTAATGTCCTCCATGCTATTCCTTATGCTCCACAAATACGTGAAATCATGAGAATTGACTTTCTCTGCTTGACTTATTTCACTTAGCATAATCTCCTCCAGTCCCATCCATGTTGATGCAAAAGTTTGGTATTCATCCTTTCTGATAGCTGAGTAATAATCCATTGTGTATATGGACCACATCTTTATCCATTCGTCTGTTGAAGGGCATCTCAGCTCTTTCCACAGTTTGGCTATTGTGGACATTGCTGCTATGAACATTGGGGTGCATATGGCCCTTCTTTTCACTACATCTGTATCTTTGGGGTAAATACCCAGTAGTGCAATTGCCTGGTCATAGGGTAGCTCTATTTTTAATTCTTTGAGGAAACTCCATGCTGTTTTCTAAAGTGTCTGTGCCACTTGAGTTCCCAGCAGCAGTGTAAGAAGGTTCCCCTTTCTCCGAAAACTCTCCAACATTTGTTGTATCTTGCCTTGTCAATTTTTGCCATTCTAACCAGTGTAAGGTGGTATCTCAATGTGGTTTTGATTTGAATTCCCCTGATGGCTAATCATGATAAACATTTTTTCATGTGTTTGTTAGCCATTTGTATGTCTTCTTTAAGAAGTGTCTGTTCATGTCTTCTGCTCATTTTTGACTTGATTATCTGTTTTTTGGGTGTTGAGTTTGAGAAGTTCTTTATAGATCTTGGATATCAGCCCTTTGTCTGTAGTGCCATTTGCAAATATCTTCTCCCATTCCGTGGGTTGCCTCTTTGTTTTGTTGACTGTTTCCTTTGCTGTTCAGAAGCTTTTTATCTTGATGAAATCCCAAAAGTTCATTTTTACTGTTGTTTCCCTTCCCTTTGAAGACATGTCTTGAAATAAGTTGCTGTGGCTGATGTCAAAGAGGTTACTGCTTATGTTCTTCTCTAGGATTTTGATGGATTCTTGTCTCACATTGAGGTCTTTCATCCATTTTGAGTTTATCTTCGTGTATGGTGTAAGAGAATGGTCTAGTTTTGTTTTTCTGTATATAGCTGTCCAATTTTCCCAGCACCATTTATTGAGGAGACTGTCTTTTTTCCATTGAAAGTTTTTTCCTGCTTTGTCAAAGATCATTTGACCATAGAGTTGAAGGTCTATATCTGGGCTCTCTATTCTGTTCCATTGCCCTATGTGTCTGTTTTTGTGCCAGTACCATGCTGTCTTGGTGATCACAGCTTTGTAATATAGCTTGAAATCAGACAATGTAATGCCCCCAGCTTTGTTTTTCTTTTTCAACATTTCCTTGGTGATTCGGGGTCTTTTCTGGTTCCCTACAAATTTTAGGATTGTTTGTACCAGCACTTTGAAAAATGCCATTGGTATTTTGATTGGGATGGTGTTGGAAGTTTAGATCACTCTGGGCAGCATAGACATTTTAATAATGTTTATTCTTCCCATCCATGAGCATGGAATGTTTTTCCATCTTTTTGTGTCTTCTTTAATTTCTTTCATGAGTGTTCCGTAGTTCCTTGAGTATAGATCCTTTACCTCTTTGGTTAGGTTTATTCCAAGGTATCTTATGGTTTTTGGTGCTATTGTAAGTGGAATTGATTCTCTAATTTATTTTTCTACAGTTACATTGTTAGTGTATAAGAAAGCGACTGATTTCTATGCATTGATTTTGTATCCTGCCACATTTCTGAATTGCTGTATGGGTTCTAGTAATTTGGGGGTGGAGTCTTTTGGGTTTTCTATATAAAGTATCATGTCATCTGTGAAGAGGGAGAGTTTGACTTCTTCTTTGGCAATTTGAATACATTTTATTTCTTTTTGTTGTCTGATTGCTGTTGCCAGGACTTCTAGTACTATGTTGAATAATAGTAGTGAGAGTGGGTATCCTTGTTGTGTTCCTGATCTTAAAGAAAAGGCTCTCAGCTTTTCCCCACTGAGAATATATTCACTGTGGGTTTTTCATAGACAGATTTTTATGAAATTGAGAAATATTCCCTCTATCCCTATATCTGAAGAATTTTAATCAGGAAAGGATACTATATTTTGTCAAATACTTTTTCTGCATCAGTTGAAAGGACCATGTGGTTCTTGTCTGTTATTTATGTGTTCTAGCACATTGATTGATTTGTGAATGTTGAACCATCCTTGCATCCCAGGGATAAATCCCACCTGGTTGGGGTAGATATTCCTTTTAATATACTGTTGGATCCTATTAGCTAGGATCTTGTTGAGAATCTTGGCATCCATGTTCATCAGGAGTATTGGTCTGAAATTCTCCTTTTTGAAGGAGTCTGCCTGGTTTGGGGATCAAGGTAATGCTGACCACATAGAATGAGTCTGGAGTTTTCCTTCTGTTCCTATTTTTTAAAACAGCTTCAGGAGAACAGATACTATTTCTTCTTTGAATGTTTGGTAGAATTCCCTAGGGAATCCATCAAGTCCTGAACTCTTGTTTTTTGAGAGGTTTTTGATCATTGCTTCAACCTTGTTACTGGTTATTGGTCTATTCAGGTTGTCAATTTCTTCCAGTTTCAGTCTTGGTAGTTTGTAGGTTTCTAGGAATGCATCCATTTCTTCTAGGTTGCTTAACTTATTGGTATATAGCTGTCAATAATAATTTCTGATGATTGTTTCTATTTCCTTAGTGTTAGTCATGATCTCTCCCCTTTCATTCATACTTTTATTAATTTGAGTCCTTTCTCTCCTCTTTTGGTTAAGTCTGGTCAGTGGTTTATCAATCTTACCAATTCTTTCAAAGAACCAGCTTCTAGTTTTGTTGATGTGTTTTACTGTATTGCTGGTTTCTAATTCATTGCTCTCTGCTCTAATCTTAATTATTTCCCTTCTCATGTGTGGGTTAGGCTTAATTTGTTGTTGATTCTCCAGGTCTTTAAGGTGTAAAGATAGTTTGTGTATTCGGGACGTTTCTATTTTTTTGAGTGAGGCTTGGATGGCTATGTATTTCCCCCTTAGGACCGTCCTTGCCATATCCTATAGGTTTTGGACCAATGTGTTTTCATTCTCATTGGTTTCCATGAATTGCTTAAGCTCTTCTTTGATTTCCTGGTTGACCCAAACATTCTTGAACAGGATGGTCTTTAGCTTCCAAGCATTTGAATTTCTTCCAAACATTTTCCTTGTGTTTGAGTTCCAGTTTCAAATCACTGTGGTCTGAGAATATGCAGGGAATAATCTCAATCTTTTGGTATCAGTTGAGACCTGATTTGTGACCCAGTATGTGGTCTATTCTGGAGAAAGTTCCATGTGCGCTCGAGAAGAATGAGTATTCTGTTGTTTTAGGGTGGAATGTTCTGTATATATCGATGAGGTCCTTCTGGTCCAATGTATTATTCAAAACTCTGGTTTCTTTTTTGATTTTTTGCTTAGATGATCTGTCTATTGCTGAGAGTGGAGAGTTGAGATCTCCAATTATTAATGTATTATTATTAATATCTCTTTTTATTTTGGTTAACAGTTGACTTATGTAGTTGGCTGCTCCCATGTTGGGGGCATAGATATTTACCATTGTTAGATATTCTTGTTGGATAGACCCTTTAAGAGTGATATAGTGTCTTTCTGTATCTCTAACTACAGTCTTTAGCTTAAAATTTAATTTGTCTGATATGAGAATTGCCATCCCAGATTTCTTTTCAGGTCTGTTGGTGTGAAAGATGGTTCTCCATCCCTTCACTTTCACTCTGAATGTATCTTTAGATTCAAAATGAGTCTCTTTTAGACAATATATGGATGGGTCCTGTCTTTTTATCCAATCTGCAACCCTGTGCCATTTTATGGGAGCATGTAGGCTGTTCACATTGAGAGTGATTATGGAAAGATATGATTCTATTGTCATCATGTTGCCTGTGAAGTCCTTGTTTCTATAGATTGTCTCTGTAAATTTCTGTTCTATATCACTCTTGGGGTCTTTCTCCTTTTATAGAACCCCCCCTTAATATTTCTTTCAGGGCTAGCTTAGTGGTCACATAATCTTTTAGTCTTTGCCAGTCTTGGAAGCTCATTATCTTTCTATCCATTCTGAATGACAGCCTTGCCGGGTAAAGAATTCTTGGCTCCATGTTTTTCTCATTTAGTACCCTGAATATATCTTCCCACCCTTTCTGGCTTGCCAGGTCTCTGCGGACAGGTCTGATGTTATTCTGATGTTCCTTCCTCTGTACATAAAGAATCTCTTCCTCCTAACTGCCCTTAAGATGATTTCCTTGGTTCTAAGATTTGTGAGTTTTACTATTACATGCTGGGGCATTGGTCTGTTCTTGATCTTCAGAGGGGTCCTCTTTGCTTCTACGACACAAATGCTTGTTTAATTCCCCAGATTAAGGAAGTTCTCAGCTATGATTTGCTTGAACATATCTTCTAGTCCCCTCTCTCTCTCCACCACCTCAGGGATCCCAATAATTCTGACATCGGAACATTTCATGGTGTCATTTATTTCTCTAATTCTGTTTTCATGGATTTTAAGTTGTTTGTTCCAGGCTTCCCCCATTCCTTCTTTTCTATCAGTTTGTCTTCTAGATCTCTAACTCATTCTGCCTCATTCCCTAGCTGTTAGAGTATCTAGATTAGATTGGATCTCAATGACAGCATTTTTAAGTTCTGACAGATCAGCTCACATTTCTGCCCTTAGAGAATCTATGTTGCCATTAATAATTTTCTCCATCCTAGCTATTGTTTTCATAACTGTTACCCTGAAGTCTATTTCCAACATCTTGCTTATATCCATATCTTTTAGTTCTGTGGCAGAGGTCATAGTCTCTGAGTCTTTCCTATGGGGTTCCTCCTCTTAGTCATTCTGTTGAGGGGTGTTTGAGGGAATATACAGAGTCCAAAGTATTGACCACAACCCAAGCAAGGTACACCTGTTTTATAGGGGCCTTAGGGTTGATGGTCTCTTGTTCGAACTGCCTGTCTTCTAGCAGAGAAGCCTGCCACACTGTTACTCAGGCAACCCTGTGGGAGGTGGATGGGCTCAGTGAAAACCATTTTTGGGGGCTTTTGGTCTCTGGCTACTTTCCCTGGCAGTTTTCTGTGTCTCTTCTGAGAATCAGAGCAGAAGTGACCATATCCAAACCTCTGTCTCAGAACAGAGAGATCACAGTGTGTTCTCCAGTGAGCTCTCTAGGCCACACTGTCTCCATTTCTGTCTGTGCTGCTAAAAACCACAGCATCTTGGGTTTTGTGCCCCACAGCAGCACTCCCAGCCCTCACATCTGGGTCCAGGCATGTCTCTGCCCTTTGTGCTTCTAAAACCACCAGCCACCTCCAGTTCACACTTGAGCCTCGCAGGTCCAGGTTTCAGTCTGGGGGGCTGTCCTAACATTCTTTCCTTGCTGCTACCGGTCTGCAAGTCTGTGCCTGGTCCCCAGCGTGGGAGGGTTTTGCTCTCTAGTGGTGCAGGATCCCAGAGGCTCCCTCCCCCTTCCGTTTATCTTCCAATATCTTCCTGCAGAATCACGGCTCTCTGCTTCCTACCTTGAGACCAACTGCCAGAGATATTCTGTTTGTCGAAATCTGGATATATCTTCTTACATCACAGGCTGATTTCGTGGGTGTTCATAGTGGTCTGGTAGATATCTAGCTCAATTCAGGGGACGGTTCAAATAGGGTCCCCTACTCGTCCACCATATTTTTAACAACTGCCACCTCCACGTTTATTTAAATGAAATTGCAAAGGAATCTTTAAAAACACCTCTATGAGTAGCAAGTTGAAACACTTTATATAAAAACAAAAGGGATCGAGAAGCAAGTTGAAACATTTTATGTAAACATACCACGACTTCAGAAAGCCTACAACCAAAAACTGTACAAGTACTAGAGAGTCACTATATTTAATGACAAGGAGTGGCCACTGACCTTGAGAAAGACCACCTGGATTTGTACCCAACCTCCAACGCTTACCAGCTGTGAGACTTTGGGCAAGTCATTTAACCCATTGATGCCTTAGTTTCTTAGTTTGTCCGTGGTGCTTTCTGTCTGAGGTATTTCAAAGATTCAGTGAATTAATAATGGTAAACATAATACATTTAGTGGACTGTCTACCACATGGCAAATATTAAATAGATTAGAGTGTCCCTTGCTTCCTTTGCTTTGTTTAGTGGCCATGTCTTCATTGCCTTGACTGTGTTCTCTCATTCTCAGAATATGCTGGAGGTATTGATTTTTCTAATTAGAATGCTTTCTAATGAGGGGTAAGAAATCACATGATTAGATACTTATGTTTAACTTCTGAGTTTCATTGCAGTAGAGTGTCCATATTTTGCAGATTGATTTGTTATAGATTCACCTGAGTTTTGCACACCAGAAGCATTTTCCTAGAATCGCTCAGTCTTCTTTGTTGCCTTATAGACACGGCAAATATAGCAGCAAATGTCTATGGCACCTTCAGTGATCACATTCCTGAATGCTCACAGCCACTGTGGCTGTGCTCCTCGTCTGTCATTAGAGCCAAGATGGGAGCCTCCTTCTCCAAGTCATGCCTGGCACCTTGCCACTCCTCTCCTCACTGACCGATTTCTGAATATATCCTTGACCTTTAAAAATACTGCCGATAACTGCTTTTCCTTTTACGGGTATAACAGCATCTAAAAGTTATGCTCTTGAGTTCGATTTTAAGATTCTCTTTTCACTTTTAAGGGCAGTTGATATTTTAATAGATTGCTTTTGTTTTATTACTTTGTTTAAATCTACTCATTCACTGCTACCTGTTCTTGTTTGCTCTTGAGTTTTTCTTCATATTTCCTCCAATTTTTATTATGAATTGAAGACCCTTAGCTTTAACAAGTTATGGTTAAATAAATCTAGGATTGAGAATTAATATCCATGTGGTACTGGCCTCATATATTCGATTCCATAAATTTTATAAGTGTTATATTGTACTTAATGGATGTATACTAATGGCTTCACATACCTGATTCTACACATTTTAAATGCATTATTCTGGGCTTAATGTATTATTGCTAATACACATCTAATAAGCTTTGAAACTGTTTGAATCAATACAGGATTGATCTATGTGTCTTCAGATTTCAAGTTATTATATGCTCTTTGAATGCACTTTCATATTTGAGTGTTATTTTGATAAGCATTTATAATCCCGTAAAATAACTATTTTTCCCTTATTTTCTTTAGAATACCATGAACAACAAATCAGTAGAGAGAAATTACAGTAAGATTAGAAGGGTTCCCAATCGGTGGTTCTTTACAAATGTGCTATCATTCCTCCAGGAAATAATGGGTGATGTTCAGGAAAAAGAATTCAAACCCCACGGGACACATTGCTACATCTCAAGTACAATTTTTTTAAAGCTTGTATTTATTTATTTGACAGAGAGAATGCATAAGCAGGGAGAAGAACAGAGGGAGAGAGAGAAGCAGACTCTCTACTAAGCAGGGAGCCTGATGCAGGGCTCAATCCTAGGACCCTGGGATCATGACCTGAGCCAAAGGCAGATGCTTAACCAACTGAGCCACCCAGGTGCCCCTCTAAAGTGTTATTATCAGACATCACGCTTCTCCTTCAAGTGCGTGGAAAGGTCCCTGAATTGCATGGGGGCACTGGGGAGCAAAGTCACTTCTTTACCTAGTGTTTTCTTCTTTGGTTCTAAGGCAGTTTGTTTGGGTTTTAAAACTGGATGCTTGCCAGATAGTTTGTACTCCTCTCCCTTGTAGGCACAGCATCGGTGAAGCCCTGGTCCTCGGCCTCAGCCCAGAATCTGAATTGCTAAGGTTCTCTGTCTGCTGTACAGGCTTTGAGGGAGTATCATGTGGAATCCACCCTTTCCATTTTTCTTCAGGTTTCCCTGATGTATTTATTTCCTAGCCTGTTGGAACAAAGTACCACAGATGGGTGGCTTAAAACAGGACACTTATTCTCTCATAGTTCTGGATGCCAGAAGCCCGAAATTAAAGTGTTGGCAGGACCATGGTCCCCCAAAACCCTCTCCCAAGGCTCTTCCCTTGCCCTCTGCTACTTCTGGTAGGCTCCAGTGTGTTTTAGCTGTGGCTGCATGACTCCAATCTCTGGCTCTCTCATCACTGGGCGGTAGGCCTTCTGTGTCTTTCTCTCATTACTTCCTATACCTAGCATGTTGCTTTAGGGTCCGCCTTAATGAGCTCATCTTACTCATTATATCTGCAAAGACCCTACTTCCAAATAAGGTTATAGTCACAGGTCTACGGGTCAGGATTTCAACATATGTTTTAGGGGGATATGATTTAACCTAAGTGCCCAGGGTACCAACTGATTATTTTATCTGTAGCAGAATTCGAAACTTTTACAATGTAAGAAAAGTATACCTATCCTTTCT
Source organism: Potos flavus (assembly GCA_028534135.1). Classification (NCBI taxonomy): domain Eukaryota; kingdom Metazoa; phylum Chordata; class Mammalia; order Carnivora; family Procyonidae; genus Potos; species Potos flavus. Next base: position 6,613,289 of record CM052883.1, read on the forward strand.
TACCAGTAACTTGATTTAGATGATAATTTGTCTTGTATGATTTTGTTATATTTATGAAGATGGGTACATTCACCGAGTGGTAATATTTTATTGATCTCTTATAGGCGAGGTTCTGGGCTGGTAGTGAATGGTATGCATGTAAGTTAGACACAGATCTTTCTTTTTTTTTTTTTTTTTTAATTTTATTTATTTATTTGAGAAAGAGAGATTGAGGGAATGAGTGGGGGGAGAGGCAGAAGGAGAAGCAGACTCCCTGCAAAGTAGGGAGCCCAACATAGACTCAATCCCAGACCCTGGGATCATGACTTGAGCTGAAGGCAGACGCTTAACTGATTGAGCCACCCAGGGGCCCCAGACACAGATCTTTTAAAAGAGCCTACGTTTTAGAAACAGGAAGAGGAAAACAAGCATACAATACTATAGATTCAAAATAGAAAATAATAGTGCTCTAAGAGACAGGGATAACATGCAAGGAGGAAGGCAAATATGCAGTTCTGAGCTTGTAAGCATTTTCTCTGCATGCTTCAAATACCTCGGTATTGGTGGCCTGGATATGCCCCAGACTTAAAGCAATTCTTGTCAAGGTGTGGCCTGGACCACTGCTATTCCTGTTTAGGTCCATGGCAATATAAATTACAGAAAATACGAGTAAGCATTGTGACAGTTTTAAAATAACTTTATGTATGGTGAATGCAACAATAACAACAACAACAATAATAATAATGTGTGGATGTGGGTTTTGTATGCCTTTTTCCCCTTTTCTTATTCTAGTAACTTGGTTTAATTGGATTTTGTAAATGTATAGAGCCACGATGTATTGAAATTTTAAAAATTAAGCTAATTCTTCTCCTCACATACTTGAAATGTTCTGAGGCGAAGGCTCTCTCCTGGAGTAGGGTGGTATTGAAAGGCACAGCAGGGCAGGGTCTTGGGTCAAAGCTCCTTGTCACCCCCTCCCCCCATCCCACAGACCCCTCACTGCAGAGTTCAGGTGATTTGTAAGAAATTTAGTACTTTCTGTTTGGATTCAGGCCGGCCTAGATTGTCAAGGAAGGTATCCCAGGTATAAAGGTAATTACCTTTTGAAAGACAGAAAGATTCCGTCCTCAAAATGCCCGATTTCACAGCACCGAGGTCATGACTGAAGGAGCACGGAACTAATTGCCAAAACCCTGTTTTCTGCTTTCAACTCTGCCACTTCCGGGAGGATTGCCGTTGAACTCTTCTGCAACTTCCCCCTCTAGAAATTGCTCCCCTTTTACCACAGAGTATTTTTGCCACAGAAAGAGATTTGGCATATGAACATTTTCTGTGGTAGTCACAGTTCTTTATATGTGGAGCAAGTTATTATTTTATGGCCAGGACGGTGATTATTCTTCAGGGATATGCCAATAAGAAAAATATTCTTTAAGTGAAATTTAAGGCAAAACCAAAGACATGAACTTTCCTTGAGTCTTTCTCTAAGGACTTTTTTTTGGCTAAGACATAATGGAGAATCTTTACAAGGTAACTATTTTCAGTTTTTCAATAGCCTGACTTTCAGATGGATTTTGACTTATCTTTCTACCATCCATCAAGGATGAACTGTAAAAACATTCAAATACTTTGATACTCTGCATCTCTTTACCTTATTAGGACTAAAGAGAAATTGAACGTGGTTAAATTTTTTTCTCGGAAAGGCTTTCAAAATAAGCATGAGACAACTGGTCTGTTTGCAGTTCTTCTCAAAGCAGGAGCGCCATAGTAAATATTGACTATGGTAGTTTTTTGCTTTTATGAATATGTGTTTGGGTTTATATATGTATACTGGTAGATAGCTGAGAAGAATTTTCCTTAGGGTTTTTTTTTCTTTTTTTTTTACATTTCTCTCTAAAAACATATAGGATGCTAAGCTAGGTCAGCTGAGGCCAAGAACTTAAGCCACCGTAATTCCCTGTCCCTGTAAGAAACAAAACTGGCATACTTTCTCATGCTTTCTGATACCAAGATCAAGCAAAAATAGCTTATCTTTTTACTCCAGGAATGATCTGTTCCTGGAAGATAAGACTCCAAAGCAACTAAACTACTTACTTATTGAGACTAAGTTTGTTCATCGAGACTTGCTTCAAGATTCTCACCTCTTTAGGGGGCCTGGGTGGCTCAGTCAGTTATGTGTCTGCCTTCAGCTCAGGTCATGACCTGGGGGTCCTGGGATTGAGCCCCACGCTGGGCTCCCTGCTCAGCAGGGAATCTGCTTCTCCTTCTCCCTCTGCCCCTCCCCTGGTCCTTCTCTTTTTCTCTCTCTCACTCACTTTCTCTCAGATAAATAAATGAAATTAAAAAAAAAAAAGATTCTCACCTCTTTGATGTGCCTGCAAAACCAAAACTATTATATTATAAACTATCCATTTCCAACCGCTGCTACACCTTGAAATACCCGCCTTAATATTGCCTATCCTGGGTTCTAAACCATCCATAGCTATAAATGTCTATTAGCACTTCCATAATTTCCTTACTGACATACTCTCCTAAGACTCAGTGTGGTTTTCTTCCTACCATCGTAAGTCTCACCAATAGGATTTTCTTCTAGTTGTTTGGGGAAAGGACAGTGAACAAGGTGTACCAAAAAGATTTAATTAATATAGAATCTAGATCAACACATACAATAATATTTTTCTGCGAACTATTCTCACTTTTCCCCTATTCTCTCTTTAAAATCACTATTATTAGAGACGTTGTTTAAGCTTTTTCCTTTGACATATTAGCTTTCTCTTGCATTGCATGGACACGAAGGCCCCTTTCTTAGGTGGCTCCGAAAGATGGGCATCCAATCCAGGCAACACAGTATAATTCATGACATGATTGTGTTGGTACCTTCCTCTTCTTATGAAAAGCAAAGGTTAAAAGAGATATACATTGTGTCAATACTTGGATGTAGTGCTTAGATGGAGGGAATTTGAGCTCATGCACGAGTCTCCCATAGAAAAAGAACTTTGAGAGTAGTTGTTGAGAACCCCAACTAGGAGAAGCCGCAGATTGAAATAACAAAGTGGGAATACCCTAACCCTAAAGGCCTATATCCAGGATACAAGACGCCTAAGTTCTTCAAGCAACAGGACTGATCCAGGAATGAAAGGAGCCACTGAATGGCCCTTCCAGGCGATGGTTGGGTACACGTGTGCCCATAGGGTTATTATGGGGATTCCAAGGTAAAAAGACAGTAGTGTCACAGAGCAGTGGCTTCACAAATGTTTCAAATACATGTAATAATTTATAAGGAGAATATGTCTTTGAATCAAGTCTCCAAGGACAGTTTTATTATTCACAGAAGAAAATTTAAGACCAAATTAATTTCCCAACACAACAAAAGTTTATAGCCAAGGTATAGGCCTGTGTTAAATCTAAGGAAAACTCCTTCACAAAGACTATATTGCACACATTTACACAACTTTAGGGATCCATATTGATCAGTTTTGCATGGTTTTTCACTGCTTTAGGGAAACTGTAGATTGTTGGTGTGTAGATGCTACTTTTTTTTCATTCTTATCATCACTGTCTCCCAGCACAGAAATGACTGAATGGTAAGACCATGTTGAGAAGGAAGCAGACTGTCTGGGATCCTTCTGATCTTACCATTACCCTTTGGAGATCCAAGGATTTGGAAGCCAGACACTCAAAAAAGACATATCCTCTTTTAATATCTAATTTGAACTAAGCAAATATATATATATTTTATATATATAACATATATTTTATATATATATATTGCTTTCATTTCTTTCATAGAAAATTACAGGTATGTCTGGACACTTTATTACTTGAGTTATGTTTGAATAACTCAGTGTTTTAGGGATTCAAGGACCAGCCTTAGTAGGACAGTCAGCCAAATTATTTATTCTTAAAAAACAAAAACAAAAACATTCAATTAATTAAGAACATGGTCTACTATAGCTCCAGCTAGGAGAGTTCATTTGAATTTTCTATTAAAAGGGATCCAAACTCTTGCAAAATGTTTATTATCCCTAACTTAACATGTAGAGTCTTATCAAGGTCAATTAATTAATTAATCCATCAAGATCTGCTGAAGCTTCTTCTAGATCAAAGTTTTTACTACTAAAAATACATAGGTCTAAAGACTGTCTTTGCCTTTATGGAATAAAAGATGTTCTAGATACCAAATGTGAGAAGTTCACTCGTAGCGGTTACAATGGTTAATTTTATGTGCCAACTTAACTGGGCTGTCGGGTGCCCAGACATTTGGTCAAACACTATGCTGGCTATTTCTGTGAGGGTGTTTCTGGGTGAAATGAATTTTTAAGTCTGTTGACTGAGTGAAGCAGATTGTTGTCCTGAATATAGGTGAGCCTTGTCTAATCAGGTGAAGGCCTGAGTAGAACAAATGCTGACCCTCCCCCAAATAAGAGGGAACTCCTTATATGCATATAACTCCGCATGGGACATTGCCTTTTTCCTGCCTTTGGGCTTGAACTGAGACTTTTTTTTTTTTGGTGTTGAGCCTGCCAGCCTTCAGACGGGAGCTAAACCATCAGCTCAGCTGAGTGTCCAGCTTACTGGTTGCAGGCCGTGGGACTTGTCAGCCTTCATAATCCCATGAGCTAATTCCTTATAATAACCATATATTATCTATTGGTTCCTATTGGTTCTGTTTCTCTGGAGAACCCTGACTAATAAAGAAGTTTACAGAGGATATCATGAGATTGTGGAGGAAAGATCACTTAATGAATCTTAAAATAATTACAGATGGTGTCTCAATGAATTAAAGTTTAACCTGAATTTTAATTTAAATATTTTAAAACTGTATGCAAATTGTAGTCTTCTTCAAAGAAAAAAGTAGAGTCCACTTTAGTATCTTCGAATCTTTTTAACATCAGAAATGTCTTTCAAATAATATTTTATAAACATCCCCGTTGAATAAAATAGATGTATCTATAGCTGCTCTACTTGATCTAGAAATGCTGCTGGACACCCAGTCATATCTGCAAACTCCACGGAATCTCCATAGACCCCCTCGTCTTACCTAGTAATTCACAGGTTAAAAATCATGACTTGACTTCATCAGAGAAAATGTGTACAGGGAGGGAACTTGGCCGGAGTGTATTTGACTAAACATCATCATACAATTTAAACCATCTTACTTTACAACAAATTATAACACCAAAAATTTATAAGATAACAATTTTTTGAAGAGCAAGTGTTTTCAAGTACAATTATTCCACTTGTGTTTATTGCTGTATCTATTCCATCTGTGACAGAAGAATTAGATAAAGCATTAATCATACCTGTTTTTCTCCCGGTCGATGAGGAAAAAAATGAAAGGTATTTTGCCCCTGACAGGGGAGATAGGCAGGGATTTATGTGTAGAGGCCCAGAGTTCTGATTTTTTGGTTGTTTTTTTTTTTTTTTTTGTCTTGAAGATACTGTTTTGAAAGACTATATAGAACAGTCATGGAAACAAAAGACAGTCTGGTCCAAACAGTGCAGGGTTTGAAGTGTGGAAAGATAGGGAATGTTCAAACTATAATAAAGTTGACAGCTCAAATCAATGGGAAAGATGCATTTTTCAACAAATGGGAAAACAGTCATCTAACAGAAAAATAATCATTTGGAAACTTATTTCACATCTTCCATTAAAATAAATCCAGATGAATCAATGATTGAAACAACTTGGTTAAAAAAATCAAAAAGTACAAAACTAAAACATGAGAGGTAGATTTGGTTTTAAAATTTTGTAAGGGGCGTGGCATCTCTCAATATGAAACAAAACACAAAAGACAGCAAATAAAGCACTGATAAATTTTAATACATGCACATTTTAAGATTCTTCCCAGAAAACTTCATAAAGCCAAAGGCTAATGTTAATTTGGGTAAATATTTTCAACTCACATCTTAAACAGGAAGAAAATTTCCTTAATATATAAATACTCTTGGGGCATCTGGGTGACTCAGTTGGTTAAGTGTCTGACTCTTGATATCAGTTCAGGTCATGATCTCATGGTCCTGAGATTGAGACTCCCATCAGAAAAAAAAATAGTAAAAACAAAAAAGAGGATATTTTCTCCTGAGGGAAAAAAAGTAAGCTCATATGAGGAATATTTTCATTGCAATAACATGTTTAAGTTTAAAAAATCTAAATTAAATGAACAAGTAATTTGAAAAGTGCACATACAACAGACAAGTTTATCTAACCACATACACACTCACATACTTGTGTGCACACATTTATGCACACAAACACACACCCCTGACTAGTCCAGTACATAGTAAAAAAACTGCCTTGTGAATAATCTACATTCTCCCCAAAATACAGAAAGTAGAAGCACAGACTTTTGGGCATATGTTTTCTAACTTTCAAGGAACAGGAATAACGATCTTATGCAAACTCTTCTTTAATCTTACGCACTTTCTCCTGGAAAATGAAAAAAGTGGGAAGATTCCCTAGCTCATTTCACAAGGCTTCCAATACCAAAGAGAATAAAAATTGTAACTAAAAATATAGCTATTTATAATGCAGCAGTGTGTTTTTTAAAAATGTATCCTAACCAAATAGTGGCAAGGTTATTGCATTTTAGAAAGCTGAGTAACACAATGTGTGCAATTAACAGATAAAAAGAAAAAATGTGGTCATCTTAATATATGCAAAACATATTTTAGAAAATTAAACCTTTCACAATAAAAACTTAGCAGAATGGAATTAGACAGGATGGTCACTAACCTGATAAATGGCATTAGTGAAAAAACTTTTAATTGTGAAACTTTATGCATTCCATACAGGGGGAGAAAAGCAAGAATATCTGAGATTATGACAATTACACAACATTATATGAGAAAGTCTAGCCAATGAATAATACAGTAAAGAGAAATATAAAAATAAAATGACAGAATCACTAGTAAGTGATATCATTATCAACATTAAAAACAAGAGCATGAGTTAAATAAAATTGTTCGGGTTTATGAAATCAGACTACAATCTGAAATCTTAGAAACTTTTAGCAAACATAACTAAGTAAAAATGAAATAGAAAAAAATAATCCACTCAAAAGTGAAAAAAGGAACTATAAAATTACCTAGAAAATACATCTATTCAAATGTATAATACCTTTGGTAAAAATTCACAAAATTTAACTGAAGGACATAAAAAGATAAATGCAAATACACAAAAACTCTGAAGAATAGGAGTGATAACTTCTTATAAAAATACATATAACCTAAGATGTCTTTATTAGATGCAAATTTCCCACGAGAAGTAGTGATACAGGAGTTCACTCTGGCAGTTCTGGGGGTGTGATTATAGCCACGATGTGAAGATTTATGACCTGACTTCAAGTTAAACAATCAAACCGTCCTCTCCTTTTCCATTAAAAGGAGAGGATAATGTGAGGATGGAGGAACCCCCAAATCTACACCAAGCAATATTGGAGTGAAATTCATTGCCACTAGTCTTCCTCCAGGTGGGGCCCCCAAAATCATATGTCCTGTGGAAGAGCTCTCATTTCCTCAATGTAGCTTTTAGTTCCCTGTGAACTAAAAAGGACACATTACTGATATGAATAAAGATGAGTTGTAGATTGTTACAGGAAAACTGCAACGTAGGACAAACAGCGTGGAAGTTCTCAGGGGCCCCGTTGATGGAAACTCGGTAATGCACGGAGCCACCACTGGGGGGAGCCATAAAATCTGTGCCACCTTTTGTTGCTCTTGTCACTTCAACCCCTTTTGAAGGTAGCTGGGTCCATAACGAAATGGTTGACATAGTATAATACATAACTGATCCAAAATCTACCTTTCAGATTTGTTATATTCCTTGAAATGCAGGGCCGAATCCCAACATGGAGCATGTTGCTTTAAATATAAAATTGACTGATCTGTGCTTCTCCTTTGTGCTCCCTCGCTAATCAATGTATTGGGCCCTGAACTTAAAATTTCTGTTTTAGGGATTTCTTATAAACACCCATCTTTCCTACTATAAACACATCTCTAAGCTTATATTCGTTAGATCTTTCAAGACCCCAGTCTTTGTTCATTAAATACAAAGACCGCTAACCTGATTGCTCATGATCAATAGTGGGCAGTCCCCAGTCACCATGGCTCATGTCATCCTATAGTCTGCTTTGAAGCGCGCAAAGGGGTTGGCTACGTATTTCGTCCCAGAATTATCCTGGTGTTTCATTTTCATATGTAGAAAACCCAAGCCTTTAAAAACAGTTCATGAATAAATAAGCTGTATATCAAGTAAAGGATTTCTTTTATGAGAGAACAGACTACCCAGCTGAGACCTGACCACGCACAGTTCTAATCTGTAACTGTTCTGTAACATCCTGACCACGTGGTTTCCAAAGGCTGCCGGCTACTCAGGCAATCTCTTATTCCAATTTACAGAGGAAAATTAAATCACTCCTATAAATTTAAATATATAAGAATTCTCTTTCTTCTTCACAAAGGTATTCTTTTTTCTTTCGTTCTAATGAGTTGAAAGATTGACAACTCCATAGTCATTTAGATCCCCCTTCTCCACTGGGTCCGACCTACTCCCTCTGGTTATTTGTGTTGACGGCCAGGACACTGAACCTTGTTTTATGGTAATACTCCAACAGTCATATTTTCTCCAGACTGAGTCATCTCCATGCTTTATTCAGTCTCTGGCTGCCTCTGAAATTTGAATTTTGTCATCCTGCCTTCCAAAGGCAACGGATTGGGAGAAATCAGGCGTGTTAGATAGTGGAACACAGCCTGCTAATCTTTGATAACAAACTATAATCCTATATAACATGGTGTCAGCCTGCTTTTTTTTATTCCTTCATTTTTAATCTGATGAAGAATGGATCAGCACCCCTAACTGATCATAACACATACATGTACTTTTGAAATCATATACCTTGAGTGATAAACACTATAACTTAACCAATACTTTTGGGACATGTGGCAATGAAATCCATTTTTCCCTTTTTGTATAATTTTGCTCACTCTGCTCCTGGCCTTCTCTCCTTTTCTGTTGACAGAGAAAATAGCGATTGCTCAGGTGTGTATCTGATTCAGGCGAGGTGACACAGAAAACTGAATGTTAATGCTAGCAGTTAGCCCTTCACCTCCTTCCAAAACCTCTGCATCCAAAACCAGTATTGAGAAAATATATTCCAAGTTTTAAAAAAGAGAATGAAAATAAATACCCATTAGTCGTGGCTCCTGGTAAAACCCAGAATCTAAAATCCCTAATCTGAATACCACAGCCATCATTACCCTGCTAAATTTTCAAGTAAGAGGCTAATGATTTAGAAGACATATTGTAATTAGCAAAAGAAGCTGTATTTTCTCCAAGGCCTATCTGGTCTCATATCCTGGCTCATAAATCCAGATCACATATAACCTTTAGTGCTTCTTTTCTCCAGTGGGGGCAGAAAGAGCAGGGTGTGGAGGCTCAGGCTGACAGCTGTCTTTCCACTAGCAGGGATTTAACCCTCTTCCTACTCTGCACTTTGCAAAGTACCTCACGATCTGGAAAAAATTTCAGTTTTCATTTTTCCACATCAGCTACATGAGTTGGAAGAAAAATGTTGCATAAAGAAAACAATATTGCACCTGTTATGTTCAATACATACTAATGTTCTCATCTACAAGAAGATCACATGTCTTTCTGTGTCACCTCTCTGTGACTAGGGAAGTCCACTTTGCCCTTGACCCCTGGCAGAGCATGTCTTCCCTTGAGGTGGAGTGGACAATTGGGACAGCGTAGCATTTTAGCAACTTACGAATACCAGAGTCTCAAGTATGGCCCTCCACAGAGTGGTGGATCCTGGTTGTGGTTCCAATTCATTGATTTTCCCACTATTCAGGTGAGCTGTGCACCTTCCACCGGGTTTATGTTGACTACATTACATAGGTACGGGGCCACCACCCTGCCGTTAGGGTATGATGTGTGATCAAAACACTCATACAGGTTTTCTCCTTTCCTTCCAGTGATTTTTAAATCTTGGACCCAATTAAGGAGGCTTACTGTGCTTCCCTCTATGGGAGAAGGATCATTGCAGAAGAATTCTGCTTGTCCCTTTGGGAACTTTTTCCTGATAATTTGTTACTCCTATGTATCTGTGGTCAAAATAGTAGATGGATTGGCTCCTACAGCCTTTTATTGACTCTGACTTATTATCTCTGGAAGCCACATAGTATCCTGGTTACTATGTGCAGAACCGACTATCAGGTAGGGGAGAAGCAGCAAGGATACTTAGTATGGCGTGATGCAAAAATCTAGGTGAGAGGGGCACTTGGATGGCTCAATCGTTAAGTGTCTGCCTTCAGCTCAGGTCATGATCCCGGGGTCCTGGGATCGAGCCCCGCATCGGGCTCCCTGCTCAGTGGGGAGCCTGCTTCTCCCTCTCCCACTCCCCTGTTTGTGTTCCCTCTCTTGCTGTGTCTCTTTCTGTCAAATAAATAAATAAAATCTTTAAAAAAAATCCAGGTGAGAATCTATGGTTGGATGGTGATGGCTTGGATGAAGGTAGCAGTAGAAACGACAAACAGATGAGTGGATTTCTGCTGTATTATGGAGGTGCCATTGATAGTATCTGTCAATCAACGAAATGTTTGCTGTAAGAACGGGATACAGGGACAATACTTCCTTGACTCTGGCCTAAGCAACTGAATAGATGGTGACATCATTTGCTGAAATCAGAAGATTAGGGAAGGAAAAGTCTTTGGGGATTTGGAAAGAAATCAATTATTTGGCTTTGGAGAAGTTAAGTCCAAGACGTTTCCATGGCTTCCATGTTCAGATATGGAGCAAGCAGCTGGACACATGAACTCGGTGTAGAGACAAGGGATGGAGATATAACATTAGGAATCACCAGAAAGGAGACTGAACCTAAGGTCATCGGGCAGGGAAAGCATGTGCATAAATAGAATGCAATACTATGACTTCCCTCTCTGCACCAAATCAGTCCTTGTTCTTGTTGAGAAATCTGGAGTGCTAAGGGAATGAATGTCTCCTTCCACGTATCAACTTAGAGCAATTCGAGTCCTCACTTACAAACACACAATAATGTATGTGCCGCGTGGCTTATTTCGGTTTATATTCAGTGTGAGGAAGAGCAGTCAAATGAATGAATGGAATTTCAGGCATTTCTTCAATATCTGAAGCCTGGGATATCTTTCCATTAAAATAATTTCAGCACCTCCAAAAATAGCTCTCACTCGCCACATCTTTCTAAAGTTTTAGGAAACACTCAAGACACCCAAGAATACCATAGCATCATTCTCACACCCACAGTGTGGAAACAACCAAAATATCAATTAAATGTGACAAACAGCAGTTTATAATCTAAGTTCCAATTACTCTATTACAAAATTTTGCTACAAAACATGTGTGTCAAAATCAAATATACATTGTAAAGTCTAGACTTGAATTTTCATGACCAGCTGCAGAAAATTATTGTAATTTAGAGGAAAAAAAGAAGATATAAGGAGAGTAAAACAAAAAGATTTCCAGATTTCACAGTCTCCGGGGCATTCTTCTTCTGTGCCAATGAGTTCCATCGCCAACCTGTAGAGCTGAAATGAGTTACTTGAGATGTTGCTACAAGGTTCGGCTAAACATATAATGGTTAGAGAGCGAGTTCTAGAGCAAGGATGCCGGTGTTCAAATCTCAGCCATGCCAAATTTTTCAAATGCGTGCTTAAACAGATCACCTAACTTCTTTTTTTTTCAGATTGCTGATCTTTAAAATGGTTATGATAATAACACCTAACTCGTGTCTCCATGCAAAATTTGCCCATGGAAACACAGCTGCTCAAAAGCCATCCCTGAGTGCATGTTCACTCTTGCTTGTCCCAAATATGCCATAAATCCATCATTTCTTGAAGACATACCTAGAATTTATTCTGCTTTTACCTTTTACATTCCTTCTTCTAGGGCAATTCTGAAATCCTCAGTAAAGATTTCAGTGTGCCAAACAAGCCCAAGGAAAGGGAGAAATTGTGCTTAAACAACTTCTATTTTACACAAAGATTTTCTCCAGGTAATTTCTCTTCGTACGTAAGGCAATGGCTTATGTAGTCCTTATTGTGTGCCAGACATTATTCTAAGTGCTTTGTAAACTATATCTCATTTGTTTTTCATAGCTACTCCATGAGATGGGCCTGGGCTCTTAATTACTCTGCTGTGCTGCCCTTAATTTCAAACATAGGGCATTGTACATTCATTTAAAACACTTGGTGAGGTGCATGTGCCCTTTCTTTTCACTACATCTCTATCTTTGGGGTAAATATTCAGTAGTGCAATTGCTGGGTCATAAGGTAGCTCTATTTTTAACTTTTTGAGGAACCTCCATACTGTTTTCCAAAGTGGCTGTACCAACTTGCATTCCTATCAACAGTGTAAGAAGGTTGCATCGATATAGATGGGCCTGGAGATTATGCTAAGTGAAATAAGTCAAGCAGAGAAAGACAATTATCATATGGTTTCCCTTATGTGTGGAACATAAGGAATAGCATGGAGGACATTAGGAGAAGGAAGGGAAAAATGAAGTGGGAATCAGAGGGGGAGACAAACCATGAGAGACTATGGACTACAGGAAACAAACTGAGAGTTTCAGAGGGGCGGGGGTGAGGGGATGGGTTGGCCTGGTGATGGGTATTAAGAAGGGCATGTATTGCATGGAGCACTGGGTGTTATACACAAACAATGAATCTGGAACACTACATCAAAAACTAATGAGATGCTGTATGGTGACTAATGTAACACAATAAAATTTTTGAAAATGAAAATAGTAGTAAAAAAATTAAAAAAATAAAACACTTGGTGAAAAATAAGATGGTAGCCTGCCATTGTTGAAATCTCCTCCCACTTATCTAAGTTTCATGAACAGACACTACATCTATCACAATATAAATTAACATATTAGTGATTCCAAGATGACCTAATTTTTTTTAAGATTTTATTTATTTATTTGACAGCGAGAGACACAGCAAGAGAGGGAACACAAGCAAGGGGAGTGAGAGAAGGATAAGCAGGCTTCCCACTGATGCGGGGCTGGATCCCAGGACCCTGGGATCATGACCTGAGCCGAAGGCAGATGCTTAATGACTGAGCCACCCAGGTGCCCTGAGGTCTAATTTTAAAGGCCAGCCTTTCCCAAACTAGCCACAGTCTGATATTTAGTGTGTATATTCAGTAAGTTCTCCCAGTGGGTCGTCTTCTAAGAATTGAGATTAGGAGATACTGATTTAGATACTCTTTGGGACAGGAGGACTCTCTTTTCTTTTATAGAAATATTCCGAGAAGGAAATATTGAATTCGATTCGATGAATCTTCATGTAGAAACAAGACGGATGATCTTTTTAGGGGATCTATTTTTTGTGTAAAAGGAGACTCTATTTCTGGGAGTGGAGATGAAATCATTGCCTACATATTAGCTGACTTAGTTAACTGGATACTAGCAGGTTTCTGATGACTTTCATGCTGCTGAGGATTTGCAAAGTATGGAGAAGACTGTCTTTAAATACCCTGTGTGGTCCATGTTCCTTTTATATACTCCACTTGCCCCCCAAAAATATAGGGACTCTTACAAGCACCCCCCACCCCAACACCCACACAATAAGTAATTAACTGTGTCTCTGACCCTCCTTCCTGCACCACCATCTTGCATTATTATTATTATAAGGTGAAGACCTTTAAATATTATGAGGACATATCTCATGTACTTCACAGTGACATTCTAAACAGTTACTGAACACATACAAAGTATGAGTTCCACTAGTTCACCCGATTGCAAAGCGTTCCTTGTTTACCATGTATATTATTTTGTTTGGTCATTACACCGATGTCGTGGGCTAAGAATTATCATGCTCATGTTATATATGAAAAGCAAGAGGCCCAGAAAGAAATTTCAAAAGAACCCAAATCACAAATAACAGCCATATTCAATGCTTGGTCTTCCACACCCAGCCTTCAGCTAGAGCCCTACAGCAAAGATCTCTCTCGCTCTGAAGCATGTGGGTTGTTTGGGAGGTTTTTTTGGTTTTTTTGTTTTTGTTTTTTTTGTTTTGTCTTCAGGATCCTGTGTCTTTCCAAACAGACAGACTTGAGCTTCTGTGTCCTGGATGTCCCTTTCATAGAAATCCCATATGACCCCTAGAGTTTACTAAAACATAGCTGGCGAAAAGATTTTTAGCTGTCCTGCAGCCCTAATCATATCTTCCATTGAAATGATGGTTTTAGTGGGATGCAATCAATTCCATCTAGCTAGGCAGAGTTTTGGGGCAAATTGCTGGGTTGGTTTAAGCAGACAAAAGAACTGGGAGCAGACAGCAGATAGATCTTATTGTTAGTGGTACATTCTAACCATCAGGGCAAAAATTCTCAATAGAAGTCTGTGAGTGAACTTCTTGGATTTATTGGCTCTCTCAAATAAAAGGCAGAGTTGTTATTGGAAGGCAAGAAGGCATTTTTCTGGGGACCAAACCTCAAGGTATATTCAATATTTAAAGGGCTTGATGGCCCAAAAAGTACCATCCACTGATGGAGAAGAAGCACATTAGCCACTCCTTTCTTCACCCACCACACCTGTTCTGGTCCTGAGCATTAGTGACATATGCATGCCAAGTACAAGGGCACACAGTTATTATCAGACCAAGATACTAAGGAAAAGGATCCCTGTGGAGAACAGATAATATGCCCACCCCTCACGATTCCAAGGCTGTTTTCCTTTATTAGATTTCTCCCTCTCTCTTTTTGTTTCTCCCTGTGCAGCTTGTGTTGAAAATTTGGCCTGGTTCAGTCTACCATCTGAGAGAACCTATCTGCTATTGAAAAATTCTGGGGTGGGCTACCTGGGAAAGTTCTGCTTCGGACAAATGGAAATTCCCTCGTACTTTGATCCGGCTGTCCTTAGATTCACCTCTCCCTCTTTCTTTCTGACATAAGATATTACTTGCTAAATTAAGATGTAAAACTAAGAAAAAGAGATGAATAAGTCCTTGTTTCTTATACTTGTTCTAGCTCCATGTGCTAAAGTCAAAAGTCCATTCGAGAAATTTGGAGACAAGTTCTCCAATATCTAGAGAAAGCATGAATTTAATTGGAAGCATCTCCTCTGCATACCTCCCTTGGAAGCTGTGGCAGCTTGAACACCTGGAAAAGAATTCATGATCTCAGATTCTTCTCACCTCTGCCATCTTTCCACCATTGAGACAGGAAGATCAATGATAATTATTAAACTGCTTATGTGTGGGGAGGGTTGAGTAACTGGTGGTATGGTGTGACAAGTGTGGAGTTTACACTGACCATCCGGGAGGAAGGTTTGTTCTGTGTTAAAGGCAGGGAGGGTCACCCAGGAAGACAGGAACTCAATATGAGAAAAGGACTAGTCTAGGACACAGCCACTTTCCAGCATCCATTTAGAGGTTAATTAAGAAAGCCTCATAAGCCTCTGGGACAAACCAATGGGGAATTAATTTTATGTCCTTGGACACAATTGATTTTCAGGAGGCCACAAAATTAATGCCTAACTGTTAGAACGGCATGGTCGGAATTCTTTTTCCATAGATGGTATTAGCTCTTAGACTCTGGGGGCAGCAAGGCTGCAAAATCAAATTAGGATCAGTAGCATTAATGGAAGAAGAATGAAGGTCACAATGTCAGTCAAGCAGAAAAACAAAGTCTGCAGTAAGTTTAAAATAATAAAACCTGCTATCCATTTCAAAAGACAAGGCAGCAGCTAACTGGTCTTGTAGGATGGATACAGGAATTTCATTGTGGGTCTTCTGGGACCAATGAGTTGGGGCACACAGTGAGGACCATTTACACTCACCCATTACCACGAAAGGGAAGCCAAGCCCAGGTTTCGACATAAAGGATACTGGGAGAGGGCAGAGATAATTGGTTGGGCTGAAGATAGACGCAAAGAAGAAAACTGGGAATGGCTTCAGGATAACTGAACTTTGGGATTGGAAGCAGAGTCACTGATTTTCTCAGTCTCTTGACTCACTTGGGGAAGTATGGCTTCTTGTACACATAAGCGTAAAATGAGCACTTGTTTGCATGTGGTTGGGAAATGGAAGGTCAGGTGGGTGGATTCCCTGCTTAAAAAACTACTTCAAACATCTATTTGATATTTTAATGTATTACACAAATGGCATCCATGAACTATCTTTTATTCAATTTAAATAATCTGAGATAACGAACAGAAGCGGTTTAATTTAATATGCTTCATGTAAGTGAATATTGGGAGCACAATTGCTCAAGTTAATATTTTATATGCAATTAGAAGTTGTAGAAGGACTCTTGCGACCTTGTGGTTTTGAGTTTAAGAACAAAAGTCACATGATGCTGAGCACTCAAAACCACAGGGGGTGAAGAGCAATCATCAGTTGACTGAGAAGACATGCAGCCATAAAACAGACAGAGCTGCCAGGAGGTCCCACGGTCAATTCCCAAGTACCTCTTCCTATGTGTTTGACCTGGACCCAGTTGCTTAAAGCTTTTAAGCCTATGCTTTCGCCCTTTAAGTGAGGATGATTATGATTATTTCTGTTCCACAGGGCTTTTGTGAGAGTGCATGAGATCATGTGTACATAGTACTCAGCACGTGACCCGGCACACAAGTGCTCCAAAAAAGACAGCTGCTGTGGCAAAGGCTGCTAGTTGCTTATTCAACATACATTCTCCCCCTTTTTTTGTAATGACAGAATCAGTTTTGTTGGCAATTGTATTATGCCCACTAAAAACTGTTTTCCAATCTGTTCTACAGATTAAGGTGAGCATTTAAAATGGATATGCGTAATGGAATGCCACAGAATGTGTGAGTGTGGCATTAATGAAACCATTTTGCTTGTACTCCTTCCTTCCTGGAATCACAGCTATGTTGCCTGAACATCAGCAGCCATCTTGTGACCATGAGGCAATCTGGAAGATGAAAGTCGTGTGCTAAATTCGATGAGGCAGAAATATTGGAAAATTTAGGTCCCTGATGACAGCATGTAACTGTTATAATAATTCTTGATTATCTACCTGTGATAGTTAATTTTATGTATCAACTTGGCTAGTCCATGATACTAGATATTTGGTCCAAGATTATTCAAAATGCTCTTATGAATGTATCATTTTAGATAAGATTAATATTTAAATCAGTAGACTTTGGGTAAAGCAGATTGTCCTCCATAGTATGGGTGTGCCTCATGCAATCTACTGAAGGCCTTAATAAAAACAAAAAACAAAAAAAACTGGCTTCCCCAGGAAAAGAAGAAAAAGAAGAAATTCTGCCAGCAGACTGCCATCTGACTCAAATTGCAACTCTCCTCAGGGTGACTCTCTATAGATCTATATTTACCTATCTATCTATCATCTATCATCTATCTATCTATCTATCTATCTATCTATCTATCATCTATCTATCTATCATCTATCCTACTGATTATGTTTCTCTGGAGAACCCTGACTAATACACTCATTAAATAAAATTAAAACTTAATTTAATAAATAAGTGTTTTCTAGATCTCTCTCAGTTGAGCACAATTCTTTGCTAAACATGGACCATTTTTATCAATTGATGCAATGTTATCGTGATCACCATTCCATGTCAAGAGGCACAATTTGTTTCCATGCTTAAATTCTATGGAGGTATCTTCAAACTTGAGACTGGCCAGAGAAGAGAGAGGTAGACAAAATTTTTAAAAAATAGTAAATGGGAATGAGGTCCCACATTTAATTTCCAAAAAGCACTCATCACGAAATTTTCATTTGAACCCACTATTACTCTGAAATCATGTCTTATCTCACAAGGGTAACACTTATGTAGCAAAAGGTCTCAGACACTGAGGAGGAGAAATATATTCTCACTGCAACCAGGTCATCATTCTGCTACATGCAAGGCTGTACTAGCAATGTGGAGCAAAGGTAAGACATTCATGCAGTTCTTTGCGCTCCATATCTACCCAACACAACTCAAAGGTAAAATTGACCACATCACATATTCTGGCAATTTCATTAAGGCTACATCAAAAAGTGCTATCCAAACATTTTTAAGCCTCAGTTCCCTTTCTTTAAGCACAATTTTACAGATTTGCATAGTATGGGTGATATTTTAAAAATGGCTTTGTTCTGGAAGCCTCTCTGGTGAAAAGGGCTGCGCACCTGACCCCCTCTGTCTCCTTCATGACCCCTGAGGCATCCTTGTGGGGCCTCCTGGAGTTCTGTCTAGTCAAGATTTTTAAAATCCCTGATCTATAGATTCCATTGGAGATCTGTGCCCTCTGAGTTCAGTCTCTGAGCACTGCAAAGATTAGATTCAGGCTTTTTTATCTTGAACCCAATTCAATTTCATGTCTACCATGTGCCTCATTCTATTTATTATTACCTCTAGATTCTAAGCCCAAATTGCACTCATCTTCAAAAACTGTTCTCTTTTTGCCACTTTTATATTATCCATCCGTCCATTATGGCACATAAAATGATCCTCATCATACAAGTCACTTTAAATCATACTTGTTGAAAAGGCATATTAATTGCTCTGGAGGAGGAATTAAGCCTATCACAGATCTAGGAATGCATTATGAGCTACTTCCGTGAAGGACAAGTTGACCAGAAATTTGACAGTGATGGATACTAGTGATAGATTTTGATTCTTTCGGTCAATTCCATCCTTCTGCTTTGGAAAGATAGTGTGAAAGGTGGCTGGCTTATTTGAAACCTTGCAGGGTTTTTTTGTTTTTTGGGTTTTTTTTTTTTTCTGGTTTATCATGTGTTAAAGAATACATTAAGGAGTAGATTTTATGCTTGAATATTTTTAATGATCCTATCAAAATACCTGACCCATTATCATATGGTACTGCAGAGATGTCATCCTTGAAGTTTACAGGAACATTCATATCATTATGTTACTTTGCGATAACATATAGAATAAACATATGAGGATATTAAAATGATATTCACATCAATGCATCCATCCAGACAGATTTCTTATACGAAATACTCTATGCCATTCATTTTAAGGTGTGTTGCTAAAGCTTATTTTTATGATATTCTAAAACACAGGAGCATAATAAGTTAGTTGGTACATTTAAACAGGAATTAGAAAGGGTTGTTTTCACTTTGAACATGAAGGTAAAAATCCAGTTTTTGCTGTCTCATCTTGGAGGTCCTTGAGCAAATAGCAAATACAAAAGAAAAAGTCACTTTCAGTGAAACAAGGAGACAGCTGGGAAGCCAGACACCAAAACAGATGGAGTGGCTACCGCGAAAGATACAGATGAAGCTGGCTCCCAGCAAACAGTGGAGCTAATCCACCGATAGGGAAGACTCCATTCTGATGGATCCAAGCAAAGAAAGGGGAAGCACAAGGCTAAGAAGAGGAGAAGCGAAGCACACACTTACTTGCAAAAATGCTAGGCTACCATTGAGGTGGCTAGTTCTAAGCAACAAAGGAGGTGGAAGTAAATAAGGATTCGTGAGGGGGACAAAAGACATTTTCACAGAATTTGTACTATCTCTGCGTCAGTAGATGAAAAGCGAGGTATTAGGTTATAGTTTTTCACAATGAGCTGTTTATCTCATTTAAGTAGGTATAAGAAAAGCAGGATCAGCCTCAGACGTAGAACTAAGAAAAGAAACAATAACAATCAAGACTCCAGTTACCGTAGAACATGTCCAGGCAACTCCCACAGCAAATCACTTGCAAGTAGCTGCTGGAGACGGAGGGGGTGAAGAATCTCTTCTTTCCACGATGTATAATGATAAAAAGAATCCACATGGAGTGTATGCAACTATACTACATGGGGGGAAAAAGGAAACAAGGAACAAAAAAATGACAGACTGTTTGCTACCCATAGTCTTGCCACTGTGAAAGGTGAAATAAAATGGACTCACTTTGTCAAGGGGTTTTGAAGTGGAGCCAGGAGGCCAGTCAGGAGGTGATCCTTACGCATGTCCTTACCAGGTGGAACCACGAACTTTTGAACTGAGTCAAGTCTCCAATATTCCAAGGACTCTGCACAGATACCTGCAACTTTCTACCACAACTTTGCCACACCTTTGCATAGGGAGAGCCTCAGCAACTAACTACGTTTATTTTGAGGTATGATGGAAAATAAGAATATGTTGATTTTTTATTTAAGTAAATACTTATTGAACTTGTAAAATAACCTTACACAAGAAAGAATGACTTTCGATCTATTTCTTTGAAGTCAATAGAAAGTAGTGCTTAAGACCCAGGACTCTGGGGTGCCTGGGTGGTGCAGTCTGTTAAGCATCAGACTCTTGGTTTTAGTTCAGGTCACAATCTCAAGGTCATGAGATCGATCTCCACATCAGGTTCTACACTCAGTTCGGAGTCTGCTTAAGACTCTTTCTCTCTCCCTCTGTCCCTCCTTCTCCAAGCTCTCTCTCTCTCTCTCATAAATAAATAAATAAATCTTAAAAAAAAAAAAGAAGATCAAGGATTCTAACACTCTGCTGCCTGAGGTCATGCCCTGGTCTGCCATTATTTCTTTACCACTGGCATGTTCCTTAAACTCTGTGCCTCAGTTTTCTCATCTGTAAGGTAGACACAATTATAGTTGCCTACATTATAGGTCTGTTGTGAGAATTGATTAAGTTAATATAGAAGAAGCACAGAAAATATTCCCAACTACATACTAAATTTCCATTAAGCATTCTCTATTATTATTTCTAATGCTAAGATGATCTTCAGTCTTTTTATAATGATTGAATAAGTTAGGTTATATCATGAAAATCATGGTCACTCTTTGCCATATGTAAAAATCAAACTGTAAATGTAAAGATAATGATTTTGTAACATTTTCCATTATAGGTTTTGATAGAAATTCTGCAAAGTACGTAATTTTGTTTACTTAGATACCTATATGCATATAGTCATCCATTACTTGACTTGTTGTTTGTCAAATCAGTTTGCAAAGAAAAAATTTATCTTTCATAAAGGTTTTTACTTAAACACGAAAAAAATTTAAAGAGAAATGAATCAGGTCGCAATAGAATGTATAGTTCTCTCCACGAAGTAATCCTTCCACACTACAGGTGAAGTATGAATATATTCGATTAACAAGCTCTAGAGAAATAGGTAACATTGCAAAATTAATTTCATAAACTAATACATTTTCTAGTAGAAGCTATTTATTTGATTTATCCATGGAGTTTAGCTACATTTTATATCACAGATTTTTGCACAGAAAGAACTATGAAGGCAGATATCTCCATTTCCTCCAACTTGAACCATTCCAAGTCAAGTCAGGCCCTAGCTATCCTCTCTTTTTTGACACGTTAAAAAGAATGTATTTCTGAATTCTCTCTCGAGCTGTATCACTCTGCCTTGACTTATTACTGGAGCAGCCCCATCATTCAGTCATGGAACTGGCTATACTCATGTGGGTTGTGTATCTTTCTACTAGTGACTGCGGAAACTTGCAAAGAGAAAACCATTTGAATCAGGTTTTTCAACTCTTCCATAACTGCAGAGCTTTTTTTCTTTTCTGTTGTATGCCTCACTCCCAAAAAATGCTTCAAAGAAATACCACTGACTTCCTGCTGCTATCTACAAACAGCATGAAATTATTTTTTTTATCTAAAGACTTGGCCACTGGATTCACAATTAAGGCTGTGTCTTCCCTGAATCTGATATGCCATCATCATGGGAGTTGCTCTCTTCCCCAACTTACCACTGATTACTTGTTTAAAAATTGTAATTATTTAATAGGATATTATTTTAAAACAAATTATCCTATGTTAAAAATAAAATAAAAAGCTTTGTCATTTCTCCATTCATTACGAGTAGGGAAAAATACAGTTAAAGACAACAATTGATGATAATGCTACAGAAAAGAATTGGCATTCTCTATTAATTTTATTGATAGTAACACAATCATTGTAATAAACTCTATTATCTTGCTCCAGATCGGGTAACTGTGAGCAGAGGTCTCAGGAGTCAGGTTTCATGCCAAATGTGGCCGAGGGTAAGGACAGACATAAGGGCTCTGGGAACAATCGGACAAATGAAAAAACTTTCAATTTGCTATTCCAAATACTCAGTTCATATGTTTATTCTCTCACTTCTTAATTGCATGAGTTTGGGTAATTTACTTCATTTATTCTTCTGTAAAATTGAATTAACACTGACTTTATTACTGGGATATTGCAGTAATATAATGAGATTTTTTTTCTAAAACAGCTTTATTGAAGTAAAATACTTACAATGAAATTTACCAATTTTGCATGTATAATTGATGAATCTTAACTAGTATATGGTGTCACATAATCACCACTACAATTATAGTTTAGGTTATTTCCATCATTCCAAAATTTCCTTCTTGCCCCAGTGCAGTGGATTCCCCTCTCCCCACGCCCAGCCCCAGGTGACTACTGATCTGCTTTTCCATCATTTGAGTTGTGTCTGTTCTAGAATTTCATTTACATGGAATAATTTACTATAGAATTTATGGTGTCTGGCTTCTCTCATTTGCCATAATGTTGTGTATATCAGCGCTTTACCTAATTATCTATCTGTTTGGTGTTTGTTTATGTTTAAGTATCCTATTGTATGGATAGACCACAATTTGTTTACCTGTTAATTGTTGATAGCTGAAGGTTGTTTCAGTTAGAGCTGTTATGAAGAGCATTATGTTAGGTCTTCCTACAGAAATGTTTTCATTTCTCTCAGTTAAATAATTATAAGTAGGGATACTGGGTTTCTGGATAAGCGTGTTTGCATTTGTCAGTAACAGCAGAACTGTTTTCCAAAGTGGATCTGCCATTTGGAATTTCCACTAGGAGCGTAAGAACTTTTTAAGTGCTTACATTCTCAACATTTGGTTTAAAAAGTGACTTTTGGGATGTAGTGATCTCTAATTGTGGTTTTAATCTTTCATATTGCTAGAGATATTAAAGATTTTTCCATATGTGTGTCACGTGTATAATTTATTTGCCAAAGTGTCTGTTTAAGTTAACTTGAACATTTATTGGATAGTTTGTCTTATTATTGGGATGAAATGTTCCTCATATATTCAAGACAAGTCTTTCATCAGATGTACATTTTTTTGTGATTTTTTTTTAACTTTTAAGAACCTAGTACATGCCTGCGCATTGTAGATATTCAATAAGTATCAAGATGATCTGATTTTGGGGTGCCTGGGTGCTCAGTCAGTTGAGCGTCTGCCTTGAGCTCAAGTCATGATCTCAGGGTCCTGGGATCCAGCCCGGAGTTGAGTTTCCTGCTCAGTGGGGAGTCTGCTTCTCCCTCTCTCTCTGCCCCTCCCCCCACAGCTCCTGCTGGTTCTCTTTCTCTCAAAAAAAAAGATGATCTGATTTTGAAGGAACTTGAATCTGAAAGAACCTGACTCTAAAGTAGTCCCAGTACACTTCACTGAAAATATTATGAGGACATGGTTGCAATCACATCAAAGTTGTTTAATGTGCCTCATTATGAAATAATTCCACTGATTTGTTAGCTCAATCAAACCTAGAACCTTTATTTTCACCCAAATATAATGAGAAATCCCAGTGAAATGTTTTTATCGCTATCCTTTATCATGGAGGGTACACAGTGTCACATCCAGCATTTACAAAACTCACTTTGTGTCTCTTATTTAAATCTTGTAACGTTGTTGTACAAAAGACAAGCAAGTAATATAGCATTTAACAGCCCAGACTCTGGAATCCCCCAGGCATGTTTTGTGCTGGCGGCACTGTTAGTAAATTTGTGACAATTTACTTAACCTCTCAAAGCTTCAGCTCCTTCATCTTCAAAATGAAGAAACACTTCTTACCTCATAGAGTCATTGTGAAGACAAGAGACAAGACATGTGAAACACTCGGGGTGATAGTTGCCTCACCTCAAGGGTACAAAACAGTTTAGTGGATTATTTAGAGAATTTGTGTCATGTTCCATGAAAATGTGAAAGTCAGATGCTACCATAAATTATCTGTAGACCTGAGCAGGCAGGCAATGAGATACAATGAGATACAAACCCAGGCCTTCATTTCTGTGGCAATGTTACTGTGACAAAGATGTCTGAGATTTTACTGTTTCATGACATGCAAATTAACTTATGTCAAACTTCTTGGATCTCACATGAGCTGTGGTGTCACTTCTCGGGGTATTAGGTGGGTGGCTTTAACAAAGCATTTAAAGTCATCTTCCTCCTTTTCTGCATAGTAGACAGTGACCCCTTTTGTTTTCTACTGCAGAGAGAAAAAAAGGAAGAGAGGAAGGAGGAAGGAAAGAAGGAAGAAAAGAAAGGTAAAAAGCTAGTGCTATTGCCATTTTTTAACATTTCCTCTATTGCTTTAGATTTTAACAAATTTAGGTAAAGTAGACAGAATTGTTTCTTGGGATTATTATTGGCACATGCACAGAGCTTAGAGCAAAGAAGCTGGGTGGGCTGTGAATCTCAGGGTGGGCTCCCAATGTCACACAGGTGCACAAGGAGCAGTGTCTAAAGACAGTTGGAAAACCAGGCTTCAGTGTCAAGGGCATTCACTGTGGGCAACAGTCTTGAAGAGCGAGGTTTACCTGAGTTATATACCTTTGGCCTGTGGACTGTGAGTACAAATAAGGTTCAGGTATCTGGACAACTTACGTAATTTAAAATAATTCATGGAACAGATTAAAATTTTTAAGTAAGGATATCTTTATGTGTATATATGTAGAAATATGAAACTTATAAAACACCAAGATCTGCATATCTAAGTACAATTTGTTTGTATATGATTTTTAATAATGCACACTGCATGTAGATTGCTAATTTATGTGCCTTGGACATTAAATATCAAGCCCACCACTGGAATATTAGTAACATCTTTAGCCAGGTATGATGAGGGAATCTAGGCCCAGACCCGCCCTCTTTTATTCTCATCTGATTCTGGGCCCCTCCCATCCACTTCTCTATCCCTCCTTGGTTCAGTCTCCTCTCTTAATGTCCAGACTTTTTCTGGGCTCAGAGCTAATACATTATTGCAAGCATTCTCAGGCTAAAATGCTCCCAAGTTAAATTCTGAACACACATAGACTTTATCAGCAGCATTTGCAATGTGTAGCGACATTTACTTCTCTTTCCTTTTGCTCGAATGTCTTTAAATGTGTACACTGCTGGGGATGTTTTGTAAATGCCCTCAGGAAAAATGTCTGGCTCAAAATTTCCATGAATTCCTGTCTGCAGCTGAAATGGCAGAATTTTTAGAGCTCCATGGCTTTAGGCAAGCAAAGAAAAACTTTCCAACTAGTTTTCTCTTCAAATGCTCTTTCCAAATAAACATAGTACTTTTTATGATTGTGTCCTATTAACCCTTCCC
Source organism: Potos flavus (assembly GCA_028534135.1). Classification (NCBI taxonomy): domain Eukaryota; kingdom Metazoa; phylum Chordata; class Mammalia; order Carnivora; family Procyonidae; genus Potos; species Potos flavus. The sequence continues at coordinate 6,638,571 of CM052883.1, forward strand.
CTTCTACCCCCTCTCCCCCCAGTACCTCAGCTGCTAAAGGGCCTCATGGCCAATTGCTCAGGGCCCATCCAAACAATGGCACTGGTTCTCACATCGTGAATTCTCAGGGAGAACTTGGTTCTTTTCTTTTCCCACTTCTTTTTTTTTTTAAATCGTGGAAAGAACACTTAATATGAGATCCACCTTCTTAACAAAACTTTAAGTGAACAATACAGTGTTGTTCACTATAGCCACAATGTTGTATGGCAGATCTCCAGAATTTATTCACCTTGCATAACAGAAACTATATCCATTGAACAACTCCCCCTTTCTCCCCCCTCCCTGCCCCCCTCCTCGCCCCGCTCCCTGGCCCCTGGCAACAACTATTCTACTTTCTGCTTCTATGAGATTGGCTATTTTCGATACCTCATATAAGTGGAGTCATGCAGTATTTTCCTTCCATACTGGTTTATTTCCCTTTGCATAATGCCCTCCAGGTTCATGGTGTTGGTTATTTGTTTGTTTTCCAATATATAGAAGGAGTGGAAAGATCTGTAGCCATCTGTCCTAATGGTCTGCCAACATATGATCTTGCTAAACATTTTTATTTGTCCATACTTGTGCAGGTCTCCTGCTGGGTACCTCCTCGGGATGAAAGCTCACCTCTTCCTCCCTAAATTATTTGAAGAAATGGAATCAGTGCTTGGGGCAAACTGCTCAAATGGAAAATATCAGAACCCAACAAACAAATAAACCTGGATTTGGACCAGTATAAATGACAGCCTGAAGTCAGTCATAAAGCAAGGATGATTAGACTTGAAATGTTTTCTCCTTCTCTTCAGCCGCTTCTTTTTTCGATATACAGGACAGGGTACATTCAAATCAGTGGCATTCAGCTAAAACATCACTGAATTTTCATCAGTAAAATAAGAGCATTTCACCCTTATGTTTAAAAATCTGTATTAAGTTCTGAAACTAAATAGTTGAAAATCCTGATCAAGCAAAACCTCAACCAAGACAGTGTCTCATGATTGGTGTTTACCCTGTTGGTTGAGCCCCCACAGTGAGGTCTACCAAGAATAACAGGACCATTGATTTAATCCCTTTCTGGCAGGCCTTTAACTGAAATTTAATTATGTTGCTTTTTGTCGGCAACCTTCCCCCAAGGTTTCTGTGATATTAGAATACCTCCTTTAAGTGTTATGAAAAGCGCATTAGAGGGTTTTTCCTCTGATTATTTCATAACATAACATAGCAGTTCCTTCTGCCAGTGAGCCCACACAACTGTTTTCAATAAATGAAACAGTTTTCTTTTTTTACATTTTATAAAGTGTAGATTAAACATTAATTAGTTGTAGCTGACTTTCAGCATTTTCCTTTTACGGCGATCTTTTTAAGGCTAGTTCTCAAACAGCACAAATAAGGTCTTATAATGTGTGAACAATGGTACTGCCTTAGGCTTCATAAAGGGCGAGGATACTTGCTTAAGTCAATCTTAAACTGTTTTGCAATGAGTTCATGCTGAGCAATTATTTCTATATTCCTTAAACGGTGGGAGTTTCAAAGGCATAGGGGAGTGTGTATTTTTATAGCTAGAAAAATCTTATTAAATGGGTATGGCTTTCTGGATTTCTTTCCTTCCTCTTCTCCAAACTCATAAAATTGCAAGGGGCCAACCCAAATGTGTACTAACCACAGTAGCTTCCACATCTTATGGTCACTGGTGTCAATTTTTTGTTTACTATTATTGGCACGTCACGGGCTTCATAGCTCCAAAAATAATTGAAAATGAAAACAAACTTTTGTGTGTGTCCTTTTTCTCCCCAGCAATGTGTCAGCCTGGGAAAATGCTCTCTTTGAAAAGAAGGCAGAGCTGACATATAATTGTTGCCTTTACCCCAGCTGTTACTGACATTACATGCTGAACCTTCCTTGGAGACGGAAAACCAATTTTGATGTGACACTCTGAAAAGTCACCACCGGTACTTTACAAATAGTTCAAGGTCACAGAAATCATGCCCGAGACACTCTCAGGTAAACCTCTGGAGGACTTTTCTTTCTTGGGGAAAGCTGTGTTTTTATTGATTTTGCAAATTGTCGACTTAAAGTCTAACAAAGGGAAAGCTATCAAGAGAGAAAAAAAAAACCCAACTAAATACAAAATCAATGCTTTTACGTTGAAATCTTAAAAAGCAATTCCATACAAGTATTACAGCAAAAGAGAAGTTACAAATGTCATGTTCAACTTTTGAAATTTGTAAATGGAAATAGACAAACTTAATATGACTATCATTAATGGAACCTTTGGTAAAGGATTTAATTTTTATTACTCAAACATAATTCAAGTTTTTTCCCTAAAAATTCTTGTCATTTAGAGTATCCTACCCAGTACATAGATATTTTAATTTGTTAGGTCTCATTTCTTTACTGTAACTTTCATGATTCAATCAGCAATTTATTTCCTAACAATATTCTAATCAATGCTTAGCTTTGCTTTTGTTTTTGTTTTGTTATTGTCAACTAAATAAGTAGTATTTGTGTGAGTTTCATTTCTGGTTAGTAATTTCTGGGATAAATTTATTTGCTCTCATTTCTTTCTTGCCCGTCGTATGCTCAAAGCTGAAATATCTTTTTAGTTGCTAAGACATTGAGTCAGCCAATCCTCTAAGGAAACTCAACATTATTAACAAAGCAAAGGATCAAGACTTGTGTTCCTATTTTGTTTTGGATCTTGTTGGCCATCAAAGCTACACTGGCCAATAAACAAAATGGTTAATCTGTACTTAAAAACTGAACTGAACTGGCTTCATGATCATTCTATATCCCTGTATTTCCATTCCTTCATTCTCTCATTTCAATACAATAAGGAATTTACACTTACTCACACAGGTTGGGTTAATAAAGATCAATTTCCAAACAAAATGCCATTAGGAAAAAATATCCATTTGAAAACTAATCGACTCTTATCTATGTTCTCTTTTATAGTCATCTTTTAATAATAGTCTCATTATTTGTGAGCCTCAGGGCAAGAAGCAGCACATTTAAGTTGTAAAGTTTATGACTAATATTCACATTACTGTTATTTCAGAGACAGAACTATCTTTTATGCATCAAGTCATTTTACTTTGTTCTAAATTAAGATAGAAAGATAGAAGATAGATGATATATAGATAGATGATTGATAATAGATGATAGATAATAGATAGTTAATAGATATATAGATAGATGAGAGATGGATAAGTAATGGAGATAGATACATGATAGATGTATCAGATGTATCAGATATGAACAGGTGTGTGTTATATATATATATATATATATATATATATATATACACACACATATGCACACACACATATGCATATATGTATCTTTATTGCCAAAAAAAAGTATTATATCTCCAATTATACAAATCAAGTAACTGATTGCAATAAGAAGACTGGCCCAAGTTTATGTGGAAATGAGAAGTAAGTGAAAAAGTTGGAATTTGAACCCTAGTCTATTGGGCCTAAAAATCTATATTTGGTATATTAGACCAAACTAATCCTTAAAGGAAACTGGTAATTATACAAATCACTCTATTAATGAGAAAGATGTGATCACTGTCATTTAAGATATAAATAGCTTTACAGAAATTCATATCAGTACCACTGGCATCAGAGAAACATTTAGGAGAAAATATTAGCTTTATTACAAACTTGAAGACAAGGTAAAGAGTAGACAGAGTAGACATGGAACATGAAAGCAAAACAAAATCCAGATGAATAGAACATCAGAAGAAATGTAATCCTGGAGACCATTCATTGTGTTTGACCAATAGCTTACCATCCAATTGGTTTGGAGTTTAGGATGTCATATTAGGTTAAAAAAAAGAAAGAAAAAAAAAATGTATGTCCAATGAATTAGGTTGGCATCATTGCCATGATTTTTGCATTAGAAGCTTGATGTTTTTAAAAAATGAGATTACCATTTAAGGTTATTTAAGACAGGAAAATGAGTGAATGACAAGGTTAATCTTTCAGTTGGAAACTAAAGAGGCTTGAAGCAGGAAAATTGAGGAGGTGGTTGTAATAGCTCAGGCAATATGTAAAATGGGTGTGAACAAAAATGTTTGGTTATAGAAAGTAAGAGAGATGGATGGGTCTAGGTCCAAGGTTTGTGACAGATATGATGTTCCATGTTCAGGAAAATGATGACAATAATAAAATGGGTAATTCAGCTGTGAGGGTGAATTTTTCACTGGAAAATTCATTTCTTCTCCTTTGTGTCTCATGATATTCAGAACATTGCTTGTTTTTCATACACATTTAAATACATATAATTGGCTCAGTTATATAATTACCATAACCAGATTCCTCCGTGGAAGTACCCCAGAAATGAAATAACATAGTGAACAGATGTGAAATCTTTTTGGTGAAAAGTTTTAACCCCAAGTCTAGCCACATGACTGGGAGAGTTTACCTTAATTCAGCCATAATATTTTCATGTAGAAAAAAGATGATATACCAATCATCAATGTCTATTTTGAGACCTGAAGGAGATAACAGAGATAAGGAGTATAGCGTGTTGACTAATAGAAAAAATTGTTTAGATTGAATTTCTTCCCTCCTTTCATAAACTGTGAAGGTCACAGTTTTATTTAGATTAGGGATCTGCAAACTTCCTGTAAAGGGGCAATGTCCCTAAGAGTTGGCTCAGGCTGCTTAATAAAATACCACAGACTACGTGGTTTGTAATTAACAAAAATTTGTTTCTCTCAGATCTGGAGGATGGAAGTTTGAGATCAGGGTGCTGGCATGGTTGTTTTCTGCTGAAGATTTTCTTCTGGTTGCAGATTGCCCTTTTATTGTATCCTCATGTGATGGAAAGAAGGCAAGAGCTCTCTGAGGTCCCTTTTATAAGGCACTAATCTCATTCATGAGGGCTCCAACCCTGTGACCTAATCACCTCCCAAGGGCTCCTCCTCCTAATGTCACCATCTTGGATGTTAGGATTTTAATATATGAATTTAGGGGTAGAGAACAAACATTAAGGCCATTGCAGTTAGTAAATATTTTAGACTTTGTTGGCAAATACAACCTATTGCAATTTCTTGAGTCTTCTATCATAATCCAAAAGCAGCCATACATAATGCATAGACAAATATGTCTGCATTCCAACAAAACTTTATCTTAAACAGGAAGTTTGATGGATTTGGCCTGTGAGTAGGATTTTGTCAACATTAGACCTACAATTAAGTGTCCTGGAGGAGTGGAGCTTTGTGTAGTTTGATCATAGGTAATGGAAAGATGATGTCAAGTAAAATCATGTTATAATATTATTGATTAATATTAATATTAATAATTTAATTTTCATCATAGAACTTAAAGTCTACATGAAAAACCCTAAAATAATTACATATTTTTACACATACTCTGACTCCTCAGAATAAAGCAACTTAATTGACATGGGGAAGTTGAGAAGGATTCTCAGAAGAGTTGAAATGTGACATAAGTCTTAAAAAATGATTCTGAGAACATCAGGAAAAAAGACGAAAAGAAGGAAATGTTAGACATAAAAAATATGTGAAAAATCATGAAGATAAAATGCTATGAATGATATGTTGAGAGAAGAATTGGAATTTTGACATGAATGCACACAGGGTATGAGGGCCATGATGGAGATGAGGCTGGAAATGTAGGTTGAAGATAAATTATGAACAGGTTTTTGGAAAATAGGATTTTGTATCTCTTCCTGAGATTCAACAAGGAGAAAGCAGGAACTGTGGTGGTCATCAGCATTGCTCATCAAATACTTCTGGTTTTTCCTCTGTGCAGGGGGTAATATTGCAAGTCCCCATTTCCTTGAAGTTAGGTGTGGCCATATGACTTGCTTTGGCCAAAGAGTAAGAGCAGAAGTAGCATGCATCATTTCTGGGTGGGTTTTAGACAGGGTACAAACTCCATGATCCCTTTCTCTTTCCAGGGTCATCATAGACTTACAGAGTAGAAACGGAGCCTCCCCTGGCCTGGGTACCTGAGTGAGGATGATGTAGGGCAGAACCTGTTACAGTTGTCTAGTGGGAGGGAGCAATGACCCTTTACTGTTTTAGGCCACTGGGATGTCTTAGGTCTGAGCTGATCTCTTTTCTTAGCACAACCCACCTTCTTCTGACCAATATGAATGTCTTTAAACAATGAAGTAAAATAGCTACAGAAGCAATTGTTCAATGCCATATCATAATAACTTGTGATTTAGAATATCCACATTAAAATTTGCACAATACAGTTTTTTAACATTGTGAAACTTATTTTTTTTAAATAAAACATAAGAAGAAGAACTGTACCAGACCACTGGTGGACTGAAGTCCCTAATCCTAGGTAGCTTATCAAATATGCTGAGTTTGGTCTAAGTGAATTAATAAATCATGGTGTCAAATGTGACTACACAGATATGTCAGGAAGTTATTTGATTTAGTTTAGTTTAGTACCAAAATTGAACAATATCATTTATCTGTGTCTTTGTTCAGTTTAGAAAAGTCCTACCATTTCAGAGTGATATATTATAACAACACTAAAACTGTTACTTTTGCAAGTATATATTATTTTATAATACAAAAAGATGTCTTTTTGTTGTGATCAACATATTTGGTACAAATAACATTTTCCATCCCTTCTTTGCTGTGCCAGGGAAATCCTCAAGGGAGACAAACCCTTGCCCAGGGTGTAATAGCTTAAGGAGAGGTGGTAAGGAATGGCAGACATATAAAAGGTGGCTGTTTTATTTTATTCTCTCATATTAGGAAAAGTAGTAATGCACCAGAATTTGTATACACTGTAAATCTAACTCCATAGTATTGATGTTTGTAAAGGTTCCTCAACTGAGGAGGAAAAGTCCAGATTAACAAATTAAGTTATGTTCACACTGATTGGCATGGGCAGATGCAATCCTATTCTTTCTTTCCACCAATGGTACCAGAGGTCACATCTCGGAGGAAAATGGAAATCTTTGCATCACAATCTGACACATTCCATTTGGTTCCCAAACATGATTTACCTAAGTAGTTATGAGCATGACAGAGTCAATTTAGCAAACACAGTGGTTTGTTCAATAACATTAGCCATCTATGAAAATATCCTCACTTGTTTCTAAAGTAAATATTGTAAGATGTAGGTATAATTAAAATTTTAGACAGTGTTTGGCTCAATAGAATACAAAGAAGCCAATGAAATTATGTGCGGGTGTATATATATAATATATATAATATCTTATATATATAAAATATATAAAATATCTTTTATATATATTATATATGCTATATATATATATATATGTAAATATCTTTTCCATAAGATATAAGGAGTAAAGAGTAAGATGTCCGTGTTTTACAGGATACATTTGTTTTATTTATAAGGAAATAGGCTTTGGTGGTCAAAGGCTAGTCAAACATTATTCTTAGTTTAAGGAAGACAGTATCAATAAAATATTAGAGCAAAGCCAAAACACCTTAACACAGCCTACAAGACTCTACATGAATTCATCCCTTTCTGATTTAATTTCATACCATTCTCTCCTCCTTCATTTTTATTAAAATGCATTAGTTTCTTTCTATTTCCTTTAGAAACCAACTTTCATTTCCACCTGAAGGCTTTTACACTAGGTATAGCCTGAAATCTTCATATAATTGACTCTTGGCATTTCCCTCTCTGTTCCAATGTCCTGTTGGAAAGACTGTAACAATTAGAGTCCCTTTTTGCCTGTCAACTCGCTCACTAAGCTATTTTATCTTTCTTTTGATCAATCAATCCACTATCTGGGAAATTTCATGTTTATTTAATAGCTTATTATTTGACTTCTACTAAAATAGCAAATATTACAAAAGCAAGAATTGTCTCTGTCTGGTTAACTATTCTATCTTTATGTTCCACTTATATATGTTGAACAAAAGGAAAATTTTTTCCCTTTATATTTCCACTAATGCATTTTTTCTTTTTCTTTATATTTCCATGAATTTATTTTATTAGTGATTTTTAAATATATTATATATATTCTTACCTTTTACCTTGAAACCACCCATATGAGATTTATATCACTTTGTTTTTATACAGTGCTGATGTATATTTTCAGAAAGCTCATTTGGCACATACAGGCAAGTATGTAACTGGTGTATGATTTGAAGTTCTGCCTTATGTCTTAGAGGTGACTTTAACTATAATTTAAAATAGGATAACAATCTTTTATTCTTGATCATTAAAAGCATGAAATAATTTCTGAACTTCCTCTCTTTGTACTATTGAAACCATCAAGGTAATTAGCTACATAGATCGTTGACTTTTTTGTGGTAACTGTATTTATATGTGTTTATTAACTTTACGGTAGATATTTCCATTTTAACATATTGGAAAAAAGAGGACCAGAAGGGTGGGTATACCTTATCAAAATGTATGTTCTTAAAGAATCATAAAAAATTGTTAATGCTTAACCAATATCAATATGATATTTTTATTGCCATAATAATCACTTCATATAAATTATTACACTATTTTCTGAGGTATTAAGACTATAAGATTAGAAAGCAGGGAAATAAAATCTTTAGAGAGTGAGTGGTTTTCCTTATTCTCATAGTCAAATACTGGTAAGCTTTCCTCTTGGAATTAGATTTGAACTAGAAAATGCAGAATATGTGTTTTATACAGAAGAGGGAGGAAGGCAACTCTAGTGGAAGAAATGCCATAAACTGATGTGTAGAATTACTATAGAAAGATGAGAAATATTCTTTATCTAAAACATGGGTTGTATGGAAAGATGGTAACATAGTTGAGGTATTTTGAAACATACAGGTTTTGAATTTTATTTTTCAAGAAAATGAGGAGCCATTAAAGTCCTTTGAGAAAGAGAATATAGGAACAGTTTCGTGATTTCGAAGTAATAAATATATGCTGAATTGCTAAACCAATGAAAGAAATGATAACTAATATGAATAAACACTCCACAATCTTAGGAAAACCAACTTAACAGTGATATGCAAAGACAATTAGAAGAGTAACAATAAATAACAAAGATAATTAAATAACTATTGCTTTGTAGAGAGAGCAAATGGGGTACTGGGAATTTGAATCAAGATGGTAGGTATTTCTGTTTGGACTATAGGATGAGCAGCTGGGACAAGTGGAGAGGAGAATATCTAATTCTTCCTAGATTATGTTACTATGGTAAAGTGTGAACAAAAGGAAATAAACCAGCTATAATAGCTGGTCTCAGAGGAGAATAGTTAGAATAGTATCTAAAAATGTAGCCATCTTAGGCATGACAGGAAGCACCATAGTAGTGAGTGATACAATTAATGTGAACACCAGACAGCACTGGGAAACCCATGCTATAGACTAAAATCAGAAACATATTGAATGGCAGTCCTTTCAAAGATACTGTCCAACTATAGCAGGTCTTTTGCCAAAGGATAAGCATTGGTAAGAAGTAGATTATATTCTTAAGGATATTGAATAAAGAAGTGTCCCAGATGTGAGCTGGGGTTTAGTGTGGGATCCCCAAAACAGTAGGGGAATGCTTGGCAATCTGGAAAGATAGCAAGGAGATGTTAGCTAATCTGAAATCAAATCCAAGGCATTCAACCAGATTCAGGGGGCCAAGAGAGTGCTGACTTTGTAGGCTTGTGTCCTTGAGACTTTTCTGTGAGCTAAAAAGAGGAAAATATATTAGTGCAAATGGACCCCAGAAAAATAGGTTTACTTCCAGCTCTAGTATCTGCCATAAATCATGGGCTCCATGACTTATGTTCAAATCTTGTCAGATTGTGAGGTTGAAGGTATACAAATATATACAATATATAAAAATTGTACTGAATTGCTCTAAGAACTAGGATTGAGTGATGAATATAGGTGGAAAATTAAAAGAAAAAAAAAATGTAGGCACTGACAATAAGAGGCAGTGGGAATAAAGAGCAGAAGATCAATGCCCAAGGAACTGTGAGGACATAAACAATGGGAGTAATCAAATAGGTGCATGTTTGCATGAGGAAGAACGAGAAGAGAGAATTGGCGCCATGATGTCTTAAGCTTAGTTAATGGAAAGAGCAACCAGAAATAAAGAGTCAGCAGGACAAATCAGTTTGGTGGTGGAATGTAATGAGTTAAAAACGGGTTAAGGTGAGTTGAAATATGGTTCTGCTTTCTAATGTGCACCCGAACCACAGAAGCGTAAGTAAAGATAGAGTTTTGTGGAGAGAAATAGCGAGCACATAGATACAGGACAAAATATGGGGAAGAAACTTAGGGTGTGACAACATTTAGGGTTGAAGAAGAGTAAGAAGAGTGAACGTTGGTACAGAGAAGGCATGTTCAAAAAGGCACAAAGATAAATTGGTGATATACCATGAAAAGGGAATTTCACTCATGATTGAGTAATCAAAACTGATGAACTGAGGGAGTAACTGAGTCAAAACTGAGAGAAATTATTTTCAGGTGGTATTTGGAGGGCCATTATTAACCTATAAAAAAGTTTATTGGGGTCAGTGGAGATAAATGACAAATGTTAAAAGGTTATCAAATGAGTTCAAAAGGTAAGAGAATATAGACAGCAAGTGTGTGTTGTCCTCATCATAAGATTGAGTATGGCAGGGGAAAAATCCAGAAGTGCAGGTCATCTGAAAAATGTGGATCTGATAAACAGTATTGGAGCATGTTCATGGGCAGGAAGGGAGAGGGCACAGACCAAGACTGAGGACCAAACAGGGAGAATTACATTTAGAAGGAGGTCAGTGGCTAGATCCAATAAGGGTACTTACATACAGAGTAGTCTTGGAGAGGAACAGAGCAGACGAGAAAGAAGAGAATGAATAGTTGGGGGATGAACAGGACTTCCGAGATAGTGAAAGGCAACTCACGCAGCTTTCTCTAGATAGCATCTGCCTTCTTACTTAAGTAGAGGTCAAGGAAGAATTTCTCTTAGGAGTTGAGGATGAAGGTTTGGGAAATTGAGATTAATTATTGCTCTTTGGAGAAGAGACTTTGGGGAATTTAATTGGGAATTAACAAATGATAAGGGAACTACAGATTAGCACTAATAAATTTATTATACATTCTGTTCTTAAGCACTTTGGCTACTTTTTAAGATAATGTTACATGGTCAAGATAGATTGAGATTCATAATGATAGTCAATGAGTTGCTCAAAATGAAGCTTTATTTTAGTTTTCTTTAAAGTTCTATCATAAGAACATTTTTAGAGCCTTTTGTTTGCTTTGTCACAACTGATAAATTGAAGCTTATCCTGAAGTTTATAGTTGCTTATTTATTTACTTAATATCATTTATGTTTAAGCAAGTCATTTACTGGCTTATTTTTATGGACTGTGTTATATGAATTTTAGATGGGATGTAGTAGTCCCACCTTGTGCATGGGGAGTATGCTCCAACACCCCCAGTGGATGCCCAAAACCACAGCTGGTACTGAATTCCATATGTACTGTGCTTTTTCCTATACATATATACATATGATGAAAATTAATTAATAAGTTAGCCACAGAAAGAGATTAACAATAACTATTAATAAACTTGAACAATTATAGCAATGTACTATAAAAAATGTGCAAATGTGATTTCTCTGTTTCTCAAAATATGTACTTGTACTGTACTCACTCTTCTGGTGATGATGTGAAGTAATAAAATGTCTACGTGATGAGATGAAGTGAGATGAATGACATAAGCGAGAAGTGAATCAGCTGATATAGGGGGACTACCGTACTACGTTTTCCTGTCATTATTATTTTGTCCCAGAGATTACTGCCCTTCCCCTCTAAGCGGACAGAAGATTTTGTTTGCAGACTTACCTTTAGTGACCTCCTGAATCATCTGACTTTCTCTTTCTTGTTTGTCCTCTCATTTTGCTCAAGTATTACCTCAGGTGGCTTTTTAATAGGACAAAAATTTTATACATCTCTGAATGTTTGAAAATGCCTATATTCTCCTATCAGTCTTGATTAATAATTTGAATAACATAGACTTGCTGGTAGAAAATATTTTCTTCATAACTTGGAAGGCATTACATACATTTCTCTTTTGTCCTGCCTAATCAAATTCTATTTATAGCAGAGACAATGGAGATTCTGAAAACATCTGCAGTAAGAGATAGCCCCGTGTAGCTCAAATGAAAAGTGTGATTTATTTATATTTTTAACGGCAATATACCAGTAGATTGCATGTTTTTTGCTGTTTCCTTAATGAAGATCTACTTTGTCTTGATGATTGGGTATTGGCATGGTTTTATTTTGCATCTTTTTTTTTTTTGCAACTGATATATTCTTAATATACTGAGTCACTAATTTCATATCCATTAAGAACTAAAAGTCACCCACTTTCTTATGAATAATAATGTGAATTTTGCTTATTATAGAGTATTCTGGCAAAAAGATTCTGTATGAATTTAAATTCTATTTTGTCACAAACTAATATGCATTATATTTCTTGTTTATCTCATTTGACTTGGGACACATATTGAAACTATACAACAAAATTTCATAATATATCAGACATTACTTAAACTCAAATTAATGAGTTTTAAAGGACTTATCAAATATACCCCGGAAAAACTGGTCTGTATAAGAATTTAATTCAGTCTATGTTGTGTTCCACAATTTATATATTTGCTAAATATGTTAGAAAAGAAGAAAAAAAGAAACTACAGTTTCTTTTTAAAATAGTTTAGTCAGTCCCCTTTTTTATTTTCCTCAGTGAGACATTTCTAGGCAGAAATAAATGTGTGTAGTAATAGCTATTACTAGTTTCTGGCTTAGGTATTACTAGTGGTATGGCTGTTGTTTCGTGGGAGAATTTCTGAATGGAAAGTAAGAGATCCTGCCAGGCCTAAGGTAAATTATGGATGCACCAATCTCAATATGAAGTGGGCTATCAGGCCAGAGAGACATTTGACAACATACTAAAGGGAAGCCACTGAGAGCAAAGGTTCAGGGATTTGTTTAAAAAGTAATTTATTTTTTGGCTTCATGCCATCTTTGAAAATCTTTCCCCAGGCAATAAACATTAGAAATTGTATTATCATTGCCCCAGTCTTGGCTTCTTTGGGAATCAGATAGCTTGTCTCGCTGTAGCCTAGGGCTGCCTTTTATGGCTTCCTCCAGGAATAGTGACCCTGCCTTGCAATGAAAGTCATAAGGTTAATCTGGTACTTGGGGTGGCTTTCCCCTCGAGATCCTAATTCTTACACTAAATTTTATTTTTTTTCATTACCCATCTTCCTCATTAAAATTCTTTGCATTAAAGCCTTTCGACTTATAGCATATTCTGTCCCATGTTTTCTGAGTGAGATCTGGGCATGTGCTCACATTCTCCACTAGAGATCCTTTGGAAACTAAATCAGAATAAGCTCCTTTTTTTTTTTTTCCATTTCATTAGTATCCCTTAGTGATGAGACCTGCAGCAGGTTAGTCAGACAGCCAAAACTGTCCTGTAAGTACTTAGTGCTGTTTTATGAATGAGGAAGTTCTGTTATTTTTTTTTAATTGATAGTTTCTTGACCAGTGCCATCATTGTGATAGCATTCTTTCTTTAAAAACAATCTTGTCAACAGAACATTACAGGAAAACGAACGACACATCTACAAATACTTTATTTTCCTCAAAGAAAATACTCTTTTCTTATATACAGATTTGTCACCAATAAATACTAATAAAATCACACAAGTAAATTATATGACCTTGTATTCGTAATTTTTGTGTGTTGTATTTTCTACAGTTTCATTGTATCTTAGAAAGATAATACAAAAGAAAAATGCATAGTAATTCAGATGAGAAATGAGATTTTTCCCCAGAAAGAAAGAAAGTAGGAAGACAGACAAAGTATCTGCCAGTGGTACAATGTTCGCTCTTGTATCCTAGAGCCTTCACTGAGCGTTTATCAGTAGGGGTAAGACTGGCAAATCCAGGTACTCTGGTTGTTTTTGTTAAAGGCAGATTTAATACAGGGAATTAAAGACTTAGAGCAATTAGAGGAGTTGGGGAGTGCAGGCCAGCCACTGCTTACAGACATTGTATCTGATGATCCCAAGTATTTGCGGCATCCAAGATAGTTCAGGAGAGACTAGGAGTCAAAAGAAATGACCAACTGATGATCTACGTCACCTAACCAGAACCTTCCTCATTGCCTCCCTATAGTATCTAAGAGTCAAGAGTTTTTTGGGGTAATCTAATCTCAGGCCTCACCGGGTGATGTAAAGCAAAAGCCAAAGGGAGTGAATGGCAAGAGGCTGAGTTGACCAGATGAAATCTTCCAGGGATGGGAGCTCGGCAGTGTTCAATCTTATTTTAATATGTAGTAACTGCAATTCACAAAGGTTTAATGCCTTTGAGTAGTGAATGATACCTTTTGTAACAATTTATATAGTGTGTTTGATTATATGTGTTATATAATATGTAAATATGTATGTGTGTGTGTGTATATAGATACATAACAGGGAGAGAAATCACTTCTGATAGGTTTTATGCCATATAATACATGTATTTTATCTCATAATCATTAGTACAAAACATATATTATAGATGAAGTAATTGACGTTAAGAGCAAGGAACTTGCCCTTGGGTGCACAGCCAATAAATGCGAAGTTAGGATTCGAACCCAGCTTTTTCTCACTCTAAAGTGTGTACTTTTAACTAGTGACATCTACAGATGGATGCATTTCAAGAGATGTGAAAGATAATCTATTGTATTAAAGGAAACAAATGTTATTCTTATTATTTGTATTTGTTTCTAACCTTAAATACTAGGAAAATGGATTACTTATATTTCATATATAGGTTGCCATGAGAGCTCACACTTGGGCCATATAATACCTTCATGTTATGCAAGATATCCAAGGGAAGAGCAGAAGCTTTCAACATCTATATAGTTGGCAGTTGTGCCGACTTTCTTCTAGTACTTTTGTTGTAGTTCTATCTGGTGCAAGTTATCGTGGCTAAGACTGTTTTAGAAAAATAAGAGTTCCAAATACTCAAAACTTTACAATATTTTGGAATCGAATGTGCTAATGTTACAAATATTTTGTACAATTATGAAGTCCACTGGGCAACCCAGGGTAAAATAATTTAGTCTTTGCATTTTAGAATGAGTTGCATGAACTTCCAGTGTTGGCTAAAAGAGAGTAAGCTCATTACAACTTTGAAACGTGGGGTAAATATAAAAAGAAACTACCTAGGATAGCTTCTACTCTAAAAAGTAAGGAAAATCAAGTTGACTGCCTAGTAAAGTCAAAAGTTGAAGCAGCAACCTAATGGGGTGAGTTGCCAGGGTTTATTGTCTTGTTTTATTATGTTTGTTTTTCTTTTCTACCTTCTGTCCTGACATTGATCTGAGGATGAGAGCCTAGAAAGTTTGCATGGGTGACAAAATCCTCAAGGGGTCTTGTCTTTTTGGACATAGAACCAGAAATAGGGGCCACTGTGAGCAAGAGAGTGTGAGGGGATCCTTTCTACCTCCTCTCCTTTTTACACTCTCCTGGTTCTGGCCCAAGGCCAGAGGCAGTCTGGCCTTGTTGCGGCAGCCACAGCAATGAAGTTGCAGCAGCCAGAATTGCAGCAGCCAGAGAAAATGAAAGAATTTACTGTCTATGGTATGATGTTTAAGACAGTATTTAAGCTGAGACATCTTGGCAGGAGAATGGGGGAAGAAGCTGGATCATAAGGTTAATTGAATAAATACTTAAATTACTAAACAGAAAGTGACATAACTGGATCTCAGTGAACAAGAGAATGGTACGAGGTGAGCTACAAAGGAAAGGCAGAGGCAGAATTATTCCAGGCTTGGAAGGTCAAGGAAAATAGCAAATCCTTATATGGTCCTTACTAATTTTGAGACACTATTCTAATTGCTTACATAGTTAACTGGTGTAATTTTTTTAAAAACTCTATGGCAAATGTATTTTCACCATTAACATCTTCATTTTTTTTAAGATTTTATTTATATATTTATTTGAAAGAGAGAGAGAGAGCACATGAGTGGGGGGAGGAGCAGAGGGAGAGAGAAAGGGAAAGAATCTCAAGGGGATTCCGTGCTGAGCACAGAGCCCAATGTAGGGCTCTATCTCACCTCTGAGATCATGACCTGAGTCAAAACCAAGAGTCGGATGCTTAGCTGACTGAGTCACCCAGGTGCCCCAACATCCTCATTTTAAAGATAAGCAAACTAAGAGAGCAAGAGATTACATGTTGAAATTCACTAGGAAGAGCTGGAACACAGTCTACGCAGGGGATCAGCTTTTGTTCTAAGCGTAATATTACATGGGATGACAGAGTACTGGTCAGTGAAGTAGTAAGTGTCTCAGCTTTCCAAAATGTATTTCTGGTTATTATGTAGTAGATAGATTGTTACTATGTAGCAAGTAGATTGAAGCCAGAGAAGAATGAAATGGGAAGCCAATAAACCAAAGAGATGATAATGATCAAATAAAGGGTCAGCATTGAAATCATAGAGAAACAGATGATTCCGGAAATATTTTGGAGGTTGACCAATCCAGCCTGCTAGTGAGTTATGTGGGACGTGTCAAGAGCAATGCCTAGGTGTTGTGCTGAGCAGTTACTTGGCTAGGTGGAGATGAGATGAGATGAGAAACGCTAGACCCAACACAAGCTAATTTATGGCACATCACATGACAGAGAGTGATGACGTTTATACGTAATATTCAAATAAGGGATTATGTGAGTGAGCATCTCAGAAAAACACATCAGAACTGGAGATGTAAGTTTAGGCATCAGAAAATATTGATGACATTTAAAGCAATAAGAATAAATTTGACGGCCTGAAGGGAAGGGTAGAATGAGAACTTTTTAAAAGTCAAAAGTCAAACCCTTACTAACTCCAACATGTAGAAGACGATAAAGGAAGTATTTCTGGCCACAGAATGTTCTGGCTTTTCTTCTCTCTCTTAACATTTTTCCCACTCATTCCCTGATATTTAATCTAGTAATGTGATGCTCTCAGGCTATTCTTGTACTTATAAATCAGTCCCGAAGAACAATGGTCATGGTTGATCAATGTTCCTTAGAAGTTAAATGAAACATTTAAGCAACTGGTGAATAATATCCCCCTAGAATACCTCTAGAGTCCATTCCTCCATGACCTTGGTTTTGCACTTCTTCTACCTAAGCGTCTGTTCCCATAAAAAAAGAAGTCACAACCAAAAGTAGTTAAATCAAGGAAAGATGTCTGGCTGGCTCTTGTGTTTGTATGCACTTTGTTGTGGAAATGCTGGAGCATTCGGTCTTTAATCTTAGTCCCCAGTCTGACAGCTTTGAAATTGCTGCAGAAAAGTTCACTGAAAGAGATAAATCAGTATATCATCTGCATAAAAAAGACAATGCATCATCATGGTAAATAAGATAACCAAATGAAGCATAGATACTGGGGAAAAACTCTCCTGGGCAGGCTCAATAATAAGATCTGGGATTTTAGGAAAGTTGAAGAAAACAAAAGCCATACAAATACAAAGTAATACACATTTCATCATGGAAGTAGCACACATTCACACACACACACAAATGTAATCATGGGCTTCAAACATTGTTTGAAAGTGTCAAGACACCCTGAGTCTGAAATTTGTTATGGAATAAACAAAAATAAAAATCACAGACACAGAGTGAAAAGGTCAATGAAATAAACATAATAAGCTTCTTTCTCAGATAAGAAATCTTTTTAGGACCAAATTAAGTTCGGCATTTCAATCATAATTGATTTTATCTGATCCCAACATTTAAATAAATCTAATTCAAGAAATATGAGACATAAATTGGAACTATCATACCATAATATGTAGTCATATCTCTGTTTAACAGCAGGGTAGGTTTGAAAAAGAGCAGAAACCCGATTAATTGTCTGAAGACAAGGAAGCTGCTGCGTTACTGGAAGGAAAGTAACCAACTACCATGTTTCCCAACCCCTGCTATGGAAACATGAGTGCTCCCGAGGGCTATGCACCTCCCATGAGCTGTCAGATGTGCCATACTGGACATTCAGCATCAGAGTGGTTTTGTGCTCCTACTCTTGTATTCTTGGTAATGAAAGGCATTATTGAAATTTCAACATAAACTATGGAAACTGGAACAGGCAGGTCAGAATCAGTAGATGATTCAATGTTAGGAGAAAAATCGATGGTAGCCAGAGGTGACCCACTGCAAAGGTTCTCCATTTTCTTTAACCAGAAAATAAATTCAAATGGTGGAACTTCTGCTCATGTGCTGTATCTGAGAGATGAATTAACACTGGGACTACTATTGTCATCATCTTTTACTTCACTTTTCCAGAAACGTTATACACCTTTTATAAAAACCAAATACATGTCTGGGGAATGTGACAGTGCTGTAAGCTGGTGACTAGAGCCACGTAACAAGAACACGAGTGTGCTGCTGGGCACAAGGTGTCAACAATGAAGTAAAATGGTAAGTTTTAAAACCATGTTTTCAACTGTGTAATAGCACGAATGCATCTCAAAACTGCCAACAAATGATATGCTTAGACAACACTAATATTTATGATGAGGGAACAGAAGGCAAGCTGAAGACAAAGCAGGAGCCGACACCCCACAAACCGCCCCCAGATGGGATCTATGTGACATTCCTCAGGCATTCCTGTCTGCCCTAAAGCTAAGGAAAGAAAAAACAAATAGTTAATTTATAGAGATCACAATCCTGCAAGACAGGAGTTTCCCTCATTTACAAATGTCTTAGCAATCTACAAGAACAAAGCATTTCTATCAATAACCTAGTTTCCAAAAAATAAAAATAAAAAAATAACCTACCTTCCAGAAGGAAATATAGATCCAATTAAATATCCTTATAACCAAGCTGCAGCCCACTGACACATAACTTGAAGCTGAAGGGGCCAGAGTGCAATGTTTCTCCAGGAATCTCTGAACTATCTTAATGTTAATGCCTTGCTAAAGGGTAAAGCAACCTTAACAATGGCAAGGCCTCAGGTTTCCTGTGAGTCTTCTTTAATGTATGAAAGTTCTTTTGAAACCTCCCTTTTCCTTACCTCCCCCAAACCCATAGAATATAAGCAGCCAGCCCTCACAACAATGGTGCCGCAGCTCTTTCTGCCCACGGGTCCTGTCCCTATGCTTTAAAAAACCACCATTTTTCACCACAGATGTCTCAAGAATTCTTTCTTAGTCATTGGCTCCGAAACTCACTTATATTCCAAAACCCCATCATTTAGACAACTCATTAACATTGTAGGGGAAGACAAACTTTATTTGAAGGAAACAGCCTGTGTATCTTTAAGGAAAGAGAGTGTGTGGCATTAAACTCTAAGAACACATGAAATTCTGGAACACAGTATCAGAAGTCTTCAGCTGATTATAAGGTATATAGTGTTAATTTATTTTATTTCTCTTCCCGCATCCATGTTTTCTCTTCTTTGGGCTGGCACTATGATGTAGATAAATTGGATTTCTCAGGACCCCATCCTGGCACAGAGTATCCACATCCGACATCCTTCTACTTCACTTTGACCCTCCCTCCCATCCACCAGAGCACATACTAAAGCTTTGCCTCCCTCTCTCTCATTTCCTCTGAGCCCACTCTCTTTCTGGTATTGATGCATAATTGCATTTCTGTCTATTGAATGCAAGTTTTAGAATCCAAAGTTTGCCCTCAATTCTCAGCTCTGTTAATGTAGTAGAAATGAATTCTGAGCTAAGTCACAAAGCCTCTGTACGTTTATTTTCTGTTCTGTTAAGTGAGAGCAGTAATAATACTAACATCAGAGTGGTAGTGACGATGAAATGAGAAAGTGTGTATGAAAACAGTTTTCTGTATACAAATGTCATTATTACTAATGTGCTACTGCACTTAGGTATGGGTGCCCATTAGGAATAACCCTAATTTGAAAATTTCAGACATAATAGCTGGTTAACAGTGGATTTCTTGTGAAATTTCAGAATCTGCATGCTGGGTTTTGGAAAATTTTTCAGTGTTAGAAGGAGATTCACCAAACCCTTCAGTGTGACAGCTGAAAACAAGACGAGATTGTGGGTGTCATTTATTGTCCCTATGCAGTACTTTTTGACCATCTTTGTTATGTTTGAATGATTTCCCTGCTTATGAGTTGGCGTCCACACCACAGAATCCAGAAAACTTCTCAAGAACTTCAACTCAAAAGGGAACAACTCAAGTTTGTAGATTTTGAATGTAGGTCCATTCAAAATTCATTTCGATCTTGAGGGTAGGAGTGGCTGGGGCAACCAATGATGAGGCGGCAGCAATGAAAACCTCGTGGCACAGACCCGCCTTCAGGCAGGCGGTGGCGATCATGCACCTTCCACGTGTCCCCCCCCCCCCCGCCCCCCCATGGGATGGCAGCAGCACCAGTAATGCTGCTTCAGTTAAACTCTGCAGGAAGGATTTGGGTGTTATTCCTGGAAACCTAGCCTGAAGCTTGGTTTTCACATGCCAAACAAATTGTGAGCCGCCCAATATTCTTTTGCTAAACACCATTTCTGCTTAATCGGCCAGATTGAACTTTGGTTCCTGGCAACCAAGAACCCTGACTAATTCATCCTTTCATTGCCAGTTTGCAACCACTGAAATGATCTTCAGAGCCAGGGCACAAGCTGCAAGGAATAAATGCACAAAGGGATTTGGAGTAAAGGTGAAATGAAGAAAGAAGCACCCAGCAACTCATTTTAATTGGAGTAGATGTGCCAGAGAAGAGAGGCTGTGTGTGGAGCTACTCTTTCCAAAGCCTGATAGGCTCAGTTACCCACAATTAAGTAGGAAGACAGCGAGATCGGCGTGCAGTGAGACAGGACACAGCACAAATGCAGAAATTCCATCTGGAAAGAAGCGATGTCTGGGTATTCACACTGTCGTGTGCAGCTGCACTGGAATCAAGTCAACAAGGAGCTGACTTCGTTCTGAGAGTATTACTGTCAAAGGCACGACCAGTCTGAACTAAAAGAGACTGTGGCCATTAGAGACATAAAACAAGCCTTGGTCCCCAGTAGTCCACAAGCCAGAAGCACACAGAGAAAGCCACTCATCCCCAGGGAGGGCATTTTCTCCAACTTCCAATGTGGCCAAGTAGAGTAATAAAACAAAAAGAGCCTTGAGAAACCGTGGATGGGGAAGCGCTCTCAAAGAGCAGCCAGAGCTCAAGAAGTTTCCCCATCCTCGAGGAAAAGCAATCAGACCAAGGGTTTACTGAGTGGGTTTGCCATGAAACAAACAGTTGCTATTTCTTACCTATTGTTCCCCTTTGGGGATGAGAGTATTTGCTGTGGTCATCCTACACCTGTCCACCACTGTATATTGGGATTATGAAGGAGAGGAGAGATTCCATGTCCCCTGTGTTCTAAAGTCTCAAGTCCCAGAAGACATTCCTGTGAACTGGGCATAACCTGAAGGTCTTGGCTTTGGTTTGGACCCAGCCGCTGCGTCAGACCTCTCAGCAAACTCACTTGAGAAAGAGGTTAGTGTGCTCTACGTAGAGGAGGGACAGTGAACTTAATATTTTATGATCAAATGGGTAAATGGTGATAGTCAATACTGCACTGATGCTGCCCACAAATGCTTTGAGCTTTTCATCAGAGCAATGAAATAACCATGTTCTCTGTACCCGGCAAGAAAGAAATTGTCACTAAACTTCTCTGACCAGTGAAATGTGAGTGAACATGTAAGATTCACTTTTGGGAGGAGAGTTAAAGGTTCAGTGTGCAATGCACTAGTCTCTCAAATACAATGACAAAAGTAAGTGCAATCTTTACATGTGTTTGGAAGGAAAAGAGTAAGACTGGTTAGAATACAGGCTTTAAATCTAATTGGCATGCACAGATAGTAAGAGTGAGAACCACAGCACGCGATTTACTCCTCTACTTTTTTTTTTTTTACTAATTTATTTATTTGAGAGAGAGAGAGAGTGCATGAGCAGGAAGGACAGAGGGAGAAGGAGAGAGAGAATCTGAAGCAGACTCCACTCTGAGCGCTGAGCCCCATGCGGGCTCGATCTTCCCACCCTGAGATCATGACTGAGTCGAAATCAAGAGTCAAGGACTTAACCGACTGAGCCACCCACATGCCCCTCACTCTTCCACTTCCTATGTACATGTGCATAAAATCTACACCCACATGCAGAAAAGCAGTGAATACAAATGGAAAGGCCCTTCTGAATTAGAAATACGTTGACAATATTAAAAATTCTTTCAATCGTAACTTGATTTATAATGTTAATTTATCGACTCCATGAAAATGAACAGGAGCCCTTCTCAGCTGAGTGTCATCCTATGTTCACAGATGGTATCAACTTTTGAGCCTCCTACCTACTCATTCATTTAAATAGTCCTTTTTTCTATCACTATGTTTATACTCCTTATATGTACTTTCTCTTAAGAGAGTAAAATTCCCAACTTATTCTGATTTACATTATTATTTTCTTAGCAGTTACCATATTTTCAGTGATAACATACAGGCAAGTCTATATCCAACCTTTTCAGAATTAATACAGGTTTTTATTTTTCCAAGCAGGTAAAAAAGGTAAAAGATCTAACTTCATTTTTTTAAGCAGAGAGTTTGCTTAACTAACATGCCAGAGATGTAAATAAGCCTTACCAAAGCAGGAAAGTCAAAGAACATGTACTTTGATTAAAAAAAATCAAAACCAAAAAAAAAAAAAAAATCAAAACAAGACAAAAATGACATAGAATTAGGAAATAAAGGAGCGATATTGTTTTGGTTGAAGAAATGTCCTGAATAAAGTAAACTAAATGCTCATATCTCTGAATAAAAAAAAAAAAAAAAAGACCCGGTGAAACCTCATTTATCATTTTGATACATGCTTTGAAAAGAGACCAGTGAGAACATTCCAAGCTTGTGAATTGCACTGCTCCCCTTTAAGCCTGTAATGTTTGTCTTATTTTGTTCCCTAGATTTTTCATTCTAAATCTGATTTTCAAAGTTTAAACTGCATAAAGACATCCACTCACAAATATGGAATTTATTTTCTAGGTTAGATAGGATATAAAATGGTTAAGGTCCAAGCTAATGATGAACATGCCTATTTATGTGCTGCTTCTTAGGAAGAGGGATTCTGTCACGTTAGTCTAGATAATACCAATCTCCTCCATCAGTCATGGAGCAAACCAAGTTCAATATAAATGTCAACAGAAGGAAAAGACATTATTAAGTAAAAAAAACGAGGTTATTAAACAAGCATCAGGGGAACTCAATTCAGTCGATAAAACAAAAATGGTTTTTGAGACCACTGGATACAAAGCTTGAATACCTGCAGCTGTTACACCCAGCATGAGAAGAGTTAAAAGTCAGTTCTTGAACAAATCTGATAAGACTGCTAAGATGGCAGGAAATTAGACTGCATCACTGGTGTGTCAAAGGAGGTTCCTTTTGAGGGCTCAAGGCTTTGCCCTCACATGGATGCCCTTTCAGATCTGAAAGTTCCTGAAATTTCTAACCACCATTTCATCTGACCAATAAAATATATGATTGGTTACTTAATGATAAGTTACCACAGGTAATCACTGAAAACAATTTTGAAAAGGTGTAAATGGAAAAGGAAAAATGGCAGATATAATATCACATTTAGAGAAATACAATCTTAAAAGATATTCCTAGGGAGAAGATCTCAGATAAAATCAGAAGCTCTAAAGAAAGTAGAATTCACTACAGAACATTGATTCTTAACCAAGGGCAATTTTGACTCTCCTCACTTCCCAATCCCTAGGACGCTGGGCAATGGCCAGAGACATTTTTGTTTGTCATACTGAATAGAGGCCAGGGAGGCTGCTAAATATCTCACAATACATAGAACGGCCTTCAAAACGAAACATTATGCAACCTAAAATGTCAGAAGTGCAAAACTCCGCTATGGATAGTTCCAAAATTCCAGTACTGTACATATTCAACACAATCCCAAATCCAAAAAGAAAAAGGATTGTAGATTCTGGATATGTTCAGAAAAGTTTCTTTAAGTACAAAAGAAAGATAATTTTCTTCTTAGAATCACTCATATAGTATCATAACATGTCAAAACACCTTGAATGAGGATGAGTGCTTTGGTTTTAGTCAGACCTCAGCTAAAAAATTCATTTGGCTAAATAGGAGATTTTCACTTTGGGCACACGCACAAAAGTCTCTAATCCTAGTTTTCTAATCACTGAAAATAGGCACTGTGATTTCAGCAATGCTATAAAGAGAAAACGACAATATTCAGAAAGACCATACAGAGCAAATAATACCAATTGGTATTTTTATTGTCATTACCACTATTTTATATGAGATAATATAAACCACTCTAATCCCAGGCACTTAATTTTGGAAAAGTAGAAAATATACTGATAATGTCCTAGTGGAAGTCACCAATCAGAAACAGAACAAAAATGCATTATTGTTCTCAAGCCTCACATTTTCTAGATGACTTGACTCCTTTGAGAAAGTGTCCCCCATCTAACAGCAAGGGAAACTGTCCTCCCATATGAACTCAGAAAAATAGTGATTAAGTAGGTACTTGGTGTATTTTAAACTGATGGAATTCTTTGATGCAATTCGGGGAGTGTTGTGTCAGGTACAAACCCTAAGGTGAACCCCAGTGAGTCACACTTTCTACAATCACTTCCCCCTGAGTAGGCGTGGAAACTGTAGCTTATGTCCATCAATAGAATATGGTAAAGATCATATGTCACTCCCATGTTTCTGTCACATTATATAAGCCCCCATCTTAGCAGTCTGGGGAGACAGAGTCTCTTGTCAGCCTTGAAGGAGCAAATAGCCATCTTGTGAGTTGTTATGGAGAAGACCATCCGACAGGAGTCTACGGGCAGCCTCCAGAAACTGAGGGTTTCTGGACAACAAC
This sequence comes from Potos flavus, assembly GCA_028534135.1. Taxonomy (NCBI): domain Eukaryota; kingdom Metazoa; phylum Chordata; class Mammalia; order Carnivora; family Procyonidae; genus Potos; species Potos flavus. The sequence continues at coordinate 6,663,407 of CM052883.1, forward strand.
CGGGAAGAAGGTGAGATCCTCAAAAGAGGATAGAAGTGGATTCTTCCCCGGTCAAGTCCCCAAATAAGAACACAGCCAGGCCAACATCTTGATTTCAGCTTGGGTAGGCCCTGAGCAGAGGACTTGGCTAAGCCTTTTCTGGACTCCTGACCCTAAGAAATGGTGAAATAATAAACATGTGTTGTGTTAATCTACTAAATGTGTGGTCATTTGGTATGCAGCAATGAAAAGCTAATACAGGGGGACTGGCCCATAATATAAATAGTGTCCCTAAAGTAGAAGTAAAAGCTTGAATAATTAAGATATAAAGAATTATAAATAAAACTAGAACATAAAGGGGCTTTCTGGTTCATGGATCCACACCAATTAGCCATGATAGTTCTAACAATCCTATGGTTTTATTACACACAACACACACGCGCGTGCACACACACTGGTTTATAGGAGACCAAACTAATCGCAGCTATGAAAATATTTTATAATTATTTTACTAGAAATTTGCAACTGTATCTACAAAATATATGTTTTTAGAAAATTCTATATCCTATGGGCATAAATGAGAATAAGTGAAGCCAATGTACAAAGCAGAAAGTCTTTTAATTGGCAATACTACAACATATTATCATGCCAGTAATCCGAGGCGATATATGAATACCTAAAAGTTATTAATGTCATTATAAGTATTATAAGCACATGAAAGTCAACATGAAAAATTAGAATACATCTATTCATTATCAAAACATAATATCAAATTAAATGGGCTTAGGAAAAATCTTACTGCAACTGAGTAATGTTGAAGTCAAGGTCAAGCTTTAAAGGAGGACTTGCTACATTATACCTTACATTTTTCATCAGTGGCATGGGAAGGGCATTTTAATTAACTCAAGGAATTTATTATTTATGGAATTATATATAAGTATAAGAGAAAGTCATTTAACCTGATGGCAGGAGAAAAAACAAAACATGAAGCAGCATTACATTTCTGCAGGTTGTGAATGTGAACAACATGTGGAAGGCAACACTGAGAGCAAAATGGAAGATGCCATTTGTCTGATGAAGAGAGAGGGGCATCGCTTCTCTCTGAACCTCCCTATGTCCGGCACACGCTTTCCTTCCTCACGTTTATGTCCAAAGAGGAGTTCTAAACAAGGACCGGTGATGTCACTTGTCTGAGAGCTTTTAGGCTCTAAGTTCTTGCTTCAGCTCATAATAATATAATTTGGGGCAATATTTACATGAACTGGTTTGTTTCATACAAATGCACTGGGCTATGTTTGATGACATGGTGACATGTTTTTGCTGTTGTAATTAACACATATCCAAATAAATAATTAGATAAAAAAGAAACCTCCCTAATAATTTTGGACAGGATAAATAGTAGGCATAAGGATTTTGTCCCGGAATAGGATTGAAAAGAACCGTAGAGGAATAAGTAAATCTGGATGAGTTATAGTTTCTTTGTTTATAAAATGCAACAACTATATATATATATATACACACACACACACACACACACACACACACATATATATGTATTTAATGTAGGAATTAACTTAGATAATGTTCCATAAATGTCAGTTCTTACAAACAGAATGGAATTCTTCAGGGCCACTGGGTAGCTCAGTCAGTTAAGTGTCTGACTCTTGATCTCAGCTCAGGTCATGATCTTCATGATTTCAGGGTAGTCAGATCAAGCCCATGTCAGGTTCTGTTCTGAGTGTGGAGCCTGCTTGGGAGTCTCTCTCTCTCCCTCTGCCTCTGCCCCTCACCCTTCCCCCACCTCATTCATGGGCTCTAGCTCTCTCTCTTAAACAAAATAAAACAAAAAAACAGAGTGGAATTAGTTATTGCTGGTTTTATGTTACCCACACTCTAACCTAAACCACAGCCGTCATTTACTTTGATACAAATAGTCACCACCAGAGACCGTTCACCATATACTGCACTTTGAAGGCTTTCTATAAAAATATGGTTTTAAAGGAATATATTCTCTTAATTTAATATGCCAAGGTCATAGATGAGCAGAGAAGATTGCATGTCTTCTTCCAACTCAATGCTATGGTGACTTGAAAGTTCTTCTGGCAACAAATCACTGCAGGGCAACCTCAAAGGGAAGAAAACCCAAGGTTATACGACTTTGAAGATCTCTGTGAACTACAAGGTTCATGATAAGGTAAGAGACTGAAAAGAAAAACCTAGTATAAATAAGAGTCAAAACCACTGAATTGTCCTTTAACATTCTGATCAGTCCTTCCCTGGGAAAGTGCCATGTTTGAGAAAGCAGTTCTCTCTCTTCTTGGCACTATATGAGGGAAACATTGGGGTCACATACCACAAAATACTTTCATGATTGCTCCATAATTACAGAAATGCAAGGGTGTAATAACAGCCCATTTTAAGGACTCGTGGGTTTCCTAGTGTCAAAGTCAAAATGTCATGGTGTTAGTAGTATTACCAATTCTACCAACATATGACTTTACACGACTCAAATGAGATAGATAAACAAATTTGGGTAATCCTACAAGGCAATGCCTTGTGTAGTTCTCTCCACCTTCTGAAAGTGCAGTAGTGAAATGGCATAATTCATTGACTCTCTAGAGTGTCATAGTTTAATGGCATTTCACAGCCATGGCACATCACATTACATTATGTTCACAGTGTCACCACAAAAGCCACAACATCATAAAGTGATAATATCGCATAATGAGACATACAAACCCAATGTAATGTGACATACAAGGAAATCAATGCAGCATATCACTAAAAGCACCCCAATTTGGAAGGGGGTACCTATGGGCATTCAAATGAATTTACAGATCATTCATTTCCTTCATAATTCTACTGTATTTAATTTCTGTGCATCTGCAGGCTTCCACAGAGAAATCTAATGTTGAATTTGCAAGCTGTGCAATTGCACAACCATATTTCTCTTCCAGAGGAAGCCATGAAGGAAAATGTAAATATGTATCATAAGCTATTTGAAGGAATTTAAAGAAGGACAAGTATTTCTTTTTAAAAGGTTGTTCTCTTTGCAAAGATTATGTAAAGGACTGTGCATTTCCTAAATGAACTGGCACAGTTCTGACCTTTCAATGTGAAAAAAAAAAATAGAGGACCCTTTTAAAATAAAGAAGTAGCAATTATAAAAGGATTAAAGGTAGGATTTATCAGGAAAGGCTACATAGGACATAGAGTGCTGGATAGAATTAGACACTAAGGCAATAAGAGTTCCTCAACAATAGTCTTTTATTATAAGAGAAAACACTCCCAGATAACACTACCCCAAAACTGGGCAACAAGTTACTATGGAAACTCTCAAAGACTGAACTTATAATACCAAATCACTGGCAATAATGCTTTGCATTTTGCACAAGAAGGGCAATAATTTCTCAAATATGTTGATGAGCTAAATCCCACATTAGGTGTAGTAAGTACAAGGATAGATGGAGTTAATATCAATTAGAAAGAGTTTAGATTTTGGGGTGCCTGGGTAGCTCAGTTGGTTGAGTGTCTGTCTGCCTTAAGCTCCGGTCATAATCCTGGGGTCCTGGGATTGACCCCCAAGTCGTTGGGCTCCCTGCTCAGCGAGGAGCCTGCTTCTCCCTCTCCCTCTGTCCCTGCTTGTATGATCTCTCTCTCTCGCTCACTCCATCTCACAAGTAAATAAATAAAATCTAAAAAAAAAAAAATAGACATGAAATCTTGAAAATTACAATCATATTTTCAAATAAAACACATGCCAGTTTTCCATCATTATCTTTTGTGTGTGGGTGTTAAAACATATAGCATGAGATCTACCCGGTTAACAAATTTTTAAATGAACAGTACAGTGATGTTAACTAAAAGTACAATATTCTAAATCAATTCTCTAGAACTTTTTTATTTTGCATGACTGAAATTTTATATTTTTTGAATATCAACTCTCCATTTTCCCCTCCCCAATGCCTGGCCATCATTATTCTACCGTCTCCTTCAATGAGTTTGACTACTTCAGATACTCATATAAGCGGGATAATGCAGGATTTGTCCTGTGACTGGCTTATTTCACTTAGCATAATATTATCAAGGTTCACCTCATTTTAGTATGGGACAGGATTTCTTTCTTTTTTAAAACCTGAATAGTAATCCATTTTATGCATATACCACATTTTCTTTATCCATTATCCCATCCATGGACATTAGGCTGTTTCCACCTCTTGGCTACAGAGAAAATACTGCAATGAACTTGGAAGTGCAATTTTTTTTTTTTTTTTTGAGATCCTATTTTCAATTGAGATTCATTTTCAATGAAAAAATACCCATAAGTTGAATTGCTGGTCATATGGCAGTTTTATTTTGAATTTTTCTGAGAAAATTCTATACTATTTTCCATAATGGCTGCCATTTTTGCATTCCCATCAACAGTGTATAAGGGTGTCGAATTCTCCACATCTTCACCAAAACAACTGTCATTTTCTATCTTTTTGATACTGACCATCCTAACAGGTGTCAGGTGATATCTCATGGTGGTTTTGATCTGCATTCCCCTGATGATTGGTAATATTGAGCATCTTTGTATATAACTGCTAGCGATTCATATGTTTTCTTTGGAGAATTGTCTATTCAAGTCCTTTCTCATTTTTAATAGCTGTAGGAGTTCTATGATTTTCCAATACTTCTCCTATTCTGTGAAGTACCTTTTAATTCTGTCGATTGTTTCCTTTGTTGTACAGAACCTTTTTAGTTTGAGGCAGTCCAACTTGTCTATTTTTGCTTTTGTTGCCTGTACTTTTCGTGTCATATTTGAGAAACTATTGCCACGACCAATGTGATGAAGATTTTCTCTTCTCCTAGAAGTTTTCTTCTAGGAGTTTTATAATTTCAACTCTTACATTTAGGTCTCTAATCCATTTTGGGCTGATTTTGTGTATAGTGTGAGACAATGGGCCAATTTTTTTTTTTATTTGCATGGTACCATGATTTTCCCACTGGCTTTGATATGGCTGCTTTCATGTTTATCTGGAGTGCAGGACCCTTTAATTGATTTCTGGATAAAGGGAAGTGCCCCAATATTGGGAGAATATTCCCATGGGAGAAAGAAAGCCTTGGGGCTTCCTATTCTGCTACCTTCCGATGCCACTCCTCTTTCACTCTCTCTTATGCCCAGTCCATTTGCAAGAATAACACTTGTGGGATAGGTATCACAATTCATAGATGTGTAAACATCTTTCTTTATCTACATTGCCTCTATCTCCAGCCTTGCAGAAGGCAGAAGACAAAATAGATCCCACTCATAAAGCTGAAAAATGAGAGCATTCCTGATGATTCATGGCTGTGAATCTACTGATGTGAAAATCTTAGATATCATTTGAGATCATTTGGTAGTAAGTTTCCTGGTCCATTTCTTTGTGATAAATTTGGGAGGTAAAGAGATACTAAAGATAAAATAAACATATTATGCTGAAAATTATTCACTTCGACTTAAATTAAGCATCCCTATCTCATCCTCTAATTTGTTTTGGCTCTGTTATGTATATTCTCTATTTTTACCTGCTGCTCAAATCCTGTGTTAATATGGGTTGGAATATATCACTTTTGTGCTTATGGTATGTCCTCTAATTATGGCAAGCACCTTTAAAGTTAAATTAGCATTGGATTGCAAACTTAATCATTTAAACTAGCATACAACGTAAAGAAATTTGTAAGTTAACCTTTGGGGGAAAGAAAAACAAAAACAAAAAACAAAAAACAAGGACTGGCTTAAACATGTTAAAAAAAAAAAAAAACTTTCATGAAGTAACACCCACCTTAGAAGGATCAAATCAAGGATTGTTGACCGCAAGTAATGATTCATAAATAGTAAATACATTTCGGGCTTAAGCTCCCAGGAGGACAGTATCAGGAACCTCTGATTTCCCTAAGATCTATAGCACATGACAGTCCCAGAGTATCTGACAAGGTGTTCGCACAACACATGTCAGTGTAAATAAATAATCACTCCTCTCTGAACAAGACACAATGTATTTTCTACTTTAATCAAGGTCACAGGACAAATGTTGCGTCTGAGTTCCCTCCCCCACCTCCCTTCCTCTCAATTCTCTCTGCCTGGAGAACAAGGGCATGAGCATCACTTATTTAGACCTTACCTTTCAGCATTTAGAGACCTCAGGCAAGAGAAGACACCGAAAAAGAGACTCAGTTAACAGTGCAGTTCTGGGACTTTTTCTTCTCTCTCTGTCTCTCTCTCTCTTATTGTTACCAAAATTAACTCTGTAAGTTGAGTGCATTTTTCTTCTGCATTCCCAACATATGACACACCTCTGTCCAGGGCAATGAGAGAGAAATCTCTTCCCTGGGATTATCCAAGTCCCCTCCTCTTTGTTACCACTCTGTCACTCCAGGAATTAGAGGAGTTTGGGAAACATTCTGCCATTTCTGCCATTCTTATTCCTCTTTCTGGTACAAGAATTGGGAATCCAAAGATGTTTCCTCTTGTCCAAATTATTAGGGCTTTCCCTCAGGTGTTCTGGTAAGGCTTTTTCTAGTCAAAGACTTACAGTGCCAATTTTGGGCTACTTTATAACAATATTTATTTTTCACTTACAATATGGCAGAACTGTTTTGGTCGACAATGAGGATAAAAATGTTTTGTTGTTTGTTTTGTTCATTGTTTATACCTATTATAATACACTGGATTTTATACATCATCATGTTTTGATGTGTACACATCATCATGTTTCAGAAAAAGTATCTGATTTTCTCAGTATAATTAGTGTTAGTTCACTCTACCTTTTTCAAAACTGCATTTTTGATAGTATATTACTTCTTAGTTTATCTTACTTCATTTTTCCTAGTTTTGACCTTTTTTTCACCAAAGATTGCTCAATTGTGTTTCCAAAGGAAGAGTAACTTCAAAAATCCACTATCAACTGATGTCACCTACAAATTCCAGAGTCTGAACTCTACCTAGATGTATTCTTTACATGCTTGAAAAAATTGTGTCCTAATTGAACCAGTGCCTAAAACATGTGCACAACATGTAATGAAAACTTAAATTATCAAGATAATTCCAACAGGACTGGGATTAAAAAAGACTTTACATGAAATGGCCAGACAGTGAGAAAAAAAAATTTGAGGGCTAATCCATTTTAATAACCTCACTTTTATCATTATAACCAGACAATGATACTTCATGAGAACAACACTCACTTAAAAATATTTTTCCATGAAAAATAGTTACAGAGGACAACTGGTGGTTGCCAGAGGTGGGGGGTGTAGGTGGGAAGAATGAGTGAAAGGGGATCAAAATGTACAAACTTCCAGGTGTAAAATAAGTTAAGTCATGGCATGTAATGTACAGCATAGTGACTATAGTTAATGATACTGTATTGCATACTTGCAAATTGCTAAGAGAGTAGATCTTAAAAGTTCTCAACACAAGAAAAAAAATTTTTGTGATTATAGGTGACAGATGTTAACTTGACTTATTGTGATCATTTTGAAATATATATAAATATTGAATCATTGTGTTGTATACTAACATAATTATGATTATTTTATAAATTAAAATAATGTTCTATATCACTTATACTCCCCCCAAAAACATTATTAGACATTGCCAAATGCCCCTTAGCAGCAAAATCACTCCCATTGAGAACTACTGGTCTAGAGATTCCCAGCAGTGTCATTTTCCAGGCTTTATTCTTGTATTCACACACCCAAAAGAGTATTTTTTCATGAAAAATGAACTTATCAGCTTTCTACAAGGTCCTCAATCCCACTTATCTATCATAAGGAACCTTTTAACAAGCTCTCTGTGGATATAATCACTCATCTATCACTCTATTCAATTTATTTGACCTCATTTTGCTGATTAAAAAAATCATCTTTATATTTAGGTATATTATTTCTTTTTTTTTTCCGTTTTAAATTTCTGACCAAAAAAGTAAAATGAAACCAAATGTTCTACAATTTACTGATATAAAAGTGTAGGTAATGGACTTACAAGGGACAAATATATGTCATATACATTTGTCAAAGAATTGTTGGTTTGTTTTTTTTTTTTCCCACTTTTATGCAGCTATGGTTCAAACAACTGCATATAACCTTCAGATCCCCCTTGCATTCTACAGTATGACAAGGGAGAAACTCTCTGGAAGGGCTCTCTCCTGCCTGTTAAAAGGATGGAATGTCACTAATATTTCCTATGTGATATGAGTAACAAAAAGGAAGATCAGATCGAAGGGCAGAAAGATATCCTGAGCTGACATCTTTGCAGCAGAGGTAAAGTACTTTTTACTACTAAAAAGAAAACATTTATAAAGACGTTGATCTCCAAAGCAAAATCAGATGCTGTATTTTGTACCAGAGTGAACTGTGCAATAAGCCTTCCTCTCTTATGTTTAAAACTGTGTTTTTCTATGATGACAGTGACATTTTATATATTTAGCCCACAGTTTTAACAGCTCCTAAATATTCATAACGCTAATTTTAAGTCACAGCATGATTTGTTAATTCTTATAACTCTGCCAAACCTTGATAAATTGGGCTAAATTTGAACCAGATTTTCTAAGCCTTGCAGGGACATATTAATTCAATATTATTACTGTCAAGCATAAAATATGTTCAGAAGCTTCCAGCATCACTTCACAGATGAACTGGCAGTTCATTCCCTTAAACTGACTAACTTATCTGCCATTGAAATAACCAATAATGTTGTCTATTGTTCTCACATTTAATGGGGTTCATTCTTTTGACCAACTTGTAGAGTCAGGAAAGGAAATAGGCAAAATTCTTTTAAGAAAAGTAATAGCTTAGGTAGTTAATAAATATGAACCCCCATATTTCATAAAATTTAAAAATGTCAAGAAAGAAAAAGAAGCTAATTGTTGTTGGTCAACCAAATGCTAAATACGGTAAATGGCTCTAAATGAGCAAAATAGAGAAATGCCTGTTCTTTTCATCAGGATATTTGAAAGGAAGTAAACATGGTTTATTGGATTTCTGTCATTTATAGTGCATTATTAGTAAGTCAATATCTATTCATATTGTCTGAGGAAATCTTATTTCCTGAATATGAACCTGTGTTATTTTGACATTGTCCTATTTTCATGGCAAATCCAAATGTGATTTAGATTTTGACTTGGAAATGGAGCAGTTTCCCTAGTTTTTTTTTTTTTCCATCTGACCTTTCCTCCCCAGGGCAAGTTTTAATAGCACCTGTGGTTATAAAAATATAATACCACAATGACCTTGAGTGTCAATAACTTTAAAGATAAATGACACACATATTTCTGCAACTAGATTCTTCTCTTGCATTATCCTACTGATGACTTTTTGCATAACTATTTTTGTCTCCCTATCTGAGGTTCTTCTTCCTCTCTCATGTGTCTGGATCTTTCATTTACTGAAGGAATCCTGCTTTGGAAAATGCACTCCCTCTTAGACATTTTCCATTTTTCCCTCTCTGCTACATTCTCCTCAATAGGTGACATCTTAAAAAAAAAAAAAAAAAGAATAAAAGAAAAGCTTCCTTTGACCCCACTTCTTCCTCTGGTTACCATTTTATTTTCTGCTCATGTTGAGAACAAAACTTCTTGAAAAGAGTCTATTGGTCCCTTTCTCAAATTCCTCAACAACATACACATTTTTTCCCTTGAAGATGCTATATTTATTAATTTTCTTGCTTTTAAAAAGACATAGGCTTTATTTTTTAGAACAGTTTTAAATTCATAGAAAAATTGAGCAGGGAGTACAGAGATTCCCCATGTATCCCCTTGACCCACATACAGTCTCTCCCACTATCAAAACCCAGCATCAGAATGATACATTTGTTACAGTTGATGAACCCACACTGGTACGTCATTACCACCTACTGTGCATAGTTTACATTAGTATTTACTCTTGGTGTTATAAACTGTAGGTTTTGATAGAGGTATAATGACATGAATCTACCACTATAGTATCATAGAGAATAGCTTCACTGCCCTAAAATCCTCTGTGCTTGTCCTATTTATCCCTCCCTCCACTAATCCCTGGAAACTACTGATCTTTTTATTGTTTTCATAGTTTTGCCTGCAACATACACTTTTTAAAAAATTTTTATTTATTTATTTGACAGAGAGAGAGAGATCACAAGTAGGCAGAGAGGCAGGCAGAGAGAGAGGGGGAAGCAGGCTCCCTGCCGAGCAGAGAGCCCGATGCGGGGCTCAATCCCAGGACCCTGAGATCATGACCTGAGCTGAAGGCATAGGCTTAACCCACTGAGCCACCCAGGCGCCCCTGCAACATATACTTTTTAATTCATGTAAATATTTCTCTTTTTTTAAAGATTTTATTTATTTATGTGAGAGAGAGGGAGAGAACAAGTGGTGAGGAGGGGCAGAGGAGGGGGAGAGAGAAGCAGACTCCCTGCTGAGTAGGAAGTCTGATGTGGTGCTCCATCCCAGGACCTGGAAATCATGACCAGAGCTGAAGGTAGATGATTAACTGACTGAGTCACCCAGGCACCTCTCATTTAAATATTTCTGTCCAACTACTACACAGCTACTCCTTCTGCAATCACTAATCATTTTGTCAAGAAGAATACAATGACGAATTCATAGCATTCAACCTAGTTCAGGATTTTTGCCTTGACAGGTGATCATTTCCATATTCTTGACAAAAATGTATCTTTGCTCACATGATATTGCATCTTTCAGGTATCCTTTTCCTCTCTGGACATTTGTGTTCAATCTCATTTATTGACTTTTCCTTTCCTGACCACTTTTAAAACTTAGGGCAACTCTGGGCTCACATCTGGCCTTCTACTAAGTTCTACTAAGTTAGTTTATCTAACTACATGGAGTCCAATTGATCTTATTCTACTGGAAGACTTCAAATAATGTCTATGGTTAAAGTCACCTCTATTTCTGAACAACTTCTAATCTTAGGACAATATAGAGTAGATACAATTCTCCCTATTCTTCCTACTAAGGACAACTAAAAACTCTGGATATCATATATGAAACAAAGAGAAGATGATTCTGAAAGATTCAGAGCAAAAGGCAGGTTTTCTAGGAACCTAGAGACCCAAGGAATGACATGATGTGATTTGTCCATTACTGAATATAGTCCAGACTGGTTGCCGAAGAAGATACCAACCTGGAAATATCAATGGGTACAGACCGAAAAAAGCCAAAAGAAATGGCTCTCTCTAGGTAAAGGATCAGGAAAGGGGCATCCTAACAAGACAGAAAACTTTTAGACAAATACCATGAATAAAACTGTGGCCTCATGATCACCAGTGTCAGCAAAGTGGTGTCACCAACTACATTAGCTTTTGTGAGGTTCCTCTATCCCTTACTGGAGTGGTTTCAAAGAAGGCTAACTGGGGATCTGGGACTTCTATCCTCACTGGGCAATAAAGAGTCCCCACCGCACACACACCCAGTGTCAGTGGAAGCCACGAGAAGAGGAGTAATGGTCTCTGCAGAGCCACACTGGGAAGCCTGAATTATCATCCCACCCAGCAAATGGTTCTTTGTTTCCTTGCTGGCATGGTGTCAAAGGATGACCATGAAAACAGAAGATATAAATAAGATCCAGATTCTCACAACATAATATTCAAAATGTCCAAGATATATCAAAAATCATTTATTATGCTCCAAACCAGAAAATATATCAAATTAAATTAGAAAAGATAATCAACAGACTGGCACTATGATGGCAAAGATGCTGGGATTCTCAGACATGGAAAAAAAGAGCCATTGTAAACTTGCTTCCATGAGCAGTTACTAATATGCTGGAAGGAATGAAAAAGTAGAAAGTCTCATCAAAGGTAATTGTCACACACACACACACACATACACACACGCCATACAGAAGAATTAAATGGAAATTGTACTGAACAATATAAAAACTGAAATTTAAAAATTTCATAAATGGACCCAATGGGAGAATCAAGATGACACGGAAAAGAGCCAGTTAACTTGAAGATAGAGGAGAAATATTACCCGATCTGAACAATAGGGAGGAATTTGAAGAAAAATGAACAGAGCCTCAGGAACCTGTAAGACCATAACAAAAATCCAACAGTTCATGTCATCTGAGTTTCAGGAGGAATGGAGAACAAGAATAAGACTGTAAATGTATGGCTAATGGCTAAACTAATGGCTAAACTAATGGCTAAACAACTCAAATTTGGAAAAAGATATGGACTTACGTATTTAAGAAGCTGAGCAAACCCCGAACAGGATAAACCCAAATAAATCCATGCCAAAATATGTCATAAATAAACTTATGAAGACTGAATGCAAAGAAAAAATCTTGAAAGCACTGAGAAAGACATGTCTTCCCTTTAAGAGATAAACAATTCAAACAGCGGATTTCTTATCAGAAAACACAGCGGCCAGAAGAAAGTGGTACAGCATTCTCTCGTAGTGAAGGAAGAAAACTATCTCTCTAAACAAATAAGTGAAAAAATAACTTCAGAAGTTATTATTTTTTCAGACCTTTGGCCTTTAGTGGGATTATTTTCTGAGTTATAGCCCTAGCAACCAAAAGTATTCTCTCAATTTTAAATGCTGCCCCAAATCTTCATGAACACTGAATTTTTATTCTGATATCTAGATTATTTCAAACGCTTATAACCTTGATATTTCAATTAAAGCAAGTTCAGGGTTGATAATAGAGCATTATATTATGAAACAAAATATCTGTACTCAAATCCTTGTTCAACCACTTACTATGTGAAGTTGGTCAAGACCTTTTATCTTTAAACCTTAGTTTCTTCATTTATTAAGTGGGACGATAATATCTGTTGCATATCTCACAATGAGCATCAAAGAGGATAGGCTTATAATGTAGCAGATTTTTCAGATTTCATCATTTTTTAATTATAGGAATATATGGAGATGTGTATCATTTAATTTATTTTTAAAAATATTGAACATGCTCTTTCTAGACATGGAAGGAACAAAAAGATCAGTCTCTACCTTCAGGGTAAATAGTTAATGAAGAGACAGACCCGTCTGTACACATTCCATAAAGGACAGCATAATGATGCAAAATATATTTATAGATGCAAAAATAATTTCTGTGGGAGCTGCAAGAGCCTTACTGTAAACACCTGGATGTAAGTTTGGGCAGCACCACCTGTGTCATTGGATAGATTATTAATATCTCCAAAGTTCAGTACCTTCATTGGCAAAATGAGGATAAAAATCATGTATCCTTATAACTCAAATAAAGACAATTCATGTGAAGCATTCAGCCAAGAGTGTGACACCTAGCATTCTACAAAATGATAGATTATTATTGTAGTTATTAATCATAAGATTATTTATCAGGAGTGGCTTTCACATGACAGGTTTTGGCGAGTGCACACTTCTAAAGGCAAGTACAGAATGAATTACAAGTGTATCCAAGGCTGACAAAGCAGGATATCGAAAGCCAGAGAGCCAGAAAGCTTCAGGATAAGTGTGTACCCCGATAGGGCTGGAATACAATATAAATGACAAGATGAGAACATTGCAATTTGACTTGAGATCATATTATTGACAATAAAGAGCTCTTAAGGATGCTGGAGAACAGACTGGGCATGATAATCATTGAATTTCTTAAAGGTATTCTGACGGTAGAGAGAATGTCATAGATGAAAGTATAGAGGCTGGAATCAGGAAAATCAATTATAATGCGGTTTCGATAATCCAGGTAGCAGGTGATAAAGGCCTGACCTAACAGGAGAAAATGGGTAAAAATGATGATGGATGCCAGACACAGGAAAAGAACATCTTGGGATAATACAAGTGAACTGACTCATTGAAAAGAATCGCACACAGCATTAGTGGAAAACACAACAGGAAAAGTTTTTGGAACTTGACATTTTTACTACTGCAAAACCTTGACCTCAAAGAGCCTGAGAACTATGTCAGAGACCCAGATCATCTATCTTACTCTTATTCTTCACTTTTGTGCCAAACAACCCGCTCCTTCTCAAGGGTAAATACGATGCCTTATCGACTCTGGCTGGTAAAGCGAATATCCTGAATGCCTAGTTATTGACACTTCAGAATTACATCTTTTCTAATGACTCAGTGGGTGTGATAGGCAGTAATGGAAGTTCTTAATTTGTGCTTTTGATATACCAAGACCTTTCTCCACAGCTGCATTTTGTCCGCTGATGTCATTGTCTGCAGGGATCCCGTCCACATATGCTGCTTGCAATTTCCTGTTGTGTACTCTACATAATTGAGTGATGCCCTCAGCACTGGCTTTCCAATAAATATCACTCACAATGACCTTGAAAATACCCTTTCTCCTTCAAACACTCTTTTTCTAGCTCTGGTCATTAATCAAATGAACTAACAATATTCGTTAATCTGAAAAATAGCAAAAATGGTACAAACAAGATACTGAAGACAAATTATTTTCTCTGGCATTACTAACTATATTAAATGATGCTTTATTAGAACAAATGTATCTCCATAAATTAGCATACATATCTTCATGAATACATATGTTTTTACACATATTACATAATGTTTATTGGGGGTTATTATGGGCTGAACACTGGTTTTAGGGCTTTATAGGTATTCTATTGTTTTAAGCCATGAAAGGTGGGTGATATTGCCCCATTTAACAGATGAGTAAGGTGAAGCTTAGATAGTTGAAAGACGTGGTTCAAAATCGGGACTAAAAGATGATGAAACCAGTGAGTCTGACTGAAAGTCCTTATCCTGGTCACTGTAATATGGCAGAATTCTAACACGGCCATATCTGTGTAAGCACACGTGTGTGCATACACAGGCATATTTGACTACATAAATACTGTTAACAATATACAATGTACCTTAATGCTGATGTGAGGAAGCAAATGACAAAGCTCTGCTCTGGAGGAATGCTTTGAAACAAAGAAAACTGTCCAGCTCTAAGTTAAGATTATTATTTCTCTTCCTCTTGGCCCATCTATTCATAAATCTGAACTACGCTGCATGACGAATTCTACCATTCTAGCTTCATCAACAGTTATTAGCAATACCAATCAAATTAAACTTCCAGAAACCTCTTCAGAATTTCTAAAAATAGCCAGATTTCAAACTTCAGTTTTCTCCAGCAAAAACCTTACAAAATACTTATAATTAGGACATTTTAAATTCACTTAAGGTTAACTCAACTTACATATAAAGTGTAATTCTTCAGGCCATTCAGTTAGTTTGAAAAAAGTCTGAGTTTCTCTGAACACCAGCCTGAGGTATGACTACACATAAATGAGTGATTTAATAAGCAATTTTTAAAAAATCAATCTTATTATTGTAGCGCAGAGGTCAAAAACTGGCAGGCTACAGGCCAGATTTTGCCCTCAGATATGTTTTGTTTGGCCCACATAATTTTGGCCTGTCCACGGTTGTAAATCTTTTGAAATGGTTGCCAACGTTTGAAAATTGAGAGATACATAAAAATGTGTTTCTGGCTTCTTTTAAAAATCCTGAAGTTCTGGCAAGCTGCGCATGCCTTCTCTGGTAGCAACTCTCATTTGTATGAGGCTAAGTCCCAGCACTCAGCCCGCTGTGACTCTGTCCTTTGTTGCTTGAGCTCTCCTGAGGCTCCTCTTGACCATGGCAGTTTCTTAGACTTCCCTTGCTTTATCCTGGGCAGTCTTAAGGAGAATTGGTCAGGCATTTTGTAGAATGTGACTCAACTGGGATTTTGCTCAAGTTTTCTTGTTATTAGGCTATGCTTATTCTGTTGTTTTCAGGGGAAGATCACAGAGGTAGTGCCTCTCATCAAATTATATCAAGGGTACAAGTCTATCCACATGACTGAACAACTTTGATCATCTAGCTAAGCTAATCAATTACATAGCCCACCTCTTTAGCAGCAAAATATTTACACAATTATTTTTGGATTCTTCCACATGATGTACAGATCTTTAATATAAAGAATCCCATATTTTATTTTATTTTTATTTTTATTTATTTTATTATTATTATTTTTTTTAAGAATCCCATATTTTAGAACAAATGAATTTAAATACCTAAAAGAGAGGCGTGGTCTTCTCAGGAATCTATTTATTATTTTTGTCTTTGTTGTGATTTGTTTACTCTACCAGGTTAGATAACTTTGTACTCAGTATCTTATGAAAAGTAGAGGTGTAGGGGTGCCTGGGTGGCTCAGTGGGTTAAAGCCTCTGTCTTCGACTCAGGTCATGATCTCAGGGTCCTGGGATCAAGCCCCACATCGGGCTCTCTGCTCAGCAGGGAGCCTGTTTCCCCTTCTCTCTCTGCCTGCCTCTCTGCCTACTTGTGATCTCTCTCTCTGTCAAATAAATAAATAAAATCTTTAAAAAAAAATAGAGGTGTAATAAGTATTTGTTGAATGAATTAAGAAATTATGATTACCACAAGTTTATTTATATAATGTATGTGTGTATGTTATAAATAAATATCAATCATTTTTTTGATCGAAAAGAGCCAGGTAAAAAAAAATGTACATGTAATGACTCCATGTATCATTAATATATAATGATAGAAAGCAGAGCAGGGGTCTAATTGAGACTGAGATTAACTGGAGAACTTTGGGATGATGGAAACGTTTTATAATTTGTTTGTAGTTGGAATTACATGCATATTTACAATCGTCAAAGCTCATCAACACGTGTCTTAAAATGTAGTTGCTTATTGTGTTAAATTAGATCTCAATAAAGTTGATTTTTAAAAAGCAAAATATGGACCCATTTTTCAAGTGTTCTTATCAGGTGACAGAGAAGCATTTGAAACTGTGAGAAGAAATAAGATTAGAAAATGGTAAGAATAGTTATAAATTTAGTAAGTAAAGAGGAGTATATCACAGGCTGGTAGCCAGCAAAATTCATCTCCTTATTTGCCATAATAATGGCGTTTAAGCAAGAAATACGACTTTATATCTAGAGCATACATTTCCAGTTCTCCTATTGAGAGTAGTTATATAGCTACGTAATTAAGTTTTCACTGAATGGGTCTGGAAAGAATTGATATGTACAGCTTCTATCTTACTCACTTAAAAGAAAATTGCTTACACAGCAATCCCTGATTTCCTCTTCATGACCACTGCAGCGCAGATGTTTTGATCACACAGATGAACATAAGGACTAGATATTGGTGAAGCTGGATTGTTGGAGAAATCTGAATCACAGAATGACCAAGTGGAGCAGAGCTTCCCGGCCAGTCACCCAGGAGAGTACAGGTCAGTGAATTAACATTCTTCCTCAAGCCACTCTGGTTCGGATCTCTTATGAAAGTGTAGACTTTGCAAAAAAAAAAAAAGAAAGTGTAAACTTTGCTTTAACTGAAACCAGGAAGACCCAGGGCATTTCATTTAATAGTTTGAATAAAGGCAGAGAGACGTAAGATGCTGGCAGTGAGGAGACAAGACTCGATGTATTAGGAAAGTATTAGGAAATATTAGGAAAAGGGGATTTGGAAAAGGGATTGGGATAAAAGAATGGGGAATTCGGTTAATGGGGGTAATAAGATTATCAACAAACATAAATTATACCGTTCAATTAAGATTTAACAATGAACCTCGCAGAGACGTGTGAAAACATTTCCTCAGGAAGATCAATCAGAGGTATACAGTTGGTTGGAGAAAAAGAGTGTTGCAAAATGAAACTGTAGTAATGATTTTAAAATAAAATGATATGTCCTAGGGTCAAGGGAGTGGCCATAAGAAGAGTTGAAAAAAAACAAGATACATCTTGAAGAAGGTAACTGACTGAATAAGGTGATCAATCCTGAGTCTATAAAGGGATTTAAAAAAAAAAAATCTAAGGTACAAATACTCAGACAATTTGGTAATTGTAGACAGAAACAGTTCATCTTTCTGTTTCTTTTGTGTAATGAATACTTCAATGCTATTTTCAAAGAGCTATATTCTGTGGAAGTTTCTAATTAATTTCAGTAATATATTCTTTTTAAATGAGTTGCCTATGTGAATTACAATGTGATTCTGTATCTGAATCATATTGGTTTCCTTTGGCAATGAATTTCAAACAATATGTCTTTTTTGCTTCATGTACTTCTTTTCTAGGGAGCACAGAAGTGTATCTAATAGTGTAGTGGGGAGACAATGCCTTCCTCAAGAAGACAGCTCTGCTATGTTAAATAATAAACAAAAATTTCCATGGTGTAGAGAAGAAGAAGGATTGCCTGAGATGCTCTGAAAAGCACGTAAATAGGTCAGATTATATAAAGAAATATGGAAAAATGAAGGGTTTGCAAATATTCCGAATGGCTAATACACGAAGTGAGGATATTCGGGAAATGAAATAGAAATATCCTTCTCCTCTGATCTTAGTCCTAAAGTTTTGGGTCAGTTTCACACTATCCAATACTAGTTTGATAGTAAGCTTCTGTATATTTGTCCTCCAATCTATCCCATACATTTCTAACATGTTACCCTCTATAATGTATGTTGCAGTCAGTCCTCTCTGATTTCCAACCCTCTGGGAACCACCCATTGCCTGAAGAGTACAGTTTAACATCTGTGCGTGGCTGCAAGGCTTTCTAAGATCTAACTCCAAAGTATCTTTCATCATCTGCTAAATCATACCAAAAGTTATACTCTGGTTCTTTAATACAATCTTCTATTTCCTTCCCTTTTTCTTGCCCGATGTGTACATCTTTTATCTTTACCTTTGGAAAAATCTACTTATCTCTATGATTCAGATTAAATGGCACTTATTCTTGGATCTTCTTATGCTATATTTAATTTTGGTATATGGCTTGTTACTTTTTTCAGTAATAATCTTTTATAATCTATAAAATGTTTTTCGGTTTTAATTGTACATGGCATTTTTCTGTGAAAAACTAAGTTATAGTGCTCAAATCTGAAACTTGATAAAATGTTCCTTTTTGTCCTTCCATATGCTTCTGCCCATCCTCTCAAATGAAGCGCAAAAATCTTTGTACGAAAAGAATAAAAAAACCACATACATACTTATACAAACATGTGATATCGTTTCACCTCCATAAGCAGTTAACTAGAGACTTAAAAAAAACATATTTACCTAATAACTTTTCTTTTTCACTTTAATTACTGAGTAGACATGACAATTTTCTGACAACTTCAAATACCAATTTGTAGGTAGTGATGATGATAAAAAAATGATCCTCCTAATATTATCTTGTCTAGAATATTCATAACACAAAATGCAAATTGCCATCCCATGAAAGAATAAAAAGCAAAAGTAATATTAATGACAATAATAATAAAAAAAAATTGTTTAGAATTTTTCTGAAAGAAAATGAAAAACCAGTCTAAAATCATTTAAGCGAAAAAAAAAAAGTGGAAGGGAATTTATAAAAAATGTGGCTCTAATACTCTACTATAGAAAAAAAGAAATGTCTAACTTCAGACATAGCTTGAGTAGGGACTCAGCTGACATTATCAGTTATTACCTTTTGCTCTGAATACTTCAGTTGACTTTAATCTCAGACCCTAAATAGTAATTTCTGTTGGCTTAATACAGCAAGTATCTTTTAAGTGCCTATTGTAAACAGGTAGTGTGTGTGTGTATGTGTGTGTGTATTTGGTGAAATGATGAAAAATCATTCAGGGTAACGAACAAATGGTAATGAGGAAAAATGTTTTGGATGGGTTGCCAGGAAAGGTTGTCAAGGAAAAGAGCCTCTACTAAGAAGGTGTTTGTCCTGGGACTAGAAAGTATTCCAGAAAGGAGCCTTGGGGATATCTCTAGGAAGAGCCTTCTAAGCGGAGGGAAACCAAGAAAGAGCTTCTGAAGCTGGAGTGTACCTCATGTGGTTCAAAGAGACTAGAGAAGCCTGACTGGCTAGAGCAGAGTGAGAAGGGGACAGAGCTAAGCAATGAAACCGGGAAAGGTAGTTCGGGTGGTGACATAATCTAGAACCATTTAGGTCATAATAAGAATAATTTGTTTTTACTTTAAATAAGACTGAAAATTACCAGAGGGTTTTGAGCAGAGATTGGCAAAGCTGATACACATTTTAAAAAGAACACTACTTTTAAGGTTCTAGATCAAATAATCACAACTCAGAGGTCAAAAGAAGAGAGTGTCCTTATCTCAGAGAGCTCAATGTAAATTCCAGGAAGTAAGGTTCACGGTCACTGACCACCTGACTTATGTCATCTAGCCTTTTCTAAACTACTCTTTGGGTCCAGAGAAGGGAATGGAAGGTGACCACACTGAGTGGCTCAGAATGTGTCATGTGACCCCAACCCTTATAGCTGGTGTTGGAGATAATATCACCTGAAATACATAGAAAAAAATAAAATATAAACTCACTGAATTAATTAATAACCTGATGAAGATGGTGGAGGAAAGAGTCAATGAACTTGAAGATAGATCAATATAAATGATCTAAATTGAAAAAGAAAAAAAAATTGAATAAAATAATGAGAGCCTCAAAGACACTACTGGCAATGTCAACAGATCTAAATTGCCAGCTCCAAAGGAGAGGAGAGATTGCAGGTCAACAAAAATTCCCTAGACATAGAATGGCTAAAAACTTTCAACATGGAGTATGAGACATACGCTTACACATTTAAGAGGCTCACTGAACATAAATGTGAAGAAAACCACACCTAGATACATCATAGTCAAACTTCTAAAAAGCGAAAATAAAGAAAATATTTTGAAAGTAGCAGAACAAAAACAGTACATCATCTACAAGGGACTAGTCATTAGAACGCCTCTTGAACTCTCATTAGAATTGACCTAAGCCAGGAAAAAGGGAAATTTGCATAGTGACCAAATACAGAGTCTATCTTGGTGAATATGACAACGTGTATTTCAAAAGAAGGTTTATTTTGTAGTTGTTGTGCACACAGTTCTATAAATGTCAATTAAGTCTTCTATATTTTTATGGGTTTTTTTTCTAGGAATTTTGCCAACTGTTTAGAGAGGAGTGTCAAAACTTACTATGATTGTGGACTTAATGATTTCACCTTTCATTTTATTGATTTTTGAATCACAGTTTCTGAGGCTTATTGTTAGACAAATCTACATTTATAATTGTTTTGTTTTCTGAATGAATTGATTCTGGCATCATTATGTAAAGGTCTTCTTTTAAATGTTAAAAGAAAATAAACTTTCGCCCAGATTTCTGTCCAGTAAAAACATCCTTCAAGAATGAAGCAAAATATTGACATTCGCAAATAAAGGAAAATTAAGATAATTTGACATACCTATTCTCTCACACTAAAGGTAGTTCTTAAAGTTGAAAAACTAATACCGGAGGGAAGCTTGCATTTCAGAAAGGAATAGAAAACCCTAGAAATGGTGAATGTATGAGGTAATACAAAAGACCATATTTTCTCTTTATTTAAAATATGTACAACCATTTGAAGCAAAAATTATAACATTTTTGTGGGGTTTTCAAAGTATATTAGTACAACACATAAATAACTGTAGCCTTAAAAATAATGGGTTAGCCAATACACACAGTTACAATTTTTCTAAATATCACATGAGATGGCACATACTAATAGATTGTGAAAAAATAAGAATGTAAATGGTGATTCCTAGTAGAACAAATACAAATTAATAGAATAAGTAAAAAGATAAGAGATAAAACAAATTTCTAAAAGTCATTCAAATATTTCAAAAGAAGACAGGAAGGAAGAAATAGGACAACATAAAATAGAGGGAATGTACAGAAAAAAAACCTGACCAATTAGTAGACTTAAATGCAATGACATGAACAAACATATTCTTTTAATACACCAAATTTATCTCATTAAAAAGCAATAATTATTAGAGTAGATTGATATAAAATTATTCTCTATTCCTAAGAAATGTACTTAAAACATATTTATATCAATGAAGTCTATAGTGGCTAGAAGAATATCAGAAATGTAGACATCAAGACAAAGAGTATTACAGAGATAAGGAGGGCCAGTTCATAATCACATAAGGATCCATTCATTGGGAAGACAAAACAACCATAAATGAAGATTTGTCTACTAACAAAACCTCAAAATAGATGAAATAAAAATTGGCAAAGTGACAAATAGATAATTTCACAACTATAGTAGGAGTGGGATGTTAAAATCCCACTCTTAAGTAGGTGATAAAATATCTAGAAAAAAACGTCAATGAAAAGATGGATGGCTTAATTGATATTTATACAGCATTGTGCTCAACAATTGAAAAACGTATCCTTCTCAAGTGTACTTTATTATATTTGCCAAGAGAGACCAATGTATTGGGCCATTAAACAAGTCTCAATACATTTAAAACAATTGAAATCTTACCGAGTGTGTTGTCTGACCAAGTAGAATTGAATTAGAAATCAATAGCTGTAAGAATTTACAAAAAAGACTTAGAATATTTGAAAATATGTATAAATTGAATAGCCTTCTAAATAATATCTGAGTCAAAGAAGAAATTAGAAATCAGAAATCAATAAATAGTTTGAACTATATATTGTAATAAAAGTACCACATGTTAAAATGTATGGGATGGAGCTAAAGCAGCACTTAAAAGAAAATGTAGTGTTAACATTTGAAAATCCATAAATGTAATAGGTAATTACAATAAATAAGCTCTTTTTAATCTATTTCATCCTTAGCAAACTAGGAATAGAAAGAAATGTCTTCATGTTAAAAAAGGGCGTAAGTAGTGATTGAATACTAAATGTTTCACCCTAAATTCATTAACAAGACACACTCACATTATTTCTGTTCAGCATTGGACCTGAGCGCCTCCCTGTCACAATAAGCTGAAGGGGAAAATGCATTTAGACTGCAAAAGTAAAGCTGTCTGTATTTGAAGATGTCATGATTGCTTACATGAGAAATTTTAAGAAATTCAAAAATTACTTAAACCAGTATCTGAGTGCTAATTTGTTGAAAGATAAAAATCAATTAATAAATTGAAAGGGACTGTATTTTTATATACCTAACAGTAAACAATAGGAAAATAAACACTTATTTAAAAACGTGCCAAAAATAAAATACTTAGGAATAAATTTAACAAAAATATATCAAAAATATCTCTTCACTGAAAATATAGAAAGTCACTGAGATTAAAAAAAACATTAAAAATAATGTAGAATCACTATTTCTACAAGGTCAGTTCTCCCAAAATGATCTATAAATTCACCTCAATCTCAATCAAAATTCCTGCAGAACGTTCTGTAGATATTGCAATGTGATTCTAAAAAGTATGCTCAGCCTTCAAAATAAAAAAAAAAAAATTATGTCAAACTTTAAAAAAATCTAGAATCACTATAGCAAATTTTTTAAAAAGAAAAGCGAAGTTGGAGGCTTTACGCTATCTGACTTCAAAATGAGTAGAGTCACAGTAATTAAAACAGTGGTATTAGAGTCAAGAGGGACAAATATAAAAGAAACAGAGTAGAGAGTGCAGAATGTATGACCCATACATATGTAGTCAATTGATTTTTGCCAAAGGTGGCACTTCAAAGGGTAAGGAAAAGTTATTTTAACAAATTATGCCTAGAAGAGTTGGTTATCTATATGGGGAAAAAAATAATGATTGACTTTATTAACACCCTAGACAAAATATTATTCAAAGAGGGTTCAGACCTAAATGGGAAAAGCTAAAACTCTGAAACTTCTAGGAGAAAACAAAGAAAAATATCTTTGCAACCTGGGGAGTATTTCTTAGAACACAAAAAGCATAAATTATAAAAGAAAGCATCAATAATCCGGGCTTATTTAAAATGTTCTTCAAAGGCAACAAAAAGAAAGTAAGTAGGCAAACTAAAACACAGGCAAAAATATTCTCTATATATTAATATGAATTAATGTATCCACAATATATAAAGAACTCTTACAACTCATTATTAAAAGATATGCAACCTACTAAAAAATAAGCGAAAGCTTTTAATGGACACTTAACAAAAGAAGATATGAATAAACATTAAAAAGGCTAACCATCATTAGTTATGAGAAAAATGCTAAACATTTTTACCTTTATTGAAATGTCTAAAATTAAAAACAATTACAATACCAAGCATTGGTCAGGATATATGACAACTGGAAATTTATACATTATTGGTAAAGTATAAAATGGCACTATCACTTTAGAAAAGACTTTGGAAACTCTTATACAGCTAAACATGTATTAAACCTATTACCCAAGAGTTCAGCTTCCAGGTATTTATTTATCCAAGAGACATGAAAACCTACATTCACAGAAATACTTGCTCAAAAGTGTTTATCACAGCTTTATCATAATGATGAAAAACTGGAATCAACACCAATGCTGATCAACAGGAAAATGGATGAATGAATTTCGATATATTCTTTCAAAGCATGTATATTTGGCAATAAGAAAAATAGAATGACATTGTAGATAAATCTCAAAAACGTTACGCCAAACAAAAGAAGCCAAACTAAAGAATGCATACTTTGTAATTCCACTTAGGTGATGTACGTATTTTATGAGTTCATGTATATGAAGAAAAGCAAAATCAGAAATCAGAGCAGTAGTTACCAGTGAGTTATGGAGATTAAATGAAAGAAATGTAAGAGAACTTTGGCATATTGTACATCTTTATCAGAGTGATTCTTCATCGATTGTATGTATCGGTCAAAATTCACAGTACTTAAGTTTTATCTTCATTAAAAAAAAAAAAAAGACCATCGAATTGTTTAACAGTGTATGGTTGAAGAGGAGGGGATGTAGATATCATTGCATTTGGAAAAGCCAAGTGTCTGTGAAGTGAGGATTTTAGTTTGTTCATCTACATGCCTATTGCAATCACCCTAGGGGCAGATAGATTTAGGTTGGAGAGGAAGAATAAACTGTAATGGAGAGAATTGAGTCCTCTCTATTTTAAACTGTGAGCATGGCAGGGCCTGGGAAAATTCATGTACTTCAGCATCTGATGTAAGATACCGAGTCTAGGGGCGCCTGAGTGGCTCAGTGGGTTAAAGCCTCTGCCGTTGGCTCAGGTCATGATCTCAGGGTCCTGGGATCGAGCCCCGTATCGGGCTCTCTGCTCAGCAGGGAGCCTGTTTCCCCCTCTCTGTCTGCCTGCCTCTCTGCCTACTTGTGATCTCTTTCTCTCTGTCAAATAAATAAATGAAATATATTAAAAAAAAAAGATACTGAGTCTAAAACAGCCAAAATAATAACAGTCAACACTTAGTGTTACTGTGGGCCAGATGCACTTCTAAGAACCTCAAATATAATAACTCATTTATAAGAAGTACTTAGTTGTGTCTGGTGAAGTAAAAACCTCCCTCGTTTAAGAATATCCAAGTGCATTACAGAACTTAATTATGCAGTTTATAGCAGACAATAATCTTATTGTGAGACATGCCTACCCAATGTGTTGCAGTACTAATATCAAATAATGGGTAAGGCAATATATTTTTCTTTTATATATTCAAATATTGAGAATACAACTGCATTTATAAGAATGACTGAAAACAGCAGAGGCAACTAAGGGTCACACCCAGCATGGAGCCCAACATGGGACTTGAACTCACAACCCTGAGATCAATACCTGAGCTGAGATCAAGAGTTAGACAGTTAACTGACTGAGCCACCCAGCATCCCCTAAGGGTCATTTCTTTAGTCATTCACTTGCATATTGCTATTTGTTCATAAAGATGCTCTTACTGTGCCCGCCGTTCTGTGAAAACCTATCTCTACAATGCCGTCGGAGTTTGGACTTTCCTTTCGAGGGGACCCAGCTATGTTATGAATTCTTGAAAATGCATCCTGAAGTTCTTCCGTGAAAGTGATTTCAATAGAAAAGTTGGTATAACTATTGTGATGGTAAATTTAAAGAGTTAACCTTACTATTATTAAAACCTTCTTATGAGGCTTTCAACCAGGAAATAACCTGGACTCACATAGGATCTAATTTGCCAGAGATGTGTCCCTTATTACATTGGAAAGAAAATTTTAAACACAATTGCTTTTCAACTTTATCTCTGACGTTTTTAGAATGTCGTAAGCAGATTAAATATCAAACTTTTATTTCTCTGAGTTTATAATTCCTACCCCCAACGAATCCTGACAAATCTGATTGATTAAGAGAAAACACATGTACCACACTAGTACAACTGAGCAAGTCTGGAATTCCATACACTTTTCAAAAAGATAATTAAAAGTAATCAACAAATTGCTCCAATGTATTCTAGAGAAAGAAGGACCAGCTTCACCAGTTGCGTATTGCTTTCAATTCTATGTGGCCTCTTCTCAGCTTGTTTGGTGTTTAAAAGACTATAACTTTATGTATCTCTGTATCTTTATTATTCCCATAGTATACTTTTTCTCATGACCATGTGCTGAAAACTTGCCTATAAAAATTTTTTAAAAGTGTAATATCTGTCCCTTTGTTTATTGGCAACGTTTAGGTAAAATTAAAACGACCTTCACAAACTGTACAAATCAAACCATATTGAAGATAGTAGTTAAAAAAAAAAAAAAAGACGGAATCGATCTTCATGTTTCTGTCTAATTGAAAAAAAACCCCAAAACATCAAACCCTAGCCTCTCAGACAAGGAAAACCAATTGTCCATAACTAGCCTGAAGAACTATAATGGAGAATTGAGAAGGAGGAATGACTCTGGGTAGATTTTATAGCCTAGGTTTGCAGAACTATTAGCAAATAGAGTCCGAAAGTCAAACATTTGAGTAAACAGCTCAACGCGAAATGACTTAGGGGATGCTCTCCGAGGTGGTGGTCAAATACAGCCGGCGCAGAGCTAGCCGGTGGATAGGATGATTTAGCGCCGCATAACAATCAGTGGCATTCCACGCGTGGGTGCCCAGAGAGTGGCTGGCGGCAAGAGGGGAATGCCCATCACCAAGTGTCCCCTCTTCATTCACATCACATTGGAATTCAGATGGTGGTGGACGATCCGAAAAGTGAATTTATTGCGGCAAGAAAGTCAATATTTCACCATAACTCTAGGCAGTGATTTAAAAGGCCATTTTGTGCACACCATTTACTTCTTCATACACATGTATATTGCTATTCATTGCCACGGATACCTAGAAGCAGAGAAATTCCATGA
This sequence comes from Potos flavus, assembly GCA_028534135.1. Lineage (NCBI taxonomy): Eukaryota > Metazoa > Chordata > Mammalia > Carnivora > Procyonidae > Potos > Potos flavus. The sequence continues at coordinate 6,690,387 of CM052883.1, forward strand.
GGCCATCTCATTTGAAACACTTTCTTTACAGAGCAAACAAATGACCTGTGGCTCATCGGGAAAACTGAGTTATTAGAACGTTCTCCGAATTTCAAGAGAGGCTGTTTACTTCACTGGTCCTATTTGCCCCTCTTAGAGAATTTTTCATTCTTAATGAAATCTGTCACCAAGTCAAAACCGTGAGTCTACCCTTCCTACTGGTGCCTTGCCAACATCATGCTATTAAAAACAGAAAACAGAATGTAAACTTGACTTTTAAAAGGAGTATATTTTGATTGAAGGAAGAGTATATTCATAAATCTCAGATTAAGCTAGTGTCCTTTTCTGAACTAATGTCTTCTTGCTTATTTATGAATAGAACTCTAACCAATATTTATGGTTTTCATAACACACTTTTTAAATGAACTTATCTTAAATAAAAGAGAGAGAGCTGTTTAATATGTTGTTGCCCTTCATAACACACACACACACACACACACACACACACACACAAGTCACCAAAAAGACCTGATGTCTGTCATTTTTCATAACAGGTATTCAGTTAAGATAAACAAAGATGGGCGCCTGGGCAGGCCAGTCAGTTGAGCAGGCTCGGGTCGTGATCTCAGGGTCATAAGATCGAGCCCCGCGTCCAGCTCCTCACTCAGCAGGGAGTCTGCTTGAGATTCTCTTCCCCTCCCTCCACTCCTCCCCCTGCTCTTCCTCTATCTCTGAAATAAATAATTTTTAAAAGAAAAGACAAAGAAAAAAGATGAATATATTTGATGCAGCTATTAGCATGGTAAAATCCTTTTGCTTTTCTCTCCATTTTTTGTGGAACAGAAGAAGGATCAGAATACCTATTCGCTGACATCAGGTTGATGCATATACTTGGGTCAGAGCAGCTTCAGTATGCACATTTTTTTGTTGTTGTTGTTGAAAAGAGCAACTGTGTTCAAACATGCCAAGAGCTCTGAGCTTCGAACTCTAAAGAGGATGTTATCAAGGAGAAAAATACAGGATCCCTCCAGATTAATTTCCAATTTCTCAGTCACTCACAGTACATACAGCAGCCTCCCAGCCTGCCCACATCTCTGCGGCACTTCGGGTAGATCTGACTATCGGAGTTCGAGAAAGACTCGACAGCTGGGGCTTATGCTTATCTTTTTCCTTTGCATTTGGGTAATGCATGTGCATTTAAGTAAAAGGGAAACTGAAGTTGGCCTCACGGTACAAATTTGTTTGCATAATGGGCAACAGCAGAGTCTTTCCTCTAAATTTGTTAAACATGAGCTTCACCACCCAGAAATCACGGTTATGTGCATGCATGGATATCGTAAAAAACAACCAAGACCCAGATGAGACCCGAAGGACTACAAAATGCATTTCGAAATAGTTTTGAAGATGGAGTAAGTAGTGGATCAATTTTCTAACCAGCAAAGAAAGATACCACTTACTGTATTTATTTACCCACAAAATACAAGCAGCTGTGTGCGGGAGATTCAAAACTGAAGTGTGTATTGGGTGGGTGATTTAGGAACTTTAAGAGGGGGTGCATGGCCGGTCCTCACAATTTGTGAAGTGACCCTTGACCTGCTCTCTCCTCAACACCTTGCCACTGCCCTTTACTCCTCCGGCATCATTTCTCTAAACTTGCAGGGCTCCAACTCATGTCTCCGATGAGTCAGCTTCCCTAGGTTTCTCACCTCCTACACCAATCTCAAGTTTATTACCAGTCTCCTCGTTTTCCTTGCGGCAAACAATTGTTTTCCAACAGTGCTTCTGGGAATGGACTTGGATGACGTGTCTATGAGACACGCTCTGGGAACCCTCTGATTTGGCAAATTTGTTCTGAAGGCTGGAGCATCGTGTGATCTGACACTTGGTCTGTTCCGGTTCAGGACAACAGAAATGAATAATGTTGCCAATGATGCCTAACAATATAAATGCTTTCCTCTATTCAATTACTTTTCTTGTCACTTGTAAAATCTTTACATTTATGACTCAAAAAATTAGCCCAGAGAGTATGTTGTGTTTGTGCAGTCAACTATGAAGGGTAAAAAGGACAACCTTATGAACAATTTCTTGAAACTTGACTTGGGGGAAATATAAATTGTTCCCCAATCTCTTATCTCTATGAATCAATTTTTTTTAATTTCAAGAAAGAGTTTTATTGATACTACAGTGCCAAAGTTCAATTCCCAACACTGCATTTAACTATTTAAAATAATGCCAGTTTATTTATATTTAAATAACATATTTATTTGCATCATTATATTTGCTACTTTGACATGGTGGTTTATTTAATATGAGATTTGGGCGAATTGATTAAGTATGAGAGAGTGTTTCCGTGAAGATAGAGAAGGACATATTTATGAAATTCTTTTTTTTTTTTTAAGATTTTATTTATTTATTTGACAGAGAAAGAGAGATCACAAGTAGGCAGAGAGGCAGGCAGAGAGAGAGGGGGAAGCAGGCTCCCTGCTGAGCAGAGAGCCCGACGCGGGGCTCGATCCCAGGACCCCGAGATCACGACCCGAGCGGAAGGCAGAGGCTTTAACCCACTGAGCCACCCAGGCACCCCTATGAAATTCTATACAGTGTCACGATCAAATAATCTCCTAACACTGAAAACCTCTACCTCTTGTTTCGGCCCGACTGGTATTTGACTGCAATTAAGGAGACCATAAGCAAGGCCAGCATTGGGTTCAGCATTTTAATAAAAATCAGTTCAGCCTAAAATCACTTGAGCCCAAATGACAAAAGTTGCATGGAAAATTAATTTTAGGGATTGCTTTAAGTCATGTGGGCTTCTTTAGGATAAAATTGCCAGAGGGGTGGGAAATATGAGTGTCAGTAATGATATTTGTTAAACAAAATGAAGAATAGCAGGGGCCTTGGAAGCGAAAGTGGAAGAGATGACTCTCTGAGGGTAAATTGCGCCAGGAGCTTTTAAGACAATCAAAGGATATCAGAGTATGGGGACAGATTAGATAAATCCATATACATTTCCATCCATCATTCCTTTGGGAAATGGAGCACATGTACACAAGAGGAAAAACTGGTAATCACAGAAGCAAACTTTTCAATAGCTCTGCTCTACTCATCTCAAATCCTGTCTGTGTGCCTCTCAGTCGGCACATTGCTTATATCAAAAATCCTAAGTGACATACATCTATAAAGCCAACGGAAGATGGATAAATGAATCCTTTTGAAAAATATAAAGGGGAGGATTCTAATTTATAAGCTACCATTTGTATAGTAGCATGAAAATGAGAGAAGTATAAATTTCACCAAGAATAAACGCCTGGGTGGCAGTCAGTTAAGGGACCTACTCTTGATCTCGGCTCAGGTTATGATCTCAGGGTCATGAGATCGAGCCCCACATTGGACTCTATGCTTAACACAGTGTCTGCTTAACACTCTGTCTCTCCTTCTCTCTGCCCTTCGTCCCCCATCTTTCTAAAATAAATAAGTAAATCTTAAAAAAAAAAAAATAAAGAATAAACTACTGATATATTCCACAACATGATGAGAACCAAAGATATCAGGCTGAGTAAAAGGAGAAGTACATTTTATATGGTTTTACTATGTGATTGGTATAAAGCTCAGGAATATGCTAAACTAATCAACCATGGAGGAAATCAAATCAATATTTGCAGTGTTTTATAACACAATAGAGTGGTAGGTTACATGGTGTATGCATGTGTCAAATTTCTTGGAATAGAGAATTAAATCTGTACCTTTCACTCACTATAAAGCCTATCTTTATTAAATTATGCATGGAAAAAATCTTGCAACATAGTTGAAAAAAATATCAAACCCCAGAGACAAAAGCATTTTTATAAAATATAAAAAAAAATAACGATTCATTCAACAAATATTTACTGGATGCCTTTCGAGTGACAGAAATTATTCGAAGCACTTATGATACATCGGTGAAGCAATTAGACAATGATCAGTGCCTACATTTTAGCAATTGAGAGAAAAATAGGAAAATAGAGAAAACATAAATAACTTTCATAGTTTAGAGGTAGAAGGTGATAAAAGCTGTAGAAAAGTGAAAAGGCCACAGCAAGATAAAGGGACTCCTGAGTGCTGGCCAGGAGAGCAGAGGGCTGGTCCGAATTTTAAATAGGGTGCCCAGGACAGGTCTCAGTGAGAAAATGAACTACACATCAACAAAGACCTGCAGTGGGAGAGGTTGTGTCCCATGTGAATATATGGGTAAATGGTCTTCAGGTGGGAATGTGCACAGAATGCATGAGGAAGAGCAGGGAGATCGGTGTGAGTGGCGCGGAGTGAGCCAGCAGAGCCAACAAGGAGGAGAAGTCAGAGACCGCTGAGTCCAGACCTGCAGTGCCTTGGACGTCAGCCTAAGAATCTTGGCCTTGGGTTGGAAGGAAATGGGAAGATTTTGAAGTTTAAAAGTATTGCTCTGGCAATTTGGTGATGAATCACGGTTGGGGGGACATGGAAAGAATGGAAATCTATTGTTAGCAAGTGATGATGAAAGTGGTCATATTCTGAATATAATTTGAGAGCAAAGCTTGGAGGATTTGCTGAGTAATTAGATACACAGTGTGAGCTAAAGAAAGAGGTCAAGCTGATTTTCAGTTTTCTGGTCTGTTGAAAGCTGTTGGTAGAGCAGATGAAAAATAAAGAGACAGATAACTGTAGACCACATACAGCAAGCCAAGATGAAGGCATAGCTCAAATGTGAGTTATTCCTATCCCACCAGCTTTGGTCATAATGGAAAAAAGAAGAGTAATCCATAAAGAGTAATGGATTTAAAGTAAGAAAATTTTTCTTAATTTTTTTAAAGTAAGAAAATTGTCTGTAACATGCAACACTGAGTGATAGTGATGAAATGATCTCACTTCACTATCCCTTACTTGCTCCTCAGTGAAAAGGTAACCACCTTCCAACTGCCTCCTTGATGACAATGACAGAGAATAAACAGAAAGATAAAGGAAAGCAAAGGTAGATCAGAAGTGGCTAGAATTGAAGTTATCTTGGTAGTCAACTCTAGATTCTTCCCCTAGCTAAAAAAAAAAAAAAAAGGCAAAACATCCTCTGAAGTATTCAAGACTGACGGCCCATTGAGAAGTAGGAAACAGCACCTTCAAGATGGCGCATTCCATAACTGTACTGCTGGGATTGTAATAAAGTTCTCAGATAGATCAACAAAGTACTGTCTTCGTATAATTTTTATTTCTGCGCTGAGTTTTATTTTAATGTCTACAGTGAGTAAGCATAATCTCCTTTATCTGACAAACACAAATATTTCAAAACAATCAGTATATTCATCTTGGCTTCCCTTTAGATTTCCATACCCTGATTCCCTCCAGTGTGCCTCATATACTCTTCTTTCTAAATCATCTATGGTCAGTCGGTCTGGTCTCATGGATGGACTCTGGGGTTGGTGCCAACTTGGGGCCAGTATGAATGAAGCTCTAAATGTTCTTGCACTAGTCTTTCTTTGAACCACATGTTCATTTACCTTGGGTAAATTCCTAGGAATTAAATACTGGGATCTTAAGGTAAGTGTATGTTTCCTTTCATAAAGTGTTGCCAGAACGTTTCTCAAAGTGGTTGTACTATTTTATATTCTCACCAGCAATGTATGAAACTTCCAGTTTGGGATGAAGCAGAGGTAGGGACTGACTGAGCACAACTAGGAGCAATGTTCTAGAGTGCTAAAAATGATGTATAGCTTTACATGAGTCTCGGTTGCACACATGCATGTTGTTAGTCAAAAGTCAGCAAATGTATGCTTTTATGCTCATTTCATCATATGTTAAATTTATATCACAGGAAAAAAACTAAACAAATACTAAACACTAGCTAATGATACACTTACTGAAATATTTAGGGTGACTATAACTAATATCTTCAATTTACTTCGTAATGCATCTAAAAAAAGACTGATGGGTAGACAGAGAGTTGGTTGCATTGATAGGTATCTGGTAAGCAAGTACATCAAATGTTAATGATAAAATTTTATGGTGAGTATACAGGTGGCCACTGTAAAAATGTTCTCAACTTCACCATATGTTCAAAATATTTCAAAACAAAATGCTTAAAAAAGAGAATAAAAAGGTAAAACATATACCTACCATAGGAACCTGCTATTCCACTCGTGAAATGAAGGCATATATCTATACAGAACAGTGCATGAATGTTCAAAGCAACTTTATTTGTAGTAAAAAAAAAAAAAAAAAAAATAGAGGCAACCCAGGGGTCCACCAGGAGGTAAGTATGATGAGCAAAAGGTGGTTCAACCATAGGGTGGTCTGCTGCTCAGAGTGAGAAGGAATGAATTGTCAGTACTCACATGGATGTATTTAGAATAATTCTGTTGTGTGGAGGAAGCCAGAGCAAACAAAAATAAGTACATATATATATAATTTATTTTAAATTTATATAAAATTTTAGAAAATGGAAACGAATTCCAAGTGATAAGAAGCAGAACAGTAGCTTTGTGGGGAGGAGGTGTGGGGAAGTAAAGGGGGGAGGGGAAGGAGAGGGAAGGCGAGGAGGATTACAAATGGAAACAAGGAAACATGGGGGCCTGATCCTGATGATGGTTTCGCAGTTATACACATACATCAAAACCTAATCAGATTTTACAGTTGAAATAGGTACAGTTTAGTGTACATCGAGTGCACTTCAATCAAGCTTTTTTAAATTCTCAAGAAAAAAAACTCCGTCATTCTTGAAATCATTTTCTGCTGTCAGGCAGATGTCATTTCGGCCATCTTTGAAATGAGTCACGAAGACCTAAGCACAGTGTTCATAGTGGAGAACGCAGTGTTGGTTTTCTCCTTGATCTATGTATTCTACTCCTATCCTACCAGTTTGCATTCAACTATTATTATTTGGGTAGTCCTGACATACTGTTAGTGTATAGTGTAACTAGAGCAAGAAAATCTCTTAAACCCTTTTAATGTTTATTTAAAATACATACTGCTATTAAACCAGGTCACATGCAATCATGCTGACTTGAACTTTGCAGGTGACTTTTTACTTCGAATGCAGAATCGACATCCTACATTACTCGGTTTGTCATATTGTAACATTTGTGGGCCTTTATGCTATAATCAAAGTATTAGCAACCTTCTGTGATTCCACTGCATAGAGACGACAACCGTTTTTTCTTTTTTCTTCTGATTCGCTATGGTGTGCATTTTCTCTCAGTGACTTTTTCTCTCCATAACTGGAAGCCTGCATCTCCCACTCCCCTTCACCCATTCTGCCTTCCTCCCTGCCATTGATGGTTAGCATCTTTCTACATTTCGTTTGTCTGCTCATTCAATTTTGGGGTTTTTTTGTAGATTCCACATATGAGTGAAATCATATGGTATTTGTCTTTCTCTGTCCGACTGATTTCACTTTGCATAAAACTCTTTAGGTCCATCCATGTTGTTGCAAATGACAAGATCTCATCATCTTTGATGGCTGAGTGATATTCCATTATATATATCCCGCATCTTCTTTATTCGTCTGTTTATGGACACTAGGGTGTGACAACTATTTTAAAGTGAATAAGTGACAGGCATACAGAATATAAAACTGACATCTCAGAAAAAAATTAAAAAGAAAATTTAAAAGAATAAAATTAAATCACTTTATGCAACATAAGGATGGTCTTTTACTATGAAGTTCATGATGGATCACTGTATTGCATGTTGTTCTCAACCTAATCTTTACATTTTGTTAACTGAAGAGTTTACTAACAGCCGTGATCACTGAATGTGCAGGTAATGATTATGTAATAGATAACTTCAATAAATGCTATTCCTTAAGTAAAGAAATGGTCTCTATTATGAATGTTTGCCATGTGACATGAGTTGAAACTGGCTTTCCATTTGTTCTTAGAATGTGATGGGTGCCATTTGTGTTATTCTTTGGTTATCACTAAACTTGCTGACGTTGCTAGTCTGTTCTTGTAACAGTCATTATATTTTTGTGTACTTATTTACACCCCAAGGCTATGTGGAGAAAATTCTGTGCATTCCTTATTAAATAACAAGACATATGGGTAAGATAAAAGTCTAGTTAATGGATGACTTTTTTTAAACAACATTAAGACAAAAGAAACAGTGGCTCAGAAAAGTTGAAATTGCTGCATTAAGCAGAGGACAAAAACTGTATAAAGAAAAATAGCATGCTTCTTGCTTTGGCAGATTAAAATAAACTAAAACTATAACATATGCATGAGCCATCTCTATGCAGAAAAACGTATTTATTTAGTGCTTCGTAGCACGGACAATGGTACCGCTCGTGACAAAATACCATACATCTTCTTTAAACTCATAAAAAGGCATTAAAATAATGGTATATTATTAAAATTCATCATATTTTAGAAATAAAATGTAAACGTAAACTGAAGTATGAATAAGTTCAGTTGAGCAAAAGTGATAATCTATGAGATAAAGAAATATAATGAATGAGTCCATCCAAAATTCAAGTCTGGTAAAAGAAAATAAATATTTATTTTTAGTGACAGTGCTCAAGTTAAAGTGCCTTTTATTCTAATTTTGATTGTGTGAGATGCTACTGCATAAGGTACAAATGAAGTTATAAGTTGTCAAGCACTCTTATTACCTAGTGCAGCTGATGGTCTACTAAGAGGTTCAAAGAGGTTCACTTACTATGTGACTGATGATATTTATGGGGGCGAATATCTTTTACTCTTTTGCCTTCACCATCAGCTTTCCATTAGGTCAATATGAATAATGATGAAGACATGCTAGGCTCTTTTCTGACTCCTAACTGGAGCACCTTTCAATAATCTTCATACCTAAAAGACCCCATATTTCTGGAACATCCCATGTTTAATAGAAAATGTGTCCTTTGTGTAAGCAGTTTTGGATGAAAATGTGTTTGTCATTTTCAAATAAAGCCAATATGCCAAAAATGCATACTATCAACTGAGTTATTTGTAACCACAGTTATATTTCTGTGGTACACTTCTAGCAAAAAATTCAAAATTATAATATGCGATGAATTGCATTAAAGAGGAAATTGTATCTGTCAGGTTCGTCATCTATCATATCTCTGAGCTGGCTGCTGTTTAAACCACTCAAAGACCAATACTGTATGGTTCATCCTTTCTGCAACAGATATACTAACCCGGTTCTCATTACCTGTTTACTTCATGGCTAAAAGTCTTCACAAGTGCCCTCTTCCTGATATTCCCTTTCGTTATTCTCAGGGAGCTGTAAGGAGGCAATGCAGAGCAGAGCCTACGAAGCTTTGTTAGATGTCCTAAGTAGAATAAGGAATTTTCCATCTTCTTTCTCAAGGGAAGAAAGGAACAAAGTGAGCTTCACCAAAAATTGTGTGATGTTAATCACTTCCATAATTGGACAATGAATTTTTCTTAGGATTAGGAAACTGTTAGGCAAACACCTTGTTCTGGCATTGATGAGGGTTCAAGACGGGGGCCCCCCACAGGTTATGCTACATACATATGTTTGCTTTCCTAAATTACAACTCAGTATCTTGAAGAATGCCAAAGTAAGAGCCTTAAGAACACTATGTCTCTGGGACACCTTTGTGCATAGAAATCATGAAACATCAGGACTGTGGGATTGTGAATGGGATATTAAGTGTGAAATCTTAATCATGAATTGAATGCTTTCCTTGGGCTAAAATGGAAAAAGGATGCTTTCTCTGGGTCCACTTTGTTATCCGGATTCTAAGTGCAATTTTAGTAATAAAGACATTGGAGGTGGGGGTTGTAGGGAAATAAAATGTGACTCATTAACTACACTCCTCAGATAGGAAACCCATTAAATGGTCTGTGATATGTCATGCAGTAAATTAAAGAATGTAGTAGAAACATGGCCCATCTGGTTTTATTACTCATCCTGTCACACGTGTGATTAAATCAGTGAACCACATTTAGAACCAAAGGGTAGGAAGGAACACAGAACAACTGTCAAATAAAATGGTGGGAAGTCACCATGGTTGTCGCTGTCCTTTGTGTGAATTAGAGGTGGGCACCTTGTTCGGTAGCATGCTGTCCCGCTAAATAGATAGATAGACTCGTGGATGCCAGACTTTCTCATTTAATAGATGGAAAGTACCCACAATCTAAAATTTTAGCTAAGGGCACAGGTTATTATGAGAAAAGTGCTTAATAATCCATAAATTCTTCTCTACCATTTGTGGTTCTATTAAAAGACTGCAGACAATGAGAAAAAGTAGATAATAGTCTAAGAGGATTATAAACACTGAACATTGGAAGGTCAAAGTACAAAAAGGTCACGGACGAGCACTGAGCTTGGAAAGGCATCACTGGAGAGCAAATAAGCATGTCGCATGGGGGTCAACTTCATTCCCCGTGAAGGAAAGGCATGGGTGGCAGATCAGAGATAGAAGTATGGGAGAACATTTTAAAAATATAAATAATCCAGTTTGATTAAAAAATGCACATCAAAATGTAGAAGATCACAAAGAGATCCAAGATCTTTGTGATCCAAGGTCACAAAGAACACCGAATTTCTAGTGAAGCTGTTGTTTTCTTTATTCCATTAATAATAGAGGGTTTTTGGAGGTTTTCAGGAGAGAAGTGACACAAACATAATTGAGCCTTGAAATGATTCATCTTGGGTCAAGAGAGGAGATAACCTAAGACTATTTTGCAATCTTCCAGGGGAAACATAACGAAGATCAAGCTTCTAAGGATGGCAAGAGGAAGTGAGGGAAGGAACAGATGTAGCGGGACTTTATGAATGAGAAAATGCAGGACTGGTGGGTGCGCAAAACTTGGACATGACTGAAAATCAAACTGACTGAGAAGGGGTGTTGCATTAGTATCTGGTGATAGAAATAGGGAAATGGGGATTAGGAAATTGGTTTGGGAGAAATGATGACACTGATTATAGGTAACTCTGTTGTAGGCTAAAGAATGCAAAAGAAACATCCTAAGTGGTTTGCAGAGTAAGAGTTTAGGCTCTGGAGGCTGATTGCCCGCATTCAAACTTGGGCTCCAGGGCTCACTGGCCGTATAACCCCCAGCAAATAATTGACCTTGTCTGTGCCTCACCTGCCACTTCCTTAAGATTAAGAACAATGATAGTATCTATTTCATGTTTCTCTGGTTGTGCTTTTTGAATTTTAAATGGGTTAATGCATGCTAAGTCCTTCAAATAATGCCCAGCTCAGAGTAAGCCCTCAATAAATGCCAGCTATTAATATCGCCATCACTTCTTAGCTGGGATTTAACCACCTTTTCCTTTAACATATTTTTAGATCTAACTTGCTTCTCTCTTACCAAACCTACACTACGTATCCTTTGTAAAAATGGAAAATGATTGATCATATTGCTCTCCAATACAGCCCTGAATATAAATTATTCTCTACACCTCCTAACTGTGATATTTCTACTTTTTAATAAACTCTGTGACTTTTTTTCCTTGTACACAAAACTAATCTAATAGAATACAATTCCCTCAAACTATCCATATAACTACTAATGCTTATTGCTCAAAAATATGCCTCAAAGCTTTATAATATACTCCAGTATTTTATGCGAATAAATAATACCTTTGGTGCAAAAGTAATTCCTGCAAAAATCATGTTTAGTAAAAAGCCTATTAAAACAGAGAGATTTTTCCTAGAAAATGAGAATTAAAAAGGACGTAGATCACTTACATATACACATTGATTGCATTAGGGAGCTGGAAAAATGACTCGTGTTCTATATTCCTACACTCTATACTCTTAGGTGTTTGTCCCATGTGTAATTAGCTCTGTGGCCACATTGGTTTTTATGCATATACAGATCCCTCTTCATAATCAATAAGATGTCACATCTCAAAATCACAAAACTAATACAGCTCTTCTATTGTATTTTTTCAATAAAATCCAGGCCCTTCATCACTCTTGATACCCACACAGAATTTCTATTGATGTTGCTAAGAGATGTGCACATGAATCAAGCCTACTAAATGACACATAATAACTAGGAGTCTAAATTGCTCCAGGGATTAGTAATGGGCCTCTGACCTACAGGTCAACAATTTGAATCCAGACTCAGTTAATAGTAGCTAAAAATTGCTACAATCTGATGTCTGATTGACAGCCAATGAAAGGGGACCTACAGTCTCTGTGGAATTCCGAGTTAACAGGTGCCACAGCAGAATCCCCAAAACAATGGCCAAGTTAAAAGGTCAAATATTAAATGGGTGTGGAAATCTAGCTACTTTTGATCAGTAGAGGAAGCCTCTGCAGGACTTACTGGTATGTTGATGGAGCAGTGTATCCTTCCCATTTCACACGCACGAGAGACCTTTTCCCTCTGTGACAGCGTCAGCAGACAGCACGGCAACATAGCAACTGAGAAAATCAAATTGTGTATATACTGAAAAAATGTCTGTGTGCCTCCGGGTTTATATGAATTTCATTTTAAATGTAACTTCTATAATAGAAAGAATGTGGTATTTGCATAGAACTTACATCGATGTACAAAAGTTAAAGCTTTTCTTTGCGTGCACACATACACTCCCCGCCCTCCTCTTCCCCTCCCCAACCGCCACACACAAAACTGAAATGATGAAAAGAAGATCCTTCACAGGTTAAAAGTGAATGAATGCTGTCTCTGTTATTTAATGAAAACTTTCACAGTTACTACATTTTCCTATTGATGTTATAATAAAGGTTTCCTTCACAGGTGAGAGTCTCACTTTGTATCTCTTAAGAAATATCTCAGTGGTGTTATTTTCATAGTGTTGCATTATAGGTAATCACAATGAGCATTGTTATATCTTATATAGAATGAGTATTTTCAAGTATTCATTGAAAGCTGTGTATATCCATGTGTTGATAGAGGATCATCAGATCAAACTTTTCGTAATAACATGGGAAGGTAACTCTGTATCACTCATCTTTGGAAGTCAGGACATTCACAGGGTAATTGCAAATTTCTAATGCAAACTTAACTTTTAATCGATGCGAACATATGCACAATAAGACGAAATTTGCAAAAATACGTGATTATTTTTCAAGATATCATGATTGGGAGGAAATTATGTATATAAATCAGGGAATATCTGCAACTGGAGAGTATTTTCAAACAGTTGGAATATAAAATGACATTATGTATCACAAGAAAGTTAGAAACTTTTACCTTGTAACTTTTGTCTTGTGCAGACCTAAAATTATTTCACAATACAGACTCTTAACAACTTTACACCATTTCCTGATTATGCTTGGGACTGTAAGTTTATAAGCAAGCTATTTTTACATGGTCTCTACCCCTTTCTCATAAATATGTTTCGTTAAAAAAGAGAATCCAAAAGTAGGAACTGCCCATTTTAAAATTATCCATGTTTATATCTATGATCAAAATAAAGATCTGTCATCTATTTGAAATTATTCAACTAATCTAAAGAGTCCCTTGGCATCCTGAGTATATGACGACTTGGCGAAACATTTTCTGTATTATAGTGGTGAAAAAGAATGAAAAAAAAAACATTAAGATATAACATGTTTGAAAATTTAAGTTCAGTAATATTTCTGGCTTTACCTTGTTTTGATTACTCCTCAAAGCATATTAGAAATGACTCACTTTACATTTTTACAGTGTCCTAAATCATCTTTGCTTTGCTGACATAAAAACTCTTTGCTTTCCTTCTTCTTAATGAGATGATTTATTTGTAGAAAGACCAGGAAGATAAGCCCACAGATGCTATGCCCCCCATGCTTTATAAGTGGTTTGCAAAAGGTCAGATGCCATTGACCTTTCAGATGACTGGAATAGCTAATCTTACAAAGAGGCCACTTTTCTATCCCTGACTGAATTGAAGATTGCCTTTCTCAACTAAAGCAATGTGAGTGGATGACTGTTAATATGTTCTGTAACCTGATTATTTTTAACATCTAGAAATTTTAAAAATCTTCAGCCCTAATATGAACCTTTCTCTTCCTGACAATAGGTGATATTTTCTGCTGAAGATAAGTCACTTGCGAATGCAAACAGATTATTTTTTGAAGTACACAAATTCAATAGTAGCACCTAATGCTTAGGCAGGTTCCCACTTGTTACTGTGTATTTCTTTTGATGTACTTGTTCATTTAACCTAAACTCCACCTCGTTTCAGAGAGGCTTTAAGGTGAACTATAGAAACATATATATTATGATAAGAAAAATAGCACAAATTCAGAAGGCAGATAAAAAAATGACAGTCAAAAAGGAAAATGAAGCAAGCAGGCATGGCAAACTTACAAGCATGTCAGTGATAAAAGGCTTGGTGTATGTATAATGCCATATATGTGTTCGTGTGAGTGCACACACACACACACACACACACACACACACACACACACACTGTCGGCACAGGGTAGCAAAGCCTTCTCAGCTCTCAGTTCTAGGACACACTAATTCTCTGGGCCTATTTTAAATGGGATATTCAATGACAAAATTGGTGACATTCTCAACAATATCACAATGCTAAAGCCACTAACAACCTCAGAAACCATATCCTTGGAAGAAGGTGAAGGTGTACTTACTCAGCTTGGCTCCACTCACCGAGAGCTGCTCTGCGGACAGGAAAAGAATTAAAGCTCCAATATACATTTTATTGATGATCAGTTAGATGAAAGTTTAAAATCCGGCCTGATAATTCTTAAACCTTCGTGGGCTCCAGAATAAGCTGAGTGAGGCTCAAAGACATTGTTGGGCAACACTTGCAGATTCTAAGTAGGTGAGAAGAGGGATGTTGTTGAACACAAGGAATGTGTTCAACAAGCACCATGAGACTCTGAAGCAGGGCTTTGGAGGACCGACTTTGAAGAAACACTGACAAATGGGAGGGATGATCTCAAACCTGCCATCCAGTCTTCCAGAATATTGTTTCTAGCAACCAGAATTGGATATTTTAGGAAAAAATGTGGGTTGAGGCACCTGGGTGGCTCAGTGGGTTAAAGCCTCTGCCTTCGGCTCAGGTCATGATCTCAGGGTCCTGGGATCGAGCCCCGCTTCGGGCTCTCTGCTTAGCGGGAGCCTGCTTCCCTCTCTCTCTCTGTCTGCCTCTCTGCCTACTTGTGATCTCTCTCTCTGTCAAATAAACACATAAAATCTAAAAAAAAAAAAAAAGATAAAATAGAAGTATTTGGGAAAAAAAAAAGAAAAAGGAAAACCTGGGTAACAATTTTCAAGTTACAGTCTGGGAAATGGGGACCTTATAAATTAATGAAGGCTTGATACAAGATCTGTAATAGGAGAATAACAATCCAAATCAGAGAATGTAATTTCCTACTTTTTTCTTCTCAGTCACATCTGGAATATTAGGTTTGCATGGGTGCCATAATTATGAAGGATATTGATAATTCATTCCGTATACTCCATGAAAGTTTTCTGTCCAACACAACAGGACTATGGTCTTGTGCATATTTCTGGAATTGAGGCATGTCCTTAGAGGCAAACAAAAGGGTGCAATACGGAAGGTGTTACTCAAGATGCATGTACAAGTGTGTGCAGATTTCATTTCAGAACTATGAGCTCTGGAACCAGATTCACTGGATTTAAAACATGGTTTGGCTGCTTAATAGTTATGTAGGCAATTTCTGTAATTTCTCTGTACCTTAGTTTCCCCATCATTAAAAATGGGCATATTATTAGTACCCTTACTTCATAAGGTTTTTATGGGAGAAAGTATTTTATATATGTGTTGGGCTGAGAATATTTCTTACCATATAGTAAGCATCCAGTTAAATTTATGTAATATCTGTTAAAAGCTTGAGAAAAATATTAGCCCATCATCTTAGTAAGTCTGATAAGGCAAACTTTTCATGGTTCATTTTAGGAACTATCCTGAGCAGTTTCATATGTATTTGCCTTCTCAATTTAGAATAAGATTTAAAGAGTGTTATGGACCAAATATATACCACTTGGCTGCTTTACAGTTTGAGTTACTTTAATAGGTATTCATTCATTCTGACTTCAGGTCAGCATGTGTTACTTATCTGACATCTTGCGTCATTTTAGGAGCCATAACAACAATGAATAAGTCAGAGTGCTTATCATTAATTAGCTTTAACTTACAATTTTAAAGATTAAATTGGCAAGTGAATGCAAAGTTATTTAGCAATATGATACAATAGATGTAAGCACAGGGTGTTGAAGAAGCGTATGAGTGTAGGATTGAAGCTCCATTCATGAGGTAGAGGCTGGGGCTGGGGGGTGTCCGTGAAATCTTCTTGAAGAAATGATCCTCTTGTGAAAACCAGAGCCTGTTGACTCACTGGATGAAACCCTCGAAGCATGGTCACAGACTGAGGAAGAGTACAGCACACTTGAGTGTGACAAAAGCAGACTGTGCAAGGTGGGGAATAGAGGAAAATGGTGATGAAAATTTAGATGGGGGCTCAGATGGTGAAGAGTATTGCAAATCTGGCAAATAAGTTACCATTGAAAGAATTAAGTTATGAGATTTCAGCCTGAGAAAGTGAAAGTTCTGCAACCTATGAAATATAAAAAGGTTATCATAACACCAAAAGTAATTAGAAAATCATGGTGAGCAAAGGACAAAAGCACTGAGATCAAGTGTCACTAAGTTTGAGTCCAGATCCTGTCACCTCCACGTTATGAATTTAGTTAACTCATTAAAAACGTATTGAGTACCTACCGTATGCAAGACTCTGTACTAGGCTCCAGTGAAAACAATTCTAAAGAGAAGGAGGGTAAGGAAGAGGAGCAGGAAGAGAAGGACCTGAAAGAGAAGAGTAAAGGAAAGAAAAAACAAGCTTTGATCTCATAGAGTTTGCATTTAACTGGTAAATGCCACCATCGCTTTATCAAACTATTACCCTATTGAATATATAATTACAATTGACACCTGCACTAGAAAGTAAAGAAATGAATAGCAAAGAGATTAGGAAAATCTTTCAAGATGAAAGGGAAATTGAGCACACATCTGAAGGATGACTAAAAGTCAATTTGGCTAAAGGAGAAGTGGCACAATGTGGAGCTATATAATGAATAATTCAAAACGAATGAAAATGCTTTCTGGTGGAATTTATAAACATGTTTTATTGCAAAATAATAGCTGTCCGTTGTTTTAACTTCTCCAACAATATACAAGAGAATAAAGAAGAAATTATAAATCACTCAACACTGCAAATCTCTATGGTGGTCATATTTTAATGATAAATATACTTTCTTTAATGTATTTTTGATTGAATTATCAAAAACTATTGAAGGTGAGATTTTTCCTTTATGTAAAAGCTCAGCTCATAAATTAACCTGTTACTCTTGCAAATAAAATCTGAGTTTCCAGGATCAGAGACAAAGGACGTACTACTATTGGTGCGGCAAGTAATGTGAGCATGATGACCGTGTCAGTTCCCCAAGCCCAAAGCCTCACGGGGATAATACAGTTGGACCTTAACAGAAGCCTATAAAAGAAGAACACTGAGCTTGGGAGATTCACCACTTGTGTAACAAGCAGAAGTTTATTCTTTGTTCAGAAAGAAACTGTACATCTGCAGACCGAATATCTCAGGATTTCTCGCTGCAAACACAGCCTTAAGCAATGGTCATTTGTGACGACATGGGTGGACCTCGAGGATGTTATGCCAAGTGAAACAAGCCAGGCAGAGAAAGACAAATACTGCGTGGCATCACTTCTATATGGAATCTAAAGGGGAAAAAAATGTCAAATTGATAGAAACAAAGAGTAGAAAAGTGATTGCCAGGGGCTAGGAGACTGAGGAAATGGAGAGACATTGGTGAAAGTGTACAGACATTCTGCTAAGATGAATGAGGTCTGAAAAAAAAAAAAAAAAGAAAGAAAGAAAGAAACACAGAAAAAAAAGAAAAAGAAATAGCCTGGTAAAGAGCAGGCAAGGCTTTATATTCTTGGCATCCCCAGTAGAAATGTGTCAGGGTGACAGGGTCTAAGGCAGACTGCCTCATTCAACGTGTATCTCATGGGGACACCAAAATGGGCCAATGGGCAGAGATAATATATGCATTTAATTACTTATATTCTTGAAGAAAAGAATAACAGTAGAAAATTGGCAATATTTTGGTCATTTAAGTGTTAACATCTAAGCATACTTGATTGGTAGCAATAGTAACTTCTAATATTTTATTCTGAAATTAGAACATGGTCTGTATTTTGAGGCAGGTGGGTTGCACTCAGTCTAATGGCAGCGGTTACTCATCATTATCTAATATGATGTGGAAAGCATTGAATATTATAATGATAAAACATACCTAACGTATTGCTGTTGGTTGAATTGTGTCCTCCAAAAAGACATAAAATCTTAATACCTAGTATCTGTGGATATGACTTTATTTGGATTTAGTTGTTTTTTTTTTAATATGTAATTAGTTAAGATAAATTCAGATTGGATTAGAGACCTAAATCCAATGACTGGGGAATTTATTAAAAGGCCATGTAGAAATACAGAGACACAGACACGGGAAGAATGTTGTGTGATATATAGAGACAGAAACTGCAGTGCTATGTCTACAAGTCAAGGAATGCCAAGGATTGTCAGTAACCACAGAAACCTAGGAGGGGCAAGGGAGGATTCTCCTCCAGAGCCTTCCAAGAATCCCGGCTCTGCTAACACTGTGAGAGAATAAATTTTTGTTCTTTTAAGCCATTGTGGTAGTTTTTACAACAGCCCTAGAAAGCAGTATACATATAAATATGATCTTTTCCTTCCATTCCAATAATCAAATATGTATGAATGCTATATACCAATACATATATACACAGACTTGTATAATGGATGCCTGCCTTTGTTTGGGTGCCCCCCAAAGCTGACACTGAGACAAGGATTTAGGTGCAACCACTGTTCTTAAGAAATGATCCCAGGAAGCATGGGGACATAAAAAAGAGAATGCGGGAATATCTGAGAGGCTAAAGGTAAATGATAAGGTTACTACTGGGGGCATCCGGTAGTCAGTTCCATGGCTGTCTGACCTTTTCTGTGAAAGCCTGGTAGAGTTTGTGCAGAGGGTCTGCAGGCGGTTGTGAATTCCCAGTATCTCTCTTAGCCTAGGGATTTTGCCCTGTCCCACCAGTCCATACTCAGCCTTGGCCAGTTTGGCCCCTATTGTAGCTGAGCTTTGGTCAAGGGCATCGTGCTGCATCTACAAAAGGTGAATACACGCTCAAGTCCCCTCTGTCCCTATAGGCACCATATCTTTTAGATTTTCTACCTGCTGCCTTCTTTGCAGTCTCAGCCCTCTGATAAGTTTGAAAAAAATATCATGAATTTTCCGTTAGTTTGAGTCTTTTCTATCATAGGTGGACTCTACTCCTTCAACTTTCTATATCCCAAGATATGGAAGCCACAAATCCTAGACTCCACTTTAATATATTCCATAATTGCATTTTAATTTCTATTAGGTTGTCAGTTACAAAATATCCTAATGCCCCCCCAACATACAATTTAAAAGTAAGTTAATGTGCATCAATGGGTAACAGTTGCATTGTATCAAGTAATTATTTTGCAAATTAATCTTGAAAATCTGATTTCAGTCCTGTTTGGCCCTAAAATTTCTTCTAGATTATGAAATTTCAGTAGTTTTTTCTTTATAAACCATGATTTATGCCTTCTATTTAAGTCCATCATGTCCTCCTACACTTTGTCTAGAAGCTACGATAATAACTATCCTTCTATAGACATTGATATGCCAACTTGCCGTGCAAATAGATTCTAAGGAATCTAGAAATAGAAAGACAAAAAAAAATTGTTTCATATTCACATACATCTTACGAGAACACTATAACTGTATATTACTACTGACAAGAAATTCAGTTTTAATTTTTTCACTAACACAATTTATCCACATGCCCTGACCTAGGCACACACCAGTGCCACCACTGTTCATGTGACAAATACACAAATGTTATGAAATATGTTTCTCCATTAAGGTTTCTAGTGGCCCTCAAAGTACATTTGGCCTTTCTAAATACATATACAAGTATGGAAGAATTTCTGTGACATGAAAGTGTGATTATAGTGGGCTATCAGACACCAAGGTTTTAGCAGGAGAGGAGGGAAGTACATTAACTAGATGTTTCTACGCAAACATCAGAAAGTGGACATGAGTTCCATGGTGTAACTTGGCAAAGTCCCCTTATGAACTCTCAAACTTCCCCATTTGTCCCAAATAACTGTTAACAAGATTGTATAAAATAATAATAATAATAATATAAACACTAAA
Organism: Potos flavus; assembly: GCA_028534135.1. Taxonomy (NCBI): domain Eukaryota; kingdom Metazoa; phylum Chordata; class Mammalia; order Carnivora; family Procyonidae; genus Potos; species Potos flavus. The sequence continues at coordinate 6,710,567 of CM052883.1, forward strand.
AAAGTCAATAACAGTCTTTGCTATCTTAATTTATTATAAGAAACATATATTTAATCTCTCATTTCTGGCAAAGAGCTCCTAAAACCCTTGAGATTTACTAAATAACAAGATTGATTAAAGTGTCTTGATATTCATAACAAACCTCTTTCAACACATCCTAATTTATGTTAATCAGGTGACTTTTGGAAAGCACCTAACATTGAGGGCTGATTGGTTGATCCAAGCAAGTGATTAGGGGGTTGGAACTTATGGTATCCCCACCTCCAAATTTCTGGGGAAGGGTGTGGGGCTGGAAATTGAATCAATCATTAATGGCCAATGATCCAATAAATCATGCCTATGTAACAAAATCTCCATAACACCCCAGAGGGTGGGGTTTGGAGAGTTTCTTTGTTGGCAAACTAGAACACCACCACGTGGCACCGACCGAGGCCCTAACTCCGTGGGGAACTCCTTTGTTCTAGACCTTGTTGTATATATCTCTTCATCGATCCTTTAATAACCTTTGTAATAAACCAGTAATTTAGAGAACAAATGGGTTTCTTGAGCTCTGTGAATCACTCAAGCAAATTAATTGAACCCAAAGAGGGGGTTGTTGGAACCTCCAATCTATACCTATTTGGTTAGATGCACAGATGACAACCTAAACTTGCAATTGATATCTGAAGTGGGAGAGAGAGGGGCTCTTGTGGGACTAAGCCCTTAACCTTGCAATCTGATACCATCTCCAGGTAGATAGGGTCAGAAGTGAGTTGAATTGTAGGACACCCAATGTAGGACAATTCTGGTGCCCAGAATCGCTTGGTGGTGTGGGGCACACAATGGAATTTGCTGTCAGAATTGTACATTCAATATTACTCCTTATTCTCAATATCAAGGATATATACGCCTCTTGCTTAGAATTTACAAGTTCACAGGAAAAACTTCATTTTAAATTCAATAATATATTACCTAGATATATCATTTGCTGATTTCATGAATATTCGATAAAGCCCTACAGTCTCTTCAAAAATTCCTGGGGCATCTGGGTGGCTCAGTCTGTTAAGTGTCGAACTCTTAGTTTCAGCTCAGGTCACAGTCTCAGTGTCTTGAGATCAAGCCCTGCATTGGGTTCCTCGCTCAGTGGGGAATCTACTTCAGATTCTCTCCTTCCTTCTCCCTCTGCTGCTCTCCCCGCTCACTCTCTCTCTCTCAAATAAATAAATGAATCTTTAAAAAAATTCCTGAAGCAGGTATTTTTTTAAATTATTATTTGAGGAAAAACAAAACAACAAAACCAAATTCTATATTTTGAAAAATAATTTTACTGGTTAGTAAAAGACTTTACATGAGAATAGATACAGTATCTGTAGATATATTTTTCAATTACAATATAGTGCAAATTAATAGCGTATGATGACTAAACACAAAATTTTTGTTAATATTTTACTGTATAGTAAAAATTCAATTATTATCTGGATTAATATTTTTTCACCATTAGCTCATTTTTATAACACAAATAATATAAATCTTGTTCATTTTCAAGAATATGAAATTTTTATCTTCTTAATTTATTTTATCCAGTTTTAGTTGTGCAAAAATAGTAATTTACAAAATAACAGTTAAACTTCAAATAGCAGTATTGACAGATAATAGTGTGTATATTTTTTAATAGTGTGCATATTTTAAATATTGATTGGGTCTTAGGAAAAGAAAAGTAGACACAGATCAAGAAAAAGCTTATGTTTTCTCCTCAACTGAGAAATAACAGAGCTCCTGGGAAATTCAGCTTTACCCTAAATCAAGAATTAAATGCAAGCCCTGTAACTATTTGATCCATAATGCTCATTTTAGCTTTATTTGGTAAATTGATCAAGGAACACATAGCAATACTGTCCAAACATCTTTTTTATTTATAATTATTTGTGATTTTATGTAAGAAAACAGTGAAGAACAGTCTGCCTCAGACTCTTAAGTTTAGCCACTACGTTAGAAAACAAAGCCCAGATTCCTTCCAACTGTCAGGAGCTTGCCCTCTCTCATTCCCTAAGAGGCTTTTACGCTGAACTTCCACTGATCAGAAAAGAAAGTTTAGAAAATTGTATTATTTTTAATGTTAGAAAGTTCTCCTTTTAGACATCTATTAAAACATTGGCATAATGTGGTTCAGATTTCTGAGTACTATATATAGTTGTCATTTTTTGAAAGGTCTTTGAAAAGTTAACGGGTAGGGAATTGTTTGCTGAATTTTGTGACCTATTATTTTTATCCATTCAAACAATATAGTTTCAAACTACTTATTACTTAATTTATTTTTTTATTTTTTTAAAAGATTTTATTTATTTATTCATGAGACACAGAGAGAGAGAGAGGCAGAGGGAGAAGCAGGCTCCCCACTGAGCAGGGAGCCCGATGTGGGACTCGATCCCAGGACCCCGGGATCATGACCTGAGCCGAAGGCAGATGCTTAACCATCTGAGCCACCCAGGTGCCCCTACTTATTACTTAATTTAAAGGTGTTAGCAAAGCCCCTATACATGTTATCATTATATTATTTGTGTTGGGGTAGATACCAAAGAACAATGAGATCTGTGCTGCTTATTCATTAGGTTGAGGAGAAATAAGTAGGACAGTTTCCTCGGGTAGTGAGATGTACTTCAGAATGTGCTAGGTACAGTAACGGAGGTAGAGACAACAATGACAGTTCCCAAAAGGAAGCAACCCCCTCCCTTTGAGGATCAGAGAATGTATCATGGCTGAGATATCATCTGATTTCTGTTCTAACGCATTTGTAGAATCCTGACAAGTAGAATTAGTGCAAAGTATTTTACAGGAATGAGAAACAAGATGAGCAAAGCCAATTAGCTAGGAAAAACAGATGAACAGTGTGGGTTCAGAGATTAGCTGGGTTTGGTTGGAGCAGACAAAAATTTAGAACAAATTAGTGGGAAATGAAGGTGTTTGAGGATAGAGATGATTGACAGCAATGTCTCTACCACTGCCTGAATCTGGCTATCTGTTCCTTTAGTCTGAAGTGCTGAAAAGTAACCCAATTTCCCTCTTTCCACTGTGATTTCTTTATAATTTCTTCTTCATGTTTTCACTAAAGGGATAATTCTAAATTACAAAGGTAAGCACGTCTTCGGTTATTTATTATCTAGTCTACACTCCTGACAAATAAGTCTACTGCCATAGCGCACTTTGCGAGACCCTTCCAAGCCCCATAACCTACACCTGCCTCATACCATGCGTATGGTTTCTGGCCAGAAAGCTGCCTTGACCTTCTGCGCTCCATGGGATGTATCTCAAAGTTACTTAGAGTTTCTCTAAAATTGTGTTTGGCACATTGACTTGTTTACCATTCTGGATAATAGGCTCCACAGGACTGAGATCATCTCTGTCATTCTCTCATCCTAACACCTTGCACGTGACCGGTTTTAGGCACATATATATTGGTCAGTATAAAATAGATAATAAAGTGCTTTCACTACTTTTCTATGTTAAGTGTGAACTCTGGTGTGTAATTTTCATTTTCAGCTCTTCTCAATTTAGATTCACCACGTTTCTTGTGCTCAAGAGCCACAGTTGCACAGAGTGGGTCTTGGAAAAAAAAGGGTACAAGCAACAAGGTGATGTGTAGGTAGCCTGTACTGAAAATTTACCAAGTGTGGTGCCTGAGTGGCTCAGTCCATTAAGGATCTGACTATTGGCTTCAGCTCAGGTCATGATCTCCCATTATGGGATCGAGTCCTGAAAGGAGCCCTACGTTGAGCCCTGCATCAGGCTCCACACTGAGCATGGAGTCTGCTTCAGATTCTCTCTCCCTGTGCCCCTCCCCTGCTGGCGTGCACTCTCTCTCTTTTTTTATCTCTCCCTAAAATAAATAAATAAAATCTTTTTAAAAAGTTACCAAGTGATAGTGATTTTCAGTTTTTAAAGCAATCAATCGGCCCCAATTCTCCAATGACTATGTTTAATTTTTGATAAGCACTTCTTAAAATATTTTATTCTGTGGTTTAATGTATGCAGACAATATTGCTGATCCCCTGAGAACATGGTCTATTTCTGTAAAATATCACTAGTTCAATGATCTTGGCTCAGACAAGATGGTTGATGACGTGCAGACGGAGATTGCTCGATATTTAATTTCCTACCAGTAACTCCTAGAACTTTCCTGGGTACTCACTGAATATTTTTTAAAAAGAGATGGATTTCAAAGACACTTCTTTCTACCTCTGGAATTCCATCCTCAGCCAGCATTATCCAGTCCGTAGTTAATTTGAAGACAGCCCTATGAGAAAGCATTGAAAAGGAATTTAGAGTGGTGGAAGGTTTGTAGCATTGTTCCTCTATCACCCGAAGTCTGAAAATGAGGAATCTTCTCAATGAGAGTGATCCCTGAGATATGCAGCTTCAGCTGTGTGCTATAAGGAAAATAATTGTTTTTGAACACAAAATTCATTTGTGTTCAGAATTGCCTCCCTCACGGCTCGCTGCTGAGTCTAAACTCATTATTAATCACTTAATGAACTTCATTCTCTAAAACCCTTCTGAAGTCAAGCTTTTCAACAGGATTTCTTGTTTTGGTAACCCCCGGAAATTTTTATCACACTTTCTTAGAATACTGGGTGTATGAGTTTACTGAGTTTGCCTATGAGGGCACCTTTGGGAATTGCACGTGATACCACCATATGCTAAGACAAGGAAAGAGGAAAAATACGCTTCTTAGATGCTCCTGGAATAGACGCCCTAACGTGGGCCCATTATTCACTGAATTCGGAGTCAGCAAACTTTTCCTCTAAGAGCCGTGAGTCTTCCCAGGCCAAGGAGCAAAATCAAGGATATTATGTAGGTACTTATAGAACAAGAGACAAAAACAAAGTTTCACTTTTTTTTTGGAAATTTACATTGAGTGAGATTTTTTTGTAAAACATATCCGCTAATGAGAAGAATAGACTTGTTTTGAAGGGGATAACATTTCATTTAGCTAGGGTTCAGAATCGGAGTTCCCAGTAATCAAATCGATCACTAGTGTTCATGGATAAAAACACACTCTTAGCTCATTGTTTGCAAAGCCATTGGTGGTGCAGCTCTGGCCTGTAGGGAACGATTTGCAGATCTACAAACCAGAGGAGAACCAGAGGCACCTGGATTCCTTACTCTGTGTGTGTGTGTGTGTGTGTGTGTGTGTGTGCGCGCGCGCGCGTGCATAATTGTGTGTGTGGGAAGCCCGTAGTTGACATGAAATCACTGAGTGTGGAAAGTATTTTGTCATATCTTTTTTAAAGATACTCTTTTGAAAGAACTGGTGCTAATCTTCACCACTGCAGCGAGAAGATATTTTCAAAGAGCTGCATTCGTTTTCTGTTATTACTGTAACAAATTACCACAAACTCAGTGGCTTAGAAGAACACAGATTTACTATCGTGCAGTTCTGACGGATGGAAGTCCAAACTCAGTCTTGATTGGGCTAAAGTCAGGGTGTCAGCAGAGCCGGTTCCTGGGGGGCGTTTTAAGGGGAGAGCCACTGGCTCGCTTTTTCAGCTTGCGGAGATGACTGGGTTCCTCGATGCAGGACCCCTTCCTCGCACGGCTCCGACTTACCCTCTGCATCAGCCCCTCTCCTGTCACCAACTGATCATTCTGTCAGCCCCATATAAGGATCCCCGTGATCATATCAGGCCCAGCTGGAGAATCCAGGATAAAATGATTTCAAGATCCTGAATTTAAAATCCTCACATCCGCAAAATCCTTTTTACCCTGCAAGGTCATATGTTCACACTTTCAGGGGATGAGGACATCCTCAGCCATCCTTCAGCCCACCATGATACCTTTCTGCATTTTATGCAAGGTGCTGGTTATTTTTTTTTACTTAATGGGTTTCCCTGGCTTTCCTCAGCCAGATCAGATTCCTCAAGTTCACTAAAGATTTAAATATTCATCTCTTTTAATCTATACAGGCAGTTCACAGAGCAGTAACATAGCTGTCCGATATTGTATTCCTGAGTACATAGAAGTTCCATACTCGTTTTCTTATTGAACTATCAGAACAACCTAGTGAGGTATGTGTTACTTCCTCATTTTACTTTCATATGGCCTTTCGAGGTCAGCTGACCGCAGCTACTAAATCTGTTTGAATAGCAGCGGGTAAGGGCAGTCCTCCTGATACTTCCTTGAAAACACAGTCCTCTTCTGAAATAATCCCAGCTGGAACAACGTGTTTGAGAAATCAGTGAAGAATGAATGTCATTGTTTCTTTCCAAATCAAATGCAGGAAATCAAGCGTATGAAAATCATATTCCTCCCTCATCTTCTGAATGTAGATTAAGAAATGTTTATAGAAATAATTATGTAGAAAATGAACAGAGTTTTAAATTAATCTAATATAATCAGGTAGGCTCTCAGCTACCGTAGGTAGGCAGGAAGAAGATAATTTGAGCAGATTAATGCATGATATTTGGAAAACTCTAAAGAGATTTGTTTCAGGATTGATTAGCACTTGCCTTTAAAATAGAGAAATGTATTCAAATTTGAATTGTAAATTCCATCCTTGTTTTATACAGCTACATAAGAAAGGTATTTATTCTATGGAATAGGAACTATTAGGCATCAAATTCAATAAAGATAGGAGTTCAAAAAATATGGACTTTAAAATGTTAGTTTATTGCATAGTTGAGATTATTTCATATGCATGAAATCTATTCTGAAACAAATGTATCAACCACTGAGAAATAAGCTATTTCAGAAATCCTATACTATGTAGAAAAGTAGAGTCTTTCAGAAATATAGAGATAAAAAACTGTGGTTTAATATATAATCGGTGGCTTGATGTGTGAGCAGGTGATCATTTGAACAACTCTCATTTGCATTTTATTAAATCTTTAGATGAATTGTTTAATTTTGCAATCCTGTCTTATTTTGTGCATGCAGAATTGGTCTATGTGACTATTTTGACAAAAATGTGTCTTTATTCCTGATAGAAAAACTACTTGGAACATTTAGTCCATAAAGGAGAACAATCCATTTCTCCAAGTATCAGAAATGTCATTTTTCCTGAAGGAGACACAGGTCAGATTTCCCTTCTGTTCACTTTGTTGCCTAATAAAGTGGAAACCAGCAAGGTTCCCAAAGCATCTTCACCAATTAAGGATAAGGAGAGGTTATGTAGCATCCTGAAGTATAAAATAGATCTGTGAAAACTACAACAGCAGCCTTAAGGAAAATCACACTGTGAACATTTTGAGAATGAATTGTGCAAAGCATGATATATCATGCAAGTAAATGACAATGACATTTAACATCCATAATCCAAATGGAAAAATGTTGTTTTGAGAGATCAGAAATGACCAAATTTCTCAAAAGACTTCATTTTAGATATATATTAGGAAAAGAAAATTGCAAATACTCTAAGCAAAATTGCCATTGATAATTCAAGTGAATTTGGAAAAAAATCACAAGAAAATGTTTAAATAACTGCTAACATAGATAATCTTACTATTGATAGAAAAAATACATTAAGGCACTAAAAAGAAAAAGGACAAATTGACTATAAAGAATTCATAACATTTCTCTCAGTTAGTGGCCTCAAGGGAAAATGGAATCAATATTGCAAAATCAGACCAAATTTTTCAATAAAACTAGAAAAACATTCAAATATATTACAGGAAGAAAGGAAAGACATCATAAATTTTTAAGTGCTAGTTTATATTCTAAAATGCACCCATACCTCAAGCCATTTCCACAAGTTCTGGGCTCTCTCTAAAGGCAGGGGCCTGGGGATCACACCCTGAACCTTAAAATGTGTGAGTTAACGTTCGTCATTTCTACAATTGTCCACAAGTGACAATGATGGAGTACACACCATGTGCCAGACTCTGGACTGAATGGTTTCACATGCACTGTCTCATTTTTCTAAGGACGATTCTAGGAGGGGTATATCATAGTGGTCATTGACCAGAGAAGGAAGTCAAGCTTCATAACATTGGATTGCTTTGTTTAAAATTGCATATTTGGTAATAGGAAATCCAGGATGGAATCTATGATTATCTCATTCTAAATGCAGTGCTCTTTCCGATGTTCAACTCTGTGCTCCAGTAACTATGAAGAAGGAAAACACGGCCGAGTGAAACACAAGACAGGAACCCACTGTAAACACAGAGTAGCTAGTGAATGGATTCCTCCATAGATGTGCATGAGCTCATGTGGCCAAGTAGCTCACTAATATTATCTTTATAGAAACTGTTTTATTCCTATAGAAGTCTGAATGCCATCAGTACTTTCTTCTTTCCGCCCCAACCCAGATAAAATCTGATGTGTTTTTAACTGAATTTATTTTACTAATTACCCCATCTGATATGGCATCAGTCTCATTAAGTGGAAAATAATTCATTTAGGATCTTCTATGTAAGATATTGTGGTAAGTCATATTAGAGAAGAAAATATGAATGACACCTCTTTTATACTTGAGATCGTAATTATCTGAAAAGAGAAACAGGAAGACAAATGTGTTATATGCATGCACATGTGTGTTTGTGTATGCGTACACAAGTGTGTAGTTTTGTTTTAATAATAATTATTCCAACACTGTGTAAAGAAGCAACTTGTTAGAATGGTTGTTTTGCTAAACTACTATGGATTCATAAGAATGGCAGAGATCTTCTAAGATATTAATATTCTTTACCATGAACATCATGTTCTAGAAGAGTGATAGTAGAAAAGAGATGCAGAAAGGTTAAATAATTTACTCAAAGACCTAGTTTCTTAAATAAAAATCAGCACTAGAACTCACCTCTTCAAATGATCAGTCTGTAATATTTCAGTAGCACATATATGGAGACGCTAGTATACACAACTAATTCTAAAAGGCTTTTTGTGGAGAGTAATGGTATCTCTTAAGGTCTTGGAGAGAGATAGAAAATACTTTCATAGGAATTCTATCTAGTGTAACTTCCTATCCATTTCAGGAGTTTCCTATGGCACCTACAGAACCAATCAATATTCATAAGCCTCTGCTTGAATTATTCCCATGCTAATAAACTCACAACCTCATAAATGAACCCATTCAACACGGGAGCTATACTACTGGTACAAGTTTAATCTTTATGCTTAAACCTGAATCAACATAATTTCCATCTATTGGTTCTGAATCTTTCCTTCAGAACTATTGGGAAAATATGTAATCAAGCTTACGTGTTATCAGTTCAATATCTAACAGTAACTAATCATGTTTCTCTTTTCTGTACTCAATGGTTCTAGCATTTTCTTTCCAGACCTCCCCTCATTACTGCCACTCTTATTTGGATATGTTCTGAGCAACCAGCATCCCATTTCAAAATTCAATGTCTAGAAATGATTACAACATTCTGATGTGGCCTTGCTAAGTCAGAGAATGCTGGCATTTTCCTTTTCATAGACTTAATCCTTACTGGTGCAAGCTAAAATAGCATTCATCTTTCTGGCAGCCACCTCAAATGTTTTCACTTTTTGTCAATTTGAAAATGTAGATTTTTCACAGACCACACTTCCCAAGACCCAGGTGAAGAAGGAGCCACTGAGGAGAAGCCTCTTCCAGATGGTGCGAAGCTGAGTCTGCTGGGACTGTCGTTAGCACCACAGTTAGTCCACACCACAGTTCAGTCAGAAGCTTCAGGTCACCTAGTCCTCTCACTCCTAATGGTTTGGCCACAGTTACTTGATGTTCACCTGTTGAGTGGCATTAAATCCAATCCTGATGGACCCATTCTACAAAACTGCTCCCCGGAACCAATCCTATGATTTCTTTTCTCACTTTTTCATAGTCAAATCATCAGGTGCTTCCCACAACTCCATCACTACATTTTCAACTTCAACCTCACAAGACACACTTGTATTCTGACAATTCTTTTGTTTGTCTTTTTTCTAGTTAAATTCCCACTCTCCTCAGTGACTACCCCCATGTTTTTCTTACAGCTCTTATCTACAGAGATGATCTGCCTTCCCCATTTATAAAGAGAATTAAGGAAATCAGGAAGCAACGATCTCCACTTCTGACCATCCTGCCCTGCCCCCAAACAGCCGCCTCTCCTCCTCCTCCTCTTGGTTTTCTGATGATAAAGTTTCCTCATTCCCATCAATATTAATCCATCCACATCTACATTTACTTTTCCTTTGCAGAATTTATTTCTCTTCCTATTTTTAAATTTCTTTTCCTACAGATTACATTAGTCCATTTAAGTCTTCCCCATGTTAGAAAGAAAAAAGGGGGAAACCTCCTTTGATCTTGCTTCTTACCATCAGTATCTGTTTCATACTCAGCCATGGCTTTTAACAGAATCAACTGCACTTTCTAGAAGAATTCCCTTGGTTCTGAGCCATTGTCCAGACCCGTGCCTTAGGACTTCTACTCACACTAAGCCCCTGAAACCATCACACGTAAAATCATCAGTATTTATAAATTTTATCTTATTGAAAATATTTGCTGTTTTTTATTATTTTTTACGTAATGAAAGTCTCCAAACGTTTCATTTCTTCTGTTTTTGTTTTCCAAAACCTCTCATTATCATGACATTTCTCTTTCCTGAAATGTTCTACCTCTCTGGTTTCCCTTAATTTCCTCTCAATGAATGTTGGGATTCTTTCATTGCATTGCCTTTTCCTTCTGTTCTCCTTCTCCCAACATATCTTGATTTGGGCAATTGTATCATCTCTTTTGCTTTTGTTACATCAAATCCCCAGCTATGACTCTGTGCTAGATTCACAAAGATTCAGATGCAAGTATAAATCTGCTCATCAAACATTTTCATTTGGATATCCAGTGGAGATCAAAAGTTTATTTATGTCAAAACTGGATTAATCGTATTTCCCTCAGAAGATGAATTCATTATATTATTCCTCTTCTAAATGGTTCCTAAGTTCATTTCTGATCTGCTTACCAGTTACCTGAGCCATAAAACTGAGAGTTATCCGAGAATATTCATTCATATCCAGTCAATGATGATTTCCACGGTTTTGCATGATTTCTGTTTCTGTCCTCAAACCTTCCTCAATGTAACTCTGACTTTCCCACCTCCCTCTTGAGATTACTTTGAACCCACCCAGGTAATGGAGGATAATCTCCCCATTTTAAAAGAATTCATTACTGCTACAAAGTCTCTTTTCCATGTAAAGTATTATGAACCTAGCTTCCAGAGATTTTGACATCTTTTGGAGAGGGGCCATTATTCAGCCTACCAAGGTAATTTCACTGCAAAAATTTACATTAACCTTCCTAAAAGTATATCTTAGTAATATTGGCTTATTTCTTTCTCAAATATTTATTACAAAATATAAACTAAAGCCCCCTTGTATCACTTGCTGATTTAAAACTGTGCATACCTTTTTTTTTTCATTATCCAAATGACTGATTCTATTTATTTCATTTTTCAACCAGCAGTAACTTTATCTGACTACACCACTGCCAGGTCCACATTTGTCCCTCTTGCCTGTAGGGAAATTATAAAATTCTTTATGCATCTCTTTTGAAAGATGGTACACAGTTGCTCTATTCTCAAACTATATCAAAAAGATTTTAATTTATCTTGATTTATGCTTAATGGCTTCTGCTACATAAATATTATTTCTTAAAATATTGTTGTCTCCCTTTTTAGAAATCAGGATACTTCTCCATTACCAATATTTTGCCATTTCTCTAACTCCTAATTATTCCTGGTACATTTATAACAGTAGCTCTGGGATCAAATATGAAAATCCATAATTTGACTAAAATGTTTTAAGTTGTGTGGACTTATTACATTTGCTCCTTTCATGTTTCAAGACCATGCTAGGAAATAGCAATAATAAAACATATTTTTATGTTCATATTAAATGCAGCTATAATGTATAAAATACTATATTTAATATGACACATTACAAATAAGCTACATTTACAAATAAACATGTAAATGTATCATACCTACCCATCTACATATTTGTATTTTATTAGTATCTATCAATAAAAACAAAAATAAATATTTTTGTTAAATATTTCGTAAGGAGAATTTCATCCCAAGATTGTTAAATGGGAATCTTAGACATCATGCAACTGTAAGGGAATGTGCATATTCCAATGATTTTGTGAGCTACTTTTTACATAGTTAAACATGTAGAATAAATCTGCTCTGACTTTAGAATTATTCATAGTCTTCAATTTTATTTCTAAATTATACCCCAAATTTCTCCTCAGAGATGATATAAGCTATTTTTATCCTGTATATAAAGAATCATTATTTTAATATTCCATTTATTGAAATAACATATTAGATAACTTATATTTCCAAAAAAAATATAATCTTCACTGTAAAAATATTTGGCCTTTCTATTTCCTCTCTGAGGCTGGTGTCAGTGTTCCATGTGAAAACGTGTGTTGAACAGACCTGATGCTGATGAAGTGTGAGTGATGCCACCATCTGCAGCTGGGGAAACACACACTCATAGGGTGTGTGCTTGGGCCCCAGCATGGGAAAGGCTTTTAGGTCATCTCGAGAATATTATTTTCCTTCTATTTTCAAGGTTAAATATAATACAAAGTTTGGGATTCCAAACAGTTGTTTTGAAGGGTTCTGAAATAATTTCAAATCATGTTTAGGAGAAATGTATTCTCTTCTTCTCTTAAACCTCTCTCAAGACACTGTGTATGACAACAATTCATCTGAAAGTCAATTTCATCTGAAAGTCAATGCCAAATCTCTGCTAAAAGAGGTTTAAAGAAAAAAAAAATATTCACAAAAGAATAACATGGTCAGTCCCTAATGCCTGCTGGTCCATATTTTGTAGGTGATGCATAACGTAAACACAAGCACTCATCACCATCACCATCATCACCATCAACACCATCATCATCACCATCACCATCATCTTCTTCTTCTTTCATTTGCATTTAATCCTCTATGTTGAAGGACTTAATGTAAGTTGGCCAAAATACACTGTCATCAATAAATTGAATTAATAAATAGGAATGTTATCCTTTCCCTTATTTAAAAATTTTAAAACATCTCAAATAAAGCAAAGTGAACTCCGCCTATGCATCCCGGAAAACTGTTTTGATTTCATGATGTGTGCTCCTCCTCTTATAGCACTCATATAGCCTTACTAATATTACCAAAATTAAATTTTCACTTTAACGATAAAGCTGTTCTTGGGATAGAATAGTTGAGAGTATGCTCAAACCTATACACACTGAGGGTGATGTGTTCCTGTAAAATCATAATAGTGGGGAAGAAAAACAATCTGTGGAGTAACCTCCATCTATCAATGAACATTACATTAAAAAGGAAACTTCCTTGACCAAAATAA
>CM052883.1:6724353-6776853 GCA_028534135.1 Potos flavus
ATTACCAAAATTAAATTTTCACTTTAACGATAAAGCTGTTCTTGGGATAGAATAGTTGAGAGTATGCTCAAACCTATACACACTGAGGGTGATGTGTTCCTGTAAAATCATAATAGTGGGGAAGAAAAACAATCTGTGGAGTAACCTCCATCTATCAATGAACATTACATTAAAAAGGAAACTTCCTTGACCAAAATAAAATTTAGTTAGTTTCGACACATCATTCCATCACATGAAAAAAGAAAGCATTTGTGTAACTAGAATACCTTGGTGGTGTAGATTGTTAGTATCACCTTTGCCCTTCAGTTTATGATCGAGTATACTTCAAGTTTGATATAAAATCTAAATCATCATAAACCAGTTAATGGAATATACTGCTTGAGGTCATCAGTGTAAAACCAAATTTTAGAACAGGAAAGAATTTGGGAGTGGCTGTGTTCTTTTGTCTTTTTGTATTTTGTTTTTCAAAATGCAAATACCATGAGATTTCTGATTCATTTTTAATGCATAAGCTGAATTTGGACTTCATTACAGATTTGTTATTATTATTTGCCATTTTAACTAAAGAAACTGAGGAAGAAACATCAAAATATAATTAACATACTCTATCTTGTGATTAAGATGTAACTATACACCCAGAGTACAAGAAATCTGTGGATTTCTCCAATTTTGAAAGGAGTTATATGCTGATCTTGGATCAAACAAACACCGGTGAGTTCTTGATACTTCTGCTTGCCCTTATGATGCCCATGACCAAGCTAAATTGCAAAACATTAAGAGTATTGAAGTAGTGCTTACGAACATACTGCTTATAAATTGCACAAAGTAGAAAAAATAAAGCAGAATGTATTTTTGTTTTGGGTCTTTTTAAAAATTTTGGCCATTTAGAGTACCAGATATTGAAGATTACTTTAGAAAGACTATTGAATGTAAAAGAAAATAGGCATCTTAGAATTTCTGTAAAATGCCTTAAAGTTCACATGAATATGCCCTGAATTATGTAATATTTCCTATAATCACACCTGCTAATCCATTCTAAATCTGGTCTTTAAAGTGTTGAAAGCCTCTAGATAGAGAGTAAAGATCTATTACATGTTTCAGTTTATCTTCTGTAAGTATTCGTGTAAGCTTCTTTCATAAAAATATGCTTTAAATATGGCTGTGAGAGATTGCCTCTGCACTCATTAAAAGTAGACAATATTGTTTTGTTAGATGTATTCTCACTTCCAAATATGTATAAGGCCTTAGTTAATCATAAAAGTAAAAGGATAGAGATAAATTAAGATGGCATAAATCACTTGTGATTAACTACACATAATTGTGAATGTTTGTGTGTCAAGGATTGAGTTTAATGGAAATAATTTTGATCTCTTTACCTTAAGTTCTCCTAAGTAATAGTGTGTTAAAATGGACAATTCAGTCTTAACAAAATTTAATAATATTCAATTTTTACCTTAGTAAAATGCAAGTGAAAATTTCAAACTCGTTCGTTGATTAACTGAAACTAATAGTCTTTGCCCACCTCACACTGAGGTTTGTAGGAGCAAATCAATCTAGGGGTTGTGAAAGAGTTCCACAGCAGCAAGGTATCACAGGAAGATTATATTAATATTATTCAAGCTGCCTGTGTGACCACTACAGGCTCCCTTTAAACAGGAATCCTGTTATCGTCAATGACTGATTTCAATAAGCAAATCCAACAAATATATATTAAAAGCTTATTAAGCTTGAGACTCAGTATGGAATGCTTTGGGTGATATAAGAATGAATAATGGGTATTCTAGCACTTAAGGGTTTTTTAATTTAGTCAAAGACACTTTGGCTGCAATGAACAATTCACAGGTCCCTTATTTCTCAAGATTTCATTCCAAAATAATCAATACTTCCTGTTGAGAGGTATGGCAACCAAGACCTGCTTACCTGGAGTGGAAGCCATAGACAATAAACTATGGGCCATATATGGATAATGAAGTGATAATCGTTATTACATATTATCATTATTAATGATAACGTGTATGTCACTAGATAATACGTATGTCCCAGAACTACTAGGAACACTTAAATGATAATTTTGACAAATTACTGGAGACCGAGTGTGACCTAGCCTTAAAGAGAAAATCTTGGGGTTGCAGTCTTAGGGAGCACTACACTTTCTTTACCTGAAGGACTCCATCAGTTTCTCATAGTAAAAATCTGAGAAAGATTCTTTTCTGACTGTACCAAAGAAAGGGAAGAGTCATCATAATAAGACCAGAGACTTGGCCATAACAAAGATCTATTCTTCAGGATAAAGGACTTCACCAGAGCAGACTTCTGAAATCTTATCTCAGCCAGAGAAAGGAATTTCTTGCCCCTCTAGCCGCCTCTAGCATTCCTGTACAAAGTAAGAGGGACAATTTTAAGAAATAAAAACCATAGTCGAGAGGGGGCAGGGCTTCACAGAAATAAATGGAGAATACTATAAGGAGGGAAAGGATAAGGAGGGAAAGCTACACCAATGGAAGAGAAATAGAAACACGTGTAAAAATCAGACTTTTAAGACGTAGGACCACAAAAAAACTGAAACTGAGTCACAAGACTATAGAATGCTTCTTGACTGACTTCCTACCACCACGCCAGCAAGGCTCCAGATTAATAACAAAAGTCCCAGCTGAACGAGCTGCACAAAACATTCTCTGTGTGAAGAGCAGTACATGGGAAAAGAATGAAAACACCGAGGGTCACCAAAACCAGGGCACAAGGGGAATTTGAAGCCTCTGGTACTAAGCTACACCAAGCATTAAACACATCCCAACTCCTAGCACATTAACATAAATCCTCACACAAAATGTCTGTTTACTTCAATATATACTATCCAAAATAATATGGTTGACTTTCAAAAAAATTTCATGACATGCCAAATGACCAAACAAATAAATAAATACATACACCTCCATACATGTGTACATACATACATACCAGTGTGGAAAAGACAAGACAGTCATCAAAATGAGAGTCAGGTATGACCGAAATGTTGAAAGTATCAGCCAGAGAATTTAAAATAACAATAATAAGCATGTAATAAGCATGTCAAGGGCTCTAACGATAAAAGCAGATAACATGCAAGACCGAATGCATAATGTAAGCAGAGAAATGGAAATTCTAAGAAAGAAGCCAAAGAAAATGCTAAAAATTAAAACAAAACAAACCAAAACAAAACCAGTGTAACAGAATTAAGAATGCCTTGAACCAGATCATCAGAAGACTCAGCATGGCTAAGGAAAGAACCAGTAAGCTTGAAAATAAGTCGATGAAAACTTCCCAGGCTAAAATAAATTCATAACATATGTGTAACTGAAATACCCACAGGGAAGAAAGTAGAAGATAAAGTACAAGAAATAACTGAAGTCATAATGGCTAAGAACTTGCCAAAATTAGTGACACACACAAAATATCAGGTCCAGGAAGTTCAGAGAACACCAAACAGTATAAATACAAAAGATTCTATACTTACATATATCATATTGAAGCTGCAGAAAACCAAAGACAAAGAGAGAATGTTAAAGAAAGTGAGAGAGAGAGAGAGAGAGAGAGAGAGGGAGAGAGAGAAAACCCTCCCCTATAGAGAAAAAAGAATAGCAATTATAGTGGATTTCTCTTAGAAAACAAGTAAGCAAGGAGTGGAGCGAAATTTTTGGTGTTGAAAGAAAAAAAAAATACCAATCTAGAATCCTGTATCCAGTGAAAGTATCCTTTCAAAATAAAGGAAAATATAGACTTTTCCAAACAAACAAAAACTGAGGGGTTATTGTGAGCAAGAAATGTTGAAGTTTCTACAGGTAGGAGAAAATGTTATGGGTCAGAAACTTGGATCTGCATAAAGAAGAACATAAGAGAAGGAATAAATGAAGACAAAATAAAGTCCCTTTTTTATATTTTAATTTATTTACAAGATAATTCCTATGTAAAACAAAAATAGTGACAATGTATCTTGATGTGTATAGTTGATGGATAAATGTAATGAATAATGTCATAGGGAGGGATGGGAATATGTTATTATAACATACACACACTATAGATGAGGCAGTGTAATATTATTTCAAAGTGTACTTAGATTATTTAAAAATATGTATATTCTAGGGACACCACTAAACATGCTTTCAAAGAAGCATAAATTATATGTTAAAAGAAGATATTGAGTGAAATCATATAAAATAGTCAATGAAAACAAGAAGGACAGAGAGGAGGGGGAAACAATGAGCAAATGCAATGAATTCAAAGCAGTTAGAAAAATGATAGTTATTGATCCCTATAATCGCTATAACTTTAGAAGGTTTAAATAAACAAACAAAAAGATAGAAATTGGCAGGGAGTATAAAAAGCAAGACCAGTCTTAAAGACTGTCACAATATCTACTCTTCCCTCTTGTTCACTTTAGCAGTTGGAAGAACATGTGCTCTAACCTTCCTGATGTTCTTCCCCAAAATCATTCACACATTTCAAAGTCATTCCTCTAACAGAAAGACAGGCTGTCAACATTGTGCTGTCATTTGGCCTGGGCAACTTGTCCCCTAACTCACTGAACTGATGCCATCTATAAATGTGATACATATCCTCTGTCCTATTCCAGTAACTTAATAAAATTGTTGGATTTTGATATGCCTACAGATTGCTTCTTCTCAACATCTTTTTGAATGTCCATTTTATATTGCAAATCAACCAAAGTGTACTGTAATCTAGTTCACTATAGAATCTACATTTAATATGGATTATAACTTAGTCCATGTTTCCTACTTGCCCACAAGAGTATCAGAGAACCTTAAATCAAATAACTCATTGAAACCTGAGCAGATTGTGCCTACTGCCCCTACTCACCTCCTGACATTACCATTCGAGCAGTCAGGAGATGCTCTGAAAGGGGCATAAATTGGTTTCCATTAAGCAGTGCTGCCTCAAGAATATTACTATTTGTTTCTAAGCCCTCGAAGATAATTACTTTAATCCATTCTGGATTTTTTGGCTAAATCATTAATGAACACACTCAGCTGTGGTATATGTGATTTTATCTTTCTGTTGTGAATATTATAACATATTATCCATGATCCCTAAGGAAACAAGAACTGAAGCTCGGGGCGCCTGGGTGGCTCAGTGGGTTAAGCCTCTGCCTTCGGCTCAGGTCATGATCTCAGGGTCCTGGGATCGAGCCCCGCATCGGGCTCTCTGCTCAGTGGGGAGCCTGCTTCCCCCTCTCTCTCTGCCTGCCTCTCTACCTACTTGTGATCTCTCTCTCTGTCAAATAAATAAATAAAATCTTTAAAAAAAAAAAAGAACTAAACTCAATAATAACATCTGTACCTTTTCTATAAGCAGTGGGATGGTATTTCCCAGCCATGAAATAAAACTTACTTAGATAAATTAGGAAAACCTGGGAACCTGGGTGCCTTAGTTGGTTAAGCATCTGCCTTCAGCTCAGGTCATGATCTCAGGGTCCTAGGATCAAGCCCCACATTGGGTTCCCTGCTCATTGGGGAGCCTGCTTCTCCCTCCCCTGCCCCTCCCCTGCTCATGCACTCCCTCTCTCAAATAAATAAATAAATAAATAAATAAATAAATAAATAAATAAATCTTTTTTAAAAATTAGGAAAACCCTTCCAATCTAATCATCTTTTGCTTTACAAATTCAATCTTATTTATTTGTTCAACCAGTATTTATTCAGTGCATATTAAGTGCCAGATATTGAGCTAGAAGAAAAAATAAATGACGTGTGAGGGTTTATCTCATTCTTTCTGCCATCTGTTAACAACCTGCAGCCCTACTCTTCTCTTGTTCCTTTTTAACAAAGAGTTTTTAAATTCCCCCAATTAACACAGAAACTCAATAGTTTAGGTAAGTGGATAGATAGATAGATAGATAGATATCCATTCTTTAACTCTGAAAGATATGTTTAACACGCAATGACAAAAGTTTGCTGATTTATTTGAAAATAGTCCGTTTTGCCATAAAAGATAAGAAAACAAACTGAATAGATGAAATTGACGAGAAACATTAAGTCTAAAGAATACATAAGTTATAAGTTTTTGAGATATAAGTGAAGCTCATAGGAACTGTTAAGCATGTATAATGAGCTAGCAAGTTCCTTGACATAATTCATAAGAAAAAATAAATATGAATAGTAAATAACTTGTAATACACACCAAAGATAGTTAGAATCAATAGAAAATAAGATCTAATAAATAATATTTTTAGTTAAAGATGGAAAAGAATGGAAAGATGAAGTCATGGTGATGTCACCTCTGGGCAGCCAACTCTGTCATCTTTAGGTCCAATGCTCTTTAGAAACATCACAGATGGCTTATTCAGGCTTTACATAGACTTCCCCAAGATGCAGATAAAACTCATAGCTTTTCAGTAGCTAATTAGAAAGGCACAGCTTTAGCCAGGCTGGCCCCTCCTCTCTCCTACAGACTAAATGTGTATCATAAGCCCAAGGCATATTGCTTCTATTCCATCTCTTTGAACACCTTTGCTAAAATGTCAGCTCTAGTCTTCCTAACATGACCACCATCTGAGAGATGGTCCATGTATACTCAAAACCCTATCTTATGATTTAGGTCCAGTAACGTGGTCTCTCTGCCTATTTGTGCTCTGAGAGTCTTAACTTACTTATCTGTCTCTTTTACTTCACTTTTGACTCCATTTAAAATTGACTTAATAAGTCATATTATTTAAGTATATTAATCTGGTACATGAGATTTCAGTCTCAACATCTGGGTAGTAGATTCAGTCCCAATATCCAGTTGGTAGAGTAGTTGGGGGTGTCACCACATTAAGTTGATTTCCTACACAATAGGAAGACTGTGTATCATAATAAGTATCCTGTCACTAGTAATTTATTCAAAAAGTCAAAGTCTAGAAAAGAGGGAGATAATTGCTCAAAACGTCCAGAAAGAGGGTGACTACCTTGTAGTTTAGGCTCATTTGCCCTTCAATGATAGGTTATTCTGTTTATCAAAATAGCAAGTCAAATTAATGAGAGATTATTAGAGAATGATTGTGGTAGAGTGTTTCATGGAAAAAAGTTTTTAAATATCATTAATAATAATGAATTATTATTATTCTTTATTGATACTCATTTTTATTCTTTATAAAATAGTGAAACAAATAGAATTTTAACATATTCAACAAAAAAATATTCTAACAGTGGCTCAGTCAGTTAGGTGTCTGCTTTCAGCTTAAGTTATGATCCCAGAATCCTGGGATAGAGTCCCACATCAGGCTCCCCACACAGTGGGGAGTCTGCTTCTCCATCTCCCTCTGCCCCTCCTCCTGCTCATGGTCTCTCTCTCTCTCTTTCAAATAAATAAATAAAATTCTTTTTAAAAATTCTAAGTATGAAATACTACTCTACTACTACATCTGCACCTATGTCTGCCATATTCCCACTTTCCATATTTATTTACTTTACCAAAAAAATCATACATGATGAATTTGCTCCATAGTAGATAGTAACATAGATAAAGTGATATATTTCTTAATTACTACACTAACAATTCTACCATTCGTTACAAATATCCTGAATCAATTTGAATTTCGAAGATCTAATAAAAACATATTTAATTAGCATGTTTTATGATAACAGTAGTATAATTTGAAACAGTGAACTCGTAAGCTCTGAAATCTGACATATATTACAGTGAACATTTATTTAGGTGGAAACAATATTGAAACAGCCACATTTGATGAGATCAGCCACTCCTGTAGCATTTTCTCAAGAGCTTAGTGAAATCATCCAGAGATGGCAAAAATTTATAACATACTTGAAACACTCAGAAAAGAAAAATAAGGAAGTGATTTTATTTCAAAGCACAAACATTTTATTAATGTTAAAAGATTACCAAATTCATATGAAATCACTTATGTAACAGTGGATGATAGAGAAATATTGAGCTATGAAGCTCTTAATATTTAATATTATGGAATTTTTTTGTTCATTAGAAAGAAAAAATACAGGAAATCTAATCTACATTTCTCTGAAGAACTGAAAGTGTAGACTTCATATTTCTTTAGCAAGGGAAAATGATATTTACTTAATACATTTTCATAATTCAAATTAGAAATTGGGCAATTTTATATTCTCAATTATCTTAATTATAAAAGTAAACAACCAAAATAGTTACTTAGGAAGAAAGGCCATTGTCCTGAGAGACTGGTAGAGTTGAGAGTAGTCTGTAAACTACAAAGGATTTAATTTTTAGGAACAGTAACTTAGGTTGACATAAATTTTCGTCATTGTTAGATTTTCAAATATCTGAAAAAATAGGTATTTATTTAGCTACATAATTTCCTTTGAGAATAAAAATGTGTGCCTCTTAAGGGAGAGCTATTTTCTTAACCCATTTAATACAAATGGAAATTTCAAAATTATACATACTCCAGAGAAGGAACAGTAAAATTTGACCATTTACACGTATGGCAACTTTTATAAAATGCTGCCTCTAAATTCTTAGGAAAGGAGTGGAATTTGGGTCCCTAAGTTGATCTCTAGAAAACTATGAATGCTGACAGCAAAGACTAGGAAGGTTGACAATGGTTTCTTTCCTCCGTAACGTTATTCAGAGTTCCTTGTTAGGTAATGCATTGATTCCTCCATTGGGAAAGCACTTCTTTATAAATCGATGTCACCATGACTTTGGGCCCCTAAATTGAGCGTATGGTGGGTTGGGATAAGTTATTTTTGTGCCCGCCAGGAAGCACTGCATGAGATGTCAATGGTAGAATGGAGGGTTTTTGAGTGTCCGAACGGGAGTTCGAATGTTTGTTTTATATTCGTGCTTCTGTAGTAGAATAGGCCTTCTCAGTGATAACAGTAGCTACAGTCAACAGGAGGGACTCTTTATGCCCTGTCACTGAAAAGGACAAACACTATTATTCTGTCGCATGAATATAATTATATCTCTGTTCTTCAGTCACAATTCATTTTTTGATAAATATTGAAAAGTATCAGTGGATTGTGGAAATCAAGGTCCTCACAAGCTAAATTGGTTGAAGAACTACAGAATAAAGCAACTGGAAATAATGTCTCATTAAAAATTGAATTTCAAAATTGAAATTTCATGATAGAGCAAAAATAGAGTAGCAAAAGACTACACCGTGCTGCAAAACAATTGCATGATTTAGTATTACATGGACGTGTTGTATCTTAGTGATTGTGTAAGAAATCCTCCCAGTCAAATATTATCTGCACACAAATGTTCTCTGAATTCCATTTTCCAAGACATTAATAAGTAAGTTTGGATGCATGAATTCTGTGTAGGGCACAGTGTCTCTGTTTAGCAAACTGCTGATCCTATTAATGTAACCTTGGGTTGTATAAAAAATGGTGCATCTAATGAAGACTTAAATGCCACGTGAAATGTTGTGCCTCTCTAAGAACATCACTGAGGCCTCCCACTTGGTGCTTTTATCCTTCATTGCACACATATGGCTCTCAATTTCTCCAGGAGATATATGTACCTAATGGAAATCCTTGGATTAAACTGGAGAGCATGTTTGTCAGCAGCATCTGTCTTAATAGATAAGTCATTCCATTTGCTCATCCCAGAGCCACATTCACAGAGCACCGCCTAATAATTATGATAAAGCCTCAGACTTTATCGCAGAGCCCATTAGACAACTAGGAGATGGCTCACCGACAATTTGAATCCAAAGGGTCTGTTTTTCTAGGTAGCTGGGAAAAAAGAAACTGGCTCTGTCATCATGCTCATCAGGTACATCAGGGTCGAAGCTCCAATGTCCTTGCTGCCTTAATAGTCATGCTCTCGTAAGTTTCTCATTTGGAAGGCTGCAGCAGATATAACTAACCTCTTGCTGAATGTCCTTTTCTTTTCAGTTATCTGAGAAAATTCACTTTTGCTTTAGGATTCCTTTAAAGATATTGTCTAGCAAATTTTCTTCTCTGTCTCTTTCTATTCGTCTCTCTTCCTCTGTTCTGTGTGTATATATATACACGTGTATTTATAATGTATGTGTATAAAATACAAATGCATATATTAAAAGCACTGCCTTTTTCCTCACGTGACCTGTTTTTGGAGGTGTATAAGCAAGAAAGTGATTGTCATGAAACATGGAAGTAAAAAATACATTAGAGGGGCCCCTGGATGGCTTAGTTAGTGGAGTGTCTGATTCTTGTTTAGCTCAGGTCACGAACACAGGGTGGTGAGATTAAGCCCTGTGTCAGCCTCCACGCTCAGCGGGAAGTCTGCTTGAGATTCTCCCCCTCTACCTCTGCCCCTCTCTCATTCTTTCTTGCTCTCTCTCACTAAATAAATAAATCTTAGAAAATACATTAGACATTTCACATGTGACATCAAATAAAGTTCTACAAGGATCTGGGGAACTGTACCTAGAGAAAAATCATAAAGCTTGCACTCTTTCAAAAATCATGTAAGAGTTAAGTCTTCTGCATAACAGAAGATTTGTGCACCGGCATTGTAAGCAGCACAGAGTTTAGGTGTGAGCCTCAGTCAGAGGCTCTGTAAAGAAATGTTAGTGTGAATATGTTTCCAGAATAGAATACAAATGTCTGGATTTAATTTTTTTTATAAAAGAATCGACAAGGCTCTCATTTCTCAGAAATACACAGCCTTAAAGACTGGGGAAGGGAGAAGGTGGTGAAGTATTCTGTACAGGAAATCAATCAGGTCAGAGTTCTAGAGCAGAAGGAAATGTATGTGGTTAAGAAGGAAAAGATAACATTCTGGGGGGGGAGGGATATTTATTATTTCAGATAAAAATCACTGATCCACCATGCTTCCTTGTTCACAGACAACAGCTAAATTAATAACCAATAAAGAACATCCCTATGATAAAAGTACCAAATATATATGTTCACTTTGCTCTTTAGTGTCAAATATTGTGTCCCTGTGTAGCCAAATATATTTAATGTAACTTACAAAGGACAGCAGCAAGGAACATGTCAAGACTTTTTAGTTCAAATGCTATATTCTGCTTGCCCCATACTCTTTCAAATCTGAGTATCTATCTAATAAGTATAAAAAATATTATTCCTGTGTTCCAAACAAGTATGGTTTTTTGTCTATTGTTCATGCTTTTCTTATGCCCTCACTTACTAAAAACAATTCAAAAGATAGATATACAATTGTAGGTTGAAATGGGTTAAACTGACTTTCAAATGCCTTTGTTCATTTTCTTTCTAAAGACAATACCACGTGTAAACCATGTAAGGGAATCACTGTTCTTTGTTCATTTCCTTTTTGGCAATCTCCAGTATAGCTCTGCCTTTCTGTCGTCATACAGATCCCCCATGGATAGTTGTGTCCATCACTGGTTTTGTATTAGGTTAGGCAATATACAAGCTGTGTTTTGAAAATTATCCTCTTAAAGTAAAATATGGGGGGAAAAAACACTTAGCCAGTTTTAGCTATTTACTGCAATTATCTTTAAAAGAGACAAGACTGGGGTGCCTCAGATGACTCAGTCGTTTGAGCGTCCAACTCTTGGTTTCAGCTCAGGTCATGATCTCATGAGTCACAAGGTCAAGCCCTGCGACCGGCTCCATGCTCAGGGGGGAGTCTGCTTGAAAGATTCTCTCTCCCTCTGCCCTTCCCCATCTCAAATACATAAATAAATCATAAATAAATAAATAAATAAATAAATAAATAAATAAATAAATGGAAAGCTTAATTTTGGGATTTCCATAAAATATGAAGTAAAGAAAAAAAATAAGAATTTCTCACTTTTACCAGAATTGCCATGAGTAGGAACCCCATAGCTTTACATTGTAAGATTAGATTTATGCAGAAGAATTTTAGCCTTACTCTACCTTTTAGGGACATCACTTACTATTGGATAATATGAAGGAATAAAGCAACAAAAATAGAGTATTTATCAATAATTTCTGAACAAGTTCTTCAGTTTAACTATTATAATATGTAGCCTAAGAAAAATGAATTATGCTATGATTTAGCATGTTTATAAACATAAATATTAAGAGAATTTTGTCTCCAATTTTACACATTCTTTGTTTTAAAATCCACACATCTGAATTTAGGATATTCAAACCCTACACCTCTTAATCTTTATTTCTAACATGCAATTAACAAATACCCACATGTATTCTGTCACTGTAATTTATTTTTACTTTATAAACTTTCCCTGTTCAATGTGATTCCAAAAGCCACAAAAAATAGTTTCCTATTTTGCTTGCCACCCTATGACCATATTGAATCCGTCAAGAATTGTCAACAGGAATAAATACCATTTTTGTATATGAATTGTCCAGAACATTTTTAAATGTCAAAACATTTTATATGTTTCCTTTTAAATGATATTTTAATTACGTGAGTGCTATGTGACAGAGAGAAACATGCCAACCTGCAGACCAGACCGTGGTAAATTGACAGATAGAATATGCATAAGCACCAGAAAATGTTTGACTTAAGATTTACCACTGAGTTTTAAAATACAAAGCAAACACACTCAATGCGTGACAGACAGTATATTTACTAAAAAGTCAGCATCCATTTGTCCATAACTTACATTCGATAAAGTTAGCCCAAAAGCATTCCTATATTTAATCGGTTTCCCAAAAGTGGAGTCAATTTTATGAGCTTAAGAGCTCTTAATGTTATTTGTTTTTATTTCAATTGATTAAATTGTTTTAAGACCTGTCCTGTTAACTTCCAAGTCTTTTCAAGTACAGCTTAGCTTGCTTCCTCTTCATTATCAACCCATCTCTCGTCCATAGGTTAAAACCTTGCTGTAGTCATACAGGTCTCTTTACTATTTCCTAAATAAATGGCTTGTGTCTCCATTCCTGTACTAAAGTCTATGACTATCTCATGCTATGAATTATTTTCTATCTTCTCTTGGACAATTCATGTCATGTCTCCCCTTGATACATAGCTCTCAGCTCCAAGAATTTTTCCACAGGCCAAGGATGTGTAATTTATGCTTCTCCATGCTTCCCTGTTCCTCCCCACCCTACTCTCGTTATCACACTGTTATCTACAGAGTACATCGAAGAGAATTCATGAGATTTAGGGACCTATCTCTAGTGTTATCGCATTTATCATGTGATGGTGGACATGGACTTTGGTATCTCTCAAGTTCTACTGTCTCATCTAGAAAGTAAATAAGTTAATGAGGATCCCCTGAAAGGCTCTGGCCAGGGTCCCCAAATTCCATAATGCTAAGCAGTCCCAGGCTTCTCCAAAGCAGGACCATTATGTTCTGTTTTTTGTTTTGTTGTTGTCATGCCCACTGTGCCAGGACACACAGTTAACACGGTCTTAATAAAATGAATCCTTGTGGACTAAAACTGATGGCAGCAAGAATCTTCCTGGCATCAACCCAATCCAGCAAAACCAGTGTTGGGCACGTTTGTGTGCTGAATTTCCCCTAGTCCTGGAGATGCTGTGGCCCCTTTGGATTCTGAAACCTTCAAGGAAGATCAGGAGCCCAAGTTCCACACACAGTGCAAAAGCTCGGTGGTGGGATGAGAGCCTAGAACTCTGTTTCCACCACCAGTGCTGTGTCTGCGACATGATCCTGATGCAGCCATTCACTCCATGCTATATAAAACAAAACAAAACAAAAACTTGACTATCTATAAAATAAGATGAAAAACTGAGCATAAAATATGAACAAAACAGTTCCAGCCTATTATTCCAAGCTACCTAGACTCACCAGTAAAGAAAATAAACGAATAAATAAAGAAAAACTATTTTTAAAACAATGAATTCCTCTTCAACTCTAGGTTTTATTCTTATAAATTATTTTTTATAACCACACCAAAGGGTGAGGTGGCAAAAGTCAACACGATTCCAGTAAACATTACTTAATGTCCAAATGGAAACACCAGGCAAAGCTCACAAAATCAAATATGGTCTGTAATTTTCGTGCCTCCCACTCTGTCACCCTCCGGCTTATTGAATTTTTTCCCCCGTCTGGAATCCAAAAGAGCCCTGCGGCGTTGGTCAAATGCTATGTGGCTAAGAAGTTCTTCATGGCATGAGTGAGTTGCCTTATTTCTAAGTGATCTTCCATCCGGCATGCCTCATGCTTGCGGGACAGTTGAAGATGGATGGGAATGTCAGGTTACAGTAAGTTACACATTAATCCATGCTCCCACTGCAATGACAGTTAACTTTCCTTGATGGGCGCTGTGAAGGAGCAGTGATGTAAGTGTGTATGCCGTCCAGCTTCCCTGTTTCATACATTGCTTACTAACTCCTCTTGAAATGATGAGATGAAGCTTACTAAAAATCCATTTCAGAGTTAGGCGGGCTGTATTCTGCAGGCGGTTACTGTTATTTCACTCAATGACATTTCCTTAGGCTTCAGATATATTTTAATTCTACTAAATATTCAGATAGACTCATTTGTCATTTACCTAGACTCGGATTTTTTTTTCTATGAATTCAATGTGACTCAATCTATAAGTCACCTAAAAACCTTAAAGGCAAATGGACTTATTTTGTGTTATTGCTTATTATATAATCTATTTGCTCTGCTCTATCTTTAATTGTATTTATATGAATTCTAATGTGAAGTTAAATGCCATGGTTTTCAGTGAATCATATACTACGGATCATTTTACTGTAGTGATATTGATTTAGTTTAATTTTTCCCTTGTGTTTAAACTCTTAGTTTTTCTAAGATTGTTTCTATACTTAAATAAGTGCATTTATTTAAAAATTAAATACTAAAGACTATTGCCTAAAGCAGAGAGCAATTTGCAAATTTTACAACCACGATGACACACATTTCTATATAAAAGTCCAGCTATGGATATTTAACATATTATTAGTAAAGATGGAGCATATCTAGGTTCTGAAACTTGCAAAAGTATCAGAAAAAAATATTGACAAAACAAAGCTATTCATTTTAACCAGCAATTAGTTTTGGAACTAGGCTTGCACACCAAAAATAATTGACTGATTTTTAAAACTATTTCTTAAACCCTTTCAGGCACTAGCCCCTTTTGCATTTATGACATAGAAATGCAGCTTTAAATATAGGTTGGTTTAAGCCACAGAAACCAATCATTGTGACCAGAAGGGGAAATCATGTGACTGGTGGGTCCGGGATTACTTAATCCCTGCTAGTGTTGAAGGCCTGGTCAGTTGCACCTATATAAGCAGACAAGGTATGGTTGTTATGAAATGGGGGACTTCATATCTGTAGTAGATGGGACAGTGGCCCTCCAAAATAGATGTCCACACCTCAGCATCCGTGAACGTGACCTTCTGTGAACAAGGGTATCTTTGCAGATATGTTTAAAGATTACGAGATGAGGTCATCCTCTATCATCTGGGTGGACCCTAAATTCAATGTCAAGTGTCCTGATAACAGAAGAAGACACGCACAGATAGAGAAGACCATCTGGAAACCAAGCAGAGACTGGAGTGATGCCACCGTGAGCCGGGAATTGCCTGGAGTCCTTAGAAGCTGGAAGAGACAAGGAAGGATCCTCCCGTAGACACTTTAGAGGGAGCACGGCCCTGCCGACATCTTGATTTTGGACTTCTGGCCTCCAGAACTGTGAGAGAATATATTTCTGTTGCTACAGGCCACCAAGTTTGTGGTAATTTGTGATGGCAGCCTTATGTCTAACACAATATCCAAAAGAAAGAAAGATTAAACAGATAGGAACTTTAAAATCATATTGTCTAAGTCTTCCTCGAAATACCTTTGGGATTCTAAACAAAACTACATTTAACTTACACTATATTTGGGAAGGACAGACAACTTCCAAGTGTTCATTCAGAAATGTAGAATTTATCTCCATTCATGAAGTTGTGAGTTGGTGTCCCTAAATAAATTTTTTTAATTTCCGTGACGTGCATCCTGTCTCTTGATTGTTAAATATTATCAAATACTTTTGTTCATTTCCATGTATAACCAATGTTGGAAGTTTTAAATGTATTATTTTGGTATCATTATTTGATTCCACATTAGTTTTAATATCATTTAAGTCTCCCTGTAAATCTTGCTTCCACACACACATTAAGATATAAAGGAATAAAAGAAGAAAATAACAAATATTATGTTATCAGCACCCAGAATCTGCCATTACTCGAACTTGTTTACTTACTATCAAAATCTATTATATATCTGTTTCTCCATTTCTCCTGAACGTGGAGAATCAAGCATCCTATGTTCTGGCAATATCTTTGGCCCAGTTTTCTTTTTGATTCCATTTTCTGCTTCCCTGCCTGGATCCCTCCACATTAGCTTAGGATATAAAATTCAGATTTTCAGTTCTGTGAAACATATGACTATGTGGTCTTCTATATTCCAGGTTTGCTAAACACAGGCAGAAATGTCCTATAATATAATATTTTGAGATTTCACTTTCGGTTCATACTTATAAGGTAAGTTGTAGTAGCTCTGTGTATTATAATTATTATTACTTACAGCAGTGCTTCTCAAAGGGATCATTACATCCATTTGGGATAGGGCAATACTTTGTTGTTCAAGTGTCCCATGCATCACAGGTATTAAATATTATTATTCTGACAGTTAACAAAGCTCTCACACATTTGCAAATGCTTCCAAGAGGAATGGCACTGTTCCAGCTGAAATTCTTGACCTCACTTAAAATGTACTTAGATCAACCAATAAGGTTTACTGATACTGGTCATTTCTGTTCCTTTGACATTTTATCTTTGCATCTAGATCAATTCTCTTCTTTTTTGCAAACAATAATAATAATTTTCCAAGTGAGATTGTATAATGGTAAATTCCCCAAGTCTTTCCTTTTCATCAATGTCTTAATGTCACCCTCCCGCTCTTTGATAAGCATCAGAGTTGACCTTGAAGATTTATTTTCTGGCAGTCATTTGAATGCTTTGCTTCAGTATTCATAAATCTTTTATTGCCAATGAGAAATCAGATACCAACTCATTCTTGATTCTTAGTAATTCATCTCTCTCTTCCTTCTAATATTTTTTAGGTTTTTCCATTATTCTTCCTGGCAGCTTAGAGTTCTACTGGTATGTATAT
Organism: Potos flavus; assembly: GCA_028534135.1. Taxonomy (NCBI): domain Eukaryota; kingdom Metazoa; phylum Chordata; class Mammalia; order Carnivora; family Procyonidae; genus Potos; species Potos flavus. The sequence goes on from CM052883.1 coordinate 6,741,362, forward strand.
ATGTGTGGATTTTTTTTTTTTTTTGCTTATTTTGCAAAACACTTAGTGGGGGTTTTCAATCTAAAAAATTATATCTTTCTTTTTTTTTCTTTTTTTATAATACCTCTTGGACACTATTCTTCTGTAGATTCCTGGAATACTTACTGGACAAAAGCCGAATCTTCTGGTTCTGTCTTTTATGGTTGAACTTTGCTTTTATAGTTGCTCTATATATTTTGTGTTGTAATATTGAAATAATTATTTGTCCAATACACTATTCAATAATATGTATTTGTTGTACCCAGTCTTCTAGATGAGCCATTAAATGTTTTTCATTTTAAAATTACCATTTTCTTACTAAAATTTCTCTTTATTTCCCTACTTTTTCCACTTGTTTTAGAATCATCTACGTGTCCTTCAATTGCAACATGTGTTATTTGCTTGCTATCTTAATCTCAATCTCATTGTTAATATAAAAATATTCTTTTAAGCTCCTTTTTATTTTGCTCTATGACTTATTTTCCCTTGAGAAGTATTTTCTCTTTTCTTATTTATCTCCAGTGATAGTGATCATCCCCCCTACTGTCTTAGAGATTCACAACAATCTTGTAGTTGCTTCGGCCTCAAAATTACTGGGCCCATGTGTAGAAAGGACTGTTCCTTAATCCAAATATATATTGCATTATATATTTTATACTTCTCAGTGTACTTTCTAGTATTTTTATTTTTCCTTCTTTGACCCATTGGTCACTTAAGAGTGTATTGTTTAATTTCCATATACATATGAATTTGTCAAATCTCCTCATGTTACTGATTTCTAATTGTATTCCATTGTAGTTGGAGAACATACTTTGTATGATTTCAATGCTTTTAAATTTACTAAGATCAAAATATTATGTCGCAAAGAAAAACTACAAACTTATTTTTGTTATCAGGTTTAGAGGGTGATTAAACAGAGTCCACTGAAGGGCCATTTTTTTCTTATGAGACCCCTGATTTGTGTCCATACAAGTTGTTCAAGAAGGTAATGATACAGTGGACATGTTTTAGAGTCTTGTTGACGTCCAAATGTGTATTTAATTTTACTATTTGTTGTTTTCAGTACCAAACTGCTTTCAGTCTACATATGAGAATCATCTTCAATTAGCAGTGAAATAAGAAAATTTAAAATAATTTGTTAACTAAATTTGAGTTCTTCTAAGTAATTTAAATGCCTTACAGAATATTAAATAATATTTATAACATAAGTGCCACATTTTATAATATTTTATTAGGCTTAGCTATGGCATCTATAAATCAAAAGGAATTGTTCTCTTCTTTTTTTTTCTGTCTTCCCCAATTTGTTATTATTGCTATTAGAGCTAAAAGTCAGTTTTCTCAAGCAATGTAAAGGCTTGAAATGTGAAGAAGACTATGTTGAAAATACTGGAGCTATTTTCCAACACTTCATTCCAGTAAGCATAAATAAGAAAACGTAGTGAATGATTTTTGCAAACGCACGCATGTGAGATGTGAGACTCATAACAGAAGCAGTGGGGCTTATTCAAAGACAGAAATAAATGAAGTCTCTTAGCTCTATAATTTCTAGAAGAAATCACTTAACATTTCCAAATCTTCTACTCATGGTGAGAAGCAATATTTTTGTTCACCACTGTACCCAGACCTGCACGGATATACATGTTTTAGGAAATGTATTACTTTATACATTCCCTGGAACATTTTAAAAATTGATGATTGACTATTTATTCCTTTGGAAGTAAAGGTGAAGTTCATGTATTTCTATATATCCAACTCAGTAGAAGAGCTTATTAGTATATATAAATGTTCATGAATTTTTATGTCAGTGATGATTCTGATAATATTATAATGAAAGGATTTGTACTCAGCTTGAATGTAAAACTATTTCTATAATTGATAATTTATCATTTTTATTTAATTGCATATGTCTAAATGAAGACTTTGTACGTGGTCAATATTTTTCTCATGTTATGAAAATATTAATTAATAATAGAAATGGTAGTATTCCACAAACATTTAGTTATTTTGGAAAAAAAGCATGTTTACTACCTTACCAAGAAATTTACACTATTTGAACTTTATTTGAAAATACGTAATTATTTCTAACAATATTTTAGGACATTCAGAAATTTTATACATAAGAAACTCAAAATTGTGAGCAATCAAAAATTATTGCTTAGTGGATTGAAAATTGTCCCCCCAAAATTCATGCCCACCTGGATCATCAGATTGTGACCTTATATGGAAAAAGAGTCTTTGCAGATATAATTAGTTATAGATCTTGAAATGAAATCATTCTGGATTTAAAGCAGGCACTAAATCTAATGACTAGTGTCCTTATAAGAAGGGGTGAGGAACAAAGGGACATGGAAAAGGAGATGTGAGGATGAAGGCAGAGATAGGAGTGAAGTTATCTACAAGCCAAGGGATGCCAAGGATTGACTGTTACCACCAGAAGCTAGGAGAGAGGCATGGGGTAATTTCTCACTCAGAAATACCAGAAAGAACCAGCCTTACCAACACCACAATTTCAGATATCTGACCTCATGAACCACTAGAGAATAATTTTATGTGATTCTAAGCCACCCACTTTATGGTAATTTGATATGGCAGCCATAGAAAATTAATCCAATTGCATGTGCTATGAATTTTATAGCTATCTTAAATTGCCTATTTAACAAATTTATTTTCTTCATTAGTGCAATCCTAGGTGACTGCTTCATTGCCATTTTTTTAAAGAATAGAATGTAAGTAGTATTTTGAATCATAATTGATCTTATTGACAATGTACCATTCATTTATATATTTAGCCTATTATTATTCCTGTACTACTGTTAATTGACATCAGGAACATTGTCAATTAAGCAAAAATTGAAGGTCAATGCTGTCCTTAAACTATTATAGCTCGAATGATTAATATTTTATTTTTCAACTTTACATAGGCAAGAAGACAGATGACATCACCTATTATAATCCTAATGACAGAAGGCAGTCCTCTCCATTTCCATAGTTCAGTTTAACTATATACATTATAAGACACTCATTAATTCATTCATATATTCAACAAGCATTTATTAGTGACTCTATGTGCCAGACACTGTGGTGAACATCCAGGATACAAGGATGATGATACTCATAATCTAGTGGGAAAAAAAAACGACAATGCAAGTGTTTTAATAAAGGGGATTAAAAGGGTGCCTTAGAAACACGCAAAGAAATGCCTAAATTGGTTTCAGGAGGTCAAGAAGCCTTCATGGAAGAAATAAGTGATAGTTTGGGACCTGTGATGGTTCATTTTATGTGTTAATTTGACTGGTCTATGAGGTGCTCAGATACTTGATCAAACATTATTCTGGATGCATCTTTGAAGATGTTTCTTGATGAGATTACCATTTGAATCCATAGACTGAGTAAAGCAGATTGCCCTCCCTGATGTGGGTGGGCCCCGTCCAATCCATTGAAGGCCTGAATAAGCCAAAATGCTGATCCTTCCGTTGAGTAACAGAGGACTCTTCTTGCCTGACTACCTTCAGCCGAGACATTGTTTTTTTCCTGCCTTTGGACACCAATTGAAATAGTGGCCCTTCTTGAATCTTGAGCCTGCTGGCATTCAGACATACCACTGGTTTTTCTGGTTCTCAGACCTTTGGATTTGGACTAGAGCTACACTATACTATACTATACTCTCTGGTCTCCTGGTCTCTGACTGGAGATCTTGAGACATCTTAGCTTCCATAATCATATAAGCCAATTTCTTATAATAATTCTCTTTATTTAAAAACAAAACAAAAACAGAATCTGTTGTTTCTCTGGATAATTCTGACTAATACAGAACCTAAAGCATTAGTAGATATTGGGCAAGCAAAGGAGAGAGGAGTGAGTAATGGAAAGATGCTTCTGGCCAAGGTAAACCATAATTGCATTCAGAGGCAAGAGGGAGCATGGTGTTAGCATATCTGAAGCTCGCATAAACAAGAGGCCTGAGTGCAAATATTGTGATAAATGCCAATGATGAGAAGGGAGAGGATTGCAGAGATCGTGGAGAACTCTGCGAGACATTTTAAGGAGCATGACCTTAATCATAAGGCAAATGAGAATCTCTGGAAACAAGTGAGTAGAAGCACAACATGCTTAGCTTTGGGCTTTAGAAAGTTCCCTGACAGCGGTGGAGCTAAGAAAGGGCAGGGTTGGAGGAGGGAGACACAGTTCACAGACAGTTGCTGTAGATCTGGCAAAGAGCATGGAGGCCTGTGTTACAGAAATGTCCCTCAAAGCAGAAATAAGCAAATGGATAAACAGTTACATAGAAGAAGAATCAATGGATCAGCAATTGATCGAGTGAGAAAGGGAGTGATGACTGTAGTGAAAAGACGCAAGCTGAGGCCTGGGTTCTTGGCAGATACAGCTGAGTAACATGGAGAATGCAGGAGAAAGACCAGGTTTGGAAGCAAATAGAGCAAGTTCTTCATAAAGATGCTGACTTTGACATGCCCATCCCTAAATATTAAGAGATAAATAGCCAGTAGAACATTATTTATAATCATTTGAATTCCAGAAGACCTGAAATAAAAACTTGGAGTTTAATGAACCAACACATTTTTTCCACTCTGCTTTGCAACAAATCTTTGTATTCTTTTTCTAGTGTTTTTGTAACAGAGCATCACAAGTTGAGTCGTTCAATTTTACATCTTAATGCAAAATGTGTGATTTTCTGACGAGTGCTCACATGCGTTAGGGATGAGAACTAATTCACATTACCTCTTTACATGAGTCTGGAAGGTATGGATCTTGACATGGAAATTGTGTTGAAATCAAAAACCAGGAATTTTAAGGACAAGAATTACCCTAGCTTATGACTTCCAAGCTACTATTCTGGTGGTATCTATTTCAAACATAATTATTTCAGGATTTTTTTTTTTTAAAGATGTTATTGATTGATTGATTGGTTGATTGATGAGGGAGGGGCAGAGGGAGAGAGAGATGCAGGACTCCATTTCAGGATCATGACCTGACTCAAAATCAAGAGTAGTTGGACATTTAACTGACTAAGCCACCCAGGCACCCCTCAAGCCATTTTTAAAAAGTGAGATTTTATAAGGAGGATTTGTAAAATTACAAAAGAAGTGGACCTAAGACAAGTCCTGAAAAAGACTAGATTCATCAGAGTCTTGGAAAAGGAGGAATAGCAAACAAGACTGCAAAGCCTGAGGAGTTAGATGAGAGGGTGGCCCCCCAGAGCCCAGAGAAAGAAAATAGGTCCAAAAAGAAAAGCTGGTCCATCAAATGCTGCTGATAATGTAAGCAAAATGAGAGCTGAGAAGTATCCATTTGATTTAGTGACCAAAGGGCCATTGTAAACCCCCTGATGACTGTCCATAGAGTGGTAGAAGCTAGACAACGTGGACTCAGGAGTCAAAGGGTGATGATAAAAAACAGACAATTGGGCAGAGAAAGAACCGGATATGCTAGAGAATCCTTCTCTTTCTCACCAAATGAAATGTCCACCTCATAAAGACATAAAGATATGATGTAACAAAAGAAGTAATCATTAGGAATGTCTATGGGGATATAATGGGGATCTGAGATGCCATCATATAAACTCTCCTTTTACCATGAAATAAATAAACAAAATTCAACTATATTTGACACACACAGGCATGCATTTGGGCAGTCCAAATTGAGTAGATGCTGATGTGTTGTGAATGAAGGAATCAATGTCAAAAATAATAAAATAAAAAATATTCAAAGATCATTCTATTATGCACTGTGTTAGATGTAATACATAAATACAGGTAATCTTATTTAATCTTTACATACCATCTGGAAGGTTTTGTGACATTAATTTTAAGGTTTAAAAAAATGAGTTTTAGAGTGGTTGAGTAACTCGTTAGCCATATTCCTTCAGGCAACCTTGTCTCAAAGACTAATACACTGGTCATAAAGGCAAACCATTACAATGCTTGTGAGGTGCCTGGCATGGTGCCTGGCACATAGTAAGCACATATGAAAATACTTTTTGCCACTCTGACTTCTATTAACATTCTTTGGCTTAAGATTTATCTTCCAAAAAATAATAATAATAATAATTTATCTTCATCCCCAAAGCCTTTTCTTGTATTTTCTAACCCCTTAATGTCATATACAATGCAAAGACCTTAGAATACCTGTCTCTATTTACATCTCCCATCATATGTGTTCATGTTGTGATATTCTTTAATTCAATTTTTTCTTTTCTAAGAAAAATTGTGTTCTAAGCTGATCTATTTAATCATTTGCACAAATTGGCATATTTAGCAATATTTGCTTTTAATTCTATCTTAAATTCATTTGGATCAAATTCTTTCTATCTGAAATAAGTTTCTTAGAATTCTCATTGTCAATAACAATCTTTCTAGGCAGTTATGTTTTGGTGGGGGCAAGTGTCACAGTGGTTAAACAAAGAGGCTCCGGAGCTCTGCCTTCAAATCCCATCCTGACTTATACTAATAATGTGGCTTTGGACAAATTATGAGCCATTTTTTGCTCTGGTTCCTCATTTTAAAAACACCAAAATTAAAGTAGCTACCCCATAAGACCACTGTAAAGGTCTATGAGATATATATATATATACATATATATATATATATACACACACACATATATATAATTAAATATTATATTATATATCTCATGTGATATATGTATATTTAAATGTTATTAATGATTATGATTATGATTACCTTGAAATAATTTTCAATCTCATTCTTGAACTATATTTTTTTAGCTATAGAAATCTAGGTTAATCATTATTTCCTTTCAGTATATTAAAGATATCATTCCACATGCCTCTGTTGTCCATGTCAAAGTGCAATGTCTTTGGAGATAATCGTTTTTTCCCCTCTATATAGCTATATATATATTTTTTTTCCTTTAACTACAGCTTTATAAAATTTTGCTAAAAGTGTATCTAGGCTTGTTTTTATATTTCTTTATACATGTTGGGATTTACCAAATTTCTTGAATCTGTAGTCCACCGTTTTCAATCAGTAAGGAAAATGCTCAGTTGTTGTTGTTTTTTTCTAAATATTATCTCTTTTATTCTCCTCTTGTACTTCTAGGACTCAAGTTAAATATTTGCCAGACATTCTCTCTTTATTGCTCTTCTCTTTTAATACTTCATAAACTCCACCTTTATTTCTTTCTATGATACCTTTTAGCCAATGTCTTTTGACCTGGCTTCTAGTTTACTAATTCTCTCTTTAGTGGTGTCTATTTTGATTTTAAAACTAATGATTGAATTTTCTTTTAATTTTAAGTATTTAATTTCTTTAAAATTATGTTTCAAATAAAGCATTTTTAATTACTGGGTAATTTATTTGGCTCTTTTTCCAACCTGTTAACTACTTTTGTTTGTTTTCCTTTTTTAATAATTTATTTTTCCCTGAAAAATTTTAAAACAATTTATCATTATACAGGATACATGTATTTTATAATCTTTGTGTCATATTTCCATATGATGCATATTTCCATATATGAAGTATTTACGGATCTGATTTTGTTTTACTGATTCATACTCATGGGAATGTTATTTCTTTGGTTTCTTAGTTGTTTAAAATATATACACATATATATTTTCCTTAGATAATTATTTGCATTAATCTTTGCAATTAGGTCGGGAGGGAGAGGGGTTCCCAGTCAGCCTCAAGACAATATTCCCCTTACTTGCTCTTTCAGCATTTTTAGTCTTGCCTAGTAATGCACTTTTGCATTCCTAGATTAATGTCAGGATGCTTTTCAAAGGACTTTCTACCATGAATGGACAGCAAGTTTTCACCACTATAACACAAGGAACATTGAAAACTGATGGTCAAGTTCATCAGGGTATGGCAAATGCATTAGGACAAAAGCAGCTACAGAGCTCTTCCTATCCCTCTAAATTCCTGTGTTGCTTACATTTTATAGATGATTCCCATTAATATTATCCCCTCTTCATGCTCTTAAGATTTATCTTACATGTTATTTAGCATCTTTAGTTGTCTTCAGAAGGATCTTTGTACAACATAGCCTAACATATTCATGGGAACAAATGGGCTTTTATGGATGTTTTTTTCAACTAGCTTATAGTTTCTTTTTCTTTCTACGATAAATATGTTCATTTTTATCAGATATTTGCTTTGGTTTTATTTATTTTATTAAACTCTGACCTCCAGGTGAACAGAGACCATGGCTTCTTTAATCTTTGTCACTTATTTTAAGAGAACAATTCCTCCAACAAAAAAGAAAATCAAACCTCTGTTTAATTGAAATGTGTGCTTCTGAATGTGTGTTACTACATTCAAAAGCTTATTATACCAATGTTACTGTCATGGATCAAATATTTTTTTTGGATTTCACTTTTAAAATAATATTGAAAGACTGTAGCACATTCTTTTTAATCTTATCAAAAGCACTTTATATTCATTCTCTGAAAGTAAATTTTGTATGTTGGAAACACTTGAAAATAATTTGAAACTTATTTTGGTGATGACAGAAATGATCAGATTGCTAAATAAATAAACTTTAATTAAAAAATAGACATGACTGTGGAGTAATAAGATGAACTTTTCAAGTCATGATTCCTAAATTATCTTTGACTGAAATTCCAAGTCCCATAATCTCATGTTAATACCCATTTAGCAAAATAAATTTGGGTAGATTTACTTAAATCTCTCTTTACAGTAAAGTTGCATTTTGCAGATTGATGCATTCAAGTAAATGTTTCTATCTTTTCATTTCATTATACCCAATGTCTAGATAAATGAGTATTCAGAAACATCTGCTTCAAAGTCATGGAAACTTGGAATGGTAACACGTGCTCATAGATCACTTCTGAATGAATGCATATGTCCAACACTTTAGCATCTTAACATTTTCAGCCTTCCATATCACATATATGGAAGACACGATTTTGTCATTTTGAGATTTTTTTCCTTATATTGCAGTTCGGGAAATCATGTGGCACGTTAATAACGTGAGTTTCTCATCTTACCTGACGGTTTATATTTTTCATTGTTATATTCACATTTTAATAAGTTCACAGTATTTAAATTTATAAAGATTATTCAAGAATTTGATATTTAATTTAAAGAGGTTGATATACATTTGCATTTAAGAGTATGTGGTGTGCGGGTATGATGTGTCCATGTGTGTAGAAGAAAAATTATAAATTATTTGGCGGATGGGCTGCTAACTGTATCATTAATTTCATTCTCCATTTTGTGATAGTGAATGCATCTCTGAGGATATCGTAGCATAGACATTCTGGAACAAACTGTGGTATAACAGTTAACATTAACTCACTGTACAGTTAAATTTATGCAGATTACCATGATAGCTGTAATATCCAGTTTATCTAGCTACAGAGGAAAAAAATTACATTTTTAATTAAATGAATATATTTGCAAATAAAGATTTATTGTTATTGATATACACTTTCTACTTTTATTTATTTATATTGAGGTAGAAATGGGAAGGACAGAATTTAAGAGGAGGAAAAAAAAAAAAAAAAGCCTAATTGCTTAATTGCTGCATGTGTGACAGAGCAATCCATATTTCCTGTGCTGGCTATGCCAGAGGACTTCCAGAAATGGCTTCGGATTCTGTGATGTCATGTAAAAATTTTAAAATCTGTTGTTAAATTGTTTGATAATCCTCATTTTTCTCTACTAGGCCATGAGCTGGAGAGAATGTGCTCATTTTTCCGCTAAAATTGAGCTTTATTTTAGTCTCATGACTCTTTCTTCCTAACCTAACTCCATTAAAAAAAAAAAAAGAAAGCATGCATTAGTGTTTATTTGTCTCTGCAAACACTATGAATGATAAAAGCAGCAGAGAAGCCAGGAAACAGTGAGTTGACGCTGCCGCCCAATACATCTGGTCGGCTGCGATCTCTAATTGCCTGTCACAGCCGCTGAGCAGCGCAGCCGGCAGGGCCGCCACCTCCTGTTTGGTCAAGTTGTCATTTCCTATTAATCCGAATCCCGTCGTTTTTCCCATTGCCTCTGCTTTCTCACTCTGGACGGAATCAACATCTATTCTCTAACTCTGATATGAGTGTATCAAAATTTTAATTTTGGAGACAACACAGAATCAAGAGACCTTCTCACAAAAAACAAAGAATCCCTCACCGGGGCTGCGTGGTCTTGTCTCTGCCGTGCTGATTTTAAGGGCTCACGTTTTTCCCCTTTCACTACAACTCAGCTATTTTTCGTACCACCGGAGATCATCTGGTGAAATTTTGCAAACGGCCGGCAAGAACAAAATAAAGACATAAAAATGCAGGGGAAGTTCTGAGGCCGGTTTAATAATAGAAGTTTTTGTTACTTTCACATTTTCTACAAAATATTATGGAAAACATGACTGTGTACCAGAGGGGGTCAAGGATGTTGTTTCAAGACTGCGGAAGCATAACCCAGCCAGAGGTCCCTGCCAGAAGAAGTACTTGAACACCCCCAGGATCACAGCAAATTCATCACAACCAAGTGGCCCCCAAAAAGCAAAGGATCCACTAGCAAATCATCATAAGACTCTCGCTGGTGGAAAACCCCAGGAACCAAGACTTCTTTATAATGAGGCACGAGCAGGCTACTGACATTTATTTTACTGCTCACTGGTTGCCTTCAATCTGGAGCACCACAGATTTTTATTTTTTTCTAACTGAGCAGGAGGTGCCTCAGCTTGCCCATTCAAAAAGCCTCGATTCAATAAACACCAAGGTCTGAAAGGGAAGTAGCCAGGAGTAGGGCTCTCTGCTCAGCGGGAAGCCTGCTTCTTCCTCTCCCTCTGCCTGCCGCTCCCTCTGCTTGTGCTCTCTCTCTCTATCAGATAAATAAATAAAATCTTTAAAAAAAAAAAAGTGTAACTAAGCAGCCTCCTCTCAGGCCTCCTGGAGATAACATCTCAGTCCCTATGATCTGCAGGCCACCGCCATGGCCTCCTAGCCCCAAAGTACCTGTCTCCCTTGCACTGGTGTTCGTGTAACTGGAGAATCACCCATCTCAGATCCAAGAACTGAAGCTATGCTAAAGTCTTCTTTAATCTGTAACAGTAGGAGCCTATCGAGGACAGATAAACCATAGTAAAATGTATGAAATAAGAAAGCTCTGGGACTACCAAAAGTGTCCATGGTTCACACCAACCTTCTCTGCCTTCCCCGTACAGATGGAAAAACTGAACTCTCAAGTTATTTCTCCATCAGACCACCTGCTGACCAGGCATGAACCTCAGCCTTCTATTTTCCTTAAAACTTTCTTCTTTTATGAAATAAAAGGACAAGGAATTTGTTTTTCCAAATCGATCAATATATTTTGTCACAACATTTACTACTGGTAAATCTGAATCCTACAAAATGTTGCAAGAATAGTACAATGAACACCTATATAATTTTCTCCTAGATTCAGCAGCTGTTAGCATTTTGCCACATTACTTTTCTTTCTATATGTATGTTCCTGTTGTTTTCTGCTGACACATTTGAGAATTATTCACAGGGACAATGACACTTCCCACCTAAATACTTCAGTCCTTGTCCTTTAAGAAAAAGGAACTTCTGAACATCCATAATAGAATGACCACATTTAGGACATCTAATACTAACTTTATACTGTTACCTAAAATACATCACATTCAGGGCTCCCCAAATGCCCCAAAGTTGTCTTTTAGAGCTGCTGCTTGTTTGTGTGTTTGTTTTGTCAGTCAAGGGTCTAATCAAGGATGCTGTCTTGCATTTAATTGTCATATCTCTTTACTCTTTTAATCTAGCAGTTTTTTCAGGCTTTTATAAAATTGATTTTATTTGTTTATTTTTGTCTGTTGGTTTCCTCATGGTTAGCTACAAATTAAATACTTCTGGCTGAATTACTATGTAAATAATGGGTTCATTTCAAATGTACCTTATGTTCCTTGTGTCCTAATTCCATACTTCTCTCAGGCATGTTCTCTAGGGAACAGGTGACATTCCCATCTCCACCCATGAGAATAGGGTAATCTCAAAACTCATCTGATGATAACACTTAGAGTATTATCTTTAATATCTTTAATCTTCTTGGCATTTCCCTCTGAGATTGATTCATATTTTTACCAATTTCTTAGTACAACTGCTCAAATCTTCGAAAAAGACTCTCTAATTGCTAATGTGCAGCTTATAAAGGTGCTGTCAGTAGATTCTAGGCTGATCCTTGGGGACTCATTCCTGACTCCTTTCTGAGCTATCCTAAATCATGTGGGGCCCTGGCCAGCCTTGCTGATACAGTTATCAGCTGAAACATGTCCTCATGGTTTAAATACGCTGTTTGGGCGCTTTTAGACAGCAGGGTATGTTTTGAAGTCTATTCCTGTTCTTTCGAGTAGATGTAGATTTATTTCTGAAATCTGAGTCTTTTGATATATATCCATCTGCTCCTTCATGTCACATTACAAATCTCCTACTTATCCCTACTTTTTCTTTCTTTTTTTTTTTTAAAAGATTTTATTTATTTATTTGACAGAGAGAGAGAGAGATCACAAGTAGGCAGAGAGGCAGGCAGAGAGAGAGGGGAAGCAGGCTCCCTGGTGAGAAGAGAGCCTGATGCGGGGCTCCATCCCAGGACACTGAGATCATGACCTGAGCCGAAGGCAGAGGCTTTAACCCACTGAGCCACCCAGGCGCCCCTTTTTTTTCTTTCTTAAATTGCAACTGTCTCCAAAGCAAAAATATGAGAAGTTGGGAGTAAATGTACCTTTAATAAATGTCATTGATGACTTGTCTCCTGTTACACATAGACTGGGAGGTAAATGTGTCTGAGATCTCCTAGAAGGAGAGCCTGAGACAGACTTGGGAGCACAAGATTTATTGGGAATGGGAGGAATGGGCCCAATCCATAGCAGAACTGGAAGGGTCAAACGCAGTGCCGCATTACCTCCATCTGGAAGAAAAAGGATGGGTCTTTTGAACCCCATATCAGATCCTCCATCCTTGTCTGCAAATCACCCTATGGGTGGGGGTGAATGAGGTTGAGTAGACAGCAGGACTGGTCATAATCTCCTAAGAAGTTGGCCCCCATCATCTAAGGGGAATTCTCTGGAGACAGGGCACGTATGAGCTGACAGTACTTAACTCAACAGTTGAGGGCTGGGTGCACTGGTTTGGTTTGCAGGTCTGAGCAGGACACCAGTATCACTCACTGCATGGTGGTTGGCCTTAATCTCCAAATAAGCCCTATGGAAAGGATTTTATTATAGTGTGTAGAAACTGTCCCTGATTATACCTCAGCTGAGTCTATTTTCCCATTCTGGGCCAACTAAAGATATACTATTCTATTTAAGTACACATGCAAAGTCTCATTTAACCCTCTTAAATAACACTTTGGTCCTTTAATGTAGTTAATATTACTTATTGTTTTCTTTGTTTTTTTATTTTATTTTGTTTTGTTTTGTTTTTTGCCTTCCAGCTTCCATTCTTTTTGCCCAGCCCCAGCCTCAGGAGGAGGCTACATTCAGTAGTCTGCTACACTCTACAAAAGGAGGATGGCTCTTAGAGCCTCCTCTCCTCACATTCTTCTTGTCACCGCCCCAGTATAATCAAGGTATTGTCTTTAAACTAACATAGACCCAGACTCTTGGGGGAGTTCATTAATTCCCAACATAATGCCCTGGTGTTCTTCCAAGAACTTTCCAAGAAGATTCAGGTGTATTTCCAAGAACTCTGGAGTTGTATAAGTGGTGCTTGCTACAAGTTCTGTTCATCAGTCTTCTGTCCCTTCTGGAGGAATTTCTTGCATCCAGGTAATAAATGCTCATTTTCCTTAAGTTAACTGGATCCAATTTCTATTGCATATCACAATAGAAAATTTCTATCATATAAAGGCTTAAAAGTTTACATAACTTGTGTGGTGCCTGGACAGCTCAGTCATGATCACAAGATCATGATATCAAGCCCCAGGTTGGGCTCCACACTCAGCATGGAATCTGCTGGGGATTCTCTCCCTCACCCTTCCCACTTGTGTTCTCTCTCTGTAAAATCAATCAATCAATAAATCTTTACAAAAAGTTTATGTAATCTAATGTTCCCCAGGTGGCATTGCTAGTAAGCTTCAAGAATGTATCACATCCAAGGCCAGCAACACTTTTTAAAAAAAATTTTTATTAATATATTTTTTGTGGATTACACTGCACAAATTATAGAATTATCCAAATTGTTCCAGGATAAATATGTTACGAGGGAGGAAAAGGTGAACATGGCTACATATGGGTAAGAACGTTAAGGAACATCATTAAAATTCAATTTTAAAACATGTGCCTTTGACACAATACCAAATGTCCGTGAAAAATAACAATGATGAGGTCTCCTCTCAAATAGGATTATCTTGAGTGGATCTTGCTCTGGTTGAGTTGCCATGCATCCTACACCCTTTGAGGGATATCCCTCTGGAAAACAAATGTGGTGAAGGCATTTCACGGTGCGGTGAGCTATGCATTTCTCGGTCCCCAAACATTCTTAGGAAAAGTGAGTAACGTAGGATTCTTCATAGTTCCTGATCCCAGCATGGAACTTAGAAAGACCAACACATTTTCTTTTTGATCTGACCAAGGTATAGACCCGTCTTTCATGGGCGCACACTTCTAATAGCCACAGTTGTGATTCAGGGACTCTTGTATTTGTCTTCTCTGGACAAAGTTATGTCTTCACAGGCAAAGTAAGAGCCACACAATCAGTGAAATTAATGAGATTTTGCCAATCCAAAAAATTGGACTGAAAAGCCTGTTTTGTAGATGGAGTCTTTTAAATGTTTCTGTTCCCTAAGCTGCTTCCTTTATATACTACATAAAGTATAGAATATATTATGCCTATCTGCACTTGTAGATCAATTTGAAGGTCATTATTTGCATAACAATCTGTCAGTGCTCATCTCTCATCCTTCTGCTTCAACGTAACTCTCTTGTTTCCTCAGAGATTACTAATTAATTCAATAAACTTTCATGTCACTGTTTTTACTTTGGGCTTATTCATTGCAGCAATTTTTTATTTCACCAAAATTCACATTCCGTCTATCTGGCTGGGGTGCACAGAATTTAGAAACTGGGAGACATTCTGTTCTAGATTTGACATGTGCCATATTTTAGCTAAGATTTTATTTTAAACTGGCATGATAAAAAAAAAAAAAATCTTAGAGTTTTAAGTGGAAGTATCTGGCCAAAACATTCCATGACTTCCTTCACTGAAAAGGAGACACATTTGAAAGACATTTCCTCAGAGTTTGGAATCATCATTCCCCTTCCAAGAGTTTAGCTATAAAAAAACCAAATACACACACACACACACACACACACACACATACACACACACAATCAACAATAATAACAAAAGGAAAAACAAATATTCCTTCTTACTAAAGGGATAGAGTAGAAAGACCCCCTTCCTTCCCTAAGCCAGACTCCTGCCTTTAGAAGAACGTACGTATGCTTCCTGATTCTTAGGTTGGCAAGTGATGGAAAAGCATAAAACAGAAGAGCCAGAAGAAGCAAAGCCTTGAAGGCTGTCAAAAGCAAGGGATATTCATGGAACTCAAGAGATATTATAGGGCTGGAGTTTGTGGGGGAAGTTTAGAAAGGTAGATACAGAACAGATTATAAAATACTCCATATGTCATACAGTGGAATTTAGATTTATTGTGCAGTAAGCCACTGAAATTTATCTTTAGCACTGGAATAACAACATAGCTATATTTAACTTTCAGACAGATAGCTCTCATACCACAGTGAGGAGGAAATAGAGACGAGGAGATAAGACAAGTCATTTGAAGTAAGATGTGAGAAAGATGATGAGAGTCTTTACTAAGAAACAAACTACAGAACTGGAGGAAGGGCTATAATTAAGAACATTCTAAAGATAGGAACAAACAGACTTGATGGCCAGTTCGGTATAGAAAAGAAAGGAGAACAACATGCTGAGACTGTTTTATTCTTCCTAAAAAGATATTAGGGTAAAAAACAAAACAAAAACAAAAACAAAAGATATTCTTTGTCCTTTGTTTATTAGATCTTCTCACAAAACTTCTAGCGGCTTTGAAAATTGTTTTCTCTCTAAGAACTAAGAGAGTCTCCCCCTTAAGGCATCGCCTGCTGATCTGAAGGCTCCACCACCTTGCATTTTATAGAAAAGGACAGAGAACAATGTAATTAAAAACTCAAGCATATAGTTCTCTTCCTCCTGGGGCTTTAGGTAATAATGATTGAGATGGCACATTATAGCTAACGGGACAGATAATAATGAGGAATGTTTCAAAGTAAATAAAAAATATATAATTTTCTTGAATCTAATTCTCAGTTTTCCTATAATTTCCACCCCTGAGTCTCTGTAATATCTATCTCCAAACAGTCTCTTAAAACTCAAGACCAAGTTTGTATTTAAGCAGTTCAGAACAGTAGCTTAATGACTTATCAAATTAGACCTTACCACTGGTCCCTAAATGAACATGTGTGTTAGTCTAATCACTGGCTATTTACTGTGTTATTTTTCTCAAGTATAATTTTTCTATTGCATCCCTAGTGACTGGATCCCTGAATTGATGAGCCCAGTCAATCCCTTTGGACCAATCCGCACATACCCAAGTTTGTTCAGGATTGGAAAGTGCCTTATCTTTTTATTCTCTTTGGGATGAGAGTTGTTCTCTTGTATTAAATTTCCAAATTGCCTGTGTTGCTAGGATTTGCTTCCGGTCCATGCTGTAATCAGAAGTTTTTCTTAACTGTAGACTCTTAATTATAGATCCAAGGTATGTGAATAGTGAAAGTCCACAATGGGAAACCTCAGTAAATTAAAATGAGGAGGTTTCAACATGGGAGAGCTCTCATGCCTACCACTCATAGTCAATTGTAAACCCAATAGGAAGACATGGACTTGATCTTACACAGACTTGACCTTGCGGTGGATACTACGCTATTACTTCAGCCTGAGGAGAAGACCATTTCATCATTCCTCACTCCTCCACCCCCGCCCTCAACAGCTCAACCAATGAGAAGCCACTACACTTTGAACTCCCAGTTTCCTCCAATGGACTTTTAGTTCATAACAGCCTTCTCAACTTACCTCTTTTCTCAAAAAAAAAAAAAAAAAAAAAAAAAAGCGGAATTCTTTTTTGTTTCTGGAATCTATCTTTAGCCATTCCTGGACCCCCTGATTCTATACCTCAGTCTTTCTCAGAATAGCCTCTTTTAGTTCACCAGCGAGACTCCTTATCTTTTACCATAATCTCTGCTAATTGTCTTTCGGTAGCCACGTTTCCACGTATAATTCCCGTGAGGCTTTTTATTTAAGCTTATATAGCCTCCTTATCATTGTTTTCCTTTAACTGGTCCACCATTCCAGCAGATGTTTGGTGGAATAAGCATTGTCCCAGTACGTTTCTTCCTTTCCACTTCATTTAGATCAGCATTCCAACTCATTTAGCATTCCTGTAAGTTTACATCGTTTTGTTTACAAAATTACGTTGGCATGGCAATATGAAAAGGGAATTTTTTTAGGGTCAAAACTACCATATCTCTGCTGTGCAGAAATAAATGTATTTTCTTTAGGTCTCAATTTCTCTATTTTACATCGTCTGATTTTACTGGACAGGAAGCCAAAGAAGAATCTGGTTTGCACTTTGTTATATTCTATTATCTCTACCTGCTACCAAGATAGGTAACCACATAAAAACTCTGCTAAAGGTAGAATAAAAGAATTAATAGTTTTTAAAAGGCATATATCTACAAGAGCAAAGAGAATAGGAGATAAAACAATAACTACAAAATTTTGGAAGCTGCAAAATTTTGACTAAGTGTGATGCAGAAACCCAAACATAAGCCTCGCAAAAGCATTAGCCACAAATTCTTGAGCGAAGTCCAGAGTAAGCCTATTCACACCATGGAATCCCAGAATGGCTCAAGAACTGGAGGCATCAGGTTGCTCCAAAGTCAAGTTTCTCAAAGGGCTGAAAAGAGAAGAGTTGATGAAAATACAGAAAGAAACGTTTCTATCCCAAGCTACTGACCCAGGCAACTATCCCTCTTACTCTAAGGAAGAGAACTGGAGCTTTAAAATCAAAGAAGCCAACTAAGAAGCAAACCAGCAAGAAAGCGAGATTCTTGACTAGAGTATCAGGCACATTTGATGGTGCACGCATGGCACTAACATATGTGAAATTAAGCGGACTCCTACAGGCTGAATTCTGAGATTGCCAACTTCAAGCATTTGGCTCCTGTGTGATGCTGAACATTTTTTATCAATATCTATCGTCTTTCTCTTTGTTTTTGTGATGGAAGCCTTCACTGCTCCTAGTTTTAGCTGAGAACACAGGCAAACATTACTCTTCAGTTTCCATTGCAGCTAGATAGGGCCATATGATTACATTTTCATCAATGAGATGCAAATGGGAATGATGTGTACAACTTGCTTATCACATTTTTAAGAGACAGCTGTTTACTCTACTCTTTCTTTTGGTTAGGAATTAAGATGGTCTTGTGGAGTAGGGGTTGTCCTTGCCCTACTTGCTTACATTGAGTCCCTTTCAAGAAAGAAAACCAATCTCCATATTGTTGCAAATATTGTATTCATATTCATTTGTGGCTTTATTATAGAAACAATAGTCTTAACCAATAGTCTAAGAAATTGCTTAATTGTTATCAACAGACTGAAATTCCACTTCGGAGCAACTGCCAAGTCTAAGAAATATAGCATACAGATACCGATAGCTGGAGACCTCCAAAAATTGGCTTTATCTAATCACTGAAATGAAGAAGATATTAAACATTTTGTCCAGGATCACAATCAGATATTTGGTCCTAAACCTTAAATACAAACACAAAGATAATTACTACTACTAGACATCTGAGGAAAACCTTTAACCAGAAAGACAGATACATGTAAACACAAATTAAGAAATAATAGTAATGAAAGGAAACATAGAAAATGAAGGGAACCCCAAAAAAACTTCAAAAATCTATAATAATTATCTTTAAAAAGTAAGAAGTGTATTGCATCCACAAAATAAGAATAGGGTACACTAAATGGTTATGTTTGGGAAAAAAAAATTGGGATCTTGAAAGTTAAACAAAAACTACGTTTAAAATAAATAACTCCTTAAATGATTAAAGTGAGATAATTTCCATAAACTAGGATGTAATAGGAGAAAAAAGTTAAGAAAGGTCAAGAGCATCCCAGGAAGCCCAACATACAAGATAATAAGAATTCTAAAAAACAAGAAGTGATAAAATAAAGAGGAATAAAAAAGAGATAGAAAGAGGAAGAATATAAAGAAATATATATGTGTGTGTATTTGAATATAACCAAATATATATATGACTATAACCAGATAAAAATATATACATATTTGAGTTGTCCCACTGAAGACATGGCTTTGAAGATAAAAATGCTACAATGTTTAACAAAATGAATAAAAAGTTACCATAATAAAGCTTTATCCACATGAAATTTCAGAATCTTGAGGACACATAATATTTTTTTAAGATTTTACTTTTTTATTATTTATTTGAGAGGGAGACACAGAAAGAGAGAGCACAAGCAGAGGGCAGGGGTAAAGAGAGAGAAGCGGACACCCCACTGAGCAAGGAGCCCTACGTGGAACTCGATCCCAAAACTCTGGGATCATGACCCAAGCCAAAGGCAGAAACTGAACCAACATGTGCCCCTAGGACACATAATATTTTTAAATTACCAAGAAAACAAATAAATTACATGCAAATTATCAAATTTCAGAATATCTTTGGATTTATCAATACCTGTGGAAAATATGTAGAGAAATGTTTTTAAATTATGAATAAATAAGATTTTCTATGAAAGAGAAGTTACAACTGATACCACAGAAATAAAAAGGGACTACCGTGAATAATTGTATACCAACAAACTGGATAACACAGAAGAAATGGATAAATTCTCAGAAACATACAATGTAACAAGATTAAATCATGAAGACAGAAAGTCTGAAGAGATACATAACTAGCATGGAGATTGAAGCAGTGATCAAAAACTTCCCAACAAAGCCCAGGAACAGATGATTTCACTGGTAAATTCTACCAGGCATTTAAATAAGAATAACACCTATCCTTCTCAAACTTTTCCAAAATCTTAAAGAAAAAAAATACTTCCAAACTTATTTTATGAGGCCAGTAATACCCTGATACAAAAGCCAGCTACCACAAGAAAACCACAGACCAATATCCCTGATAAATACAGATGCAAAAGTCTTCAACATAATACTTGTAAAATGTATTCAGCAGCACCACGACAAAGCTAATTTGTCCTTGGGATGCAAGAGTGGTTCAACATATAGAAATCAATTAATGCAATATACCATACTAAAAGAGTGAAGAATAAAAATTACATGATAATCTAAATAGATGGGGGAAAGTGTTTGACAAAATTCAGTATCTTTTCATGCTAAAAAACAACAAAAAAACTCCAGGTATTGAAGGAAATTACCTCAACAATAAAAGACATACGTGAAAATCCCATAGCTATTATCATACTCAATAAGGAAAAATTTAAAGCTTTCCCCCTAAGATCAGGCCCAAGGGAAAGACCCATTCTTGACATTTCCATGCATCAGAGTCCTGGAGGTTCTTGCCAGAGCAATTAGGCATGAAAAAGAAATTAAAAGCATCTAAACCAGAGAGGAGGAAATAAAATCATCCTTGTTTGCAGACAACATGATCTTATATAGAGAAAATCTTAAAGATTTCATAAAAAAATTGTTAAATCTAATAAAATCAGTAGAGTTGCAAGATACAAAATCAACATACAAAAATCAGGCATGTTTCTATACACTAAACAATCTAAAAAGGAAATTAGGAATGTAATTTATAATAGCATTATATAGCTATTATATATTATATAAATATAATATATATATTATATAGCTATTATATATATTATATATATATTATAATAGCATTTGTAATAGCATTAAAAAGAATAAAATACTTAGGAATAAACTCAGGAGGTGAAAAACTTTTATATCAAAAAGAAAGAAACTAAGACACAAACAGATGGGAAGACATCTTATATTCATGGATTGGAAAATCTAATATTTATTAAAATGTCCATATTAATGAAAGTCATTTACAAATGTAATGCAACACTTATCAAAATCTTGATGGCATTTTTTTACATAAGTAGAAAAAACAATTCTAAAATTCACATGGAACCACAAAAACTACAAATAACCAAATCAATCTTAAGAAAGAACGAAGCTGTACATATTATATTTCCTGACTTTAAAATACATTACAAAGCTACCACAATCAAAATAGTATGGCACTGGCATAAAGACAGACATATAGACCAATGCAATAGAATAGGAAGTCCAAAGTAAGTCCACACATATATGGTCAACTGATGATCAACAACAATACACAATAGGGAAAAGATAGTCTCTTTAACACATGGTGTTAGAAAAATTTGACAACTACAATACAAAAGAATATGATTGAAATTTTCATCCTTATCTAGTTTTCTTCTAGGCATTTTATATTCTCAGGTCTTATATTTAAGTCATTAAAGCAGTGAGTCTAAACATTTTTCTCAGGGGGTAAATCAAGTGTTATCAAATAAAGTATTTCCAAGGAAAATTTTTATACCCAATCAAATTATCAACTAATGAGCATGTTGAATAATAAAGACATATTCAGACATTAAATGTCTAAAAAAATTTATTCTCCATGCACTCTTTCCCCAAGGAACTGCTATAAGATTCCATCTACTAAAAGGAAGAACCAAACTAGAGAGAGAAAAATACAGGATTTAGAAACATAAAACCTAAACTAGGAAAGAGTTAAAAGGAATTATCAGAATAGGGAAGGGAGGGGCGCCTGGGTGGCTCAGTAGGTTAAAGCCTCTGCCTTCGGCTCGAGTCATGATCTCAGGGTCCTGGGATCGAGCCCCACATTGGGCTCTCTGCTCAGCAGGGAGCCTGCTTCCACCTCTCTCTCTCTGCCTGCCTTTCTGCCTACTTGTGATCTCTCTTTCTGTCAAATAAATAAGTAAAATCTTAAAAAAAAAAAAAAAAAGCCATAATTTAAAAAAAAAAAAAAGAATAGGGAAGGGATAGCTCTAGATACCCAGGGGGCAGGCCGGAAGAGTCAGTAGACAGGGTTAAATCCAGAGAAAAAACCCGAAGGAAAACAAAAAGAAAAAAACAGTAATTTGAAAGTATTGAGAGTGAATATATATTTTGGTGAGAGATTTAGGGAACGAATTTTTGACATCTACTAGACAATTAGCCAAATAGAAAAATAGGTCTATTATTAACTCCAGAGAAAGCAAAAATTTTTAAGCAGAAACATATAATAGAATATTAACATAACTTTATAAAAATATTAATATAACCATAATAATATAAATACTTCATGTTGATTTTACTGAAAATTCTGATATAGTTATTTCAAAAAGATCAGGGGAAGGGGAGGAAATTTGTGCACATGTTTATGTCTCTGTGTGTGTGTGTGTGTGTGTGTGTGTGTGTGTGTTTGATTCCAGTATGGAGAGATGACAGTTAAGTTTATATCCTTTGGGTTTTTAATTTATTAGTTAATGCAAATAATTAAAAAATTAAAAAATATTTTACTTACAAATAGGAAGATATATGCCAGGAGAAATTGTTAAAAGGCCATAAAAGTACTGCCTTTTAAGAAATAGAACTCCAAGACTTTCTTTTTTTTAAGGTTGTTAGAAGACATGTTTCATTATTTCAACTCTTTTCTTGTATAACTTTGATTTTTGAAATCAAAATTAAAAAATACCTTTGAACATAAATAATTACTCTCACTAAATTAGCCTGCTAGAACTCCCATAACAGAATACCACATACTGGTTGGCTTAAACAGGACTTTATTTATTCGCAGTTCTAGAGGTTGAAAGTCCAAGATCAAGGTGCCAGCAAAATTGGTTTCTGGTGAAACCAACTCCTTAGTTTTTATAGATAGCTACTTTCTCACTGGGTCTTCAGATGGTCTACCCTCCGTGTACACATTTCTGGTGTCTTTTCCCCTTCTTATAAAGACCCCAGTCTCATTGTATTAGGATCACATCTTCTGTACTTCATTTTACCTTCATTACCTCGTAAAGGCCCTATCTCTGAGTACAGTCACATTGGGAGTTAGGGTATCTACATATGACTATGAGGGGATAAAATGTGGTCCATAACACCCACATATTTCTAGTTGTTTAAAAATCTGTCCAATTCATACATTCAAGTATGTTGTTTACAACTAACATCTATTCTGATTGGCCAGAGCCCAAACTGTACTAGTTGTTAAATACTTTTATTACTCCTATAAACACATACTTCCTTGGAGATATTCCCAGACTTACTAGTGCATTATATCTATTTTCTATGTCTTTATCGAATGTTTAAACAGAAAAATATTTCTATTTATGGATGTGTTAAAGAACTTTTTAGTTGCTGAAGCTTCATTATGTGACCTGAAGAATCATGCTTTTGAGTTTAAGTTAAGAAGA
Organism: Potos flavus; assembly: GCA_028534135.1. Lineage (NCBI taxonomy): Eukaryota > Metazoa > Chordata > Mammalia > Carnivora > Procyonidae > Potos > Potos flavus. Next base: position 6,764,865 of record CM052883.1, read on the forward strand.
CATAGGAATGAACAATAACTCACCACGTATATGCTCTTAATTTTCATTGAAACTGCTAATTCTAATTTTTATATGTGCACCTGCTGCTAAAACCAAATGGGCTACTCACTTCCCTCTGAGGTTGCAAGTATATGCCCTTTGATTAGAGGCTGCAGCTGCTCTCCAAAGAACATGAAATTGATTGCAAATCTGCCTCTTAGATTAGAGGTCAGCTACAAATGTTTTCTCTAAAAAAGCCAAGTCTGTTCGCCACATTCACTTACATTTTCAATACACAGTTAAAAGCGTAAGTTGAGATGCAACTCTAAGGTCTGAAACTTGTCTGTGTCTTTTTCCTTCCTGTAATTTGAGAGTAAAAATAGAGACTACCATAGAGTTTCCTCAAGATCAAATGATATAATTTATATAAAGGCCTTGGTGTTAGTACCTCCCAAATACTCAACAAATAGTTACTATTTTATTAACCTCTCTTTGCCACCGTTACTTCACTCGTGTCTTCTATCTTGGGATTCTATTGAAGTGAACCTTTCCAACTGGTTTTATGAACCTCCCTGCAAATTGCTTCCTCATTCAGTTGGCAGGGTCAATATCACTGCTGCTTTTTTAGTCTGTTACTGTGGCCCTAAGATTATGTGACATTTCCTAAAGAAATGAAGCCATTCAACTCAACAAGTTCCATTAAAAAAAAATTACATATTGTTCCTCCAAAAGGTACTGTCAAGGTTTATTACAAATTTCAAATAATACCAATAAAACTAACTTGTTCCCGCATTAAAAAAATAATTTTGTAGTAGGTAAATCTGGTTAAAAAATTGCTAAATACCTACAAACAGACATACTAGCACACATACATGACCCCACACACACATACATGTAGCTAAACTGCATTAAGGCATAAGCAATGTTTGACACATATTAAGTGATCAATAAAGGTTTATTATTAAAGGCATGATTCTGTACACAAGTAGAAATTATTTTCTATGAACTCCAAGATGTACATTATTTTAAATAGTGAATGTTTTCTCAGCCATCAATAATACAGTCATGCATTATTCTTCTTTAATTTTTAAAAGCAGCAGTATGTATGCACTTCTGTTGGTGAGACTCTACAGAGTTGACAGAGTAGTAAATATATTTTGGGGAAGTAAATTACTTGTACGACTTAATAGAGCTCTCAATAAAAAAGTTCCATACTTTTGGCAGTCGTTTGTAACGTCACATTTTATAAGGTGAATGCTACATTGTGTGACTTACTGTCTTTTTTAGTCTCTTATTCCCAGAAAGACATATAAAATCTATATGAGTTATGTTTACAAAAGGAGAAGAGATATAAGAGGTCTTTGTCATTGCTTTCATCTTCTGCAAGAAGAATTCTCTGGTGAAGCTGTGGGCTCAATAGTAGGAGCTCTAGTAGTAGGCGCTATAAGGGAAATAGAATACACCACAGTTCTTTACTTTTAGTAATTGCTCCCTTAAAACGTCCAGGTTTGCCTGTTTCTTATTATAACAATAATTATTAATCTTATCGTTTGCTTGATTTGCTTACTTCTTCTCTGGAGATTGCTTTAAGGTATACTCAGTCCTGTGGTAAGTAAGTTTCTGAGCCATATAAATAGATTGTTTCACTTGGGGATGTCTCTACGTTTGTCTTCTCCAATGATAACTGCCTAATGAAAACGTTTAGAAAGTACTGCTTCTGTTGAATGACTTTAACCTGTGGCATCGCCCAGAACACGAATGAAAATCCTTCTCCTTTGAGCGGGGATCTCTGCAAAGACAGCGTGCTAATCCAGAGTGACCCTTCCGTGGCATTCTTTAATCGTTGATGACAGCTAGCAAAATGGGACTGGACGCAGAGCAAATTGCTTCATTAGTAACATAGCCTAGAATACCTGTGAAACTATAACCTGCATTTCCTAATACATGGGCCGTGAAATGTGATTATTTAACTCTCACAATTTAGACTCATTGTCTACTCAAGCTGAATTTTTTTTTAAGTTTTAATAAATTACTCGTTAAAATGCAAAATTATTATATTTTCCTTATTTTTTGATGTTCAAATATAGTATATGGCAATGGTATCAACAAGAAGATTCTTAACAAAATAATGTAAAACTGAAAATAATTGACTATAGTGTTTAATTTTTATAGTGCATACCCAAAGGGGACAGGTATTAAGCAACAAATTTGTACTCTTTCATTTTTGCGAGTGATGTATGAAATGTGTTAATCCAATCCATGCTGAATGGATATTTTTAGCCATTATTTAGTTGGTTTTAGCAAAATTTCACCACTGCAAAAATGAGTGACAAATTACTACCATAACTATAAAATCTGTTTTTCTATATATATACTTTTAATTCCCAGTGACTAAAAACCTGCCTTGCAAACTCCCTCTGATGCTAACCACTGTAAGAGATACTTGACTACTGGAAACAAGCCGGAAAAAATTGCATGATAGTTGTATCTCTCGGTCCTTTAACTGAGAGAACAATGGCATATGCAGCCTCTCAATGAAGAAGGGTGACGGTTTTTAAAATGAGGATTTTTTCCCTGAGCAGAATTCTATTTAAAAAGTAGAAAAGCAACATTGCCTTTTTCATAAGCTAAAAAATTGTAAACTGGGAGCCTAGTTCATGCAGTTCTTAGAGCATGTGGCTCTTGATCTCAGAGTTGTAAGTTCAAGCCCCACACTGGGTGCAGAGATTACTTAAAAATAAAATCTTTTGAAAAAATAGGAATTATTATACAAATAGATGATAACATAATCAAAAGCATTTCAACTGTTTTTCTAGATATAGGAGAGAAAACAGAGAGAATAAAGTGTCAAGAAATATCTTTTCTTAAATACTTAACAATATATCTTCTTATTAATTTTAATCATAGAACAAGAGTGGGCAACATTTTCTGTAGAGGATCAGAGACTCAACATATTAGACCTGGTGATCATACAGTGAATTCAGCTGTTTTAGCATAAAAACAACCATAGAAATATATAAACAAGGTGTGTGACTCTTTTTTAATAAAAATTCATGTACAAAATCAGGCAGACAACCAAATTTGGCCTATGGGCCATAATTTACCAAACATTTATCCTAGAATAACATTAAGAGACAATTATTTTTAAAAGAGACTCACCACCAAAATAAGCTCATGAACCAAATAAAATTAATTTTGGATAGATCAAAAAGATGATAAGGAATATTCAAGGATATGCTATTCTCTCAAATCTGTAAATATTATGTTGATGCCATTTAGAGTTGCTTCCCTGGCTTCAAAGCAATTAATTTAAACAGTTTAAAATCACTGAGACTGATACATTTTAAGAATATATTTACCAGTACAATATCTCATGCTTGAAAATTATCAATATATACTGAATGAAGGTACAGAGAAAGGGTAAGGAGCAACACTGCAAGTTACTCATGTTTAAGTTCATTGAAAAGGAAAGATTTTTCTCCCATTAGTGTATTCCAATGGATTCAGGGAGAATGAGCTCTTTTTACAGCCATTGTTTTTCCTAAATAGAAACAGATATATTCCCTTTGTAAATCATTACAAATTCTGAAATTCTCTCATTACAAGTTGTTATCAGTTTGGTGGCCAAGTCTGTTTTTAACTAAGAAAAATAACACAAAATAAAACAACAGCAATACTAGCAACAATTTGTCACCTACAGTGTCTCATTGATCCTTATCACAGCAGCAAGAGTAATATTTTTATTTTAGAAATAAAGATCATTTGAGTTTAGGAATTTAGGTAACTGCCAAATGTGACATATCTAATCAGGAATGGCATTAAGATTTAAAATTAGGTACACTTAGTGATTGTTAACTTTTCTCATTACAAAATATTTAACAGGGTCATACTATGAATGCAGCGCTTTACATACAGAATTTTAATCTCCAACAATCTTGCAAAAGAAGTGTTCTCATTTCTCTTGAATAACTGAGAGACCATATGCAAATAATTTGCCCTTGGTCAAAGAGCTATCAGAGCCTGAATGGGAACTTGCTCTGACTGCCTCCAGATCCAAACTCTCCCTGCTAAGCCCAGCTGTTGGAATGTGAATAGAAGTATGAGGCTATATTTCAACCAGACTAATTTAATGGTTAGATTAGCAGAAGCAAAGGCTGGTGGAGATCAATAAAGAAGAATACAGGACAAGATTCTTTTTTTTTTTTTCAGAACAGCATTCTGAGTATGTGGGGACAGAAGTGAGGAGAAGGGAAAGGTTTAAAATAGAGAACAAAATATGGAAAACGTATTTTAAATCCCTTTCAATGTCAAGCATTGCCTCAATTCGGGTGAATGACTTAATAGTGAACAGCCTCTGTTGATTTATCTTCAACAGGGAAGTAATGATGTAGATTCAAAAAGTGTTGATATGAAATTACAAGAAAACCCACATATATAAATTGCATTAATAGCATTCAATTGATAATAAATAAAGACATAGTCTATATTCTTACTTCGACCTCTTCATGTTTATTTTTTTGTTGTTGTTAGTTTGGTCTTATTTCGAACATCCAAATATATGGGTTTTTAATTTGACATTCTGGAACCGATTTCCAATTAATTGGAGAAATGAGTTGTTTGAAAATGATTCTCTGTTAGTTACTAAATTTTGGTTAATTTTCATATTCCATGTATACTTGGGGAAAAAATTACTAACTTTAAAATAGAGCAAACTATGGTGTTCAAATCTATTGTACCCTATTTATTAACCTCATTTAAAAATTACTAAAGAAAGGATGTTAAAAATCTCCTACAATGATGCCAGATTTTGCTCATTTTTCCTTATAGTTCTGCCAGTGTTTTTATTTCTGTACTTTGAAGCTATTATTAATACAAATCGAGGTTAGAACTGCTGTTTCTTCCTAGCGAATTGAATCTTTAATCATTGGGTAGTTGCCATCTTTATATCTTATGAATACTTTTTGACTAAAGTCCAATTTATATGATATTAGTATAGCTACAGAAACTTTGTAAAATGAAGTAGAAATTATTGCACACATTTCTGTGTGTTTCTTATTAACACTATAAATAATCTACAGTGATTTTTTTATCTAATCTGTTAAACATCACCTTTAACAGAAGAATTTGTTCCACTTATATGTATTGGGATTATGGTTTCATTTATATTTATTTTTAACATCTTATTTTATAATAATTGTCTTGTATCAGTTTTTGTGATAATTTTTTTTCTTTTCTTTCTTTATTTGTATTGATTAAGGTAATTTTCCCCTAAAGTTCAACTTTTCTATCTTTTTGGAAGGTACATTTCTTTTAGATATTTGCCTTAATAGTTTATCAAAGACATTTAATTTCACAAAGTAAAAAGCTAATTCGTATCTTAACCTCTTCCTAACCATGAAAAGGCATTAAAATATTTTAACTCTGATTATTTTTCTGTCTTGTTTTTATGGCATAAATTGGACATTTTATGTGATGTATAGAGTCACTATTTTATCAGATTTTCCTATATATTTGCAATTTACTTTACTTATCATTCCTTTTTGTCTCAGTTTTTTCCAGAGGTCATTTTTCTTCTTTGTACAGTGTAATATTTAGAAATTTCTTTGCTACTATTTGTTAATGGTAAATAATCTCTTTTATATTGTCTGAAAATGCTTTGATTTATTCTTTTTTTAAAGATAGGTTTCTGGGGGCGCCTGGGTGGCTCAGATGGTTAAGCATCTGCCTTCAGCTCAGGTCATGATCTCAGGGTCCTGGGATCGAGCCCTGCATCGGGCTCTCTGCTCAGCAGGGGGTCTGCTTCCTCCTCTCTCTCTGCCTGCCTCTCTGCCTACTTGTGATCTCTCTCTCTCTCTCTCTCTGTCAAATAAAAAAATAAAATATTTAAAATGAAAAAAAATAAATAAAGATAGGTTTCTGGACATACAATTTTCAATTAATAGTTATTTTATGTGATCACTTTGAAGAAATGCTTCCATTATATTTTGGCTTCCATGGTTACTATGGAGAAATCAGTTATTTACCCAATTACCTTTTTGGGTAATCTTTTTCCTTTGAATTGCTATTAAAATCTTCTGGGTTTCGTTTTGTTTTTTCTTTTGCTTTAACACTTCCAGGTGTCTAGTTTTTGCTTTGCTTTCATTGCATTGTGTTTCGGTGTTGAATTCCTTTTACTCATCTTGTTTAACATTTGTTGTAATCTGTGAATCTAAAGCTTGGTGCCCTTTATCCATTTTGGAAAATTTCAATCAATATTCTCTTTAAAAGTTGCCTTTATATAAACTTGTCAACTCTAAATAAATATACATTATTTCTCTACCTGCATAATTTCTCCATATCTTCCTTCCCTGTACTCCTATGCTATATTCTAAAATTCTTCCACTGGGCCATAAACTTCTGACTAATCATGGGGCTTTCAAAAACAATTACTATATATTTCATTTTTAGAGTTCTATACAGTTCTTAGTATCAAATATAACTGACTGAGTTTTCATTTCATTTTTCTGTAGCATATTTTAGATTTTTATATTGATTTAAGCATTATTAAATTGTGTAATAACTTGTACCAAATATTTCCAATATCTAGTCTTTGAATGTCTGATTCTTCCAGAATTTGCTTTAGCTTTCTGTTCTTTCTTTTGAGTATTCTAATGCTGATACTTTTTCCATGTATTTTACAATTTTAATTAGTGAGAATTCTTTAAAGTGTGGGCCAAAAGTGCGCACCTGCCAAGGGAATATGTGTTACCCTTTCCCAAGCAGAGAGGATACTTCCTAATTGGGACCACTTTAAAATAAATGATCTCCTGATAGTTTTAATATCTTCTACGAGGTGACTCACATGGGACCTTTACTCTCATCAATGGCCAGAAATTCATAAGAAGTGCTACTTTTTGTACTCTAGTCCAAAACCAAGATAAGCAAGTATCCATAATACTTTGTGTTGTAAACTTTCACCAAGAGTGTGATCATTTAAGCTTTCTACAGTGATCTCAATTAGACTTGCCAAATTAGGTTGGTCCTCCGTGCCCTGAAAGAAACTCGTTAGTAAGGGATTAGCATTTGCTCCAAACCATCCACGAGTTTTAACTCTATTTTACTTCTGTGGATCAGTATTTTCTAATATTCTTTGGCTTTTAAAGATTTCCTGTGTTTTCTTACATTTCTATATTTTATCTAGTGTATTTTGGTGTTTTTTTACTAGATGGAATTTATGGATATGAACTCACCATATTATGAGAAACTGAATGTTCTGAATCTATTTGATATTCTGATAATTCATGACATTTCAAAAACACAGACAAAAACAATGAAAATACACTAGGAGCAGGAATTCAGTGAGCAATGCAAACTTAATTCCCCATCTCTCTACTGAGCTCAATTCTCTGTTTCTATACCCGTTCTTTAGTGCAGCTTAGCTGATCCCCATCTTCAAAATGAAACTATGCTTGTGTCTACTTACCATGCCAGGGAAGCTTGAAAGTGTCACTTCAATCTAGTAACTTGTCCTTTTAGAAAAAGCTGTTTGGCCATACATAGAAGGAATTCTCAGTGGCTTCAAGATAACCTGAACTGATACTTTCCATTTTAACAAGGAGCATTAACATTAAGTTCCAATCTGGTCTAATCATTATCTTGTCTCGCTCAGAGCTTTCCCACAGGAAGTCAGATGTAAACAGTGTTTTGTATAAATGACCTTTTTTCCAACACCACTGAGCCTGAGAATGATGTTGAAATCTAAATTTCTTTTTTACTTATTTTTTTTAATCTTCAAATGAGCTTAAACAACAAAAATAATGACGATGTCAACACATAGAGTGAAAACCAATTTCAACTTTGTTTTCTTAAACATCACCAGGACTGCCATGCAAATATAAAAGAAACTACCTGGAGTTAATATAAGCTTATAACACATCTTGTGTTTCTGTCATTTTCAGGTGTCCATGCTGAATATGTGAAGCTATAAAAGAACTCTTTCTGATTGTGGAGGGCAGTATTTGTTCTGCCGCTGTAACAGCTGCTTGTGGAATCTCTGGGTCTCATTACTTCACAGACCACATGGCACTCAAGTGGCAGAAAGAGTTAATGCTCCTCCACTGTGCATCAGGAAGTAATTATGCTACTCTAGCAAGTGTCTTTAAAGAGAGAGCAGATTCCCTCTTTTGGCCTGGCTAATTCTGCTGGCTGGAATGTGATTCAGTGGCTGGAGTGAGCAGCCATATTAGAACATGAAATGACCTTGAGAAGGAGAATCACAGAAAAGCAGGACAGATGGAACCTGAGTCTTTGACCCGGTGGTGAGACATATCAGACCCAACCCTGAATAACTTTGAACATCCTGAACAAAAGAGTAAAAAACTCTGGGTCTTATTTAAGCTACTCTGAAGTGCTGTCACTATTACTAGTATTCACAGGTAAACTAATCCCAACTAACCTAGATTTTGGTACCTTGAAAAAAGGGGCTACAAATAACAGGACCTAAACTCATAGCATTTGCTTAGTGGAATTTGTAGGGTGGGATAATTCATGATCTGAGTTATTGCCACTTGAAAACTTATTGTACCTGGACAAAACATTGGTGAAAGTATTCCTGCTGTTTGTTAAAAGGCAGATCACATGTCAACTAATGTGTAACATTAGGGAAAATACTAAGAAATACAAAGAAACCTCAGATTATTGATTTTTGCAGGCTACTTCTTGTCACTTGTAGCAATGCCCTGAGGAGAGATGAACATTGTCTATGCTAGCCTTTCTGCACACCACTGTGGGAGAGCGTCAGTGAAGCACTCTCTGTCGATAGGCGACACCATAAATAGATTGAGGATCTAGTAAGCATGGGTCTGGTGGATCTGAAAAAGTAAAATGCTTCCCTTTCTAAAACTAGGGCATTGCTCTTCCATGGCTTTTCAATAGCAGCCTCCAGAGGAGACAGGCTCCGAGTTTTTCAAGTACCTCTTAGTAAGAGTTCTATGCCAGTTGATGGGAGTCAACCCAAGAGCAAACTAAAATGAAAGGTATTGCCTTCCCATTCAAGCACCTCCCCATTCAAGTCCTCAAAATAGTCTCAACCAGAGAAGCAGCAATAAGAGATTATATATTTGTAGATGTATAGACATGTAAAGATAGAGATACACAGGTATATAGATATAGATTATTTATTTATTTGCTTATTACAGGAAATTGCATAATTGTGGGGGATGGATGAACTATCTTGAAGTCTCCAGGAGGAGGAGTGGGGAAGGAAAGACCGCCAATAGGCTGGAACCTGAGGAGAGTGAGTTAAAGCTAAAGTCCACAGAGGAGGCAGGAGAACAGTGCTTCACCTGTAGGAGAAGAATCAGCAGAACAGCAGTGAGGAGGTGGGTCAGCAGGTCATGACAACAAGATGACTTGTTGGTCCCAGCAGGTCCCAGAATGTAGAGAACTCTACCATTTTTCTTCCATTTGGTTAGTGGGATAGGAAGAGGAGAGAGAATGATGGGGAGCCCATAAGATACAGAAACCTGTTGGTAAAATATGTAGCTTGAAAGCTAAAAGCTGAGATTACCTGCTCAGGGAATTAGCCAGGAGCAAATGGCTGAGAAGTCTACTAAATTTGCGAAGAAATTATATTTTTAAAGAAGCCGTAAACCTGATATGCAAATACCTATGTTTTTTCACATCAAAAATACCCATGGGTCTCCAAACCCACAGCCTGAGAAATCTGATTAGCTCCAAAAAGAGCAAGTTCCCTTGTCCATTAGACATGGCTGGCCATGGAGTACAATGAAGGGAAAGAATCTTCCAGAAGGCAGAACCAGATGCTCACAAAGAACAAATATGGGAGATCCTCCCAGATCACCGAAACAGAAGCAGCCAGAAGGTCATCAATAATTTATTCTACTGCCAAAAATGTGGTATTCAACAAATATATTCATAGAGGATTTGCTAATGGAGTGACTACTTTTTCAAGTGGAAGTTTTTAGTTGTGGCTATCCTGTTGCTACCCATAAATGTATATTAGAAGTGGTGGTGCAGATGACTTGTTTTTGCATTTATAGGTCAATAAAGAAGATGAGCTTCCATACACCATCTTAATCAAGTACTTTGCATTATCTCTGTATTCTAGAATTTGAGCAGGATGCAGTCTTTGGATAGGGAGGGTGAGAGACCAAATGGACTGTCAAGCAACCCAGACGGCTTCTCATTTTCCAAGTGGTAAAATTTTACCTAGATCATGACTTCCCAGAATTAAGGTTACATTTCTTTGACTTACTTGGCTACGTAACTAAGCCTCGCCTGATAAAAGGAAAGCACAAGTATTATGTGTCTGCTCCTAGAAAACTTCCTTAAAAGATCACTGGCTTGTGTCTTTTATCTGTATCTTCATGATCTCTTCCTCCATTTCACCACCAGAATTGCAATCTGATAGTGGCTACCTTTGACCGTGAGTTGGAGGGACACACCACAGTGATTACAGAGTGGTAGTAGCTGGGATTTCTAAGAGCATATTGAACAAGGTTGCCTTAACAGCCCCGGCCTGCATGACCCAGACATTTGTACTTGCCAGAAAAAAACGTAATTCCATTCCTTACTAATAAACAGCATTATCACAGTGTCTCTAAAGATGCAATATTTGTCTTTTTTATGTATACAGTTTCTCCTCATCCTCCAGTCTACCTCATTACCAGAAGTTTTGCCTACATTTTTGCTGAATTATTTGCCTTTAATCATCTTTCTTTTGCCCAACCTGTGGACAGCTACTTACAGCCACTTTGTTGGGATTTCTAGAAAAAGCTTTTCTATTCATTACCAACAGAGGCAAATACTGATTCAATTCTTTCATCTGGGCTACATTCTCACAACTAATTTTTGTTGACTCTGTCTTGCTGTTAAGTTTAAGCACGGCTCAGGAGTTACACTAATTAAATTGCTCATGAAGCAAAACATGGCCCAGGCGGCTTGTGCAAGGGTCGTGGTTGTAGGACTTTTAAAACCAAACACAGCTCTACAAACTTTGTTATATTTCCAGTTGGGTTGCACGCTTTCATTATATTCTAGCTCCCAAGCTTCCGAAATATATATATCTAGCTGTCTTAACTCAGTTTTCCTCTTTGACTATTACTGAAAAATGCCTTGTGGGATCATAGACTACAAGATACCAACTTGACCAGTAAAAATGATCCTTAAGATAATAGAACAATTGCAGGGGGAAAAAATGGGAATTGCGCATCAGATATACCAAACTTCAAATGGTTTTATACCAGCATTTTCAAAATTCTGTCCTAGTAAGAGTAAATGGTAAGAACTCAGCCAGATAGAAATAGATTATATGTGAAAGGGGGGAATTTTATAATTTAAGAAGTTTAAATAAGAAAGTGTTAAATAAGATGTAACAGGTTTCATCATGAACAGAACACTTCTCCAAGGAAGACATACAAATGGCCAATAGACACGTGAAAAAATGCTCCACATCACTTGTCATCAGGGAAACACAAATCAAAATCACAATGAGATCCACCTTACACCGGTTAGAATGGCTAAAATTAATAGGGAAAACTGAATGGGAAGAAATCAGAGAGGGAGACAAACCATGAGAGTCTCTTGACTCTTGGAAACAAAGTGAGGACTGTGGAAGAGGAGGTGAGTGGGGGGATGGAGTAGCCAGGTGATGGGCATTAAGGAATGCACATGACGTGATAAGCACTGAGTGTTATATGCAGCTGATGAATCCTTGAACACTACATCAGAAACTAATGGTGTAATACATGTTGGCTAATTGAATTTAAATAAAAAAGAAGATGTAACAGATTTCAAATGTACTAGAGAACGAGTTGACTAGTACTGGTTAAGTGCATCTCGGGACCCTAGAAGCACATGTTGTTGGGTATAGGTTGCATGACATTTCTCAGAAATGTATTGGACTTTTCCCCTCAACGGCCCATGTTCTGTAACATGTTATTGGAAATACACTGTGTTGCATTGTCAATAGGATTGACCTTGACATCCATGAAGCCAATGAAGCTACTTG
>CM052883.1:6779353-6793716 GCA_028534135.1 Potos flavus
TGATATGCTAATTCGATCTCCCAAAACCTGACTTCACATTTCACTGCCATTGTCAAGTTCACCGTCCACATCTCCTGCTTTGGCATTCAATGTCTGCACGCATCGACTCTCAGAAGACTGTGGTCTTAGTCTCAGGTATTTCAACGACTGTATCTATGAATCGAGGAAGTCATTTAACTTCCTTAGGATTTAGTGGAATGAAGGAGTTGTGCTAAATGTTTTATTTCGTTATTTTTTGAGCATGTATTGAGCATCTCCTGTGTGAAAAGTGTGCAGAGAAGAAAATGACATATTGCCCACAATTTGAACGTACTTTGTTATGAGACCCAGATAGACAACCTGACCAGCAGTCTATCATGATCAGTCCTGTGGTCTTATCTTGCTTGACCCTCTATTCTAGGCTAGTCCATCCTGTCACCCACTGTCCTCTAGCCACACCAAATACCTGTCGTCTGTACAACTTCACTATGTCTGCAACAGAATTCAGAACCAAACATTCTCACTTTCCAATTTGCTTACTTAATTATATCTAACATAATAGTTATTTGCCTATCAGGAATATATTGATCCATTGGCCCCTTTCAGCTTTCCCTATACACCTGAAATATAGTATTACTGGATGTATAAAATACTCAACAAAAGTAAGAACACAAATCTATGAAATAGAAAACAAGTATTCGATAGAAAAATATTAAAAAAACAAATGATCATTCTCTAAAAACAATAAAATTGATCAAATCACAGCAGTATTATTTAAGGAAAAAATCAAAAAGATTTCAATAATACAAATGAAAAAGAAAAATCACTATAGATACTTAAAATATTACATATTTAAAAAGAATATAATCAGGGGACCCTGAATGGCTGAGTTGGTTAAGCATCTGACTCGTGGTTTCCGCTCAGGTCATGATCTCAGGGTCCTGAGATGGAGCCCTGCTTCAGGCTCCGCGCTCAGTGGGAAGTCTGCTCACGATTCTCTCTCTCCTTCTCCCTCTGCCCTTCCCTATTTGAGCTCTCTCTCTATCTCTCTCTAAAAAAAAAACCAAAAAAGCAAAAAAAAAAAAAGAATGTAATTAACGACTTTGTGTCAATACATTTGCTAATTTAGACAAAAGAAGAAAAGTTTTTCACAAAATTTATAAAAACTAAAATAATAAGAAATGAACTGTGAACAAACATACATTTGTTTAAAATGTGTATATTTAGTTAAAACTTCTGTATGAAAATATTTCAGGCCCAGACAGCTTTCCTGAAGAATTCATTTTCACTTTTAAGGAAGAAATAATTCAACTGTACATATAAACTCTTCCAGAGAAGAACACAAAAACTGAAAACTTACCAATTCATTTCATGGGGAGAGCATAAAATTGTTAACCAAAATTTGTCAAGATCATCACAAAAAGAAAAAATTGCTGGATAGCCTTTCTAATTAGTCAGAGATGAAAACCCTAAATGTAATAGTTGCAAAGAAAATCTAATGCCGTATTAAGAGGAAAATCCATGATGATGAAGTAATTTTATTTAGGTTAAGAGAATAAAGAGAAAAATCATGGTCTCTCAAATTCATAAAAAATATTTGAGGAGGATAAATGCATATTTATGCTTCAAAACTTATCGGCAAACTCAGAACAAAAAGAAATTACATTTCCTCATGGAGTCCTATCTTCTTCCTCTTCCTGTGAGTGAAGTTCATCTATCCTTCAATGTCCCACACAAATATTACCTCCTATATAATCATGTCTCAGACTATTTACTCCAGTTTTCTGGTTTTTTTCAGCTCCTGTTTTCTACAATAAACAGATTATTTTACTTGCTACTTTTTTCTCCATACTTATTTATATAATACATGTAATGACATTTAAATTTCGTTGTATTCATACAGTGTCTCAACTAAATTATCACATCTTTGAGGCGAGGGACTGTCAATTAGATAGACATTAAGAAGATTAAAAAAATAAAGCATTTATTTTTTTCATTAAACAGACAAAATTTTAGGCTATGTGTCAGGCACTAACAGGCTAGATTCTAAACATACAGTAAGACATGAAGCTTGCCACCAAGACCTTCAGTCTAATAGAGAAGAAAAACATATAAAAAGAAATAAATAATAATGCTAATGGACAAAGACATACCACAATGCAATAACAGAAAAAAAAAAAAAAAAACCTATGTGTAAGGGAGTGGTAATATAAGCCTATATAATGTCATATTTCAATAGCACTTTCTAAGCTTTTCCAATGCAATCAATTTACATTTATTAACTGAATGCACTTAATTGATATCATTAAGTACTTTCTATGTTCTTGAATACACGGGCAAATGAGATGATCCCGGCCCTGGATAACAATAAAACATGTACATTATGGAGATAAGAACAAAGTGATCTGGGAACAAAAAGAACAAAGACACCATCTCTGTCTGAGGCATCAGGGAAAGATTTCCTACAGTGACTATCAGTTATTTGTTCAAACAATATATAGTGAGTCCCTTTAATAAGCTGATCATTGTGTTAAAAGCAATGTGAAAGCAATTAACAACATAGACCTGAAAGATAGCAGTATTTAATCTGGATTTTTTTAAATAGTTAATTTCAAGGAAATATGGTCTGGAAGAAAATTACACAGATGAGAAGAAGTTCGAGAGCTCATGGTGGTAAGAGAGCAGGTTCTGCAGCCTGGAAGCCTTGCATTATTCCTGAGGAGCTTGCTAGTTCGGTCATTTTGGGCAGGCTAATCTTCCAATGTCTGATCTTCCTCATCTTTAAAATGTGAATGTGGTATTAAGAGCATAGAACTCTTAGGTTTGCTGGAACTTTTAAATCGTTTAATACCTTCAAAGTGTGTAGCACAGCGACAGGAACATAGTAACTCCTCGGTATAACTCATGCATGAAATGTAAATATCTTTAAGCAAGAAATTCACATAGTCTGTTTTTGTTTGAGAAAGATCATGATGGTTTCGGCAGGGGAGAAAATGGACTGAACAAGTAAGGAGATCTTTAAGTAACAGAAAGTTGCCAAGTCAATGGCGATAGAGGAGCAGAGAAAATTTATTTAAGAAGTGTGCCAAAGGGTGATAAAAAGGATGTGTGATGGTTCTCGTGAAAGAGAGGGGTGAAGAGTTGGCAGCGGGAAGCAGACCAGAGAATGCATCCGTTTCCTAGGGCTACCCAAACAAATCACCACAAACTGGGTTGCTCAGAGCAATGGAAATTTATCTCATGTTACCGGAGGCCAGAAATCCAAAATCAAATCAGAAGTTGGCAGGAGTGCCTAGGTGGTTCAATTGGTTAAGTGTTAGGTTCTTGGTTTTGGCTCAGATCATGATCTCGGTGTTGTGGGATTGAGCTCCAAGTCGAGCTCCAAGCTGGGCATGGAGCCTGCTTCAGATTCTCTCTCTCTCTCTTCCTCCACACCTCCTCTCACTCTGTCTCTGTCTCTGTCTCTCTCAAGTAAATAAATAAATCTTAAAGAAGTTGGCAAGATTTACTCCTTCTGGAGACTCTGAGGAGGAATCTGTCCCATCCCTCTCTCCCAACTTCTGATGGTTGCTGTTAATCCTTGGCATTCCTTGGCTTTGGATACAGTCCTCTAATCACTGCCTCTGTCCTCACCTGATGTTCCCTCTGTGTTCCTCCTTCGCGTGGCCTTCTTATGACGGTACCAGTCACTGGACACAGGTCCCATCCTAATCCAGTATGACTCATCTCAACTAATCACATCTGAAAGACTCTGTTTCCAAACAAGGTCACATCTGAGGTGCCGATGGATCTGAATGGGAGGCAGGGTGGACACTATTCAACTCAGAACAGGAGGTGACACCCTTAACAGGTGAATGAGAAGGTTTAAGCTGCAGACTTGGAGAATGGCTTCCCCATTCAACATGATAATGTCCAGGTACCTGCAGCAAATGGCAGTGACCATGCCCAGCAGGCGAGTGGAATTGGAACACAGAGTCCAATGAGCATATGAGTTTGCAAAGAGATTAGGCAATCACTAACATTCAGGAGAGAAAGTTATCTAAGTGAATGAGGTCTTCCAAAGAGAATAGCCCGAATGAGGAGAAGGAGAACAAGAGAAACTTCTTAGAGTAAAACCTAGCAATCTTTTAAGTTTCTTAAAATATTAAGGTTTTCTGACACTTTTCTTTATAATGTGTGAATCACTGATAATAATTGCATTAAATTTTTAAATCTTTCTAAACTTCTATGTTAACCGTGCCAATTTTATTAGCCAAAAAGTGATAAATAAAAGATGCTTTATAAAAATGGGCACAAAGCTCTTTGATATAGAACATTCCGTTTTTCTTCTGATCAAATTAATTGTCCTCTCTTGAAATAATCTGCAACTATATTTCAGAAGTTCTATTATACTAATTTAAGCAGTTCATGGAAAGACTCTAAGTCTTAGCTTTTAGCTCAGTATTTCCTACACTGTATTATATGCTCTCTAATAAAGGCTTCTGCAAATAATATCCCTTACATGTCCCATTTACTATTTCCTTTCAGGGATTGAGCTAATGCAGTTCTTCTATTAATACATACTTTAGTCCTATACAAGACTGCATGCATACTTAAAGGATACCATATTTGACATTAAAGTAAAAAAAAAAAAGCCTTGAATTTCACTGCAACCACAAGATTAACTCACTGTAACTTTCATCAAGTTACTTGACCTTTCCGTCTCAGTGTTAGTCACCAAAAAAGTGAGGGAAGTAATAACTACCCTGAGTTTACAGAAATCTTTAATGTATTTTTAAAATTTTTGTCAACCGTAAAGGGGTATATAAATGAAAGTTTTTGTCGAACCAATATTTAAGATGAAGACAAAGTTGAATGGGAGGACCACTATCCAAGAAGTTCCTGTAGTTAGAATAGTGTTGGGACTTCGTGTTGCTTTGGAACAACTAGCTAGAGTGATGGAATCAGGAGCAGAGACGGCAGGGAAACAATGTCATAGGTTCTCTGAAGGGAAGCTTCTAGAAAGAAGGGCATCTGGTAGTGGCTAATAGCACCATTAGATATACCAGTTCGCCAAAAGCAAAAAGAGCTGCCATCCACACTGCTGACACCTGTAAGGTAAACTATGATGTTCGAGGTTGTGCCCTGCTCTGAAATAAAGATCACAGAGCCGCAATCACTCAGCAGTCTGCATACAACGATAACTTAACAAGCACTTATTTTCACCCTCCAAGACCTGCCACGTCTTCAACGAGGTCACCCCGTGTACAGAGAATTTGAGTAAGTAACTCTTCAGCCAGAGAAAAGTTGCGCAGTGGAGAAAGTAGATAGAAGCCAGGGGCCATGTGTGTTCTCTCTCTGGTGGAGGAAATACAGAATGGATGTGATTTTTGTCTGTGAACCTTAGACGTGATGGAAGATTCTCGAAAACAGCAAACACGAAGCAGCAAGCCAAGCCAGGTTATATATGTGCGAACATGGCGGTGTGGGATTTAAAGTACAAGAAAAGGTAGAGGAGATGACATTCTATTTGTGGTCTCTGTGAGTTAGTGTATGAGCCAAATTCATCCTGCTCCTGTTTTCATAAATAAAGTGTTGCTGGACACAGCCGCATTCATGCATTTATGCATTGTCTGTGGATGCTTACACACCACATGGCACAGCTGAGGTTTAGGGACAGAGGCCATATGGCCTGCAAAGGAAATACATATAATATCTTCCCTTTACAGAAAAAAAATCCCCTAACCTCTGAGTTAGAGGAATGAAAGAAGCAAGATCTTACTGTGAAGGAGTTAAATCCCAACCAAAACACAGAGCAAGAAGTGGGATTTGAAGTTAGGAGGAAAGTTGATTGCAGGAAATGGCAAACACTTGGACCATGCAAACAAAATAATTGTGACATATGCTCATCATATTATTTAAAATGAGTTGAGAACAGGTGAATAAAATTACAGCTATCTGATACCCGAGCTTTCAGCTCTTCTCACGGATTCCATCATCTATAAAGTAAATATTTGGACCAGATGACCTCTGGAGTCCCGTTCAGACTGAACATCCATGATTGTAAACATTTCCAAGGGTCTCTTGGAATGCTTTTCTACCCTGCAGAAGAGATTACGTATTTCATTAGTTCCATTACAAACCAAATGGGGAGAAGCACCGATGTAGACTATTGAATTTTTCATTTAACACACTTTGATGATAAAAGTTAATTCTCATGGAAAAGGCCTTTTAAAAATCTCAAACCGTAGGGAAAACTCTGAATTGGGCATTTCGCTCACATCATACGTGAATAAGGAGTTAATGTGTATAAAGTAGGTACAAGAAGAAAATGAGTATTTTTCAACTGTGAGCTCAAGAATCCAAACTTGTCATCACCCTCACTTCATCCCTATGTCCCCCCTTCTCTCCTGTGTCCCCTATTCCAGTAAACAGCAATATCGTCTACATAGTAACCCCAGTGAGGAACCCAGGAGTCTCTTCTAATGCTTGGCTCTTTTTCTTTTTTTTAAGATTTTATTTATTTATTTGAGAGAGAGAAAGCACACATGTGAGCAGGGGGAGAGCAGGAGGAAAAGCAGACTCCCTGCTGAGCAGGGAGCCCCCGAGGTAGGGGCTGGATCCCAGGACTCCAGGACCATGACCTGAGCCAAAGACAGACTCTTAACTGACTGAGCCACCTAGGCGCCCACCATGCTTTGTTCTTAATGTCTCTCTCCAGGAACTCGCCGGGCTTCCGTCCAGCTGCCAAACCCTCTTAGCACTGCCAAGATCTCTGCCTTCCTCCATCTGCACTGCTATTCCATGAGCTGGCTTTACCCCCTTGCTGTCACAACTTCCCTTGCTGTCACAATTCACTTCCTGGCTCACTTAAACCAACGTTGGCCCCTTCAGTTGATCAACCCTTAAACTCATTGCTATCAGAATAAAGCGCAAGTTCCTTCAATGGTTCTCAAGTGCGTCATGATCTTGTCTTCTGCTGAAGAAACTAATATAATCGCTCCCCTTCCTCACCCTCTCAGTCAGGCCCTGGCTAGCTTTGCTCCACCCGTGGAAAACTGGGTTCTGTCACTTCTGTGTCTTTATACAGACTGCTTTCTCACCTTGGGATGACTTGTCCATATCCCCACCTGACTATACTCAACTGCCCCATTTTTGAGAAATCAACTTGGATGTCAGCTCTTTAAGCGGCTTTCACACCCCATGAGAAAGAACGAAGTAGCCATATTGAGTAAGAACAACAGCCCTGTACCAACTTATATCACAACAAGCAGCGTTGGCTGTGATCCCTTATCCACTTTGTGTGTCTCCCGGGCAAGACATTCTGCTTCTCAAGTACGAGATCTGTGCCTCAGTTATCATTTTACTCCCAGCCCCTCATAGGCTACCTGGTTTAGAGTGAGCAATAAAGAAATATTTGTTGAAGAAAGTAAGTGGATAATCAAGCCATTAACATATTTAAAAATAGAATGCGAAAATTTCACAAGAAATTAATAGGACAAAAAAAAATACGCTACTTGAAGAGTTCTATTCTGTGCCCATGATCAGAAACATGGCTACACACAGTGTATGTGTTTAAAACATCATAACTGTGCAATTTGTCACAGTGATTTTACTACATGCTGTCATACCTCAAGGCTTTCAGAATAAGAAAAATAAACAGTGAAACCTCAGTCCTCGAACAGGTGGTCAAAAACCAAACACATGCACACAAAATCGTATATGCATCCATACAACAATCCCAAAAAAATTTGACGCTAATTAGGAAACTTAAATACCAAAACACACCATCTATTGAAAGAGCTAGAAGTGAGTCAGTCACTGACACCTGATAGTCCAATGAAACACCAGTATATTGCTCCAATCCCTTCATTTCATATTATTAGTCAAGAGGAGGCAGGAAGCAAGAAAAGGGGCTGGGCATATGTGGGAAAGGAGTAGAAATTAGGAAAAAATGTAGGACAATATTCACATCCTTCACTTCTTTAATCAGTAAAATATACCACAGAAATATTTTTAAATAATCTACATCTAAGCTTTCTTATCATTTACCAAGCTTTAGTATCATTATTTTTGCCATAGATTCCTTTGGCTGTCCAGTGAATTCTATGAACCTCTCAGAATATTATTTTTTAATGCAAAAAATAACATACATGGGAACATAAACCAATTACATTGCAAAACTGTTCGTAACCCCAAATTAGGTCTACTTCAGATACAAGGTAGAAATTGTTTTAAGAAGAACAACCTTGTTCTTTGAGTCAAAGATTCCATTTTATTACTAATGAAGATGAAGTGTACAAATGAGGTATTTTGCTTATCTGCATCATTAAATCTGTCCAGAAAGTCTTCCTTAAAACAATGAGTAATGATTGTATCTGAAACATCTTGCTAGCGTGCATCTCGGCCCACTGATTTGCAGGCCTGGCTTTAGCCAATTGAATCTTAAACTCTTATCCTGCACACTAAACTTATCTTTGTTGCCCACAGGCACCTGAATATAGTTACAGAGACTGCATTGGTCCAGGACACAGGGAAAGCACTAATCCCAAGAGATTGTAAAGAAAGTAGTAGCATACTGTTTCCAGTTATAAACAGCAATACAAAGTCCTTGAATGCAAGGTATAGATCTTATACGATGTGTCAGTGTAACACATAAATATAGCAATTCATCCACATGAATTGAGGAAAAGTCTGTATGCTTTTCTCTATGTGTGATAGATCCTACTATTATTTTGCCTAATTAAAATTTATTCTTTGATATTGACATTCTATGCAATTCTGGTAAATTATAACTAGGCATGCCTAGTTACTCAAACACACATAACTGATTATATTAAAATTGTAGAATATATAAAGAACTTTTTAAGAGAAGAAAATGTGCTTGTTATATTTTATGCAAGAGCAATCTGAAAAACAAAGATGTGTATGTATAAGTATAAATACGTAGAAAAAGGTTTGAGAAGGTGCACACCAGAATATCAAGTGAGACCTCTACTTCCAATCAGGATATAGTAACAGCACCAATTTCTCCTCCCACTTGCAACAACTAAATATTAAAACAAAATACATGAAACAACATCCTTCAAGACATTAGATGCTAGGCAAGGAAGGATAGTGGTTTCTAAGAACCAAGAAATGGGGACATAGACAAGGAGAGCCAGGAGACTGGTCCCACTTGCTACTTGGAGGAAGTTTCCAGCCCATAGTGCAGGGAAGGGAGACACAGTCAGAGCCAGGACTCCAGGGGCCAATACCTGCCATCCAGGAGAGCCAAGACAGACAGAGTTCTAAGGACAGCATGACAGATGAAAAAGCTGCACAGAGAAGAAACTTTAGAGCTCTGCAGAGGCTCTCCCTCAAGAATTCGGGTGACTACTGTTGATCGGCGTGTGCATGTGAGGACACTATCTGAGACCAGGACAAGAAACACCCGAAAGAAAGAGAACAGTTCCTGAGCTCAAACAGCACAAGGGATTGTGCCTGTACCCGACAGAGTCACAAACGTTAGTTAGAGGCCATCGGTGAGAATCCTGAGGTTTTTGCCACAGGAGAGAGAAAGCTTAATTCCATAGAAAATGAAGATCTGGTTCTATGTAACAAAGCCTTAAAGGAAGATATAAAAGAACCAAGCTGTTCCCAGGTGATGTAACCCATCTAGCACCAAGCCCTAGAGTATGAGGAACATAAAAATCGGGCAAAACCACAGTATGCTCCCCTTGCTCAGCATCCAGTCAAAA
This sequence comes from Potos flavus, assembly GCA_028534135.1. NCBI lineage: Eukaryota > Metazoa > Chordata > Mammalia > Carnivora > Procyonidae > Potos > Potos flavus. The sequence continues at coordinate 6,789,052 of CM052883.1, forward strand.
ATTACAGGGTATACAAGAAGGTAGGAGAGAGGATCGCCTATAATGAGGATAAAAGTCATTCAGTTAAAACAGATCCAGGAATAACAGAAATAACGGAATTAGGAGACAAGAACATTAAACAGCTTTTACTGCTGTATCTCATATGGTCAAGAAGGTAGAGGAAAGAATAAACATTTCAATACTGTCATGGAGATATAAAAAGACCCAAACTGAATTTCTGAGCTGGAAATGCCAATGTCTGGGAGGAAACGCACCGTGGATGAGATTGATGCCAGCTTAAACATGGCAAAGGAAAAGATCAGTAAACTTGATGACCAGTTTTGGTTAGCTTCCTACTGCTGTCTTAACAAATTACCACAGACTCAGTAGCTTCCCGAACACACTGGTTTGTTATCTCACAGCTTTGTATGTCAAAGGTCCAACACACTCCCCACTGGGTTAAAAATCCAGGTGTTGGAAGAACTGCTGTCCCTCCAGAGGTTTTTGAGTGGAAGCTGTTTCTTTGTCTTTTCTGGCTTCTAGAAGTTGTTCCAACTTCTTGGCTCCTGGCCCCTCAGACCATCTTCAAACCCAGAAACAGTGTGTCAAGTTCGTCTCAGATTTCTTGGCCATGGCCTATTCTTCTGCCTCTTCCTTCTTCTTTTCATAGCCTGTGTGGTTAGAGTAAGCTTCCCCAGATAAACCAGGAAAGTCGCCTTCTTCTAAGTCATCCAATAGCGATAAAAGGTCGATCAACAGTATAGAACAAAATTAGAAAAATGAAATGTCTCAAATGACCCAATGAAAAAACAGGATTAAGCCCAAAGCAAGCAGAAGAAAGAAAATAAAATAGATCATAGTAGAAATCAATAAAAAAATTGAAATATACAAATGTATATCATGTACATCGTATATATTACATTTGCACAATTTCTCTGCTCAGCATTCTTTAGTAGAAAGAAATACCCCATCCGTATTTTCAGAATTTAACAAAATATTTTTTTAAATCTCCAGACTAATAGATTTAAAACAAAGACTACTGTTTAGTAAAGGGCAAGCAGTACTCAATATTAAGATGTAATTATAGCAAAAATCTTAGAGAAATCAAATTTAAGAAACAAAACAAATGAATAAACAAAAAAAGGGACAAAAAAAATAGACTCTGAAATACAGAGAACAAACTAGTGGTTGCCAGAAGGGAGGTGGGGATGGGAAAAATTGAGTACACTTGTGATTCGGCACTGAGAAACGTATGGAATTGTTGAACCATTATATTGTACACTGGAAACTAATATAATACTGTATACTTGAATTAAATAATACTGTATACTTGAATTAAATTTTTTTCTTAAGGTAAGAAAAAAAGAAAGAAATCAAAACCAGTTCTCAGGGGGGACACAAATATTCTTTATTAAGGCCATCTTCCAGAGGTGTGTACAACATAGCAACCTCTAGGCATCCATCCACTAATTCCGCAATTGTGTATTAAGCATCTGCTGACTGTGAGTTAAGGTGTTCACCGAGTGCGACCTGGAGGTACAGTGGTGAACAAGAATGGTACTTCCGTGTTCCCGTGTATAAAGACGTCCTGCCTGCTGCCAACAGCATCTGGACCACACTCCAGTGGCACTCTCCCCCACCTCCACCTGAGAACCATGCTGTGCTTCTTTTGATGATGTGCTTTCCCAGGTTCCTCCCCTGTGCAAGGGGTGGTTCTATGACAACCCAGTGCTCTCCTGTTAGCACACCCTGTTCCTTCCCGGGGCTTGGACACGTGTGGAGTGGGCGGGGTGCTCATGCGCCCGTGTGCTGGGGAGAGAGCCGCATAGGATCTTGCCAGAAACATTGCTGCTTCTTATATTCAGACCTACCTTGGGGGTCTGGCTCATAATACCAGACATAACCCCCTGTGGTGACCCTCTCTGAACCTCATAAATCCTATGGCTTTTTTCTCCAGTTGGCTATCTTTCAGATCCCAGGGGAAAAAATATTTATATATATTCAATAAGTCTATCTCATTTCAATTCTGGCCTGAGTTTTAATTTTCTAATGTAGGGCTCCTTGGCTGTATTTATTTTTTTTATTATTTTTTTAAATTCCATTTATTTGCGAAAGAGAGAGAGAGAGTGAGCACAAGCAGGAGGAGTGGCAGGAGGAGGGAGAAGGAGGTTCCCATCTGAGCAAGGAGTCCGATGTAGGACTCGATCCCAGGACCTTGGGATTATGGCCTGAGCGGAAGGAGCCATCCAGGCACCCCTCCCTGGCTGTATTTAAATCGAGGGACAGAGCAGATACTTCTTGCCCCTGAACCTAACTCAAATGTTATAAAGTTCCCTGCATATGCTCCATGGTAGTTAAGAGGGTTGAAATGGAGTACTTAAAGGACATCTAGAGAATGGTGTGACCCAAAGCCACCAGCTAGCATAACTATCAATGCCATAGCCCTCAAACCACTATTAAATATAATTTCTGTTTTCGGGTGTTTTCCCACTAAATTGTGCATTCCTTTAGGGGCTATATCTCACTTATTTTTGTATCTTTTGTATCTTGCAAAATATTTCATGTAAGAGGAGGACAATGAATGCTTATTAACTAAATGACAATGACCGTTGATTTCATCCAAAGGTTTTGAACTTTATTCAGGTTTTACCAAGCATACCCTCCAATAAAATGCTCTCCCTTTCTAACTTCAGAAATTGTTGAGAGAATATAGCAAATCACCTAGGCTCACTATGGAGGATTGTGAATCTCTTTTTCATAGTTCCGCCTAGAAAACCACAGTATCCTTCATTGTTCTCTCTGAATGCCTCAGGTATTTGTGATTTATTTCAAGTGAGTTCAATCCAGGTGCCTCAGAGCTCGTCTGAGAATTTCAACACCTGTAAAATTAGATCATTTTGGTAATGAATTTTAAGGTCAACATTTATGTTTAAACTCAAATCTTTTCAAACTATTGTTCTTAAATAGTGTAGGATTATAAGAATAACTCAAAGTAGACAATATCATGGTGATAGCCAGAGTCCCTCGTCTTCTATAGCAAGACATGTTGTGTTTTCTTCTTTTTTCTCTTTAACAATCATATTTATTTATGGCATCATGCTCACAAACACTTGTTTATGTTATGTATTCCGTTCTCACATCTGCTTTTTTGAAACATAAGCCGAAGAGACACTTTAATGTTTCCCTGAGCTGTTTTCTGGGTTTTGTTTTTTGGTTTTTGGTTTATTTACTGTTTTGTGGACACTTGTAAGCATTCAAACATCATTTTCCCTCAGAGTTGCCTAATTAGGGTGACCTCATGAATAAGGTCACTTATAGCACCTGTGTCCTTCAAAAGCTGCTCCAGCAAGATTTTCTCAAGAACTCCAAATAATGGGACCATCACCGATGCTTTGTGAGCTCCTTTAAAAGGGTTATTGTTACTAATGGCCCCAGGAGTGTCCTGGGGATGCATCATGCCTTGCTCTACGAAGGAACCTGCGCTTGAACACAAACCGGTATTGTCTAAATGTAATTCCAGGGCTAATTAGCAGGAACCTTCATATCACCAGATACACATGTAATTAATCCAACAAGTTTGATTAATTAATTTCTTTGAAAGAGAGTGATAGCATGTGAGCAGGAGATTCAGAGAGGTTGGAGAGGCAAAGGGAAAGAGAATCTTAAGCAAACTCTACACCCAGCCCAGAGCCCAACATGGGGCTCGATCTCATGACCCTGAGATCATGACCTGAGCTGAAATCAAGAGTCCGATCCTCCACCAACTGAGCCACCCAGGCGCCTTTAATCTGACAAGTGTACGATGATACTTCCCATCCATAAGTTCTTAGAACTCCCACTATTTAGATTGCTTGCCTTTTGTTACCTCATCTGTCTCAGTGGGTCAGGCTGGAAACAAGATGAGCGTCAGCTGCCCACTGCCAACAGAGGGATGGGGACGCTGCCTGTGATGTGCTCTCCATGCAGCTAGTGTATTTTCCAACTTGGTACCTAATAGCCATTTCACCTTTTCCCTTATCAACCTGCTAATGACCCTTATTTGTTCAAAGAAGAGCTCAAAATTCTAATCCTTATCTTGAAAATTTACATCACGCTTGCCCCTTAACTTTGTATCTCCATAGAACTGTGGCATTCCATTTCAATATTAACACGACGTCTTACTGCTTTGATTTGTGAAAATTTATTTATAAGTAGCCATGCTAGTTCCACGATTAATTTTTTCTTGACAATTAAAAAACAAGACACTAAAATTATCTTTAATTATAGGCACAACACATGATAGGAATGTTACATTAAAATAAATTAATTCCATTTTTACCTCAAAAGAGCACCTGGAGATTGGATTTACATAGAATAGGCAGAAACACATGGAATAACATGGCATAGATTTCTTCAGGGATCGAAGATCAGAGCCCCCTGGTTACAAACATGGATCACTGACTTTACTTCTACTGCCTTTGATCAGATCTATAAGAAATTTAGGATTTATTAAGATGTTTAACTCATCCTAAAAATCAATACTTTGGGGAGTGGAATTATGAGCAGAAAATGGCAAATGTATTATCTTGAGAAATAGTAGATTCTGAACAAAATTATATATGGTTCAAATAGAGGCTTTAACTCTGGAAAACAGTATGGAGGTTCCTCAAAAAGTTGAAAATAGAGCTACCCTATGACCCAGCAATC
>CM052883.1:6794216-6839426 GCA_028534135.1 Potos flavus
CTCTCTCTCTCTCTCTCTGTCAAATAAATAAATAAATCTTTAAAAGAAAAAAGAAAAGAAAGTATGGTAATGCAAATGCTTAAAGAAGTTTCAAAGGCAAACACTTTTCCAGAACTCTGATGTGGAAATCTAAATACGTAAGTGGACATATATAACTACAAGCATGCTTCTATAAATCAGAGCCGTGTTAAAACAACAATCCTAAAATGTCTGTAAATATGAAAACATTCCCACTAGAAGAAAGATTCTAGGTATCTGACATAATGAAATAGTAAGATTTTTTCTTAGAGGGTTAAAATATATTTATATTTTGCACATATTTGTATTCTGTATTTGTATTTTGCACATGAACTGTGAGGCTCCAAATGATAAAGCACCAACCAGCAGAAAGCTTAACTGTATTATTAGGAAACTAAACTAGCTTGCACTTAATATGGAATTTGAATTCCGTAGACTTTATAGGATTATACATTCTGTGAAGGTTTGTGGCATATATGTATATCCACATATACAAACATTTATTTTAATGATGTCTTAAATCCCAGCAGAAATACTGAAGGAAATAATGGTGGTCAGAGCGCAAACGGGCCCAGAGGAGCAGGGATCGGAATTTGTAAAGATATGACTGTTCCCAAGACCTCCAACTTGGAAAAGAGGAATTAATAGCTATAAAGGATGTGTGACAGCAGAATTTCTCAAACCTTTGGCACAGTATTTGTCCCAAACCGCAAAATGATGTGTAAGCACTTCGGAAAAATCTCAGAAGGAAAAGAAAATGGCTCCTACTTGCTAAAAAAAGGATCTCACAATTTGTCACCTTGGAAAGATTCCATTTCATTTTTTTGTGAAATTTGTTTTTAAGTGTGAAGTGCAGAAATTCCCTTCACACCACACAGTGTGTACACTTCACCTCATACTCACAGACTAATTTGCGGGAGGATCTATGCCACATATTACATAAGCAGTGTATATGGTGGAAAGGTTTGGAATGTTTTCTTGGTATAGTTTTACTTATTTTGTATTTGTTAAAAGTAGAGTTTCTTTTAAAATATAATGGAAAGATGAGAGCCCAGTTGATTCTAGTAACAAGAAAAAAGTCATCGGGGCACCTGGGTGGCTCAGTGGGTTAAAGCCTCTGCCTTTGGCTCAGGTCATGATCTCAGGGTCCTGGGATCGAGCCCCACATCGGGCTCTCTGCTTAGTGGGGAGCCTGCTTCCCCCTCTCTCTCTCTCTTCCTGCCTCTCTGCCTACCGTGATCTCTCTCTCTCTCTGCCAAATAAATAAATAAAATATTTTTAAAAAATTTTAAAAGAGAAAAGTCATCATAGAGTCCTGTTTATCCATGGCCACACCCAAGTGTAATAACTCTGTTGAACCACACAGCATGCATTTCCTTGCAGGTTCATTTCTGGGCCCAAATCAAGCTATTCTATGCCATATACTTTACTCTGACTTCCACAAATGTATTATTTATCTTCTACCTTAGTGTGCCATGTTTATTCTTATAAGACAGATCATATTTTAAATGACACGGATTATTGAAAAGTAAATGAAGAGGTTATACATTGATACACTCATAACTTCATAAAATCAGCAGACATTGTGTCAATATGATGCCAGTTTCCTGAAATTCGAAAAGATCTAGCATACAGATCCCCCCATTCCTCAACTCTTAGCACACTAATCATTTATCCCACATGTTTCAGCACCTTATTGTATATACATACACTCACCTTCTTGTTTCTTGTGCTTTATTTATTTTAATTTTTTAAAATACTTTTAAATTTATTTATTCATGAGAAAGACAGAGATAGCGAGCAGAGCCATGAGGAGAGGAAGAAGCAGGCTCCCCACTGAGCAGGGAGCCCGATGCAGGGCTGGATCCCAGGACCCTGGGATCATGACCTGAGCCAAAGGCAGGTGTTTGACCGACTGAGCCACCCAGATGCCCCATTTCTAGTGTGTTTTAATGTAAACAAATTATCCCATTGAAAATACAAAGCTTCTTGCAGAGAAGAACTCAATCTCCCACTTCATTTTCTACTGTTCGTGGTGTCTAAAAGATGAGGAGTCACAAAGCAATTGCTCAATTATACCCATGCCTGCCTGCTCTGATTGAGGTAGGTATGCTCAAATGGCATTCCTTGTGAACCACATTCCTCCTCAAAGGTCAGCTGCTTGACACTTTTCTTCCATTTATACATCACCTTTTTTAGCTATGGCAGTAAGAACAATATTATTCCTAAATACTACCCTTCTTCATCAGTTCATCCCATCGCCTTACCTATACTCACACATCTTCACACACATCTTCACACACATGAAAAAAAATGCTATGGAAGCATGTAGTGTTCATGTGGGGTTTATTATTTTGTTTAGGTATTAGATGCTTCACCCTATGAGTAACAGGGTTTTTTTTTAAGGAGAATAAGAAAGTCTGGTCTGAATTAATAAATAATTTTAATGAAATTATGTATGTGAAAATCATACCTTAATTGTAAAAGTATGTTGGTTCTTAGTGAGCTAGTTACCAGCAGAAAACCCTCCTTATTTGGGGCTTTGAAGGATCATTGGTTTGGAGGCAAAGCAAAATCAAGTAATGTATTTTACTTTATTTTCTCTTATTGAGTTTGAACTTGTGCTGGGACTTTAGTAAATCTCAGCGATCACCTTAACGATCAATGGGTTGTGTCTAGTTTGTGTCAATGTCTAGAATGATCCATTGCCGTGAGTCACACATTGTAATGCATATACTGATGTACTTATGTTCAGGGTTTTTATTTTACTTTTTTTATTTATTATTATTTTTTTTAAGATTTTCTTTATTTATTTGACAGAGAGAGAGAGATCACAAGTAGGCAGAGAGGCAGGCAGAGAGGCAGGCAGAGAGAGGGGGAAGCAGGCTCCCCACTGAGCAGAGAGCCCGATGCGGGGCTCGATCCCAGAACTCTGGAATCATGACCTGAGCCGAAGGCAGAGGCTTTAACCCACTGAACCACCCAGGCTCCCCAATGTTCAGGGTTTTTAAAAAAATTATCAGAAAACATCTTTCTAGGCATTTTTGTAAAGAATCTGTTGCATTAGATCTTGTCAAGTACATGATTGAAACAAATGACATTTCCATATAACATACAAAATGTGTGCAACATTAGTTCCCTTCAGTAATGGTCATCATAACCCATAGTTGAAAGTACTTCACCTTCTAATTACCCAACCAATTGACCATGAAGCATTCCAACCAAACAGAACCTTACAAAGTCCTCATATCTCTCTGGCTGCACATGTAGTCCTTTGTTTGTATCAAATGTTAAAACTTGGTATTTGTCATGTTATGCAATTCAAGATAAAATAAAGGTTTAATTATTCTTAGTGAATGCAAGAAAATAAAATAACCAGGTAATGCCCCTAATAAAATATTCATCAATGGGAAAACACGAAAGATGAAAAATATGAATCAAGTTATGCAAAACCCACAAAGAAACACTTGTTACTGTATACACACATTTGATCTTGGAAATATGCAATTTATCTCATTTGTGACTACTCCTTAGGCTCTAACTAGCTCTGGATCTGCTTCTGGTAACAAGACAAGTATGATGGTTTTTTAGTATCAAAGCATACTTGACTTTTCAAGGAAGATGAACTACAGGAAGGAAGAAGTGAATGGAAGGTCTTAGTTCATTGCCTAGTAGCATTAATAGCATAACATACGAATGCCTCAGATTTCAAGCAAAAAAAGAAAAAAACGCATCTCTGATAAACAATCTCAAATTATAGATTCTGTAAAAAACATCACCACAGTCAAATCAAGGGACAGGGACATCGCCAGGTACCCCAAATCTAAGCTGTGCTCCCAGGAGACAATTGAAAGTTGCAATATACTTGGTCACGCAATTCAAGTATATCAACAAAACAAACAACCCAGTGGGCCATGGAGCACCCACATTTCCAACTCCCACTTCCATTCTGTTCCTGGATATGTGTCAGGCATGAGAGAAAAGAAAAGTGTCCTCGTTCTCTTCGTCATGTAGGGAAGTATACCAATTGTATCTCTACCTCCATAAAAAGTTGCTTTTCCCACGGATAAATTTGAGTTCTGGAATAATTTATCTCCCATCCATTCCATCCGATCAGTGACATTCAGATCCTGGCATTTGTACAGATAAACATGGTACAGTGGATGCCAAGAACAGTTCCTAGCTTAGATTATTTTCAACTGTTCTATTTTGCTTGGGGATCCCTATACAATTTGTCCGGACTTTCATAACATACCAACATTCAAAAACAAATATATTTATAAAATCATTAACATGATAGCAATTCAACCCAAGTAACTTGACATAAAAATTGGCACCATGAATCCTTTGTTTGTGAAGACACAAAATTAAGGATCAAAATGTTCCTCAGTGTTTCCATTCAGAGAATTTTAAAATGTTAAATTTTGCAAGAGCTAGTTATCAAACTTGTTACCAAAACATTTAAAAATAAAGTAACAGAATACTTTCTTAAGTGATGAGTAGAATGGTAGGATATTTGTTATAATTTCTATATATAATTATATATGCTACATATAAAATTATATATAATACATAATAAAATTTGCTTAGATTTAATTGAATGCTTAGGTATTAAGGAAGAAGGGAACAGAGTGATCACAGCTAGTACAAGGGCCAAATCTTAGTATGAACATATTTAATTCAGTCTGGCATGGTTTGCTGAGTGGGAAGAGAAATCACTGATAAAGCCATAAATCTGGGTAGGTAAAAATGAGTAATTTTGAAAGCCAGGCTGGAAACTTTTGATTGTCTTAGGCAATATGTGGGTAGTTATTTTATACACTATTAAAAGTAGTCAATCCTTACAAGATTCAATTCTGTTTATAGTAATCCCCCCTTTTCCACAGTTTTGCTTTCCCTGGTTTCAGTGGTCTGAAGGCAGGTGATCCTCCTGCTCATGTATGATGAGAAGGACAGTAGTCACCTAATGCAATGTCACAATGCCTATATCATTCCCCTCACTTCATCTCATCACATAGACATTGTATCATCTCACATCATCAGAGGAAGAAGAGTGAGCACAACACAATAAGGTATTTTGAGAAACAGGCAGAGAGACCACATTCACATCACTTTTAATATAGTATATTGTTATAGTTGCTCTATTTTATTATTAGTTAATGTTGTTAAGCTCTTATTGTGCTTAAATTATAAATTAAACTTTATTATAGTATGTGCATATAGGAACAAACATAGTATATATAGGGTTCAGAACTAGGTTTCAGGCATCCACTGGGGCTCTTGGAACATATCCCCCCATAAATAAGAAGAGACCACTGTACTGGGGTTTTTACAAATTAGAGAAATATATGTATCCAATTATAGCAAAGGGTACAGAAATTCATGTATATTAGTTATTTTACTCTTTTATTCCCCCAAATACTTTTATTTTATTTTTTCAGTGTTACAAGATTCATTGTTCATGTACCACACCCAGTGCTCCATACAATACGTGCCCTCCTCAATACCCACCACCAGGCTCACCCAATCCCCCACCCCTACCCCTCCAAAACCTTCCGTTTGTTGCTCAGAGTCCACAGTCTCTCATGATTCATCTTTTTGTAAGGGTATCTTAACTGTGAGTCTCAAACCACATTTTCTCTCTGTACCATATTACATGATTTAATTTTTCATGTGTTCTCTACTCTCAGTTAGCTCCCTTTGACATGAAGTAAAAGAATGAAGTATAGAAGAGAGAAAATGGAAATATATGGGTTTAGAAACAATTTTCTGCACAAAGTATGAGGAAGTGAGATTGAATTCTTCATAAAGTTGATAAATTATCCCTAAAGACAATTTCGAAAGAGAAGCACAATAGTGGTAAACATAGAACTGGCAACCCAAGCACCATTTGCAAACTCTTCTTATGGCGCACCCTCTCACCTAATTAAGATTTTAAAGATGTTTATATTCTTAGGCTTCCTTTCTACTTAGGACATGATCAATTTCAAACCATGAGATGAAAAGGAAGTCTCTGGAGGTGCTTCTGGGAAAGCAAGCAAAAATGGGATAGACATAGATAAATGTTAGTACAGGAAACATGCACACTTTGCTCAGGATGTGATGCCTGGAGCTTTAGCAGCCACAATGTGCCCAGGAGATAATTGCCAACAAGGCAGGATCATTGGCCCTAAGAGTGTCAACCCACTGCCTCAATACAAGTAAAAGCCTGAAAAACTGTTTATGTTGGAAAAATAAAGCTCCATTATTTAAGCCATGGGAAGTTAGGCATTTCATTTTGTTTTGTTTTGTTTTTGCTGCTGCCATGGCTGTTACTATTACTTGGCCTTGAACTTGTTCCTGATCAATATAAAGTTTTTATTTTTTTATGCAAAGGTGATTTTATTGAATAAAAGCAGAGTCTAGCATGAAGGATGACCCTAAAAACTAACACTTTCACATTCATGAGTGCTTTATGCTACTTATGCTCATGTTTTCAATGTATTTATTAAAAATCCTTAGAATCAAATAAATAAAATATATAGTTTTCCAGTGAAGGTTTTAGCCCATTATAATAATGCAAAATTCAGTTTATTCGTGACATGAAAAGCCATTGATTCTGAAGCCTTATGGGTTAATTTGTTGAGATGAGTTTTAATGGTCGTACATTTGAGACAAAGCGAAGTCTCTGGGATGTTTTAGTTGTGAAACAAAAATAAAGAGAAATGTTTTAAAAAATGAAAATTTTCAGGGGCGCCTGGGTGGCTCAGTGGGTTAAAGCCTCTGCCTTCGGCTCAGGTCATGATCTCAGGGTCCCGGGATCGAGCCCCGCATATGGCTCTCTGCTCGGCGGGGAGCCAGCTTCCCCCTCTCTCTCTGCCTGCCTCTCTGCCTACTTGTGATCTCTCTCTGTGTCAAATAAATAAGTAAAATCTTTTAAAAAAATAAATAAAAAATAAAAAATGAAAATTTTCAGATATATTTAATAGCATATATTATTATTTATATATTATATGTTATAATATTTTATATTATATATTATGCATTTCTTGTATTATATATTTTATGTTATATATTAATATATTTTATATTTATATATTTTAAAATATTTATGTGTAAAAATATGAAAATTTAGAATGAATATAGAAATTATAGAAATATATGTTTCTATAGTCTATACTACATATGATATGTATTTTAATATATTTCTTATACTTTACTATTATTAAATATTATATATCATATATTTATGTATAATACTCATATATTTTAAAAATTAAAATGACTAATGTTGATGGTATATTCCAGATATCTAAAGGATTTTGCTTTGAAGGCATCAGAATATCCAATGACATAATCTTTATCTCACACTATAGGGATACTTTTAAACAAGAAGAAGGTGGGAAATGTAGGTCTTTTTAAAAGTACCTTTCCTAATTACTGTTTAAAATTTAAAAAAGAGGTCAAAAAGCATTAAAAACTAAGACCTTTTTAGCATACTTATATTTGCTCATGTCATGTAAACTTTTAGCAATTAGTTGCCATGCTCTGGCAACTAATTGTATCCTTTTGGATTAATTTTAAATAATATTTATAAGCTATAGCTTCTCCATCTTCGTAATCTTTTCCACCCAGAGCCTGACTATTGATTACGAAATGATAAATATTGAATGAAGATAAATATATCTTTAGGCATTAAATAGAATGGAAGAGTCTCTTTATTATGCAATAATTCTCTAATATAATTAACCTAGACTTCCTAAAATTTTCAAGAAGTACAGCTCAGTATGAATGCAATTTTTAGGTGTTAAAAAGAAAAAGAACAAAAACTTCCATGGCCTTCACCAAGGAGTATGACAGTTACTGAAGAATAAAAAGTTCAGTAGTTTATTCTGGAAGATTACACTTCTCTTTTGGGGCTTTAAGGAAAAGAAGTCAGTAACTCAGTAGTGCCACAACTGATTAAACAAACTTCAAGAAGCAAGATGCTTTAAAACGAGGCTGTCGTTGCTATGCACACTTCATAAGTAATAAAACTACTTAAAACTGTTTTCCAAAGTGAAGAATGCAGTGAGCGGAATTTTGTGTGTCTGTGCTTTGAGTCTATCCTCTGTCAACCTTTTTCTGAAAAGACATGCCAGACATTATTTTCAGACAATTGTTCTGTTCAGAGAAACACTAAGAACAAATAAGCATTTGCACTTGAAGTGCGAAGAACATTTTAATGGCGTTAGAAATAATTTTGCTTTGCTAGCTGCAGGGCTAACAAAAATGACAAAAAAAAAAAAAAAAAAAAAAGAGCAGTCCCAAAATGTGGTGAAAAGATATTTAGATTTATCACTGAACTTTGTCTGCTGTTTCTCAGACCTTTTCTTTCACCAGCTGATAATAAATGTCATGTATCCTTCATAGTCCTGTCACAAAAGAAAAAGTATCTCTTCATCGAGGTGTAAGGCTCTTCATCTTGTCAAAAATGACAGACTTCCAAATAAAAGATTAAAGGTCTAAGATTTTAATCTCTCAAAGTTGAAAAAAAACTTTCTAGAACTCAGATACTCTCTCCCAGTGACAAATTATCTTAAAATATACAGGATAGATCATGTTTGAGCTTCTTTAAGTAGTAAATGAAATTACAAATAACCGACATTAGGGAATATTCATCCAACCTGGTAGGTATATGTTGAAAATATAGTAAATGGGTCAGTGCTGCTTTTGCTACTTAAGGATATCGGTTTTTAAGAAATTGAAATTTTTTCATTGATACGGCAAGCTTGCAACCATCAAGCAACAATCTAACATCTAAAGCAGAATGTGAAGAAATGCCTTACATGGGGGAGCGTTCCTCATAGGGAGATTGGTGTAATACAATGATACAGAATATGTGTTCGATGTTCAGAAATTCTGGCCTCAAGTATTTCCCCTCCTGCCTGATTCTGACCTTGGGAAATTGACCTTTCTTTCTATGAGCTTCAGTTTTCTGATTTCTGAAATCTGTTTTCTTGTCAGTTTTTCATACCTATTTCTCAAGGAGCTCCAAGCTCATTGAGAGCAAGGCTCTCAATATCTAGTTCATGACCTGATTTGAGTGTCATTTGAAAGATATACCCTTATTGCCCCAAGAAAGAGACCTCCGTCTATTTTAAAGCAACATTTTCCACGTCTGTCCCTCTGTCTCTCCCAGAGACAAGATGCTTATTTCCTTGTTTTTCTTTCTGTATTGGCATCTGCTGGGGTTTCCCACCCCACTTCACTCCCAGGGCCCTTTGCAGTCACAGGGAGCCAGGAATCTAAATGTCTTACTGATGGAGGTAGGCTCGGAAAGCCTTTCCACTCTGTCTTCCTCCTGGTTTTATCCCTTAATGTCATCTGCCCTTCTTTTTGTTTGTTAGGGTAATTTTCTTTATGTCATATGCTCATTTTTAGTTCATTACGAAAGAGTGAAGCCACACTAAACATAGCAATAGTGACCCAGGAAATGCACAGGTACTCAGCACTGCACTCACTTACAAAATACAGCGTTTCCATTTCATTGACGGGAAATCTCACCCGTAGTGGGATCCCAATCCCTCCCCTACCCTCTCTTAACTTTGGTGATTATTACTCCCAAGCATGTCTTTAAATTTTACAACTTATGTTTGTATATGCAATTCCAGAAGTATTATGTTACGTTTTTTTAAATTATATATAAATGGTATCACATAGCAGGTCTTCAGCAAACTTCCTCTTGCTAAATATTATCACTAAGATTCATTCATATTCATGTGTATAGCTTGAGTCAGTTTGCTGTCATTGCTATAAACAAGTTCATTGTGCTAATGTATCATATTTTATTCTCATTTTCATAAACCTGTTCACCGTTTCCTTTATTTATTTATTTTTTTACAAATATCTTCTAAGAATACTCTTGTATGTATCTCCTTGGGAGCACTGTAAAGCTTTCTCTAGGCTAAAATATGGACATAGAATGAGTATTTAAAAGAGAGAAACTCAACAATGAATCTTGTAACACTGAAAAAATAAAATAAAAGTATTTGGGGAAAAAAAATAAAAAGTAAAAGAGAGAACTCTTACAATTTTTCTCTGCATTGCAAAAAAATTGCAAGTTTTTATTGGAATTATAATGGTGACATACTAAACTCGAGATAACTGACATCTTTACAACATTAAGATTAGGTCTTTCTTAATATATTCCAATAAAATACTATAATTTTCTTTACACTGACTTTGCACAACCTCATTAAATCAAGTGGGTCCCAGTAGCCATACTTTGTTGATTTTTTAAAATAACATCTTTATGTAAATTTATTTTTTCTCAATTTCATTTTTGAGATATACTAATAAGGTAATGTTTTATATACATCATATATGTAGCAAACCTGATCAATTTATATTAATTTTATTATCTATTTGAATATTTCAGTAGACTTTTTATTTTTTTAAGGTTTTTTTTTTTTGAAGATTTACTTTATTTAATTGAGAGAGAGAGAGAGAACACGAGAGGGGAGAGGTCAGAGGGAGAAGCAGGCTCCCCATGGAGCAGGGAGCCCGATGTGGGACTCGATCCCGGGACTCCAGGATCATGACCTGAGCTGAAGGCAGTCGCTTAACCAACTGAGCCACCCAGGCGCCCTTCAGTAGACTTTTTAAATCAAAATTATATCATCTGTGAATATGAACTTTTCTTCATTTTCTGTTCAAGTCTTTTTTTGTTTTTAAGATTTTATTTCTTTTCAAGTCTTACAAAACACTCCATTCATTGTTTCTTCTGCTCTGGCTAAGATCTGTAGGACAACACTGAAGAGGAATGGTGGTACCAAGAATCCTTTTCTTGATCCCAGTTTTAACCAGAATGTTCCAGTGTTCCTACTTGAAGTACTGTGTTACCTGTAGGTTCTGGGTGTACTGGTTACGAGTTTAAGAAATGTTCCTTCAATGAGTTAGTTAAGATTTATTTTGATTGTTTTGGAGCCATAAATATGTGACAGATTCTACAAAACCTATTGCCCTGATCAAATGTTTTTATCCTTTAATTTACAAATGTGGTGGAATACACTAATGACTTTCTAATATTAATCCATCCTTGAAGCTGTGGAGTAAACTTCAACAGTCACAAAGGATTATTTGTTTCCTATACTGGCAGATTCGGATTGCGAAGTATTTGTTTCAGCTTTTTCCATCTACATCAGTGAGAAAGAGTGCCTATAATTTTTTTTAAGACTTCACCTGATTTGGATATCAGTACTCTCTTGTAATAGGAATTTAGTAATTACTTTTTAGTAATTTGTAAAAGCTTATCTGATAGGAACTTTACGTATCTTAAATATATCGAACAATTTACTGTAAAAACATATAATCCTTTTTTTTATTTTGAAGAGTGCATGTTTTAATGTAGTAAAATGTACATAACATAAAATTTACCATTTTAACCATTTTTAATTGTACAGGTTTATCATATTACCTACATTCACCCCGTTGTGTGACCATTGCACAGACTTCTTCCCCAGCTGAAATTCTATAGCCATTAAAAACATGCCTAACTGAAAGGCATGTTTTTAAGTGCTGAATTTCTATTGGTTCTTGGAATATTGCCTTTAAGCAAGAGATAACTACTGTACATGAACAGACGAAAAGGGTAGAGGAGATTTTATTTGTAACAAAGGGCACTTTATTTGTGCTGTATTAGGAAGATCACCAGAAACCATAAGGTTTCTTCCACAAGTGACTGTTTGGCTTATGTAAGATCCAGAAACTATTGTAAAACCCTGGGGAATAAAGGATTCTTTGAAAGGGGCGGCACCCCTCTTCCCAGCCCTGGTTGCAGAAATCCTGTATAAGTTACTCTACCAGAGAAATCAGTGGCTAGGTCTATGAACTGGAAATTAATTTGGGTTAGGAAAAAAAATTAAGTGGTATTTCTTGTTGACCTGACTAAGAGTATTAAGATTCATACTCACTTCATATGAATTCTAAATATGAATTTATTCTGATAAGATGTTCTCCCGAAGTCTGAGGCAGAACACTCTCACTGTATGGAAATTGCTGCTGGAAATCATAACAAGAATCTTGAACCAGGAAAGGAGCTATTCATCGTGCATTAGCTACAATGGGAATATTTTTCTAAAGCCAGGTCATAACTTGACTACTTTGACACCTAAGGGACAACTTTTAGGAGTTGGGAACTTTAATATTAAAAGCACTCATATCAATCACACGAAGTCTCCGAAATTTCTATTTCTATCCACCTATTGATGTCTTCTCAAACTAGCTTTAACTTTTCTGGGGTACAATCTTGCCTTTATGTATCTACTCTTCTTGAAATTCTAGACAGTCTGTACGGTGGCAGTGAGGAACTGGAACCAGGAGTCTGCTCTGTTTATGCTGTGAGTGAAGCTGAAATGCAATCATGTCTATTCCCAGCTTCATGGGGAGAGACTTAGCTCAGAGATGGTAATGGAAATACCGATGTACTGCAGAATTTTAAGTGTAATTATCTCGCCCTAATATATTCACCATGGGACTTTCATATCTTGTTTGAAGTGAATTTACAGAGAATTGGATGAACCTATATCTGAATATGAGACAAAATCATATTAGTATCACTCCTTGGCACCATCATGAATGCAGATGCTCTGAGGGTTCACGGTTAAGTACAGAGTTGGGAAACTTTTTTTCTGTGAACATCTGTACGGTAATTATTTGGGGCTTTGCAAGCTATTTAGTTCTGTTGCAACTACTCAAGTCTGCTGTTGCAGCCCAAAAAGACCCATAGAAAATATGAATTTGATGAGCAGGGCTGGGTTCCAATAAAACTTTATTTACAAAATGGACAGAGGGTTGGATTTGACTCCTAGTTCATAGTTCACCCATAGGGAGACATAGCCATAGTTCACCCACCTCTGCCTTAGTGTGAACTTCTCACGTCCTCACCCACCTCTGTAAAGAAGCAAATTTGGGACTCACATGTGTCTACTAACTTCCAAATATCCCAAACTCTTCCCCAGATTTACATTTTGAGTATGATGTAGTTATCATGGAACAAAATGATGTTTGAGAGTTACCTCATTCAAGTGACTTATTAAGAGGGTGATTTTTATGTTTAACTTGTTGGGCTTTAGGGATTGATTCCATTCTGACCTGTATTCTTGGACAATTAATTAATTAATTTGAGTTTTGCCTCAGATACATTCATAAGAAGAAACACATTATTGCAGAAGCTCTGGTCATCCTGGTGTACTTATTACACACAGACCTCAAGAATTTCATAAAGTGTGTGAATGGAGACTGAGTGTCATTGCATAGTTGCAATGGGTCTGCATTGGGTGACATCTACATTATTTTTTTTAAGATTTATTTACTTAATTTAGAGAAAGAGAGAGAGTGTGTGGTGGGGGAGAGCAGAGGGAGAGAGAGAATCCTCAAGCAGACTCCCTGCTGAGTGCCAAGCCTAATGTGGGACTCGATCCCGGGACACTGAGATCATGACCTGAGCCAAAATCAAGAGTCGGCCTCTTAACCAACTGAGCCACCCAAGTGCCCTACCTCTATGCATTATTACATAACTTGTCCACAAGTGGTAAAATGGCACTGGTTGTGTTATTTTTTTAAATACACTCACAACCTGGGTATTAAAGCCAGGTGACTTGGCTTGCAATCATATAAGGTCACAGTTCTCAAGCAGTGTGCCTAGGGACTCTGGCATACTACAGTAAACTCACAGGGGTACTAAAGGGTATTTTAAATTCTCAAAGAAAAAACAGTGATTCTCAATACCCATTTATTTATCTATCCCTTTACAACTATATTATTGAATTGTCCTTTTGAACCCTTTTATACCAGTCTTTATTAAGCTCAGTAAAATTTTATTTATTTATCTAATTATTGGTTTTCTGTTATATATTTATTTTTCTAAATCTGAAATTTCTATGATAGTGGTGTTAACTATTCTGAACCTATCCATAATAGCTCTTAATTTTTTTTCTATCATCATTTCCACCTCTTTGTCTTCTTGCTTTTTCTGAAATAAATCATTGGGTTACTCCTCTAAGAATTTAAATTCTTTTTCACATTACCTAGTTGTAATTAGTTCTGTTTCAACAAGAATCTTTGTCTTTAGGGATTTGAGCATAGTCTTTCCCAGAGCCAGGCCTACAGGTTTCTTCTGGGGCCAGAACTTCCATATGAAGTAAGAACTCCTTGCCAAGGTGGGAAGTAATCCTTTGGAAGCAAATAGCCTGAAATTATATGATCCAAATCATCTATCCAACAGACAGCTATAGTCTTCATAAATTACCATTTTAATTCCACCTTTACTAACTCATTGTTCAGATTGACTCATATCTATAACTCTGACTGTGATTCTTTTAATGACACCTGATTAAACTTCATTCTGTCTTTCCAATCCATGTCCAAATATATTTAGAAAATGAAACAATATTCTTTCAACAAAGACGACTCTACAAACAAAAAAAAATATGAATGAAAGGCAAATAAAAAAGTAAACTTCCTAATACAGAATTGGTTTTGTAGAAAACAATGTAATTTGCAATCTTGGTTTCAACTTATAAATTATAATGCTAAAAAATCTATCTAGATGTGAAGCTATCAGAGCAACAGACAAAAAAAGGGCACATTCAAGTTTTGTTCTTTTTTTGTATATAAAAAATAAAAAATAAAATAAATCAAGTTTTGTTTTTAATTATGGAAAGATGGTATCAGTTGTGAAAGCAACAATTCATGTTCATACTCTAGAGTCCACCTAATTTATATATCGTTTTACTCTTGTAACTGGCATACCTTAGGTGTTTTTATTAATGAAAGGGTATATCTTAAAGAACGTATCCTTTCCAAACAGTAGAAAAATAGGACGCTATAAATTCCCCCAAAGAACAAATAAACCAGCTCAAGTCCTGGCCAGTTTTGTTGCAGAGCCAAAGTGCCGGTAGGGGTAGGGGAGTGATTTTGTTAAACTTTTCAGCTTCCTATCAGACTAAATGCTGTCTTGAATGCCTTTACTGTGTAACATGGTATAGCTCTGCTTCAGTATTCGAGAAGCATAAATCCTCCATCTGGATTATATTGTAGGTGTGAAAGTTTGTAGTTGAAAGACATGTACTTGGCAAAAACTTAAAATTACAGGAAGCTTTTTGAGTAAGTGAAAGGTGAGAAATTACTATAGTCAGAAGATCTGAATATCTGATTTCTTCATTTTGAATTTTACAGTTTTCTTTACAGTACTTGTAAACTTAAATGAGTCTAAAATCACTATCATTTTATATTTATTTTTCAAAAAAAATCTTTAGAAACATTTTGCTCGCTGATGTGGGAGACCATTTCTTTATGAAAGTGCTATAAAATATACAGAAAATCTTGCATTTTACAACTTGTAATATATTGAGGGTCAAAACCAAAAAAAGGAGAGCATAAGAAAAAGCAGACTTTAGCAGGAATATATGTCCCCAAAGCGACATTTCTTTAAATTTCAAAACTTTAAAGCAGAATGACTATAGCAACACCATCCTGAACAGTAGGATAGAAGTACCCACCTGACAACAAGCCTCCAGAAGGAAGAACACACAAGCGAGTCCATCCCTCCAGGCTTCATACCGCACAGGTGTGATCTAGTCCACTTCTGTAGGAAAGATCCCCAATCTTCCATGTCAGTCCACATAGCTCTCCAACCTGCATTCCCAGCTCCCGAGTGCACATCTCCAGCTGGCCGTATCAGAGGCACCTCTAACACAAGCAGAGAAGGAAACTAGTGTTTCTATGGTTCAAGTCAAATCTCTATACCAATTCCTGTCCAGGTAAATAAATCAGTAACTTGTCAATCATCCTCGGTTCTTTTCTTTTCTCTGACTACCTAATGTAACCCCTTACACAAAGACACACTTTGGGGGACAATTTTAACTCCCATACACCTCTCACTTTCATCCCCACCTATCTAAACCTGGTATCACACCATTTGTTTAGAGTTTTACTATTTCTTTACCCCAGCCTGACAATCCTGCACATTGGTCCTTAGGTGCTCAGGTCTCCTTTTTCTTTTTTTTTGTTTCATTGAGATGTAATTGGCATATAACATTGTGTTAGATTATGGAGTACAATATATTATTCGATGTATGTGTGTATGTTGTGAAATAATCGTTACGATAACTTTAGTTAACTTTAGTTAAATATCACCACACAGAGTTACATTTTTTTTATTCTAGTGATGACAACTTTTCAGAACTACTTTCTCGGCAACTTTCAAACACACAATACAGTATTGTTAACTATAGTCATGTTCTCGGTGTTATATTCCCAGGATGTATTTATCTTGTAACTGAAAGTCTGGTCTCTTTTTTTATGCCCAGAGTGGCCTCAGTGCTATACAACTTCAAGAACAATATCGGATTATGTCAATTAATTTTAAACTCCCTGCAGTGGGTCCCCAGTGACTGTAAGATAAAAGACAAATTGGGGCGCTTGGGTGGCTCAGTCGGTTAAGTGTCTGCCTTCAGCTCAGATCATGATCCCAGAGTCCTGGGATCGAGTCCCGCATCGGGCTCCCAGCTCCACGGGGAGTCTGCTTCTCCCTCTGACCTTCTCCCCTCTCATGCTCGCTCTCGCTCTCTCGCTCTCTCTCTCCCTCTCAAAGAAATGAATAAAATCTTTAAAAAAAAAAACACTAAAGAGAAATTTAAGGACAAATAAGAAGAATTTATGTGGATGATATTTATAAACATGCAAATAATATAAATAAAAAGTGATTGTATATAACAAAAATAACATTTTTTTATTTTGCACGGATAACGCACAAATAGTATAAAACAAAAATATTCAGCAACAGTTTATGATCTGAGAAAAATAATTAAAATTAGAACAAAGATCCCTCTATTTATCCCTTTAAAATGGGATAGAGTTGAGCTGCCTGGGTGGCTTAGTCAGTTAAGCATCTGCCTTCGGCACATGTCATGATCCCGGGGTCCTGGGATCGAGCCCCAAGTTGGGCTCCCTGCCTCCTCCCCACTTGTGCTCTCTCGTGCTCTCTCTCTCACTATCTCTGTCTCTCTCAAATAAATAAATAAAATCTTAAAAAAATGAATAGAGTGATTAATTCACTTTATATTACCTTAAATTATGTGTACACATCATAATATATTTCTCACTAAAGTTAGAGACTATTAATAAACATCCCAAACTAATGGAGGAAAAAAAGGATAAAGATAATTAGACTTGACTGAACAAACAAAATCCTCTAAAAAGTATCAAAGCATGAAAATGTTTGAAGAGAAAGAATAAAAAATTCTATCAGGTATATGTTAAGCACTAGTCAGCTGATGCAGCAGTATTAATATCAGATGAATTAGACTTTGAAGTAAAATTATAGTAAAGATAAAGCGGTTCTACATGATGGTTAAAAATCCATTAATCAGAAAAATATAAATCATTCAAATGTACACATTTCTAGCATTATTGCTTCAAAATATATTTAGCAAGATTTGAAAGAATTACACATAAGGTGTAAATCTGCTATCAGGATAGAAAACTATAGTTTACCTCTCTAAGATATTAGAAGTAGACCAGTAGGGACATCTGTGTGGCTCAGTTGGTTAAGCATCTGCCTTTGGCTCAGGTCATGATCCCAGGGTCCTGGAATCAAGTCGCACATCAGGCTCCTTGCTCAGCAGGGAGCCTGCTTCAACGTCTGTCTGTCTTTCACTCTCCTTATGCTTTCTCTCTCTCTCTCTCTCTGACAAATAAATAAATAAAATCTTTAAAAAAGAAGTAGACCAATAAAAAAGGTAGTATGAATTAGAACAGCACAATTGTACTAGTCAGGGTCCAATCAAGAGACATAAATCATATGGCACTTTGAATAATTATTAACTATACCTAAGGGGTTACTGTGGGTAAAGGTAACTCTAAAGAAGATAAGAATGGCAGATACAGGAGCACCTTCTACCTCTAGGGATGACATAATACCTAAAAGAAAGAAAAATTCTGAAAGTCTTCTGAGATCCCCATCTCCAGGCCTGAGATCTAGAGCTTACTGGATGGGCTCAGCCACAGGTCACACAGTGGCCAAGGGTGCCATGCTGGCAGAACTCACTGGGAAGTTTTCCTCTGGGTTGCTGGGAAATGTCCATTTCAGGGAGGTGCTATCCATAGACCTTGTTGTGAAGGTCTGAAGAGATATGTGCTAGGGAAGCTGTCCTAGGAAGAGTTGTATAATATGCATGGCCACCATATGTCTCAAGAGCTTGGTGGGAGGAGCTCTCCCTCCTTCAGTGTCCCTCTGTGTCTCTCACATC
The DNA here is from genome assembly GCA_028534135.1 of Potos flavus. Lineage (NCBI taxonomy): Eukaryota > Metazoa > Chordata > Mammalia > Carnivora > Procyonidae > Potos > Potos flavus. The sequence continues at coordinate 6,812,507 of CM052883.1, forward strand.
TCAGTGTGACACCAGGCAATCTGGTAAGAGAAGAATGTCATCGACCACAAGCAGGGTTCCAGAAGGTGGATTTGGAATGAAAAGGTGACAGTTTATAACTGGCACAGAGATCAACAAACTGATGTAGTGATGACATGAAGAAAACCACACAAGGAAGACACACTAGTGTTGACTCTACCATGGAACATCTCTGAAAATATAGTTACAACTGTGGTATAGATTTGGAAACTAAAACAAATAAATAAAGACATCTATGACACTCATGAGTCAAAGAGGAAATTAAAACAGGACACTTGCAAATATTCAGAATAGATACGTAATGGAAATATGATGTAGAAAATTTACAATGGAAATAGTGGAAATAGTTCTTAAGGAGAGCTTCTGAGCTTAGTTTTAAAAAGAAGAAAGCCTCAAACTTAATGAAAGTATGCATCTAAATTATAAAGTCAGAAAATATTTAGAAAATAAATCTGAAGAAAGAGGAAAGATAGAAAGTAGTAAACATGACAGAAATGAATGAAAATTGAAAAGTGAAGTAGTGAATGAAATGGAAAATAGTATAAGGCTCGATGAAACCAAACACTGCTCCTTTGAAACACAAGCCTGACAGCTAACAAAGTAGAAGAGAAAGAGAAAACCAAAACTAATTTGATGGGATTTACCCTTTTGAACATTGAGACCTCCTAGAAAATGAAAGCCATTTGGATGATTTGGAAATGGTCCTGGAGGTAGACAAATAATGGAATGGAATAAGAGACCCCAGAAATTGGTCAAATATATGTAGAAACTTGATTTATGACAGAGCGTCAGTTGCAAATTTATGAGAAAAATGATAGATGATATAATAAATATTGATAGGGCAATTATTTGGTCTATAGAAAAAGATATAATTCAATTCATCTCTGACATAATAAAACTATGAAATCCACGTGGATTAAATATATAAATATGAAAGGCATGGCTATGATTTTGAGGTAAGGAATGATCTTTTAAATGCTATTTTTCAAATACATTAAATTTTTTTAATAAAATAGGGACGTAAAAAAGATGTAAAAGACAAGCCATTTATTGGAAAATATTTGCAACCCAAGCAGCAACAATAAAACCCCTCCAAATCAGTAATAATAATAAAAAAAATAAATACAGCAGGGAGAACTCTGAAACTATAGAACGAAGAGGTCTGTGGAAACCCCAGGGGGACAACCGTAACTGGTTACAGTTATTTTAAAAACCTATTATGGTTTCTGGAAATTGTCTTAAGGCCAATTTTTAAACAAATTTTTTAAATTATTCAAGGAAATGTATCAAATCTTGATAAGAACAGCTATCTTCTCTGGAACTTGAGGCAGGATCTACTTGCTTACCAACCCTAAGCTGAGCATGATGGAAACTCCACTATGAGCAGTTAGGGCCAAAAACATATGCCTTACTCTCACTGAAGCTGTCAGCCAAAAGTCACGGCGTTTCCGCAGGAGAGGTAGACTACCAGCAATTTTCATCCCTCTGAAGTCTGCCCTGCAGAGATTATATTCCAAAAGAGCGTGGCCAACAGCTCAGCAGCTCCTCCCTCTCACCCACTCTTATCCCAGGTGCATAGGGTCATGTGCAGTGCAGCCCCATCACCTTCATCCCATCACCCCCTTGGGGCTAGGGTTGCACATCAGAAGAGCAAAGTCAAGAATACCAGTGGCTATTGATCCCATCTGTAAAATAAAATAGACCTCGGCCCTAGTTTCATGTCATATAGAAAAATTAACTTGAGATAGATCATAGACCTAACGTAAATGCTATAACTTCCAAAAAAATTAGGAGAAAATCACTGTGAACTTGACGAAGGCAAAGAGTTTTCATACAGAGCACCAACAGCAGAAAACATAAAAACTGATCACTTGGAATTAATCAAAATTAAAAACTTCTGCCCTTCAAAAGACAGTGTTAAGACTTTATGAAAAGGCTAGCTGCCGACTGCAAAAAAAATTTGCAATTCAGATATTTAACAAAGCACTGGTATATAGAATATATTAAAATAAACCCTTATATCTCAGTAATAAGAATGGAAACAACTCAATTAAATTTAATCCAAAGATTTGAATGGACATTGTATAAAAGATGATGTAAACGGCTAACAAGCACATAAAAATGCTGATTATTAGTCATCATACGAATGCAAGTTAAAACCACAGTGAGATACCTTCCCATATCCACTGGAATGCCTAAAATTATAAATACTGATAATAATGCTGTAACTCTCATAAGTTGCCCATAAGAATGTAAAACTATACGAGTACTCTACAAAACCACTTCTTACAAAGTTAAGCACCCACTTATCAAACAAGCCAGTCATTCCAGACCTAGTCATTTTTCCCAAAAGAAATGAAAATGTATATCTGCACAAAGACTAGTAGATAAATATCAAAAGCATTTCTGTTCATAGTAGCTGAATACTGGACATAATTTAAATGTTCATTAATGTAATCCATCAATAAACAACTTGAGGCCTATACCCACTTTGGAATACTACTTAGCAATAAAGGAAAAATAAACTAGTAGTACTCTTATTAATAGAAACATAAAACATTGTACTGAAACAAGTACATTGTATGGTTACCTTCATATGAATTCTAAAAAAGACAAACTACTCTTTAGTGACAAAAAAGCAGAATAAAGGTTGCCAGTGACAGGAGTCCGATTTATCGGCAAATGGTTTGAGGAAACGTATCTGTCAAAATTCTTTAAACTGTTGTTTTAAAGTGGATACATTTTGTTGTATTTAAATTATACCTCAATAAAATTATGTTTAAGGAAATAAATCCACAAATAAATCCACAAATAAATCCACAAAATGCAAGGAAAACTTCATAGAAGTTTCTTAGCATTCCTTATAATAGCACAAACATGAGCATTTTTAATCTGTTGCACTATTAGTGGGAATGCAAGCTGGTGCAGCCACTCTGGAAAACAGTATGGAGGTTCCTCAATAAGTTGAAAATAGAGCTACCCTATGACCCAGCAATTGCACTTGGGGTATTTACCCCAAAGATACAGAACTAGTGAAAAGAAGGGGCACCGTCACCCCAGTGTTCATGGAGGCAATGTCCACAACAGCCAAACTGTGGAAAAAGCCCAAATGTCCATCGACAGATGAATGGATAAAGAAGATGTGGTATAATCTATACAACGGAATTTTACTCAGCCATCGAAAAAATGAAATCTTGCCATTTGCAACCACATGGATGAACTAGAGGGTATTATGCTAAGTGAGATAAGTCAGTCAGAGAAAAGACAACTATCACATGATTTCATTCATATGTGGAATTTAAGAAACAAAATAGAGGATCATAGGGGAAGGGACGGAAAAATAAAGTAAGACAAATTCAGGGAGGGAATCAAACCATAAGAGACTTTTAACTATAGAAAACAGAGTTGTGGGACACCTGGGTGGCTCAGTTGGTTAAGCGGCTGCCTTCCGCTCGGGTCATGATCCCAGGGTCCTGGGATCGAGTCCCACATCGGGCTCCTTGCTCGGCGGGGAGACTGCTTCTCCCTCTGCCTCTGCCTGCCTCTCTGCCTACTTGTGATCTCTCTCTCAGTCTCTCTCTGACAAATAAATAAATAAAATCTTTAAAAAAAAAAAAACAGAATTGCTGGAGGGGAGGTGAGGGGGAATGGGGTAATTGGGTGACGGGCTTTAAGGAGGGCATGTGATGTGATGAGCACTGGGTACTATGTGCAACTGTTGAATCACTGACCTCTAACTCTGAAACTAATAATATACTGTATGTTAATTAATTGAATTTAAATAAGAAAAAATTTAATAAATAATAAAAAGGAATTGTATAAAAAACATACCGCAAGCCAAATATCTAATATTGAATAAAAAAATTCCAAAACTTCAAAAATCTTTTTAAACTGCTGAAACAAATAAAACAATTCTTTTTCTGAAATAAAAACCTTGATAATTCAAAAGGTGAGTTACTTATTGTTAATGATGTAAATGCTGGATGAAAAAATTATGTTCAAAGTTGTAACATTAAAAGTGAAATGTGTGAAAACATATTTCTCTAAAAATGGCAATCAGGTCTTGTTAATCCCATAGTTCAACCAACAGTAATAATCAATGTGAAAAATTAGTAAATATTATAAATCAATTGTATAAAAATAAAGCATTTGGAATATTAAAATTAGTCCTCCAAAATCATGACAAAAACAAAGCAGAAGCTAATTTGCAGGCTCTCGCGCTCTTAAAGTTGGGGAAAATGGAGTGTAAAATAGTATTGATTATACTGAATTACATCACATTAAACTAAAAACCAGGGGCGCCTGGGTGGCTCAGTGGGTTAAAGCCTCTGCCTTCGGTCAGGTCATGATCTCAGGGTCCTGGGATCGAGCCCCGCATCGGGCTCTCTGCTCGGCAGGGAGCCTGCTTCCCCCTCTCTCTCTGCCTGCCTCTCTGCCTACTTGTGATCTCTCTCTCTCTGTCAAATAAATAAATAAAATCTTTAAAAAAAAACAACTAAAAACCAATCCATGAATATATACCAATATTCATTTAAAAAAGAAAAGAGAGAAAATGCCAACTAATAAATACATAGAAAAAATACAATTAGAGTATCACTATACTGCATTGCAAACCCAAATGAGGATCATGCACTGATGCTAAAGCCATTGGGTGAAAGGTAGTCATGCAACCAAGAATGTTCTCATGGTCCCAAAGTATCAAATTGTCACCCCATAGATAACTTACCAATTACAAAGGGGAAAGGGGAAATTGCAGTCTTGAGATAGACAGATTCATGGACACCCACTTAACCAAATGATCAAACTTGCATCATTGACACCTGCCATCATTAAAAAGATGCCATAACTATATCACCTATATTTTATTTTGCCATTAATGTGTAACATGTTTCTATGATGAGGAAATAAATAAACCCAGAATGCAGAACATTTTACCTGGCCTGATTATAGGAATTTGACTAAGACTTTCAAAAAACACAGTAAAATGACAAAGAAAAAGGTGAGCAGACTATTCTTAATCCAAAGTGAATAAAGAGACAAAAAAGTCAAATGTAATGTGTAAATCGTGACTGGATGTGCAGAAAGGGAAAAGTTTCCAAAGATATTTTTGGGATAATTTGGGGCATTTGAATATAGACTGCATATTACATGAATTTTCAAATTAATGTTGGTAGTCTTATGTATAATGTTATTCTAGCCATGTAGGAGTATGTCAGTCTTAGGAGATGCACCGCTTGAAAAATGTCTGAGTGTGTGTCTATAAAACCAGAGAGGGAGAAAAAAAGTAACAAAAGGTTAACAAAATGTGATTTGTTTAAGAATTATATGTTAAATTTATTATTTTTTCTATTCCCTTATAGGCTTGAATTTTTCAAAATCATAGACAAACCATGTAGATAAAATAAAGATAATAAAATGCTATCAGAATGTTAACACTGTATTTAACAGTATAAATCAAGATATGAAATATTTGAAGTGACTTAAAAATAATATTAGCACAGTTCGAATGTTGCTATATCAATTTATGGTTGTACTGGTTTATATAACCCATTAATGTATGGTTGTGTTGGTTGCAAAATATCTCCTGAAACCTAAAATCAAGTTTTTGGAAAAGTGAAGTAAAGTTCCCGTCATTATTTATGAAGACAACTCATTTACATAAAATTTTAAAACACAAAATGTAAGAGTTTGAGAACAGTTTAAGATATTTTGTTGTTAAAAAAAAAAAAAGATATTTTGTTGTTGTTACTCTAGAGTAGTTGGAGAAAATATCTGAAATAATATATGAAATGTTATTTGTTTTACAAAAATTATCTTGAACGTGCTCGCTTCAGCGGCACATATACTAAAAAAAAATTCTCTTAAGAAATACCAATATTAAAATTTGCTGGATTTTTGCAAAGACTGCAGTTAGTGTTTTGTTATTCAGAAAGTCTGAAATTTAAGACAATTAAAAAATCTCTTCCACTTTGGCAATACCTTTAGCACAGTATAAAACTCTCTTCTAAGGAGATTATAACAGGCAAAAAAAAAAAATCATCAAAATCTCTTCTAAAATGTCAATAAACTTTATGTTTTCTATTATACATTAAGTAACCAATCACAGAAAATTGAATAACATTTCTGACAAGGTGGTAACTGACATACTCCAATTTGGAGGAGTATTTTCGCCTTGATGGGCAGCCTATAGGTACCACAGTTTAGACATATACAGTCTTAGAAACTGTGGGGTGGTAATAAACACTTGGAAAAAATTATAGTTCAGCTTTACTAAATGATGTCTAATAGAAGTTTTAATACTTTTTTGGCTTTACAAGAAAGATATATTTCAGTTCTGAGAGCTGACAGGTAATTCAACAGCTGGTAAGAATATTTGAACATATAAAATTAAAAAGAAATTTTGGAAAGCAGCAATGGCTGAGCCAGAACACGAAGAAATGAACCCATAATTTAATTGAGCTAGAGGCATCTGTACGGACCTTTCTTGTTTAACAGCACAACTTTATATCTGAATTTTCTAAATTTGAAGATAGTTTAATTCAGCCAAAGCAGTGGACTTCATTTCAAACAAACGAAAATAATACACATCTGATTTCACTTTAAAAGTAACCTAAAGCAATCCAGGTTTGTATGTAGAAGAGATCAAATTGGTATGCAAAAAGTCTTTGAAGTGAATTTAATATATCTAGTACTGGGAACCTCAGGTATTAAACACGGAAAAAAGTTTTTTAAAATCTCATTAAGTATTTCTCACTGTGGATCAGAATTTGTTTCTGTTTGATTCTACCTTGAGGTCCTGAAAGAGTGAGCAAGCTAATGTATGAATGACAGGATAATAATAACATTCTATGTCTCCCATCCCCAAGGAACTCAAGTTCTTTGTAGGAATGATCTCATTAATCCTCACAGCATCCCTGCAAGGTAGGTAGGTGAAAAGAACTGTAATAACCACTTTATAAATGAAAATACTGGGAAATTTTGCAGTTTCACATACATGAAAAATAAAGTGGTACCTTTTGACTTTGAGTGTCCTTTATTAACTGAAATTTGTTTTGAAATCGTTTAACTCATAAGCAATGTCTTCATTTTAAAAATCCAGCTACGTTTCACTAAGCTTATAGACTTCAATTGTTGCGATATTGAGCAAGAATATTTAAATTTTCATTATAAGAGTTATCACTAGGCTCAGCCATGGAAAATGAACAAGACCCAAAAGGGTAAAACCTTACACCATGTACACAACAGACCATCAAAAATAAATGTGAGTAAAAGAATATTCCAATAAAAAGGACATTTTGTCTCCCTACACATAATTTTCCTACTCAAAATAAATGGCATAGGCATCCACATGGTATGAAAAATATTAAAGTATATCAGATATTTTCTAGCTGTACTTTTTTATTGTTGATTATTAAAATAAAAAAGTTCATGGTAAAAAGTTTGGAAAACAAAAAAATACATAAAGCAATATATAATTATTTTAAAAAACCATAAAAATCACTCTTCATAATCCAACAATCCAGAATAAACCATCGTAAAATATTGGCATACTAAATTATAGTGCACACCCACACATATATTTTAGCACATACATTATAAAGCCTATATTCTGCAATTATACTGAACAAGCAATTTTGAAAACACATTTAACCTAACATTGCAAGCATTTTTCAACTGCTCAAAAATTCTTTAAAACATTAATTCTGTAGGGTAGAATATCATAAATGCACAATATTTATATAAAATCTTTCCTTCGGCAGATTATAGATTACACCTATTTTTTGTATTATAAGCAATGCAAGGATGAGTCTTTATAAGCATCAGTTATTTGTCTACATTTCACGTTATTTCCATAGATTGCTTCTTAAAGTGAATCACATAGATAAAGGACATAAACGGACCCTAGCTTTTGGATTCACATCTCCAGGCTGTGAGATTTGTACACTTTACATTCCCAATACCCACATGACTTTATCTTCAAAGGCACTTATTACTCCGGTGTTTTTTTCTTTTTTGTTTCAAGTTTTTTTTCTTTTTTTTTTTCCTTTTTATTAACATATAATGTATTATTTGTTTCAGGGGCACAAGTCTGTAAATCATCAGGGTTACACAATTCACAGCACTCACCGTAGCACATACCCTCCCCAATGTCCATAACCCAGCCACCCTATCCCTCCCACTCACCTCCCCTCCAGCAGCCCTCAGTTTGTTTGCTGAGATTAAGAGTCTCTAATGGTTTGTTTCCCTCCCCGGTCCCATCTTGCTTCAAGTATTTATTTAAATTCCAGTTAGTTAACAACAGTGTAATATTCGTTTCAAGAGTAGAATTCACTTACATATAACACCCAGCACTCATCACAACAAGTGCCTTCCTGAATACCGATCCCCCATCTAGTCTATCCCCACCCACCTGCCCTTCAGCAATACTCAGTTTGTTCCCTACCCTCCCTCAACCTTTTACATTTTTATTTATTTGTTTTGTTATCCACGAGGGTAAACCTCCCACACACCAACCCTCTTTTTCATGAAGTATTTGCAGTTCCACATTTCTCCATTATCTGTGTATTTATTTTCCTCATCCACTTACTGGATTGTGTTTATCACAAAGAATGCATTGATTCATTAAAATAGTACATCCTTATTAAGAAAGTTCAGGCTGAGAAAAAGCAAGAGAAAGAAGAAAACTGAAACCTCACCACCTAGCAAGAGCCTGAGTGACAACCTGGCATCTGGGCTTCTAGAAATAGGCACTGTCTGGTGGGTCAGGCCACCGACTGAGAATGAATGAGACTGAGTGCTCCAGAAAAGAAATAATTTTATAACAATTCGGTTACATCAAACACGCCTGAAAGCACATTAAATTCAATTTTAATTGGATTTAAGAAAAGAAAAACAAATTCAATTGATACCGAAGGGATGCTGAAATTTCATGTAAATGTTTCTTCATGCCAGGACGTATTCTCTTTAAAAACTTCTTCAAGATTGAGGAGGGCACATATTGATGGAGCACTGGGTGTGGTGTATGAGCAATGAATCCTGGAACACTGAAAAAATAAAATAAAGATTAAAAAAAAAATTGAAAGAAGAAACGCTGGCATTGAGTTTGGAGTCATAGTGGTTTTCTTTAACCTACACGGTTCTACTTTCAGCGCTATGAGATTGACTCCATGCTATAAAAATGAGAATTTTAGAAGCCGTCTATTTCCTTCTACCTCCTCCATCCCCACTGACCTATTTTTATTGCTGGGATTATTTTTTCCTTGTCATATTTTATTGCATTTACATCCTGCTCAGATGTATAATTTTGTTTCTTTATTTAGATGAGTTTAATTCTCAAACCCATTCATTTTACCACATCTGCTCTTTTCATACTTCTTTATTTTTGAGTTTATGGAGTGGCTGTATTTCATTATGGGGTTGCTTATTTAATTGGCATGTAAATAATACTATTTTTGAAAATGTCTTTTTACTTGATGCTCGAACAACAGCTTGCCTGGGTATGAGACGTTGGAGTCACACGTCCTTTCCCTCGGAATAATGTATGTAGGCTTTTCTCTGTTGTCTTGTCTCCTAGCTCTGGAGATGTCTGGGACAGCCTGACATCTTTTAGTCTCTCCGTGCTGTGAATTCTTGCTTGATCCAGCACTCCGCTGCCTTGCTCCGATGTGTCTGTATGTTGATCTCCTGCATGTGTGTTTTCGTGATGCCTAGTATGCCCTTTCGATGGTCATGCTCAGTTCTGTCTTCACAGTATATTCTATCATTTCTTCTGACTTTCAACTTGTTCTGTCATTATCCCACATTTCAGGTGTTTCTCTTCTATTTCGGACTCAAATTCTGATTCAAAGTCATGAATTAGTTGTGGAACGGCACAGTTTAGTTTGTGTATCTCTTGCCTGTATCTGTTGCTTTATCTTTCCTTCTCATATCTTTTCATCTGTATGTCCCTGCATTTTTATTTTTATTTAATTTATGTTATATAATGCACAGCATAAAAGTGCAATCTTCTGTTTCTCGGGCTGTGGGGTTTTTTTTCAGACTATGTTTTATATGCAATTTTCCTTTCTGGCCAATTCTTTTTTGTTTCTGCGATAGTACCGGGCATCATCTTTGCCCCATTTCTCCTTATCTTACTTATATTTAAGGACAATAGCTCTATCCAGATATTTCTATATGATAGGTGGGTCTTCTTCCCTCCAGATTACAATTTGAGGTCAGTTAGTTGTTTGATTTCTTCTGTCCCAGAGGAGCTGGTGTGACAGGACAGGAGGCTCACTGGGCTGAATTCTGTCCTGCAGGCTGGGAACTTGAAGTCGGCTCTCTTGTAAGATGACCTAAAATCTGCGGGGGACCTCTTTCTCACAAGCAGTTGTGCATCCTATCCATCTGGAAAACGCTTGTTCACCCACCTTAGCCAGTGCCCTGGAGGAAGGAGTAGCCCCCTGCTGCCTGGGATCAAATCTCAGAGTGGTATATGGAAGCTTTTACACTTGCAGACTTTCTTTACCTCCGCCCTGGGTCCCACCGGCCCCTTAGTCTGCTCCTCTCCAGCCGGAGAGCATTAGTGAGGATTTTCAGGATTCTACAACTCTTTGTCAGAACAACCCCAGGGGTGGAGAGGGGCAGGTTGAGGAAGAGTTAATTTGGAATTAGACGCTTATTAGACCCTTCCAGAATCGTTATTTCTTTGTGTCTTCTCTACATCTAGAAGTCTGTACAATAAGGCTATTTCTCCTTTCCTTATGAGGTGATTCTTGGTAAAATTTTGTTGCTTTATTAATTTACTTATTGATCTATCATTATTTATTTCATTTAGTTTTTTGCTGTGTTTTTTATTTTAATTTTATACCTATTTTAAATTTAACATAAAATACATTTATATTTAATATATAATCTTACAATAATGTAACTATAATAATATAAGTTATAATAATATAAGTTAATAATAATATATTATAATGTAATATGTAATATAATATATTAATATATAGTTACATAATAATATAACTTTAATATGTATATTTATATTTAATATAATGTATAATAAATATGTTTAAATTTATTATGTATTTTATTTTAATACCTGTATAAATACATGTATTGTGTATGCATAAAATTAAATGAAATAAGATAAAAATAAGTAAGTACATGAACAAAAAATATCTTAAAGAGTCCATATTTTAAATATACAGAATGATTCACAAGTAATATGAAGAACTTCCACGATCCCATACAGACTTTCCTTTCCATAACAAGTATATGTACAGAAATACATACATACAATGTTAGAAAAAGAAATGTGTGTATTAATTTTAAATGTTTTTAGTTAGAAAGGAGTCAATTTATTTTTAAAAAATAATTACCTGTTTTGTAACAATAGCATCTAAAACCTATCAAATGATACAGAAATTATTAAAATTAAAACAATCGCCTGGTATCCTACCACTCATAGTCAACCATCATTAGTGCTTGATTAACATGATTTCAGATATCTTTTTAGGGTAGATATATAGACACCCATATAAGAGATAAATATTAACAAAAATGTCACAGAAATAACAATCATATTGTGAATAACATTTTATTAATTCAAGTGACTGGATTAAAATGTCAATTTTATTAACAGAAGAAATGGAAATTAAATTAGAACGAGGATGATCAAATAAGCACTCTCCGCAAGGAGATACAATAACTCCTAAATTAAATCCAATAAGAAACAACGCAACATACGTTTATAAGCTTAAGAAGTTGTTTTATATATAAATATATAAATATTATATTAAATTTATATTATATTATAAAAATATAAATATTATATGTATAATGGGTGGTTTCTAATTGTGGATTCAGTTCTTCTTACATTTTGGGTATTTTTTCTATTTCATCTTTGAACGTTTGTTTTTCGTTTACTCTGTCACATACACAATGGATCTGTTGGGCATTGATTTGTCGGCTCTCTTGTGTTTTCTTCTGTATCCACCATCCTGTGTCATACACCTGTCATTTTCCAATCTCCTCTCCTGCAGCCCGTCTACCACATCTATAATTATTTTAGCTCCTATGTATTCTGGGGTTTTCTGTTGTTATTTTTAATATGTTTTTTCGTGTCTATAATTTCTTTTGTTTCTTTCTGAGATCTGTCAGCTTACCTGTCATTTCATTTTCTTATCGAATAATTCTATACTTAAGCCCTTGTATGTATTACAATTTGCTTTTTCTCTCTCCTTTCTCATTTTTTAAAGAGGAATCCTTAGAAAGTTCTCTAAAAGAATGGAGAACAAATTTGGGAAATCTTGTGTTTCTCTGAAAATTTATTTCCTTATATAGGTCATTCAGAAAACATTTGCTAATGTTTCTCTTTTGTTACATTTCTGTCACCTTTTAGATAGAGGACCAATATTGCTTTGTTTTGTTTTTTCCTTTTTTTGTTGTTGATATTAATAGTGTCATGAGGGACCATGAGCTAAATGTGCCTCACTTTCCTATTTTGAAATTGAAATCTTTTAGTGTTTTATTTTCTTTGGATGAATATTACCTGGGTTTATTTTTTCTCATACTGCATTTAATATTTTATTCAATTGGAATCATTTTTATGTGAAAAGTAGTTTCAAATTGTCAAATAACTCTGCAAAAACATTAAATAAATTTTTCATTAATTTTCCAAAAAGTTTGAGAAACTCAACATATGAAAGGAATACATTTCCATTGCAGTCCTTCTGAAAATGATTTGAGTCATTTCCTTCTAATTTTTCTTTTATTCCCTGTAGCACTTACTAAACTTTTCTGAATTTTTTCTTTTGAGAAATATTATTGTTATTTTATTATAAGTACTCTAAACCAAAACAGAACTGATAACTGACATACAAAGACCCTTAATACATAAAGATAATGTCTGATACATGCTTTTTAAATTCAATAGTGAAAACAAAACATATCAGTATGTTATTCATGAAATTGGAGTACTTTTTTGGATGAGATATTTTGAATTTATCATCATAACAAAATGCCAAAAAAATAAGCTTTTTGTATTATTATAGGCCTTAGCTACAATTTCAGGGCATCATTAAAAATAAAGATTTTTAACATAAAGACAATATAACTGTCATGCATTTTGCACGATGAAGATACTATTGTTAAGAAAAATCCGATTTGATAAATTCTCTTTATTTTCATAGTTTTTGTTACAATGGATGTTATCTTAGATTCTTTTGCCCTGAAATTTGCTTTATTTAATTAATTTTTTCTACCTCACTGAATTTATTTTTAAAATCTGAAATTAGTTTTCTTGAGCTTGCTTTCAGCAATATTTTCTTAAAACCTTACAATGTCCTCCGAATTTTTAATTTTAGGTGGAATAATATAAAAATCCTATCTACATTTAAATACTTTTTCATTATTTCTGTAGATCTGGAGGGAAGAAGAATTTTAACGGTTCTCCCTTAGCTCAGCATTATTTTGGGCATCCAAGAGCTAAGTTTCAGAAGAAAATGGTGATGTGTCCTACCCTGGGGATTTTGGTGCTCCACAATAGAGTGGAAGAATATGCTTTTGTGTTAATTATGACTTTGACATTGCTCCAGATGTACATAATACATGATGTGTAAGCCAGATGCCCTGTGTGTTCATTTCTCCACCTGGACACTGCTGTTCAAGGAAATCAGAACCCCTACTGCTGCAGGTGAGACATGGCAGGCGTCCAAGATCCGTCTCATGATACTTTTGCTGCCCTCTGGGGAGATGTGCAGGATCGCTCTACAGAAACATTTATGATTTCATTAAAGACTGAATCACCAAGAGTCAATGGGGGCCTGCTAATTGGCATTTAGAGATATAAATTTATTTTAAGTGTAAATGAAGGAATTTCTATCTCCTTCATCCCTAACCAGTTGAGGAAGTTATAGATCCTAACAAAACTTTCTTAGGCTCGCCCCTTTGAAAGCTTCCTAATGGGTTTTCAACTTCAGAAGGATACATATTTCTAACAGAGAATTTCTGAAAACATCCAGAAATGTATATATGCCTTCAAATCTTTTATATAGCTTCTACTGAAATTTCACCCAATGGCTCAGTAAGTTTTTCATTGTTCCACTGTCCTGCAAGAATTCTGGAATTCAGACATTTTGCAGAGTTTGCTCACCAATATGGTGATGACGGCAACACGCTTGTTCTTTGACTAGCTTTTATATAAGGGAAAAAATAATGTATTTTGGCTTAAAGTTTATTGTATGTGACCATTATTTCTGTAGCTCCTTCTGAAATATCTATCACCACTTAATAAATAATTATTTATATACTAGAATGTTTGAAATTGTCATCATCAATATGGCTCTAGTTCAGGCAGAATGAATGTTTATCTGCCAGACTCTATAAATGAATTAATTCTCTGTTTAGAGAAATCTCAAGAAAAAATACTGCTTCAACTAATCTTCCTTTGTTGCTTTATAAAATTCTGTAGCTTAAAACATACAACATTTTTTTGGTTCCTTAAGATTCCATAATTCCGATGATTTTTTTTTCATTTCAATGGAAAATATAATGAATAAACCAGTAAATCCTGCAGTTAATGTCTTCTTGGAAAACACACTTATGTTGGTAAAGACTATTTTTTATTAAAAATAAATACTAGAGGGGTGCCTGGGTGGTTCAGTCGGTTAAGCATCTGCCTTCCACTCAGGTCATGATCCCAGGGTCCTGTGACACAGCCCCGTGCAGGGCTCCTGCTCAGCCGGGAGTCTGCTTCTCCCTCTCCCACTCCCCCTACTCATTCTCTCTCTCTCTCTCTGTCAAATAAATAAAATCTTTTTTAAAAACAACATAAATACATACATACATACATACTAAAATGTGGCTTCCTGGGTGGCTTAGTCAGTTAAGGCACCAAGGACCCTTGGTTTCCGCTCAGGTGGCGATCTCGGGGTCCATGGAATAGAGCCCTGCATTTGCGCTCCGCCCTCAGCTCCAGATTCTCACTCCCTCTCACTCTCCCTCGCCACCTGCCTCCCCCACCCCACCCCCAGCAAGTGCACGCAGAGGGCTCTTTCCTTCTCTCTCTCAAATGACTAAATAAATAAAATCTTTAAAAAATAAATAAATAAATACTAGAAAAGCAAGCGTTTCCTCCTTTCTCTTCATTAACAAATTTATTTTTATCAAAATTAATCAAATTTAGAAATACCTAAATATAGCATTATTGTTGGTCTTATTTAATTGTATTAGGCAAACATTAAGAAAGCCAAAGCTTTACATGATCAATGCCTCTAATTAGTCTATGCCTTAATGAATACATAATAAATCTTATCATCCTATAAAATTGGTACAAATCACCTTTCCTTGTTTTAAGTTTGTGAAGAACTTTGGTTTCCTGTCATTAAAATTGCAACCTCCATTCACACACCAGCATAAATGTATATGTTCAGAAAAGTAAACCAAAAAAAATTAAGCAAAAGTAAATGTAAATACAATTTTTAAAAAACAAAAATATAATTAAGGAAATAAAATCTTAGTTTACCATCATTGCTAAAATATAAACACTAGCATAATTATGAATCTATAGAATGAACTTCTACTAGACTGTACTTCATATTAATAACTTAGTTGCCTTATAAGATTTGCTTTCAAAATACAGATTCTCAGGGATGCCTGGGGGGCTCAGTTGGTTAAGCGGCTGCCTTCGGCTCAGGTCATGATCCCAGGGTCCTGGGATCAAGCCCCCCATCAGGCTCTCTGCTCAGCAGGGAGCCTGCTTCCCCCTCTCTCTCTGCCTGCCTCTCTGCCAACTTGTGATCTCTCTCTCAGTCTCTCTCTGACAAATAAATAAATAAATTCTTAAAAAAAAAATATATACAGATTCCCAGATACTAGATTACAATTCATTATTCTTAATATCCTTCTGAAAGATCTGGCTTCACTTTTTTTAGGAGCAATGAATTTTTTTATCATTTATCTCTCATTATTCTTCTGAAAGAAATCTTAAATCACAGGACATACTAAGTCCAGTGCAGGAATTCATCAGTTTTGTTTATTCTGGTGAATTGAATATACTGATTTTCTAAAACTTAATACATAAGCTAAGCACAGAATATTTAGAAATATTTTGTGAATTTCAGAATATTTCAGAATATTTCAGAAATATTCTGAAATATTTAGAAATATTCCAAATATTTAGAAAATTAACAAACTACAGAATTAAAATACAATCAACACCAAAATTCATATACTTCAGAAGTTACTTCAGAATTCTGAAGCATTAAACATCATCATTATGAACATTAATTTTAACTATTATAACTACATAGTTATATTCATTATAACATTGAACTAAATTTATACTGGCTGGCTATGTATCTTATTTTGAATGATTTTAAAAGATATTTTTATCTATACATTTGTTTTTTCTATTTTGCAAAAATTACAGTTTAGAAAAAATTGGTTTTGTTGTAATTCAATTACTATGCATGAGTTCACAAAAAATCTTCCTTTTACTTGCATCTCTTCTTTAATTCACTTATTTTTTTGAGAAAAGAGATTGTCAACATACCTTCCGGTGAAGCATCTATACAATGGAAGTGGCTTTTTTTAGGAGACCCCAATTTCCATGAAGTATACCTACTAATATGATTAGGGGCAGTGAATAAATGATATCATTCTTCATCACATTGTATAGTAATTCATGCTGATATTCCTTAATTGGAGAGTTTTCTCAATATATAGATGATCTGGCCTTGTAAGTCAAGGTTCAATTTATACATTTCAAAATCACAAACATTACAAATCGCTTAACAGTATTCCTCTATATTTAAAGGTTCCTTGTAGGAAATTTGTGATTTAAGTGAGATCATATTGCTAATGAAATAAAACTTTTGAACCTGGTTTTGTTGAGCTATTTCAAAGAACTGAACTTTATAAAAACAGGGAGCTTTTCTATGAACCTGAAAATAACATACAGTAAGTTCTGTCGCTATTTCTATGTTTATGCTTCTGAGTTCCTTTCCGAAAATATCTTTTTTTAACACTACATCTAAAATCATCTTTCTCTCATAGAATTCTTAATCATTAACTGTCTCAGAGTGTTTTCAATTTTACAAATGCTTCATTTCCAAAGGAAGAGTTTTATTTTATGTTTCAAAGTGTCTTAATTTCTTTCCACTCTCATGTCAGTTCCAGACAATTCAAATAAGGCGATTTTTGATTATCAAAGATACTGATTCCATCAAGACTTAAATAATGCACAGAATTACCTTTTACTGGATCAAGTCTACAGATGTGCAAGTACCGGTTTCCCCACTTCCCAAAAGTTTCGGTTCAGCCGCTGGACTTTTACAAGAGACCTACATTAGTACAGTAATGGTTTTTTCATAAAAGCAAAAATCCTCTTCAGATCTCTTTTGGTTAGCAGCAGCAGATATTACTGTAGTTCTTTCATAAAAACAAAGTGGCATAACAAAAACTCTCAGAAGAAGGGGGATACTCTTCACTTTATGACATTTTGGTTTATGAGAGATTTCATAAGCATGTTCTACCTTCAGATAGCGGGGGAAACCTGTAATTCGTTATTTGTAAGTATAACTGATTTATAAACTCTGTAATTCACTGTTGATGTTTCTTGACCATCTGTTTTGTGCTTTATACTATGCCACATTCTGGTGTAAATAAAGATGTAAATAAAGGGCCTGACTTTGAGGGTTTCACTCAATCCGCCAAGGAATTCAGAAATGAATATGTGTGCAATGGAGTGGACAGAAACTGGCATTATTGATAGATACGCTATGGGCACGTAACAAAGGGAATGTCCATTTCTTCAGAGTGGACCTCCACAAGTCTTCAAAGAAAAAGTATCCTTTGCTTTGGATTTGTAAGAGTGAGTTCAAATTTGATAGGTAAAGAAGATGGTAAGGGAAGTCCAAGTAGAGAAAAAGCCAGGGTAAACAGGCAGAAATATGCAGACTTTGTTTCATTATATGAACAGAAAGAGGTAGGGATTATCTGGCTTGTGGGGGGCGAGGAGGGGGGTAGTCAGTCAAACATTTTGGCAGGAAGAATCACGTAGTTTTATGTCAGACATTGTGCTAAAGAGTTTGCACTGGTCTATATGGAAAATACAGTAAAACTTGACAGATTCTATGTTAAGAAGAGAAATCGCCAGAATTTTGTTTGGGGAAAGCAAGGTGGCTTAGCAGGAGTAGAAGAAACCAAAAGTAATTTACACAGATAATTGCAGGAATTTAGATGAAGGAGGATGAATTGAAATAGTAGATGGTAAGAGAAGAAGAGGCTTTTGATAGATCTTGGAGACATTTTGGAAATAATAGCCTTTTATAAGAAGGTTTACCGTCCTTATGTTGTTAAGTAAACTGTGGAAGATAAACTTAATTCTTGATCCAACTAAAACATAGGTACATGTTTTGACAAATGTTTTGTGGGTATTAAAACACCTTCCCATATTTCTTCTTATAAGCATCCATAATATTATAAAAGGGTAAATAAACGGAAAGAGAGAGGCATGCAGGGATCCCACCTAGTGAGACAATTTTCTGCTATAACTTTGTCTCACATTCTTTTAAATATTACCATTTGCTATTTCAAGAATTTCAGCATCCATCCATATTGGACTTTTTAGGTAGCCATATGAAAGTGACCTGTCCTAAGCCACTGATAATTCTGTCACCTGCCACACATGTCATCAAATGAAAGAGTTATAAAAGTTGCCCCGATCTCCTACCTTCTGATAGTACTACTATGATACAAGAGAAGGGCCAAAATGCTTTGTGCATCAGATCTGGCTTGGCTGGAGGTGCTGGGGACCTGCTGGAGGCTGAAATGTCTGCCCTTCGGCAGCTAAGACATCATGGCATGTTGGACTCAAGATCGGATAGAGGATAATTGCTCTGGCAGCAAACAAATCCATTTTAGAAGTTTATTTTGAGATAGTAAGAAGCGTGAAAGGCACATATTTAAGCTGTTTAGTATGTAAATATGTAGATAGATAGACAGATCTTATATTTATAGATGTATATTTTAAGACAGTTTTATATTTGTGTCCACGACTAGTCTACAGAGAGGCAATTGACACCATGCGAGTAAGTGGCCAAGGATGTGCAGAATCAAGGAACAAGAATATTGAGGGTGAAACCACACACAAAAAGACACATTTAAAAAGTTGTCCTATAGGGGCACTTGTGTCGCGCAGTCAGTTAAATGTCTGACTCTTGATGTCGGCTCAGGTCATGATCTCAATGTCATGAGCTTGAACCCCGCAATGGGCTCCAAACTTAGCTTGGAGTCCGCTTAAGACTCTCTCTTTCTCTGCACCCACCAGATAAATAAATAAATCTTTTTAAAAAATAAAAATAAAAAGTGGCATATATAAAGTCAGCTGAAAAGACCGAGAAAAATCTTGGTCATAGAAGTAACAGTAGAATAAAAAAGGAGCCTTAAAACCGAGGAAAGAAATAGTTTTAGTAAATATGCCTGTTGATCTGAGTAATGTGAAAAATCAAAAATTCAACGTCACTCTTCTGAGTTGAATGTTGATGTTTCTGTGGATAATAAGTAGACTTCTGTATTTTCTGATATCATAATTAACACACACAGTTGTTTAATGAGATGTATATGCAAAATTTCTTGAATGGCAATAAACTGAAGGCTATATGAACCTATAATACGCTTAATTAATGAAATAACACTTTAACCAACTAGTAGGTAACAGCCTGCTTAGATTGGAAAGGTTTATGACTGCAAATGAGTTTGTTAACTTCACCAGTAATCAAATCTGAAAGACTGTTATGGTAATAATTTTTTATAAATCAAAAAATAAATGGAATAAGCAGGATAACTGGAACCAAGATGAGGATCTCTGTGGCATTTGATTAACTGCCAGGAAATGACTGATTTTCCAGTAATCAAAATGAAAAAGGCAATCAGGTGGGTTTATAATATATACCACCACAGGTTCTATGAGATGTGTTATTCATAATTTACCCTTCTTGTGGATAATTAGCATTGTGAATACTCAGCATATATTAATGGTTGACAAGTAAGAATTCACAAATGTGTTACAGGTTCAAAGGATCTCAAAACCACTCAAGGGATACCATCAAACATGGCGATCTTCTAAAATGGCACACCTGTTATAATTAGATGCTGGCAAAAGCAGTGATGAAAACAGAAACCCTTCAAATCTGTTAGGTTTAGGTTTGCAGGACATCACCATCAGGAGAGGTTAGGAAAAGAGCTCTTGAACTCTCCCAAGTTTTCCTTCCAGACAGAAAGAAAAGTAAATAAATGCATGTGTGGAACAAATAAAAATAGAGCAGAGCACTTCTCAACCCTATGGAAAAGCAAAAGATCCTTCAGATGAGTGACTAGAAACAATGAGTAGACATAAGAGGTCCACTTTGGGCAATTGTCTTTTCATAAGGGTCTGATATCTTAACATCCATGATTTGGAACCCAATCAGGAGCCATTTACGGCATTCACTCCTGTGGACTTAAACTCTTTTAATGAGAGAAGTACCTCATTCACATCAAAAGTCCAGGTTCCAGTAATGTTAAATGTCTTCTTCACGCATACCTGAACACAGGCATACAATTTAGTTATTCCTCAAGAAATATTTTTCCTTTGTTTTTGTTTTTTACTCCACAGGACAAAATACAATTTTTAATATTTTAATGCCGTTAGAATTATTTTTATTGAAAAAGTCAATAGAACTATGACTTGATTTTAAAAATCTACATTTTAAAAATAGATTTTTAATGCAAAACAACTTTTACCAACTACAATGCAAAAAGTAGGGGAAAGAGCTGAAACTGGGTTTGGCTCACAATCCTTAGAGATGCGAGAATAGTCATTAAGTTTGCTGCTTGAACAAAGTAATTTCTGGAGTTATTGGCAAACCGCGCCTCTGTAACTCAGAGAATGTGGAGAGTTTCCTCATCAGTATACGGTAGTTCCTTGTCCCCTCATCAGGGGTAATAATTAGAAACAGCTTGTTCTTAAAAACTTTCCCTACACATCACTTTTGTCTCTCTCCATCTTGCTCTCTGGATTGCCAGGAGGCCACTCTGGATTTGGTTCAGTCTCTGAGACATTAATACTGCGATTTTCTCATGTTGGCACAGGAATAAGCAGAATGTGCCCTCCAACCCACAACCCAGGAGTATGCTTTGGCACCAACACAAGTGACCCTCGGAGCTGTGTTTTTCGGGTGACGGAAGCCATAGCAGCAGGAGCTCTCGCATGAAGAGCCTGATGGGCTGTCCTCTACAGTCTGAAGCCAGCTCGCCAGGCCCCTTCCATCTGAAACAGAACTTCTAGAAGAAGACGCTGTTCCCAAAGGAGGTCTTCAAAAGTTAGGAGGGAACCAAAACATCACTTGGCACAGAAAACATTGCCCAGATAAGTATCTTTATTGGTCCTTCTCATGTCGCTTAGATGATGAATGTAATGAATAGCGTTTGTCTCTAATATGTGTGTGTGTGTGTGTATGTGTATGTTGGTACATGTATTTGTGAGTATACACACACACACACACACACACACTTCAGACAAACCCTAACCAGCTGTCGTTTTATTGTCCCATATTTTGTGATTTATTTATGGCAAATAGTTTACCCACCCGGCCACCAGAAGAAGTCCAGAAACATGAACGTTTGGCCATAACATATTCATATTGCATTTGTATTCAGAAACTGCCCCCCCAAAACCTTCTTTTCTTCATATTTCATGTAGCATTAAAAAAAGAGAGAGATTCTATGATTATTTCCTACATGCCCCAGAGACCCATTACTAAAGCTGCCAGGTGAGTATAGATTTTTGAAACAATGTTTAAACAATGCTTAAATTTTAAATAAAGAGTATTATTTAACTTTAATATATAATTTAGGTTTAACTGTTGTTATAAAACAGCCATGATCAGCTCTTTGAAAATAGCACATAAACCTGGGTCAGCCTTCATCACTTCTGTGGCTTGATTCAATGAAGTGTGACCATAAACTTCAAAAGCACAAGGAAAAGAAGGAGACAGTTCCACAGTGATGGGGTCAGATTTTTAGAGCTGGAAGTCACATGTGGGATCAATGCAACCTCCTAAACACACAGAGGAGACACAGATAACAATACTGTTTTTAAAGAAAGAATTATTTGTTGTGTTGAAAGAGAAGGCCGAAGAGTACCTTGCAGTTGCATATATGTAAATAAAAATAGAATATAAGGATGCTTTTGCCATATATCACACACACACAGTGCACACACAAACACACACGTACACAAAGCACATAATCACACATAACAGCAATATATACCCCTTTCTGTCCAATCAAGGCAAATACTCTGCTGTAATTTGAGACATGTGCAAACAGATGAGTAAATGCCCAATGATGTGAGCTGCTGTTCAGACTATCTAAAGAACTTTTTAGTGCCAAAAAAATACCAATTAATATTTGTAGAGCCGTTTTTAGATTTCAAAACACTTTTTAATGTATCTCATTAAACTGACACAATAATCCTATGAGATAGTTATTAATATCTACATTCGCCATAGGTGGAAAGTAAACATCAGAGAAAACATAATTTAACAAAAATCCCACAGTTAGTAAATATCTTTGATGATAGTGCGGCTGGCGTCATATCACAAGAGATACGCATAACAACAACTTCTCTTAAGAAATGTTGGGCTTTAGAAAGATTTCCTTACAAATTAATCATGAAAAGTTTACGTCTTCAGCAGTAAGTTTCAGTTGCGTGGGGAATACACTCAAGCATGCGCAGATAATCCTGGGTAAATTAGTGCTGATGGAGGGAACGTGGGTTCGGGCACCATCAAGCTTGTAATCAAATCCAGGTTTAATGCTTTATTCTTGGATCCCATGGCCTCTGTTTATTTACCTTCACCGAACTTCAGTTATGCCATCTATGAACAGTGGAAAATGCCCATTTCAAGGGGCTAGTGTGAGGCTCAAAGGAGATTAGGTGTGTAAAATGCTTTCCACCAGTCCTTCCACAAATGCCATTCTGCAGTTTTGTGTAGTTATGCACACATCTTCTGTCTCCTACCGACAGGGCTAGGGTTTGACCGAGAGTTACTAGTGGAAACATAGTCGGGTTTAAGTGTTCTCATTGAGGATGAGGAAATCTTTATTTTCTCCTTTTACTAAGTAGGATGTGCAATTACTCTATGCCTTTTGTAAGTGACATGTAAGATAAAATTTACATGCTTCAAACGATGACCAACACATCGAAGTTGTTCAAAAAATATTATTTGGAATATTGCTAAATTTGCTACCAGACAGATGTTGTTTGATGCCAAAAATATAGTATCATGACTTTTCTCCAAAACTCGCTCATTAAATGTCAGCTACAAAATATTATTTCTGCCCTAGTGCTCTCCAAGGAACTCCTTGCATCGGATGAGGATTTCTTTTAAATCATACATAGATGAGTAAGAGTTCCACACTCATCCTTTCACGTGTGATTAAGTTAAGGAAAACTATGGAAAAGATCTGCAGTTGCTGTACTGCTATTATTTGACAGGCAGGAATAGGCTATAAAATAATAGATTAATGAGAATTTGATTATGACATACATACACCTTAAAAATAGCCTAGATTGAGATTATTTACATTTTATTTCTATTGTTTTAAAACTATACGTTATGGTAATGCCACAGATGAGGACAGGAATTAAAACTTATTGCACATCTGCTATGATTTCGACATAATTTATGCATTGGTTTTGGAGTCTCATTTTATCATGTATCAGTGTTCTAAATGATAGATAGCCTTAATAATTGAACAGCTAAGACATATGGCATGTTTATTTCTTGCTTATGGAAGAGTCCTGGATGGATGTGCATGGCAGAATGGCCCTTGTCCTCTAACTTATATTTAGGGGGAGGTCCTTCCGTCTTGTGACTTTGCCATCCCCAACTGGCTCATCATCACTTGAATCCAATAAGGAGAAGGAAAAATCTCATACTGAATTTTCTATGGCCAGGCCTGGAAGTGGCACATATCACTTCCCCTCATTTTCTTGGGGAAAGAACTTAATCCCATGACCAATACAAAGAGCCCTGGAAAACATTTTCCACCTTTGTGTTCAAAGAAGGCATTCTTTAGGTTCTGAGTGTCAAATAATTTATGATAGGGACCAAGTGTTGGACCCAGGTATATTTGACTACAAAGTTTGTATAGTTTCTGTTTCTTAGGTTTTAAGGAATTTGTGTTTCTTCTACTCCCAAGGTAAAAAAAAAAAAAAAATTGTTATACTTTCTTCTTCTTTTTTTCTATCCTGGGTTACTGAAGAAGCCAGAATAAGTAATTCTCCTGCACTCAATATCTTTAGGTATAAAAGTTGCCTAAACTTTTATACCTAAAAAGTGGGATGTGTTTGTGGGATGTGTTGTTGTGGGATATGTTCTGTCCACCAAGTTCTATGTCAAACATGAACATGAGGGTTGCCTAAGAGTGGAAAGGTGATGGAGCTCCCTTCTTCACTCAGAAGAATGCCAGCATGCATACGCAGTAGACATGTAAATATTCTACATAAAAAAAAAAATAAACAGAATCCAGCTGTTAACTATAAGTATAATATTGTAGAAGCCATACAAATGTGCCTCTCAGCTCTGCTTCAAGAGAGATTGCCACGGGTGCACACCTAAACGGGCAGCCCTGAGCGGCCACCTGCCTGATCATCCACCACAGGAAACACTGATGCCACACAGCCCTCAGGCTTCTCCTAGCAGAGTCAGCATGGAAAGGGTACTAGTGAAGTTCCAATCTGCATGTTCACAGAACTCCTCAAATTGGAAACTTTGGCTCTAGAACCTTCCCCCCAATAATCACAATCAAACTCTCTTAGGACTCCACCAACTGCTGAGACCCTTTTCACCAAATCTCTCTTCCTTCCCTCTCTCATCTCACAGCAGCCAGACCTATGTTCCAAGGTAAAGCCTCTCCTACCTCCTCCTGCTTTCTGCCCTTCATTCTTCTCAGATGTTTTCCCCATTAACTCTCTTGCTTGTCTAATTCTGTTGAGTGTCTGCTTCTAAGAGGACTCAAATTGACACGAGTATTAAAGTGAACAACGTAGATGCTAAAAAATCATACACACACACACACACAAACACACACATGCTTCACATACATATATGTAGTTATATAAATAGATATAAATTTAGATATCAATACAGATAGATCTAAGATATAAATACATAAGGACATTGACAGATAGATAGATACATAGATAGACCCAAAAGTCAGCAGAATGCTTGAATCAGAAAACACTGAAAAAAACCCAACTAAAATCTGGAGTAAAACAAGGGTAACTACGTAACTGCTATCATGTAATCGTATAAATGAGGAACTAGGCAAAAAATAAAACAGAAAAGAAAAGGAAGAATTATACTTGTAAAAATCCAAAAGAAAGAAGTAAAGCAGTCTTAGCTGATGATGACACTGGTCTGAGAAATGAAAAATATAATTCAAAATGACTTCAAAAAAAAATTCAGAAAGATCTCATAAAATTAATATAAAGAAATCAGTTGCTGTTGCACATAAACAATAACTAGTTAGAAGATACAATTGAAGGAAAGGTCCTGTGTAAGAAAATTAAGATGATGAAACACTTTTATTTTTAATAAGACCTATGCTGAACTTACACAAAAACAACTCTAAAACACCACTGAAAAGCAAAAACTAAAAATTGAACAAAACAAAAGCCACATCATGTTCTCTAAGAGAAAGACTCAACATTGCACAAATTAATTCTCTGTAAGTTAATTCTCTGTAAGTTCATTTGCACATTTGACATTATGCTATTTAGAACTAGACCAGTTCGCTATAAAGTTAATATGGAGTAATAAACACAGGAAAGAAATATTGAAGTGAATAGACCAATAAAAATCATTGGTCCTGCTAGACCTTAAAATATATTATAAGACATCCATAATAACAATAATGTGATATTGGTATATAAATAGACCATCAAACAGAATTCAGGATCTATAAAATTTTTAAAAACTTAATAAAGAAAGGAATTTAGGATAACGTAAAGATTGCTCCTAACTTACAAAATCAGCAAGGAGAAAGAGGCTGTTCAACATGGCAGAAAAAGTAGGTGGACATTTGGAAAAAATATAAAGTTGGATCCACGTACCACAGTACACACCGGGATAAACATTTAATGATCAAAGATTTATATGTGAAATAAGTAAGCCAAGAAACTACTAGAAGAAAACATGGTTGAATCCCCTTATAATATTAAAATGGGAAAAGTCTTTTTAACTAAGACTCAAAACCCAAAAGCCATAAATGAGGAGTTTGATCAACTTAACTGCCTAAAAATCAAAACCTCCTGATGTAGAAAGTTCAAAATAAAGTCGGGAGGGTGGTGGGGGGCGGGAAGGAGCAGCGTGCAAACTCACCACAAGAATCAAGCCTAGATAGTTTCAATAACAACAAACCAACATGAAACCCAGTAGGAAAATATGAACAGACAGCTCACCCAAAAGAAAATTTAAAGGATTCTTAAACACATAAAAAAATGGTCAGCCTCACATATAGTACATGAAATGTTTGCTAAACTTATATGGAAATATATATACATATTTTTCCGGACATTTGAGGAAAAAAGTTGTATTATGATAATTCACTCTATCATGAGGCTGCAGGGAAACAGGCCCTTTCATATGTTGCTGAGATAGCTCAGCGCCAGGCTTCCAGAGGGCAATGACATGTCATCACTATGAACTTGGACCCAGCAACTCAATCATTACATTCTAGTAATTTACCTGCACTGGTGTGAAATGAGACCAGGTTATGCACTGCAGCATCCTTTTTTTTCTTTTAAGATTTTTATTTATTTATTTGACAGAGAGAGAGACAAGAGAGAGAGGGAACACAAGCAGGG
>CM052883.1:6839926-6870579 GCA_028534135.1 Potos flavus
CAGACACTTAACGAATGAGCCACCCAGGTGCCCCACCCTTGTATATATTTTATAACTTTTGATTTTGCATTCAAATTTTTTGATTATCTATTCAATTTCTTTAATCACAAGAAAAGTACCAGATCAAGCAAAGGCTAATATGTATATATGTGTATATATACACATATATATATACACACACACACATATACATATATATATGTATATATACATACATCCATATACATATACATACATACATATACACATACATATACATATGTGTGTGTGTGTATATATATATATATATATATATATATTCATTTATTCCAAAACTGTTTATTCAACAACTACAGTGGGGCAAGAACTGTGCGAGGCGATGGGAAATAAAGGATGACATTTGGGTACTTAAGGCGCATACACTCGAGTGAAAGAAGCTGACAAGCAATCATGACCTAGATTTACGACTTGAGTGGTTGAGGAAAGGAAGCTGCACCAAAGAAAAAGAAGTCAAAGGGAAAGCCACTTTAAGAAATAATATAGTTGATAGGAGATGCTCTGCAATTTGACGAAAGGAAGGATTTATGCATATTAAAAATCATACCCGGGAGTAGTTAAAAGATCGCATTTAGAAAAGATTCCCAAACTGGATTTTGAGTATTCTTTCGAGGCGGGAAGTCTAAGAGACAAAGCGAAAAGAAAAGAGAAGAGAAGGAATCCTGGACCATGTCCACATTTATTGGGTTTTAGACGCTTTTCTTTTTATCGAAGTCCCATTCAAGATCCTGATTGTTAAAAGTAGTTTTGGTAAAAGAAAGACTGAAGTGTTTCTCAAATACAGCTTAAAAGGGGCTTAAAACATTGTAAGTCTCTGCCAAACCTCTAGCTTTTTATAACAATAATAATAATTACAAAGAAAACTCCATAGTTCGGGTAAGTACAGTCTACGACATGATAATCCTGAAGTTGTGCATCAGACATCTGGGGAGACGTCTGGTGCCAGTTGATGATTTATGACACAGGAAATTTGCAGGTTCTTTGGATACCGTATTATTCAGGTGAAAAACAACACTTTGATTCAAATCCATTTGCTTTTATTTTTGATCATTCCGAGAAATCATTTCATGTTGAGTATTAATCCTTCCTCGAGCCAGCTGGTAGAACACCGTGCTAATGAGGCCAAAGTCCCTGGTTCGCTCCCTCTACTGCCAACAGGCCCCACACGGGGACAGCTTTTTGGTACGTGCCTCTAATCAAGTCCAGCTGTCTCCAAGTTTGGTACTGGGCACAGAGGGATCCTGGTGGGAGAAGGTGAATTTCTGATGAGGAACCGACATCTACAAAAATCGCAGAAGTTTCTAACCTTGTTAACTTATATCTCACAACAGACCTGTAGGCTCTACTCACCTACATTTGTCCTTGAGGGTTTTTTTTTTTTTTAGCATGTCAAACAAGTTTATTCAAATAAGTATTCACAAATGATTCACTCAACCAGGAGAAAGGGAAAATTGCAAGGTGATGGCTGTAAGTGCAATTGAATCCCTCTGATGTCTCCCAGGCGTTGTTATTGTCAAGCAGACCATGCTGGATTGCTCTTGTTTTAAATCTGAACATAACTTGGCCCTGCAGGAAAAGAAACCCCCAAACAAAAATGCATTTTCAGACCCCATCACAAGTTCCGCCAAGCATAGACTTTACAAGTGTAACAATGGCAGCTGTTCCCACTAGTAAGAACAGCTGGGAAAAACAGAACCAGAGTCATTATCTCTCAGATTATGATCTGTTGGAACAATGCCCAAAATAGCAACACTGACACTGTTAGCCTCTGATAACCCCTTTAACATGTGTGTTTCGTTTTCACCAAAAGAAATTAGTAGTATCACATATTCACAAACAAACAAAACATCTCAGAATTATCCCAGCAGTTGAGGTATAAATCTGTTTTCTTTTAGACATTTCAAGCTGCTGGTACTCAAGATCAGAATAAATATTTGTCACTCTATTCCCCTGAAAGATTACAATCTAAAGTAGTTACTTTGGGAGAGAGAAGTAATAGAATTGATATACCATTCGAGTTATCCATGAAATGTGATCAAGGTGTGAAAATTAGAAAGGTCCACAGCTAGAAATAGATACCCACGAAGTCCAGATGACTGAGGATGGAGAAACATCTTGTCGACCTTATGCTCTGTGGGAATGAATTAGGATTATAAATTCAGACAATGAGTTAAATTTAAGGAAAATCTCTAGGGAAATTTAAAAAAGAGAACGATGAGTTGGGTGAAGGAAAGGATGTATTTCAAATAGAGTAAAGGAGAAGAGAGTCATAAATTCGATTAGGGTAAAAGCTGGAGCATATAATATTGTCATGATTTTGGCTCAGAAATAAAATGAACAAAAGTTTATTTTTTCTTGTTTTTATGACTATCATAGAACAAAGAGCAATCAAGCCAGATATTAGGTAGCCACAAAGATTGGTTTAATACCTGGACAACTGGAATAAAAGACTCTAAATTCTGCAAGAATTTAATATTAAGAGAAATAAAGTCTACCTGAAAAATAGAATCAGGAAAAAATATAGTTCAAATACTCCAGGTAATTGATGAGGTAAGTGACAGTAACATAGATGACATCACGACTTACTAGAAAAAGCATGAGTTTTAGAATCAGGTGGAACGCAGAATTAGCCAGCAAATCATAATTGCTAAAGTTTGTCAAGTACTTCGTATGTGCCCAGGGATCTTCTCCAGGCTGTACACAAATTCATTTCTCACCAAATTCCCCCAACCACCCTATGATTTTGTGTTATCATTACCCCCATTTTACAGATGAGGGAATTCAGCTACGAGAAGCTGAGTTACTTGGCCAAGGTCATAGAGACAGTAAGTGGCAGAGCCATACAGGAAAATATTTCATGTCCCCTAAGTATCGCCAGCTGGATCACTCCAAGAAGGTCATCTCCCTTGGTCACCTCAATTTGCTCTTCTGTACAATGTGAGCAAAACCTCATAAAGGGCATTATGGGTTAGCATCAAAACCATTCATTTCTGTAGCTCAATGCTGGTTGACATCATTATGACGGGTCACCAGAGATATTCTGGGGGGCGGGGCTCGGAAAGAGAAAAGGACCAATATTCTTCCCAAATGTCTAAAATGAGAAAGTTTCTTGATTGTTCTTAATTGGTAGGTGAGAGACTCTTGTTAAATACCACGGTTTTGAGATGTACTTTCTTTGAGCCTCCAGATGTAAGCCTCATGCTGTGACTTTTTTCTCCCTCCACATTAATAAAAATAAACTGAGAAGTAACCCATCTCGGAGGTGCTAATGAGGGGAGGCAGAAAGTTCAGAGATGAGGAAGGGACTTCCTGGCTGGATATATAATTATTGACTGACTTTATCCCTGTCTCCATGGACCCGAAGGGACTTCACGTTTCTCTCAGATCGACTAAACTTTAGACAGGTGTCTTTCTGACTATGGACCCCTCATCTCCTTTTCATGGAGCATTTACTGTAGAAAACTCATAATTGTAAATTCTTTCTCTGCCCTTTGAGATGCAAATCTCTCAGCCTCTTGCCAGTTTTACAACCCAGGACTGAATTTCTCAAGGACGTAGGAGCCATCCCTTTGAAATGTAATCAGGAGAGATGGTGCTTCTATCTCCCAGTCTCTTTAGGAGAGTAGGAGCACCAATTAGCAAGCGCAGATGCCTAATCGCATCCATCCAACTTCCCTGCTAATGTCCTCCTGTGCTTTTAAACTATCTCCCCCAGTGCTCAACACCCTCAGCTTTTGTGTCAGTAGAACTGACTTCAGTCTCTCT
Organism: Potos flavus; assembly: GCA_028534135.1. Lineage (NCBI taxonomy): Eukaryota > Metazoa > Chordata > Mammalia > Carnivora > Procyonidae > Potos > Potos flavus. Next base: position 6,843,728 of record CM052883.1, read on the forward strand.
CCTGCTGCAATGGTCTTGACCAAAGTTTTCCTTTCCTGTTTAACGGGCATCTGATACAATTTTTTCTTTGACAGTGGTGGTTTTAACATTCATGGAGGAGGGCAGATATTAGACAGGAAAAGGGAAGAAAAGTGCATAAGTGGATTTTCTGGTGCCAGCATTCTTCCTTGTGAGCTCTTTATGTAAAAGCACCAGCACCTCTATGACATCGTGATTGGGTCATGAAAGCAGGCACTCCTGGAACACAGAAATCTTGGTAAGGACTGGAAAGGAGAGGGGGGGAAATAAATGACAGCTTTAAAAAAGAACAATTATAAAATTTATATTCTAAAAGCATAATAATAGACTTTTATGCAAATTAAAATACATTTAAATGCAAATTCAAGGCATATTTTAATGCAAATTTATATGTGGTCCTCCTGCCTATTTCACATATCTGGCTGTGACCTTGTAAAGACCTTAGCAACAATTCCTACCTAACGTTTTAGAGCACTAGGTAAAGGAGAGGTCTATTGTGAGCAATCTCCAAGCTCCACTGGGTGGTTTGGGGAGGATGAAGGGTAGGGTAACTTTCTAAAGATCTGAAATACTTAGGAGAGGCCGATGTAAGAAAACTCTCCCAGGACAGCTCCAGCCTCAATGGGCCAATATGGATTTCAGAGCTCTGGGTTGTCATTAAAACCCAGTGTCAACCCAGCAGCATTAATGAGCCCTGGGGAGCAGACCTAACCTTTCTTGGGACTGGGGGATCTTTGAAAGCACCCGCTGCCCCTCAAAGGAAAGGCAAGGGCTAATTTGCTCCCTTTAGCCATGAGAACTTCAGGTTAGGACTCAGGTAAGTTTATGTCAATATACTAGCTGTGAGATCTTGGGTGAATAAAAGATTTAACTTCTCTGAGCCTCAGATCCTCAACCAAACAGACACAAAATTCTCTAATAAGGAGAGGCATTATGATGTATAGTACTCTATCTGGCACAGAGAAGTCACTAAACAGAAGCAGTTGCCATTGTCATTATTATCATTATAATTAGTATGACTTTTTCCTACATTTTATTCTTTATTCCCAACTACCAATCTTAACAGTCATTTCCCATTTGACTGTAGGATCATGCAAGCATGTCCGTGTGTGTGTGTGTGCGTGCGTGTGTGTGTTCTCCAAGTACCTAATGCATAATTGTACTTGTCTGAGAAATGAATTTCATGCAGCTTCAGGCCTAGATAAATTAATGTTTACCACACACCACTTGCTATAATGACATATACACAAAATATTTGCTCAGTACTTACTTTTGACTGCCTTACAAGTCCCATGCTGTATGAGTTTGCGAGCGCTGCTGTAACAAGATACCACTGACTGGGTGGCTTAAACAACAGAATTTATTTTCTCACAGTTCTGGAGGCTAGAAGTCCAAGATCAAGGAGTTGGCAAGGTTGATTTCTCCTGAGGCCTGTCTCCTTGGCTTGTCGATGACTGTCTCCTCCCTCTTTTGATAAGGACACCAGTTATGTTAGATGGGGGTCCACCCTAATGACCTCATTTTAACTTAATTACTTTTATAAAGGAGCTTGTCTCCAAATATGATCACATACTCAGGTACTGGGTATTCAGACTTCAACACATGAATTTTGTGAGGGACATAATTCAGCCCGTAACATGTGCTTTGCCTTTCATAAACATCTGTTTTATGTAAGAGTCTCACCTCACCCATTATATTTTTCCATTATTTATAATTTTTATCTGTATTTGATTATTCAGACTAGTTGGAAACTTAATCGGATACAGAAAGACTCTGGTCCAAGTATGTGACTTGGACTCACCCAAGCTCTTAGAACAGGCTTGGGTCTTGTATAGGAATACAGGATAGAAAGAATAAGATTGGAAATTCCTGGGAAGTGAAGTCCAAGTATTGGATTTCTTTGTAATCCCCACAGTGCTCATGCAGCACAGTAAACTCAAACTAAATGCCTGCTGGAGGAGTAAGTGAATTAATGAGTGAATGATCAGGAGTCAGGAAGCAACAACTAATATAATCTTGCATCTTCTAAAGACACACAAAGTAATCCAGTTGCCTTGTTGAAGACTCTTTAGAGCTACCTAACTGGGAAATCCTCAACTTGAGAAATGGCCTGGGAATCCGTATTCATCTACAGAGTAGCCTGAACTATATCTCTAGCTTTTCCAATGTTTCCCAAGCTCTAGGAGTGTTCTTCCAGAGATATAAAGATATGTCACAGAAGTAGTCTGCCAAGGTCTTGAGTAGACTCTGGAGAGAAGAAAGGCAAGAATACCACACAGCTGAAATGATTGAAAGCAAGAAATCGAATCATGAAAATTGGTAGGTCATTGCATCTCTCCTTTAGTAAGACCAATTTTGTTCACTTTGATCAAATAACAGGCTTAATCCACAAACAGGGAGGTGACCCATTTAATCCCTACCTTCAAGTGATGAAACGAATTAGCCCTTCCAATAAAAGGAATTCACCAAGATACTTCCTACGGTGCTATATCTACAGAGAACCCTGGATACCGGTACAATCGTCCCTTCCAAAGAGAAAGCCGTCATCAATTTTTAAAAGAAATCTTCAGCCTCCCTAACTCCACAACTTGCCCTATCCATCATTTTCCAGTCGCTGTCCATTCATTTTCCACTTTTTTCCACTTTAAAATTGAATTTTAAAAAATTCGATGAGATAGATGATAACTAAATCAAAATAAAGATAGATACAGACAGATAAAAACCATCAAAACTCTAATCTCTATCTAAAAAAATGATGATTATTACCGAAACACATTTTAGCTCTCTGGTTGTAATTTCATTTTTGTTTTCAACAAAGATAAAAGAGAAAGAACGGAAGAGGACAGAGGAGACAACTGAACATTTTTAAGTGTTTTATCAGAGCATGAGTTTGGAGGTTGTGTTACAGTCCCTGGTGGAAATTTGTTTTCATCACAAACCACCTCACAGTATGATACAATTTATCATGATTGTCATCCTAGGCTCAAGAGAGAACAGAAATAGAATCCTAGGGGCTCTGTGGGGGAGAACCAGCGCGCCCAAGTGCCCGGTTAAACCTCTGAAAATCATCATTGTCATTGGATGCTAGCTGCTGGCTACTTATTCTCGCAAATCAGTAAATGACCCTAATTTCCCAACTTTACCTCTTAAGTTGGCTGGAACGTACATCAATCAGCAAATATTCAGGGAGAACAAAATCATTCAAGTGCATTAACATGCTTCTCGAAAGTCAACAACAACATATTGTATGCACTTCTAATCCTAATATAGACAAGGCATTTTGCATGTACCTCTTTTCCTTTCCTTTTTCTCAACTGCATTGTAATGCCCCTTGAGCATTTAAAATTCTGCCAGAAATGTTGACTTGAACCAAGATTTTATCTTTAATTTGAAGAAGGGGAAGGATATAATGTCTTAAAAAGAAGAGGAAATGCAGCGTTTTCTGCAATTAGCAATGTAGAAATCAGTGAGGATGCCTTCTGGAAATCTCCAATGCATAGGGGTAAGTTAGAATGACAGCAGGCAGCAGATGAAAACAGCGCTTGGCAATTTGAGAATCCTTTTTCTGTGACACACTATCCAGTAGACGATACTTTTGCCTTTCTTTAAATTAGATGTCTTGCTTTTATTTTGTTTGATTTCGATCATTAGCACAACTGCACATACAATTGTCAGTTAAATTAACTTCAAGTTGAAGTCATGCTTACAGCCCCACCTCATTCTACTTAAGTACTTTCAGAAATCCCATCTCTTTTGGAGAAACATTAAAACAAAAGGAATTAGTTAGAAATGTCCCCCAACTTCAAAACCTCTTTCTCCTCCCTCCTCTCCCTTATTATGCTCCAGGCAGGGGTACCTGGGTGGCTCAGTAGGTTAAGCGTCTGACTCCTGATTTCAGCTCATGATCTCAGGATCGTGAGATCGAGCCCCATGTAGGGCTCCACACTGAGTGTGGAGCCTGCTTAAGAATCTCTCTCTCAGGGCACCTGGGTGGCTCAGCGGGTTAAAGCCTCTGCTTTTGGCTCAGGTCATGATCTCAAGGTCCTGGGATCAAGCCCCACATTGGGCTCTCTGCTCAATGGGAAGCCTGCTTCACCCTCTCTCTCTGCCTGCCTCTCCGCCTGCTTGTGATCTCTCTCTCTCTGTCAAATAAATAAATAAAATCTTTAAAAAAAAAATCTCTCTCTCTCCCTCTGCCTCTCCCCCATTCATTCTCACATTCTCTTGAGGAAGGAAAGAAAGAAGGAAAGAAGGAAAGAAGAAAGGAAGGAAGGAAGGAAGGAAGGAAGGAAGGAAGGAAGGGAAAGAAAGGAAGAAAAGAAGGAAAATATTAACACCAGACAATTGGAGTTAAGTCATCTGGTCTCACCACTTCATTAACTGTGTTTGGAACTCAAGTCTATCTCTCGAACCCAACTTTTCCTATACATCAGAATGTTATATTCTATTTCTACTAGAAAGTCCAACTGGTTAAACCATAGGTACATATCCACACCAATAAATAGAGGGACAACGCTCTTTCCCCAAAATATGCTCTTCTTTCTTTAAACAAAAATTATCATTATTCACCCAGTTGTTTAGTTCATATGCCTGGTATTAATCCTTTTTTCCTCCTCTTTTTCACTGTAACACTTAACCAATCACCAACTTTTCCAAATTCTCTCTCCATGACATCTTTTGAATATGTCCTTTTTCCCATTTGCCACCACCTCTCAATTCAGACCACAATCAATGCCCTACCGAGCTGAGGACAACAGATGCAACACCTGCCTCTGTTGACCACTCGCACACATTAGTGCCACAATGCAGCTAGTTATATTTCCAAAGTGCACATTTCTTCATTTCCCTTCTTGAGTAAAAGCCCTATGCTGATGCCGCATTATCTGTTAGAAGGGGAGGGAGGGACAGTAAAGTATCCCCCAAACTGAGCAGGCACTTTGAGACCAGAAAATGAAGCAAGCCACTCTGTACAGTTCACATAGAGTTTTATGCAGAGTAACTTACTGACCCCAGGGGAGTGGGGTCTGGTGCAGGATGATCCATGGCAGCTGCACCGTTGTTCTCTGAAAAGTCCAGAACTTCGTCCACAGATTTTATAGAGGAGACATGCAGAAGGGCACTGTAATGAGATCGAAGAGTTCACATGTGTCTCAAAGGGCTTGCATGCACCTGCTTGACCGCTAACCTTTAACAAGAACTTGTGGCTCCACCTTTGGGTCAGGAAGGGGAGAGACTCTTATCTCTAATGGATTCATGGGAAGCCAGAACAAACTTTCCCCCTATCCTGGCCTTGGCAGGCATTTCTAAAGTAAGTATATTAATCTCCAAGAGTCCTGGAACATGGAACCCCAAGAGACATCATCAAGTGAACATGAGTCAGATGGAAGGTCAAAGATGGCGTCAGCATTGTCAGCACCTCTACAACATCCAAAGAAGTCTAAATGGCATGGGTTGGTAAACAAGCCCTTCACTTCGCCATCTGTCCCTGGCAAACCTCTCCAGTCTCATTTCCTCTTAAAAAATGCTTATTTCAGTACTTTCATTTCCCAACTTCTTCTATCCTAGCAGCTCCTTAAGATCATTAAAAGACATTCTGGCTTTTTTATTCATTGTTTATCCCTGAATCCTAAGTACATAACGCGACACTGTGATCATCAAAGTTTGTGTTCAGTGAGAATGCAGGAAGACAATGGTGGAAGGTGTGGTAGGAGTCAGTCTCACAGACTGTGTTCCTGTTGCTTCACTGAGGTCTTGAGGAAACCATTTACCCTGACTGATAAGATGTAGCTCTTTCATCTTTGGGGTAAATATATGGTGCAGACAATCACATTTTCTGTCAGAAACTTTATTTGGTTCTTAGGCTTTTTGCTTTGCCTCTGTTAAGGTGTAGTTCAGGTGACTCGGTATTTTCTCGGTTTTTTTTCCTGTGCTTCTGACAGACTACTATCTGCCTCATCTGGTAAAGATATCCCTCATGAAATGCTAACCTAGTGTAGGTTGTTACCATACAATGAAACATGCCCGGGTAATTCATCGACTGTGGGGACAACAAGGAACAGATCTCCGTATTTCTCCCAGCAGCCAAAACTCAGCTTTGAAATGTCAAGTGTCTTTGCAATATCTCCTCCAATTTACTGAGGATAAGGGAAGAGAGATTAGAAAAGTGACAAAATGTATGGATATTTTGTAACCATAAAAAATAACGTTATTGAAAAATCAATTTATTATAATTAAAATTATGACAGGAAAGGACTATATTGTCCTGGTTCTTGGAGTGGTCCTTCCTCATTTCTAAGTTCTTGAGAAGGAAAATGAATTAACAACCAGAAATACAAGATTCAGAAGTCATACTACTTGGATTTTGGAAACCATTGGTTTTCTTATTTGTAAAACAGAAATCCTACATACCTCAAATTGTACTTACATTCTTACTGAATCAGACATGTTTTTTAAAAATGCACAAACATGGGAATTACATCAAACTAAAAAGCTTCTGCACAGAGAAAGAAAGAAAGAAAGAGAGAGAGAGGGAAGGCCGGAGGGAGGGAGGGAGAGGAAGGGAGGGAGGGAGGAAGGAAGGAAGGAAGGAAGGAAGGAAGGAAGGAAGGAAGGAAGGAAGGAAGGAAGGAAGGAAAAAAAGAAAGACATCAACAAAATAAAAAGGCAGCCTTGCCACATGGGAGGCATGTTTTATCTAGGTAAATAACCCTTCCTCTTGTGTGATTTCTTTATTCTCCAGTTACAATTAAACTAAGCAAATTGTAAAGCTGTAGCCTTACTTTTGAATGTTTACTGATACAGATTTGGAGACAGTTCCACAACAAGGTAAAAAGAAGCTGATGCTTAAAAAACTTTTAATGAATAAAGTTGCTTGGAACTTCAGAGACAATAGAAAAAGAGAACTGTGTTAGTTAATTTTATGCCGACTTGACTGGCCATCGGTGTCCAGATTAAACATTATTTCTCCGTATGTTCCTAAGGCTGTTTCTGGATAAGATTAACTCTTGCATCTGTAGACTGAGTAGATTGCCTGCTCCATCCAATGTTTTAAAAGCCTGCATAGAACAAAGGGCAGAGGAAGGAGGAATTTGACCCTTTTCTTGGACTCCCTGTTTGAGTTAAACATCTCATCTCCTCTTGTCCTGCCCTGGGGCTGGGATGTATTGTCCTCAGACTTGGACTGAATTATATTACAGGCTTGGCTACATCTCTGGCTTGGAGACAGACAATCGTGGGACTTCTCAGTCTCCATAATTATGTAAGCCAATTCCTTATAATGAAGACATATTATTTGTACACACACACACACACACACACACACACACACACAGGCATGCTTTCAGTTCTACTATGTGGAAAACCCTGACTAGACAAAAATGCGCTATTTTAGCAAAATAAGAAGGAGAACACGTATTTATGTATTTATCCAGGACCAGGTGTTCTGCCGGCTACTTCTGCGAGGACTCTCTCACTTAATCCTCCCTGTAACATGTTGTTAGCTTCATTTTACAGAAGAGCATCAGTGTGATGTCATCACTTGTTTGATAGCACAGTAAATTTGTAAATAACAGAATATGGATTAGAATAGAAACCAGCCTGACTCCAGAACCTTTGTCTTTCCACCATCATAGGCTACTTAGCTACATTCTACCACCAAGAGCTACAGAGCTATTTTGTATGTCCAGCTATTGCTGACTTTATACCAAAAGGATATTGAATTGTAGCAAAAAACAATCATTGTAAGAAAAAGCAATACACTAGGGTTCTAGTCCCAAATACCATCTAAGATAATAAAGTGCTGCTGTATTGTTCCATCAGTTGACCTTTGATAATTGTCTGTTTATGAAGATTACATGCATTCTTCTCTAAGAAAGATTAAGAAGAATAAGCAGTATGGTCAAACATTTTTTAAAAAATAAAAATTTCTGAAATCGAAGGCATTTCTAAAATCAAAGGAAGAGCTAACTCTACCGAAAGTCAAGGTGTCAAATTATCAAAATGATAAATTTCTTGTGTGGGGGGTTCACTTCTTCATGTTAATAGATTTTGTTATATTGTAGAAGAATTTATGCATCATTATCTTATTCAAAAGATCTACCCATTCTGTAGATACGGCATTATAAACAAGTTACCTGAATTCACAAGCCAGGCAAAATGTGCTAATGGAGTCAGAAGGTAGTTGAGAATGCCATTTATAATCTTCAGTCTGGTCCTCTGAGCATTGCATTTCATAGGCGCTCTGCATACTTTTGAAGTGAGCCATGCTACCAAAAGAAAAGATGACATTTGCTTTGTTATATTAAAACAATTCAAGAATCATATAGCAGCTCCCGAGATGAATTTCTTGGGGAAAAATGGAGTGAGTTTTAATATTAGCTCACAAATATATTTGCGTTTTATATTTATTACATAGGCTCAACTAATAAAAAAGTCAAAAAATTTAGAACCAATGGAGACTTCGTAATTTGACCAAAAGCGTGTCATTATATGTGGTTTGTAAAATGAACCTCTTTCAAACCAATACCCTTTAATCCACATTTGTTTGATAAATTTGCCAACAAAATCCCTTGGTGAAATCTCCCTAATGCACATTGAATAAATAAGAGAGATTCAAGGTGCAAGTAAACTAATAAAATCTTCTGCTCATTATTTTAAGAGAATGTCACCAACTGACCAGGAATATTTCACTTCATCAGCTCTGAAATCTGTACAGACTCATGAAATAAATCATAACTAAGTGCATGTAGTGAAGGTATGTTTTTTTTAAAAAATGCATAGAGCGAATTTTATTTTCACCTCCTCAGATGTGCTATGAGCACTCAATGGGAGTAAAGATGGTTTTCTGAGGCGTAGATAAATTTCCATACTAATATCTCTATGCCCGCTGTGTTCATGGCAGTACCTTAATCCTGAATCTGGCCTTATTTTTACATACCAAAAATCGTGTTTGGGATGAAAAGTTTTGTAAAACCACACCAAAGTTTATTTCATGTGAATGCATGGCGGATTTTATAAACAAGGATTTTGTTTCATGTGGCATTTTAAAAACAGGAAAAACAGGGCCCCAAATTGATTGGAATGCCTTCGGATCTAGAAGTGGGTGGAGAGGGCACCTGGGTGGCTCAGTCAGTTAAGCATCTGACTTTGGCTCAGGTCATGATCCTGGAGTACTGGGATCAAGTTCCGCATCGGGCTCCCTGCTCAGTGGGAAGCCTGCTTCTCCCTCTCTCACTCCCCTTGCTTGTGTTTCCTCTCTCGCTTTCTCTCTCTCTGTGTCAAATAAATAAACAAAAATCTGAAGAACAAGAAGAAGAAGAGGAGGAGGAGGAGGAAGAGGAAGAAGGTGGAGAAGAACTGAACTTGTGCTGACTTCTTTGCCCAGGCCCTCAGACATGGGCTGCTCTTGAAAAGAACAACCTCTATATGTGAGGGGAACTCTGGGGCAAGCCCCACATGGAGAGGACCTGACCACATCACCTATTCTGTGAGCCCCGTGAAGGAGCCACCCTGGGTGCCCATCCCCTTCCCACAGAGCCGCCTGCCCTGGCTGACACCGTGAGAATGCAGGTGAGCTCTCCCCACCTCGCCCAGACAAAGATGCTCGTTAGCAAGCAAACTGAATTAATGCTATTGTGTTAAACATGAGTTTGGGGGTAATTCGTTACCCAGTAGCAGATAATCAGGACACCCACAAAAACCACCAAGGACACTGAACAGTTATTCTCCAAAGAAGGGCAATACCACCCAGTGGCCAATGCCAAGGGAATGGCTGACGGTGGTCATATCTTCTGTCTTAAGTATCCGTGGTCCTGCAGTGGAACTCGGAACCACTGGACCTGAGCTGCAGTACTTGATTTTACATTTCATACAAACATGTTAATGTAGATGCTTAGCTACGAGTTGAGAAAGATAGTAAGTTCCGAAATAAAATCACTCCATGTCCTCTTCTGCTTAAAAAGTAAATGTAAGCTATTTGTGACACAGACCAGGTACTCTGGCCGGGGAAGGGAACCTGAGCCACACCTCAAAAATGGCCACAAGTCACCAACATATGGACAGATCCACAAAATCGTATGTCCTGACAAATTGACCATCACCAGCGGGACTGAGCAGAAACCAGAAGAATAAATGGACTTCCCAAAATATAGTTCTCAACACTGGCTTACATGAGAAATAAGAAAAAAAATATTTCTGTGGTTTCACCCCAGAACATTTAAATGAACACATTTAGGGTATGGCCAGACATCAGTACTAACACACAGCTAAACAAACCCCAAAAGTAAGCAATTCTAATAGGAGACAAAACTAATCAATGCTGATGTAGTGTCTCTACTCATAAGTTCTCTCTTTTCTTCCCCAACCACATATTGAAGTCAAGTGTGCATCTACTAATAGGTATACAAAATAGAAAACCTATAAACTCATTTAAGGTTAAAGAATTGAAATATAAAGTAACCAGAAGTTGTCCCTTCCTACCTATCAGGTTGAGAAATTTTTTTTAAATATTAAAAATAGGTCATATCTAATATTGGTGAGGAAGTAGGGAAATAGAAATTCAAATAATATTGATGGGAACATAAATTGGTGAAACTTTTGTGAAGACAATTTAGCACCATCCATCAGATGTCCACCATCCACATTTTCTTTGACCCAACAGTCCTGCTTCTGAAGAGTCTGCCCTTCAGAAACACTGGCAGACATGCACAAATGTTTACTTTCCCATTGTATCTAAATGTAAAAAGCTAGAAGCAATACAAGTGTATATCAACATAGGAATAATCAAATAAATTTTTTCGCATTACTTCTAGAGAATATTATATAACCACTATTAAGAATGCGGTATTTTCGGGGCACCTCGGTGGCTCAGTCTGTTAAGGGTCTGCCTTGGCTCATGTCATGATCCTGGGGTCCTGGGAATAGAGCTCTGCATTGGGCTCCCTGCTCAGTGGGGAGTCTGCTTCTCCCTCTCCCTCTGCCCCTCGTCCTGGCCTCATGCTCTCTCACACATACTGTGCTCTCTCTCTCACATAAATAAAATCTTTAAAAAAAAACAAAGAAAAAAATGTTTGCAACCACATGAATAGACCCTGAGGACATTATGGTTAGTGAAATAAATCAGATAGAGAAAACAAAAATCATATGCTCTAACCTACATGTGTAATCTAAACACAAAAAAGTTCATAGATACAGAGGAGAGATCGGTGGTTGCCAGAGGCAGGGGGTGGGAAAGTGGGCAAAATGCGTGAAGGGGGTCAAAAGGTACAATCTCCCAGTTATAAAATAAACAAGACATGGGATGTAATGTGCAACATGGCAACCACAGTTAATGACACCTTATTGCATATTTGAAAGTTGCTTAGAGAGTAGAGCCTAAAATTTCTCATTACAAAGAAAAAAATTCTCTATGTATGGTGACTGATGTTAAGTAGAGTTACTGCGGTGATCATTTTGCAATATACACAAATGTTGAATCATTATGTTGTACAGCTGAAACTAATATAATGTCATATGTCAATTACACCTCAATAAGAGATAGATTTACAAGTAATGACAAATACACATCTCCAAGACATAGCATTAAAGAAAATCATAAATCACAAATTAATATATACCATATGCAGTACTAACCTAAACATAAGACCAGTTTATGTGTATTTGTGCATATACACTTATGAACATACACATACGTGTAACTGTATGGAAAATGGATTTGGAAGGGGTCCTCTCAATGATAAAAGTAGATACCTCTGGATATGGGAGAAGAATTGGACAGAGGATAAAGGAAGAGCATTCATGTACTACCTGAGTAATTTGTAAAATAATTTTTTCCAGTGAGAAGCAAAAACCTTCACAAGTGGACTCTGCCAATTTCTGTTTCTGCTTATCCTCACTGGGGTTAAGAAATTGTGTATCTGACCTGTTCAATCACCACAGCTACCAAAGCCTCCCCCAGCCACCTGACTTGGGTGATCAAGGTTCCTACGCAGCCTCCATGCCCCAGCTGCTCTTTTATTGCTAGGATTATGCAAATTTGACACAAGTAAGTGCGGCCCATTTTTCTACAGTTTTCTAAGAAAACACAAGTTTTGTTTCATCAATTCCCTAATTTTCACTACTAGCTTGTGAATGTAATTCTGTTGTCACTGTCTACACAGAGAAAGTTGTCAAATAATTCTCCGAAAGATGTTTATAATTTCAAATGTTTTTTGCACCATTGTTTCGGTCTACCCATCATACATATTGTCATAGTGACATTTCCATTGTTATAATTGCTAGTCAGTAAAAGAAACAGAGAAGCATTACATTATCCGAGATCATTGCGCCATGTGTATGTCTATTTCATTTGTACTCAATGTTCCAAAAACGGTGTATTTATAGACTAACTCCACACTGAGATGAGCTTTGAAAAGATTATATTTGTAAATGTTCATCATCTGGGAAGCATTTATTGAGCCCCTTCTATATGTATAAATATGTTCTTACCACTCCGGAAGGGTTATGAGCAAGGGAGTACAATTCCTGACCTCAAGCAAATTTGAATTCACCGAGAGAGAGAACATTACTGATATCTACGAGGCACATTTTTATTGACATTTAATTGTTGTTTATTTTTAAAAAATATTCACTGAACTCTCATTATTATAAGTTGGGAAAAAATCTAGGCCCTTGAAATAGATTAGGGTGTAAGACAGGAAAAAGTTAAAAATTTTCTTCCTTTATATTGTCGTGGGAGAAACAGACAATAAGAACTAAATGATGGAATTACAATACCATTTAGGTTTTATGATATGTTAAATGTTATGAGTGCTTAATAAAATGGGCGGAGAGAGGATGTGCGTCTTGGGAGAATAGGCAGGAGGGGGTGCTGTGGAGTGGAGGGGGCTGGGGGCAGTTTTAGATACAGGGGCGAGGGAAGCCCTCAATGAGCGGGTAGCATTCAGAAACAGCCCAAGGAGCTGAGGGAGAGAACTATGTGATTCCCAGCAGAGTAAACAGACGAGACTGTGTCCAAGAGCAGTTATGTGCCCGGTCAATGACCAGTGAAAGGCCAGTGTCCTGAATGGCGAAGAGGAAATGGTGGTTATAGAAAATTAAGTGGGTGTGAGACAGATGAGGTCAGATCACACAGGACCTCAAAAGCTATTGCAGAGACTGATATACTTACTGAGAAACAAAACACAACACAACACAACACAATAAAAACTTGGTTTGAGCAGAGCAAGGACATTATATAAAGAGATGCTAATCACTGTGAATGCTCTCTTAATGACAGATGGTAAGAGAATGAGAGTAAAATTATGGCATCCCGTTACGAGGTTGTTGGAATAATCCAGAAGAAATGTGCTGTTGTGTAGGCCAGAGAGGAAGCTGGAGTGGTGAGAAGGGGTTCAGATTCTGGACCTACACTGTAGATCAGTTTAACAAGATTCACTGGGGTTTGAAGGAAGAGTGTGAGAAAAAGAATCAGGGATATTGGCTAGTCCAGATGACATGTCTTTTACTTTAGCCATATTAAAATGACAGAGGAAGCACGAGTTAGGAACAGTCAGATTTAACTAAGGTTGTGGATAAGCGAAGAGGGCATGCCGAGCCAGAGAGAGGCAAGAAAGCAGAGGATAAGAGCAACAAAATAATTATAGCAAAATAGACATGCAAGCATAAATAACCTCATACAAACCTATGTGACGTGGAAATAGTTGCAGGATAGAGTTTTTTAAACGAATATAAAATAGACTCAAATGGTCATCACCCACATCCGAAGTGATTCTTTTCACTTGTTCGATCCCACAAGTTATGTGGCTCAGATCTTACAAAATTTCTTTGCCATTGTTTTCAGAGTCTGAAGCATGACCTTTTCAGTATATGCAAAGTTGACAAACCTTCAACTTTTGAAAACTGATTTTGTTTTGGAAACAGTAAAAGTCTTTTGGAGCCAAGTTGAGCGAATTAAGTGAGTGATCAGGCTATGTAATTCTATTTGGGGTCCCAAACGAGGTGTGATTATAAAGTAATGAGACTTATTTCCTTGAATGACTCATAAACTGGCTCTGAAGAAAATTCCAAAGGAAGACTTACACAATTTGGAATTAGGGTTAACTTCATCAGGAAAGGGCTTCTGGAAAGAGTGAGTTTCAAATCGGGCTTACAGCGGCGAACGGAAAGGTAATGGATTAGCAGACATGAGGAATGACCTGAACAGGTAGTACTTACATTTCTACAGAGATTTTAACTTTAAAGTTTTGATTATTATTTGCATGTACCACCATTCATCCTTAAAATAAATGTGTAAAGGAGTAGCATAGAACTGCTGCATTGTAAAGAGCACAGGACTCTCTATTCACTCACTACCTCTACTGATAAATAAGGAAACCAGTCTCCAGAATTTAAGAAACTTGTCCCAAATCACGGAAATAGTGAAAAAAAAAACCAACAAGTAAAATTGATGCCTCTTGTCCTAACTCAGAGTGCTCTCTCCCAAATTGTCACGGTCCTAAAAATTGGACAGAAGAGGAACTGGAAACCAGAATTCCTATTTCTTCATTGCCCACTGTCGATTGTTGCAATTTATGTACGGAGAGAGGAAAATCAAATATTTTCTCCAAAAAGGCTCTAGGTCAGTGGTTCTCAACTAGTTTGATTTTGCCCCCCAGGGGGTGTTTGGAGGTAAGACTCCAAGGACAGATGCTATTGGCATCTCATTTGCAGAGACGAGGAATCAGCACCCCACAATGTACAGGACAAGCCTCCAACAAAGACTTACCTGGCCCCAAATGCCAGTCGTGGTGAGATTAAGAAATGCTGCCCTAGATGTAGAGCTAAAAGTCATGGGTAAACTTGGGAACATGAGTATATCATAATGAATAGTTTGTATATACATAGTCCTCATATAGAACATACTGAAAGTAGAAAACATGGGTAGAAACTCATCCCTAAGGTTCTGGGTTATCAAGACTTATTTGAACATGAATCTATTTGGACATTTATCAACATTTATTTTGGGGGCTTATTTTTGTATCATAGAACATGCAAGCTATTATCTACAAATAGCCCGACACATGTAGTTCTTTTTCAAAGAATATATCTTAACTTTTTGCAATATTTGGGGGTATAATAGCATTCTTATTTAGAGTCTAAGACAGCTGGGCCAAGGTTTGAAAAATGTTGCCAGAAGTTGGGGCTGGTGGAATCATCCACAGCCAACTGTGGTAAGAAAGGAAAAAGGCAGACAGGTCAATTAGCAGAAAAACATGGTTCTGCACTAAAAGTCTCCATGTGTATAAAGAAGAAAATCTTATTTGGAAAAAGGGGTCCAATGACACCCGATTGTGTCTAGCATTTATGTAAGAATTTGAATAAAATATAAACATAAAGGAAATCCCAAACTTGGGGGATACAAGGCCATATACATTACTGGTAGCTGCCTAAATTGAAATTGGGCATGTTTCTAATCAAATTATTCTTTTATGTATATTAAGAAATACTTTTGACAGGAACTTAAAAATATAATAAAAATGCAAATAATTTCCATAAGAATAACAGTGGATAACGGCATTTAATATTTTGAGATTTTATCTTCTATTAATCAGGAAAAAAATATTTTGTCCCTTCCTACGGACATCGTCGTTAATTTTTAATTTATGAATCCTTATTACTATTGAGAACTTCGGTCCTATATTTTATAAATAGAATATATGTGTATATGTGAAAACAGCGGCAAGAGACTTTGTTTCCCAAAGCTGTATTTCAGAACTCACCAGATTGTGTGGCTGTTGAAAATCGATTTTCCCTCACCTTGCGGTCTGTACATGCAGTTTTTATTTTCCAAGGGGAAACACCTGCAATCAATTGATGAACTGCTGTTTGTGGATCCAACTGTCACTGGGGCCATGCAGTGGCAAAAGCCTCATTAACATGAGGAAAGGGCCTGCAAATGTATAATTGAGATGCAAACCATGAGCCCATACATTATTGTCTCTGCAGATTCTTTTTTCAAAAAACAAGCCCAACTTTTAGAACTGATCACCCCAGCCTTATCCAATGAATACTACCATTTGATAGTACTTTACTGACTAAAGACCCACTCTTATGTTTCTCCTTTGTCAGCTCACAGCGGTTTTCCAGTATCTTCTCCCCAAATAAACAGCCAAAAAACTTCATTGAATCTCACAAAATGTATTGAGTCTTAGAGTCTGTTCAGTGTAGGTATTGCTTTCAATAATATTCTGCATTGTAACAGTGGGTATGTGTCCTCTACGGCAATTTCTTCTAAAAAAACACAAGACAAAAAAAGACAAGTTTTCATCATGGGGAATTATGGCAAATTTCATAATTGTCCACAACTGCTGTTTCTCAAAGCTGTTTGGTGTAGCTTTGTGTTAAAATATCCCCACCTCTTACAGCATCTTCACACTATGGTTGCACGTGAAAGAATAAATATAAGTGACCTAAGACATCATCCTATATGATCCACTTGTTTTCCGAAGAGGATTTGGGGCCCATTGGTTACACCAATTGCTGAAGCTCACCTAGCTAATGAGGGACAATGGTGACTTGAGTCCAGGTCTGTTTTGTGATCCATAGGGACAGAACTAAGCCCCAGAAACATTTGTTGTGTGCAACAGCCAAGCTGAAGAGTCGATAAGATGTCAAGAATTTCCTAATCTGGCCAGTTTTGGAAGTGACGTTAACATCTACGGCACACGGATTACATTCCCAATAACCTTCGAAGAAACTGAAGTTTGCATGATCTTCAAAGGACTTTTTTTCAACAAATAAACTTTAATTAAGTACAGTCATGTCTCTGGTATCTCGCTCAACACTAAGTACACCATGGTGAATACCACAGAGCCCTACCTTCAAAGAATGCGAAGATTCGGGTGGGAAATTTATATGAAGTTACATATCATAAGATAACATGATAGATGTTCAAATGGAAGTAGATGATGGGTACAGTGGCCACAGATGGGAAGAGATGTTCAATTTTATTTATAAGGGTCATTGATGTCTTCCCAGGCAAAAACAATAATGTCATGTATTTGAAATGCGGTTTGGTTTGGTTTTACTAATTTACCAGTTGGTGTCAAGGTATATTATGTAGGTTCTTTGAGAGTTAGGTTCTCACCAAACAATAACATGAATGATTTTTAAAAGGGCAATGTAACACTTTTATTGTGTTTTTTTTTCTTTCTTCATCATATAATAAAATAAAAGTAAAATAAATACCAACGCAAACGTTTTCCCCCCTTCCCACCCCTAAATCCTGGTAGCATTTACAAAAAAGCCTGCCTGACTATCCAGAAGAAGCTAATTCTTGTTGTAGTTGTTGAAAATCTGAGTCATTGGGATCAATTATGAAGGAGCATGGAGAAGGACGTAATAGGAAGTGCCTCTGGGGAGAGGACGGATGAGGAAGGATGGTAGGAATTGGAAGGAATGTGGAGGAGGAGCTGGGAGAGAAATCTCTGGACTTTGCTTTACTTTTTTTATATATATAATTTTTTTATTATGTTATGTTACTCACCATACAGTACATCATTAGTTTTTGATGTAGTGTTCCATGATTCATTGTTTGCATCTGGAGGGCAGGCATTGCATGGAGCACTGGGTGTTGGATTTGCTTTAAAAAGAAGAGAGGCCACTCTGAGACCTAGGAAACCCTGAGGGAACAAAGTCACCTCCTTCATCCTATGATTCTTCCCACTACTGCTCTGAGGGACAAGGGAACTCTCATTATCTATTCTTTCAGTAACTGGTGAAGGTTCTCCTTTATCAGCTTCTGGCATCTCACTTGTAAAAACTCTCTAGGAGTGACAATGGTCCACACCTCAAGATTTTGCCTCAAGACAGTATGACTCACTGGTATGAGTGGTCCCGTTCCCCAGCCTGACCTGAGCACCATACATCACAAATGCCCAGGACACTAAACCCAAGTGCTATGGACTGAATTGTATCCTCCCCAAATTCATATGTTGAAGCTATAGCCCACAATGTGATTGTAGTTGGAGATGGGGACTTTGGGAAATAATTAGGGTTATACGAGGTCATGAGAGTGAGCCCTCATGATGGGATTTGTTAATAAGAAGAGATAGGGAGAGAGATTACTCCCTCTTGTTGTGCAGACACAGCAAGAGTGTGGCCATCTGCAAGCTAGGAAGAGAGCTCTCACCAGGGAACCAAATCAGCCAGCACTCTTGTACTTCCTAGCCTATGGAAGCATAAGAAAATAATTTCTGTTGATTAAGCCACCCAGTCTGTGATCATGTGTTATGGCAGACCAAGCAGACTAAGAGACTAAGTAAGTGGGGCATCTGATAGGGTGATTACTTACCACATCTATACTTTGACCTTTAGAGGCTGGGTGGAACCAATTTAAGATGCCCTGAGATGAGCCGATGGTCAATGACCTGTACTCTCCATAGGCTGGGAAAATGGAAAGAGCTTTGATGCCTCACTGTGTCCCCTTTCCTTCTCTCTCAAGTAAGTAAGCTTCTTAAATCTTGGACCTAAGAGTGCATATATTTAATATGCGAAACCCAGAAAATGTCTAGCAGGATTAGGCAGAAATGTCTCTTTGTTTCTATTATTACCCATGAAAATATTTTTTCAAGAGGTTAGATTCACAGCTACTGAGCACTTCAGGGCATAACACAAGACATGTCCTGCTGAAGTTCTAAAATATGATTTCTGAACTGTTGAAAGAGGATTGTCTAAGACCCAAACACTCTAAGAGGGAGTTATTAACATGGAAACTTGTGTTACCTGGTGGCCATTCCTTTCAGGGATTCTTTTCCCAGGGGTTAATGGGCTGTGTTGTGTTCCTATAGTGATCCAAAGGATATGAAAGAATCCGGCATAAAAAGAAAAAATGAGTAGCTCCCATAACCAAAGGAAGTTTGAAATAACAATGACCATACTTGTTTTCTGTGGACTCAGTTAAAATGTTGATGGTAAGGTGGGAAGATCTGGGTGATGAGTCTGCCGAGTGAGAACAGGTTTTCAGAAATAGGGTTGGGTTTGGAGCCAGAACCGTGTGAGTGCAGAGTAACTCTGGCAGGTTCTTTCTTCACAATCTCTAAATTTTAATTTAATTTGCTATAAATTGGAAATATCTCAGGATAGTTTGGAGGCAAAATTTTAAAATGTAGGTATATATATACATATATGTTTGTATATATGTCTATACCCTTTATGTGCAGGTGTATACGTCCCTATATTTATGTCTCTATTCATATATGTGTATATGTCTATGTGTATAAATGTATATCCATGCAAAGGTATGATAGAGAAAGAGAGAGAGATGATAGACAGATGATAGAGGATAGATGGTGAATAAAGCTAGCCCAATAGTAAGTGCCACTTTCCTGCCCGCCATTATTATGTTTGCTACTGTCCAGAGATGGCCAAGCCCTACGGGGTACTAGCTCCCCCCAATAACAGATGTAGGGTCTGGAACAAAAAGCCAGTTCTGCCTTGTTGCTTGCACCCCAGCCCAGCATGCACCCCATCAGACTGTGATGGCTTGTTAAGCTGCCCCGACCTACTGGTGATTCTTGATGGGAGAGGACGGACGGTATTGATTTTCTTTCTCCCACATCTCCAAAAGTAATGAGCACTGAGTAGGCGCTAGGTAAGGCTTCCTTGCTAAAGGTAATAATCGAACAACTGAGTGAATGAACGAATGAATGAGTCCATCAATGCACAAGAAAACATTCCTGAGACTTAGTTTGTAGTCATGGTGACAAAGTACTCAAGAACAATTCAGCTTGCAAAACAGTAAGGGGCTTGGGGGAGTCTGTTGCCTCTCAGCCCCCCAGAGTCAGGAATGCCACATCAGGACTTGGCAGGAGTCCAAACCACTGCAGGGCATGGCCACAGGGATAACAAAAGTAACAAAGGAGCAAGTGCTGGGGTAAGGGGGTGGGGTGCCCAAAGAACAGAGACAAGCCCATTCTCAGCAGATTTTTAATTGTTTCTCAATGTTGTCTGTACTTTCTACTTTTCATACACAGAGCAGGAAAGCCCAGGACATTTACAGGTTCTGATTCCTGGATCTTCCCACAGCCCTGGAGTAGGTGGCTTGCTAAAGGTCTTGCAATGCTCAAATGGCATTCGTTTCATTTGCAAGGTGGCTAACAAAGCAAATACTTCCTCCCGTAGTAGTTAACCTCCTGCCCCATCCTCCTGCCCATAACCCAGGTTACAGTTTTCATTCTTCTGCTACAATAAAACCATAAATGGCCATATTCAAAGCTCGGGTTGACACCATTAGATGTGCTAGCCATTTTGGTGTCCCCCCCCGGCTTGTAGGCAACTCAACTGTGCACCGCGGCCTCACAACGGTTGACTTTGTCCACATCCCCTGTTGTATTTCTACACGACATCTCTGTGAGAAATACTAATTGATCTTGAGATGGCTGCAGTACAGACACAAAACAGCTTGGAGTTGCTCTGTCACCTGGGAATCCTAGGGGAAGGGAAGAGCTAAGGTGATTAACGGCACCGGCAAGGCAGGCTTTATCTCAAATGAGATGCTTATGTAAGACAATCTGGCTCTTGCAACTTTCCTTTTCTGCTTGTGTTTTATTAGAGATCAGAAGGAAAGTGCATTTGTAGGTGAGGTTTCCCCCTGGTGCTCTGACTTATTTTATAGCTCCTCTCTCCAAGCTAAGCGCCAGAGGCTCAGAGCTGAGGGAAGAGCATGAGACTAGGAGTCAGAAGGTCTGCATTGGGGCCTCAGCTTTGCGAACCTGAGCAAATCACTTGACATCTGACAGCCTCTGTGTCTTTGTCTGAAAAATGAGATAAGTCTATGCCTCGCCTTCTCCTGCCTAAACCCATCTTTTTGTTCTTTGAACACTAACCTCTATTAGTAAAAAGTTGAGCCTGTCCTTAAACAAATATGTATTTATATGTTTGCGTGTCTTGTACGGTCATTAATGCTTTAATATATCATGTATGTTAAACATGAACAAAAATAGAAACTTCAGAAGCTGACACTAAAAAAAAAAAAAGAATATTTCCTTCTCACTCCCATCCTGAATATTCCGAGACATAAGCCCACCACTTTGAGACAGTGCCCTGAATGTAATTATTTATATTTGTCTAAATGCAGCTTCTTTTTTTTTCTTTTTTCCTCCAGAGTCTTGATACTCAAAGGGCTGTCCTGGACCAGCAGCATTAGCATCACCTAAGATGTATCAGAAATGCAAAATCTTAGGAGAACCTGGGTGGCTCAGTTGGTTAAGTGTCATACTCTTGATCTCAGCTCAGGTCTTGATCTTAGGGTCCTGAGTTTGAGTGCTGTGTTGGGTATGGAGCCTACCTAAAAAAAAAAAAAAAAAAAACTCAGACCCCACCCCTCACCTGCTGAAACAGAAGCTGAGTTTTGATGAGATCTCCAGGTATGCACTGACCTAGAGCTTTTTCCTTTTGTAAGTTCCCTTCATTTGAGTGTCTAAAGGATGTCTGCTTACCTTTCAAGACTCCAGGGGCACACAAGTGTTAATTAGTCCTTCCCCGACCACCTCATGCCCACCCTGAGTTACATGCATTGACATTTCTGATCCCATGTACCTTAATGTGCTCTGGTATAGTGACAGCTCTTAGATGTTCACCAGACTCTGAGCTCTTGACATCAGGAACATTATCTTGACCATATCTGTTGGTCTTCTTGACGCTTCACAGGAGTCTGTTGTCAGAATCGAATGAGATCTTCTCTGTGGAAAGACGACCATTTATTCATGCATTCAAGAAATATTCCTGCAGCGCCCCCCACCCCCACCCCACCCCGGGATGCTGGGAAAATTCCCAGCCATGCAGTAGAAAGAAAGCAGGGAGACAGCCCTCCCTTCAGGTGCTCCAGGTATTAAATATAAAAACTCATAACTTTCATCCTCTGCCCTTGGTTGTTCCTGTATCAATACTTTGGCCCCAGGCATTTTGGAGAATAATAAGCTTCTGCGGGAGCTCAGGTGTTCTCTCTTGGGACTGCTGTTGGGCTGGAATGTCCCTGTATCTTGTCCAGGAAACTACTCTCTTGATTTTCCTAGGACCCCAACTTGGCTCCCCAGGCCCCAGACCTTCTCTTTCTCCTGTACAGGATGAACTACTTTCAGCTGCAAAACAAGTGGAAAGTTATGTACATTTTCAGTGGGGAATTCAATAAATAAACCCAGAAGAATGGCTTAATAAGAATCTAAAACAATGTAGTAAAGAGAAGAGGGGTAGGCAAAATGTTCCTCTTTTCATTTGATAGATTCTCCCTTTTACTGACCTCTATACCATGGTTCAATGAAATTGCCTCCAATTACAAAAAAAAAAAAAGAAAGGTTAAAATGAATTTACTACTACTACTATAATGTGGATTTCAGAACACCTTGTATTGTGGCCTAAATAAAAACTAGAAGCTCAGAAAGTATGCTCTAAAAAACAGACTACATCATATTTGGTGGACCATCTGTCATGGTAGAAGAATTAATCTCTAAATAAACACATCTAGTTAATTCCAACAGTTCAGAGCAATTGCTGCACTTTGCCAGCTTCCCAGGTCCAGCTGAAAAGGAGATCACTACTCCTTTGTTACAAATATAGGAACCAAAGCATAGGGGGGAAAAGAGCCCTTTTGTGAACTCTCATTCCCATATGATGCATATGGGAACTTTCTTGTACTCACCAGCTCTTACAATCTCACCTTCAATAGCTTCTGTCCTAGCTAGATCTGTCACACTCAGTACATGGCACCTTAAATAAATTTTCTCTAAGACTTTGCCTGCCTTCTATAATTTTAATGTAATATTTCTAGAGTATTTATTCATAGATGAACTTTTAGCCTATTACATCTGTAGTTTCTTTCCTCTGCTACTTAAGTTTCTTAACCTAATTTGGAGCATAGAAGTGCTGATGCACAGCTCTATTTGAATGGCATTTCCTGGAATTGTTCAGTGCACAACTTCTACTACATTACATAGCAGCCCCGTTTTTTTCTCTTTTTCTCAATTTTGTTCTTAAGCTTACTATTTCAGTATTATTGGTTTATATGTTTTTCTGTGTGATTTTAATTTGTAGACTGTTTTGATAGGTAAAGTATTAATCTCAGAAGAAAGACTGATTTTCTAATGGAAATACTTAACCATAACCATAATAGCATGAATGGTATCACTATAATTACCATTTAAAGAGGGAAGCAGAGTGGTGGACTCATTAATTTCCCTGCGTCTAACCACTGAGATTCAGATCCAGCTCAGAGAGAGGCCAAAAGCCATATCAATCTGTGCGATCAATGTTTAGCGTAGTGAAATGGAATGTCACAAGGCAAAGGAAGGAACAGGCTGCTCTGCCACCATGTTGACCTTGAAGCAACAAAATAGAAATGTTAATTACCATTTGGATTATCGTTCTGTAATGATGTCTTTATTATGGTAATCACTAAATTTTAAATAGAGTTAAACACATTAAATCAGATCTTTAGATCCTACTGCTTTAGTTTGTAAAGATACCTACTCCAAATCTGTCTTTGAGACTAAAATGTATATAGTAATTTAGATTGGATTTGATTATGAATAAGTATTGTGCATAAAAAAGTCCAGAATATAATATATAGAAGTTACAGTCTTAGTGCTTCTCTAAAAACACTTTTTAAAAATCCCATGCCACAGTATATTTTTAATAAATATAATTTACAACACTTTTACATGAAAATAAAAGAAATATGTATGGACTGTATGGGGAATTGCAAAGATTTTAAATAGGGAAAATTATTCAATGCATTTATTATATTCACCAAGTGGCACAGTTCTTAGGAAATGGAAACTACGGTAAATGATTGAATGAAAAAGTTCAATAATTTTTATCAGACTTGAATAAAGCTATAATAAAGCACATGCCAATATTTTTTACAATATTGGATGACAGATTTGGGGCCCAGTTAAATATTACCCTGGAATTTTATTTTAATTTTATAGACAAATGAAATAAACAACAGAATTGTATTCTTTGGTTACTGTGTGCATATCCTTGCATATTGTACATTTTTCCTATATACATTAAATGTATATACCTCTTTTTTATAATAAAAAGATTGTGATTTGAATATGTACTCTGAAATTTCCTACTTCTATAATCTTGAGCAAATTTTTAATCTGTTACTTTATTTGTAAAATGTTAATAATGAAATCTACCTCCTGAGAGAGGGTTGAGTGCATATAAAACTCTAAGCACCTAGCAAATCTCATTACTCTCTGAATGTGGCCTTGACCTAGCCTGGAAGGTGGAGGCGTGGGCAATGTAGGCAATCTCTTTTTACACCAGTTTCCCACAGATGTTCACCTGTGCTTCCCTCTTTCTCTTTCTGGATTTATTTTCTCTGGTGCTGGAAGACATACATGGTTCAATTTTTCCATAAAATCCCAAATTTGAGTTTTAACTAGGAGAGTAAAGAGGAAGGTATCCACAGCTTGCTTTAGTTCAACAATTTATTTGCCTAGTTAATTTAACAAAAAAGAAAAATATAGTGTAGAGCTTTCTATATGGATGGTTGGGCCAAAAAGCCAATTTAACAAGAGCCATCTTGCTTCTGATTGGCAGGTCATGAACCTCACTGGGAAGGAAACTCAGTAACACACCAGATTCAGCCACGACCAGGTATTCCATAGTATATAAGAACTTCTAATACTATGCCGATTCTTTTTAAAGATTTTATTTATTTACTTGAGAGAGAGAGCACAAGAGTGGGAGCAGAGACAGAGGGACAAGCAGACTCCCTGCTGAGCTCGATCCCAGGACCCTGAGATCATGACCTGAGCTGAAGTCAGATGCTTAATTGACTGAGCCACTCAGGTGCCCCTAATACTATGTCAAATTTTAAGAATTTTTGTGTACTATATTGACATCCTTTTTAAAATGTTTAATTGTGGTAAAATATATAGCACATGAAATTTACCATCTTAACCATTTTTAAGTATACAGTTCAGGAGTGTTAAGCATGTTGAAATTGTTGTACAACCAATCTCTGGAACTCTTCATCTTGCAACACTGAAACTCTATACTCATTAAACAACAACAATATTGACATCCATTTAATTCTACCTAAATACATAATGACATAGAACAAGGCCTTAAATAAGATGATAGAGTAGTAAAACACTCAAAGAAAATATACCACAAGCCACGTTACCACTATCTAGATGGATGCCTACACCCATGTATATTATTTTACTTAATACTCAGATTTAACTGGTATTATTAATATTCAATAATATTATTTAATTAATACTCAGATATTTTGCTTTGCTTTGTACTGATAAAGAAATATTACCAAAGAAGGAAACCATTTTTCATGAGCCACAAATTTGGTAACTGAGAATTAGGATTTTCTCCCAGCTCTGGATAATGTCCTAGACTCTGTCTTTCCATCCCTCTGCTTTTCTCGTAGCTTACACCCTATTTGCTCTTGCCTGGATTACTGAATGAACATTCTAATCCCCTAGTTGCTAGTGTACTTCAATTCCTCTCCTTTTTGTGTCCAAAAAGACCCACACCAGATGCGAATGGGACAAAGTGATTTTTGCCTACAATCCTACAATGAGCTCCTATAACATTTATTGGCAAAAGTAAAAATGCTTCCTGTTTCTTTTTAACTTTAATGAAATATAATTGGCAAACAATACAATAAGCAGCACATAAAAGAGGTATACAGATTGGTGAGAGTGGACATTATATGTATACCTGTAGAATTATCAACATAACCAAGATACTACACGTGCCCATCACCCCAAGTTTCTACCCTCATCTCCAGGCAGCCATTAATAATGTAACACTACAAAAACAAAAACAAAACAAAACAAAAAAACCAAAAAACAAATTAGCTTGTAGTTTCTACAATTTTGTATAAACAGAAATCATAAAGGATGTATTTTTTCTGGCTTCTTTCATCAAGCATAATAATTTTGAGATTTCTTCATGTGGTTGGGTGTATCAGTAGTTGTTCTTTTTGGTTCTTGAGTAAGAACCCACTGAATAGATAATCTGTGTATCCATTCATCAGCAGACATGTATTTTGTTTTCACTTTAGGGCTCTTGTGAGCAAAGTCCTGTGAGCAATTACGTACAAGTCTTTGAACATATCCTCTATTTCTCTTGAGTCAACACCTAGGAGCAGAATGGCTAGCACATATAGTAGGTATACATTTCATTTTTAAGACAGACTTATACTGTTTTCCAAAATACCTGTATGAGCAGAGTATGAGCATTCTAGTTGCTCCACATCTTCAATAATACTTGGTATCATCAGTCCTTTCTTATTTTTTTATTCTTAACCATTCTAGGCAGATATGTAAGTAATATCTTATTGTAGATTTAACTGGCATTTCTTTAATAACTAATATTGGGCATTATTTTATGGGCTTATTGGCTATCTGTATATCTTCATTAGCAAGGTGTTGGCTCAAAACTTTTGCCCATTTAAAAAATTTGGTTGTCTCTATAGTTCAGTTGTAAGAGTTTTTGGTATCAATTCTTTGTCAAATATATGTTTTACAAATATTTTCTCCCCATCTGTATTTTTTTTATTTTTGTAACAGTGTCATTTGAACAATAAAGGATTTTACTCTAGTTCAAGTTCAATTATTAAATTTTCTTCTTATATTTTGTGTTTCCTGTGTTCTAAGAAATTTTTCCCAAACCAAAAGTCACAAAGATATTTCTCCTTTGTTTTATAGTTTTGTAGTTTTAGCTCTTAAATTGAGGTATGATCCATGTCAGCTGGTTTTGAATTTATTGTGAGGTCAGATTCATTGTTTATTTTTTGCATATGGCTATCAAATCATGCCACCATCATT
>CM052883.1:6871079-6927830 GCA_028534135.1 Potos flavus
CACCACACTGCCTTGTGATTATCATTATCATTTTCATATCATTATGTATCCCCCAACGGATTATGGCTATTTGAGATCAAGACCTCT
Organism: Potos flavus; assembly: GCA_028534135.1. Taxonomy (NCBI): domain Eukaryota; kingdom Metazoa; phylum Chordata; class Mammalia; order Carnivora; family Procyonidae; genus Potos; species Potos flavus. Next base: position 6,871,167 of record CM052883.1, read on the forward strand.
GCCATAGTCTGCTTGCTCTCCCAATGTCTAGTTTGTAACAGGAATCAATGAGTTGAGTAATAACAAACCCATTTCTCTGTCTACCTTGGCATAGATGTGTCTGTATTTCACTGGAATTTTCCTACTACTATAGCTCTTAATATTTTAATCATGAATTGAGAAATATATTAATGAGAAGTTGAGAAACCTGAGTCTCTTTTGCTCTACAAAATGAATTAATTTTAAGTATAATACATATTTTTCTTATTCTTAAGCTTATTTTATATAAAATAACTATTAAGAATACTTAATATAAAATTAATTATATTTATATATAATAATATAATAATATTTATATTATTTTATTAAAAATAAAATTTCCCTGGAGTTTATTTGTGCTTATAGGTGATACAACTGTATTGTGATAGAACAGGAAATAAATAGTAATGGAGGGAACAAGACGGAAATACGATGAAGAAGAAAACCAGCATCTTTGAATTTATCTTTGACATTCAAATTTATAAGTATTTATATAGTAGTCCTCCACAAAATTGATTCACCTCATTTTACTTAGATGCCAATGTGCCTCTTGGCACTGAAATATTCTTTGGTGTATTCCATATTATTCCATGGCAATAAAAACAATTTCTATATCAAGCTGTATTGCCCCAGGATAGCACATGCAAATGGTAAATCAAGCTCAAGTGTCCTTCTTAATGATCTGTCTTATAGACCTTTCATGGTCCACTCATTTTTGTTGTCATTGGTTGTGGTTGTATCTTTCCAAAAGATAGGAAAGATACCTTACACATAAGAATTTGTCCCCTTGAGAACTAAAGTTGGCCATTCTTGGTAGCCCATTTGATTGAGAAGTAGAAAAGCTTCTGACAAGCTTACCTTGGCCTCATTTTATTTTTAGACATCAACGGGCAATAATCCAACTGCTGATTATAATATATCCTTTTAATATCATCCTAAAAGATCCACTGAAGTAAGAAGCAATACGGCCCCTGAAGAGTCCTGACTTCTAATATGGTCTCCATTGGCCCATTTGTACACCCGTACTTGTCAAGTCTGGTATCTTGTTCTTTGCATGGGGAGATGGATATAATAGTAGTTAACGCTAATCTCTTCTAGAGCCATATTTTTATTTCACTGTTTGAATTTTTAAATCTATTGGAATATCATTTTTTCCCTGTTTTGTTTTGTATGCTCCTTATTTGTTTCAGAGTGAGCAGAAAGGAAGGAAATATGGCAGAAAAGCATGTTCAAAGCCATCCATTTAAACCACTTTATTTTAAAGAGGACAACAAGACACAGAAAGACTAACTTAACCAAAGTTTCTCAAAGATAAAGAAAAGGGAAATTTAATAAAATATATACCTGTACCTTAATTGATTATTTTAAAGAATCCTCACTGGAGTTAGGAACTACCCCCTTTCTCATGTCTGCCTTTCTCACCCTTCACTGAAGGAAAGACTCAGGTCTGAACATGAAAGACAGGGTGTTTACGGAGTCAGCTGAGGCCCTTGGTAGTTTACCCAAATGATCTCATCAAATCCTCACAACAGCCTCATGACAGATGTGGAAGCTACACTGAGACAAATAAAATAATTCACCCAGAGTTAAGAAACTAAGACCATGCAAGCCCAGGTTGGTTGGACTCCACAGTCTTTATGCTATACAATCATCTTTCCATGGTGCCCTCTAAAATAACTAGAAATTTGAATGTGGGGGAGAGATGGGGAGAAAGAGGAGGAAGACAAGGAGGAGAGAGAGAGAGAGAAGAGAGAGAGAGGAAAGAGAGAGAGAGAACTAATCTTTATCACGGTGTTTATCCTGTAGTTAATTCCTGGAATGTTCTTTTGAGTGTCTCTCCCTCAAACTGAGCCAATCCTCCCAAGGGCAAAGATTATTTTACGCAAACTCATATTTTTGGTGGGTCTCACAGGGTCTGGCACATACTAATATCGAATATATGATCATATAATTAATAAAATAACTGTAAAAACGTACTTAAATATATCATCAGAATTTCTACATATTTTTTACTGAGAATCAAAAAGTACGTCCCTAAAACAAGGCAGCATCCTTCTATATTTATAAAAACTGAAGAAGTAATTTTTTTATGATCCTATTCCTACACTTCAACTTCAGAGTACAATAACCAGAGATAAATTAGCACTCATAAAAATTTCATAACGTGTGACCCCTGCACTGGCAGACAGGACCTCCTCAAAGCAAAACTCCATTCTTAGTGTAGAGTCACAGAAGACTTTCTCTTTGCACCCATTCCTGCTGCGGACTAACGCCGATGCCAACAGCCTTCCCTGTCACGCTTCAAACAGCAGTCTCATCTAGAACATCTCCCTGCTTTACATGGTCACCTGCTTACTTTCAAATACCTGCCTCCCCCCCATATATTGTAACTAAGACATAGTTTAAATTGCAAACATAACTATGCCCCTATAGCTTGGTGTGCTGGTTCCAGAATCCCAGCCAAACTTTTTATTTTTTTGTGACCTGTGACTGGTTTAGAAATACGTACACACCTGTGGAGAGCCAGTGACCCATTCGTCCACTTCACATTACATTTGGCAGTAGAGAGAGTTGTAAATGTGGTGATGCAGGCCAGCACTTGAGGGAGAGATGCACAGCATTGACACAAAGTGGTTATGTTCCCTCTGTAGCGATACCAATTACTCAAGTCATTGTATATCCAGGGCGGCACTACTGAATTGCTGAATGTGCATATAGCAATTCAGAGAGGACTTAGAAATTTTAAATATTTCTCCGTTTTCCATCAAATTGACTCACATATGATTCTTAAGTGGTTTTCATTTCCAGTTTAAAACCAAAAGCCTGTTCAGGGTCAAGTTCAGTTTGGTATTTCATGGTCCTGAAAAAGAAAATGAAATTTTATAAAAGAATAGGATTCCAGTCTCCGTTAATGGCATGCAAAGTGCCAGTATGCACGGGTTTTACATAAAATCTAAAAGATAAATTTAACTGATGTGTTTTCCAGTTAAACATTAGCTTTAACATGGATTGTGAGACTAACGTTTCACGAGGGCAGGTTCGTAATTGAGACGCACAGTATTTAAAACAGGTGGAGACCATGCATAGCTTCCTTTGGAGTTTAATGCCGTAGCACATAATTAAATAGGATTTATTGAGCAAATAAGGAAATGTTACTCTAAATTAAGTCTTACAATTATGACCGTATAAGGCACTTATGTAGTGCTTTCTGTTTTCATAATAATTGCTATCACAGTGATACTGTTTCACAAATAACTTTTCCTCTCCCATGAACAGTCTCATCTCATTGAAATATATCCAAGATCAGACAGTAAATCTGGATATCAAACACACAAGGGGACAGTGCTAAAATCTTGTGCTCATCATTTACACAAGAGGTACTTTAAAACTGGGTTTCGGTCCAAACAAAACCTTTTGTGTAGAGTAGAAATCGCATCCCTCAAAGGATCCATGACACTGAACACAATGGTCTCTGGTTTTTGACTTTCATCATCAGAGAAGCCCTGGTCATAAGGAACATATGATAGGAACCTTCAAGTCAAGGCATCAGCACGCTGTAGGAAGAGCAACTGAAAACATGCACAGAGCACGGGCCCCGCCCCTCAGAGTCCCTGTGTTTCCGTAACACCGCGATTCAACATACTTAACTCATCTGTCACAGTTGCTGTTGTCTGTCCTGATGATGCCATAACACAGTCCACATTCAAGGAACTCACGGCCAAAGAGATCACAAAGACAAAATAAAGATTTGCTCAACAGGAATGTGTTTTGAGATCCTTCCGCTGCACATGCCAGGTCCTTGGTAAACTATGTTCAACAGAAGGGTGAATCAAAGATTATAAAAATGTACTGGAAAGTGAAAGACCGGGGTTAGCTTTCTGGAGGTGAGGCCGGTGGAATGAATGATGGACCGGAGCTTGGTAAAGACAAGAAAGTGCAGGAACCGGCTGAGAACCCTCTTCAGGACTCCTGTCCACATCTTCTTCCTCGTGTGATGTTCTAGGTCACAGAGAAGGGCTCCCTAACTCCGCTGCCTGGAGCAATCCGTAAACTGCCCATTTAGAAACACGTTGCCGAGGAATTACTCGGTGTGTCTATGAATAATGGTATTTTTATGCTTTAAAAAAAAAAAAAACTTTAAAACCAATATAAAATGAAAAAGCAAATTTTACTAGTAAGAAAAACATGGGTTTACTTTGTTCATTAGCCAAATACTCAGCACTCCCCTCCCTTCCCGACTCCACAAAGCTGTCAAGATCATGCTCTCAAGAGCACGAGTGAATTAACTGATGCAGGGTGAGCAAAAGAAAACACATAAATCCGTGCCCTTCCGTGCCTGTGCTCTCCAGTGCTTGCTGGCACCATGGTCACTGCCGTCCTTACCGCAGCCCAACATCAGTGGGGCTGAGGGGAGGGGGCATGCAACCCTACCACAGAGGCTCCCCCCCCCCAGGCCAGATTTACCTGTTCGGGCTGACAGCAAGGCTTCCGAGAGACAGAAGACCTCATTCCCGCTGCCCCTCACATTCACCCCTGTATTGTTCTCTACCACCCCTCCCCCATATCCCCCCTTCCCTCCGGACATTTGAAAAATCCTCAAGTAGGGCACAATAGTATGGAAGTGAAATACCTGGGACCAGTAAAGAGCAGTGGTAACAGGAAGGAGATGGAGTGGGTAGATTTTCGAGACAATCAGAGTAAAAGGACCAGTCCTAGCAACTACTTCAATGGGTAAGCATAATATACCTCATGCTCAGGTAACTCAAAATGCTGCTTTTCTGAATCCTAAAATACAATTCCCATTTTACTGAGTGCTTTCTCATTACACATTATATTCCTTAAGTTAATCTAGTGGCTAGACTATATTAACTCTCAGCCCTACAGATGACTCGGAGGCCTAGAAACCATTAGGGAAGTGGAGTCCTCTAGCACTGGATACATGGATTAATGTTTCAGCAAACTAATTAAGGTAGAAGAGTTTTGAGCCAAATGTTACCCTAGAGGGTTTTAAAGAAAAAGTCGGAAAAACTCATCACAATCTTTGCTTATAAACTTATAATCAAAAGCAATTTCAGAGTAGAAATAGAGACCCAGTTAATATCCCTGAAGTAAATTTATCGCTGCCGATAGTCATCATCATTACTCAGAAGAAAGAGACTTTGAGGGTCCAGGCTACTCCAGGGCTCTCTACTTGGTAACCCAGAAAGACAAAGCACGGAAGCTTTGAGCCATCAAATGGCAGACTAGGAGGCTGTAAGAGTGATACAATGTCCGACGTGACGACAATGAAAGCAAAGACAAGGCCTTGACAGAAAGAAGAAATCTGAAGTGACACCAGACTTTTCATTATTAAAAACCTCAACCAATTCAGTTTTCTGCCACATAAAAAAATTCTACACACCAAACACATCTCGGGGGGATCCAAGGATTTGAAAAAGAAAACCCCAGCTCATAGAAGAAATCACCACAGCAAGAACGAAGAGCAGGGACGCTAACAACACTTAGAACCACCGCAGTTTGAGAAAAGTTGCAGAGGGTGGTTCTATAAAAGCAAGTGCAAAATATCATTTAGATCAAAATGACATGATAATCACGCTCATGCCTCTGCTGTTGTGTTTCCATTAACAGTCCTTGAAGGACATAGCCGTGTTGCTGTCATATGTGTGCCGTATTTAAAACAGCATCCTCTTTGTCACTGGTACGATGGGTCTCAGGCTAATGTTACACTGGACTTCAGAACACCAACCCCTTCCCCACTGTTGAGGTCTCTTGCTAAGTCACCTACACACATTCCGACTGTCCCTTTCCCTTGAGCTGGTCTGTCTCCATGCCTAACGGTGACCAATGGCAAACCTTCTGTATCTTTGATACTCTTTCATTATCATGGAGACACACCACCACTGATGACTTCAATCAAAGTTATGCTTAGCATACTTCTCAAGTAGAGTGTCAAATGTAGGCAAGCATCAAGAAGGAGTTTGCAGGGAGTAGTGTGTAGGGTTTCATCTTATTGAATGAACTAAGCTAACCTACCTAAATGGTGTCCCATAAGAACCTGTGAACCTTGTCCCTCCATGGGTGGTGGCCTCCTGTTCTCTTACTAGACTCCAGTGCAGCGTGATTCCTGACACCATCTACCCCATGTCTGTCAACTAAACTGCAGCAGATGTGGTCCTAATGTCTTCCATGTGGAGGGAAATATCATTTATAAGTGTACTGGGGACTTCTGCATCTCATGCAACAGCAGCTGGAAACTTTAATTTTCTCTATACAAAATGCACGCAATATGGGTGTGAAATTACAGAAGGTTGTATGAAGTCTCCAGTTCTGGCACCTCATTAAACACTTTGCAATGTATTCTCCATTTAAAAAAAGCAGACCACATGCATGAACTCGACTGTGTGTGCACATGATCCTAAAATACTCTGATGGGTATTCATCTGCAATTCCTCCTAATTTGAGTCACTTCAGTCAGGGGCTGCATTACACAAGAGAAAAATGAATTGTGAGGTCAGGATGAAAGGTTTTAGAGTATAATAAATATCCCTAATACTAAATGTCTTAGCAAGAATGATGCAGCTTGTTTGTAGTCTTGAATTCCAAAAATGACTTCTTGTTCTAAAAAAAAAAAAGGTCCTAATGTCTCTTTAAAAATGCATGATCTCCACTAGCAGAGGCCAGCTCAACACATTTTTATCAAAATAGACCAGGGCCAAGTACACTGTCAAATTAATGCTTGACATTTTTCTTAATGGTTTTTTTTCTTCTTAATGGAGCTCAGACGTTGAAAAAAGCACAATGGCATTAAAGCAAATGTACACATAACATTTGAAGATTGTGCTCTCTGTGGTTGGTCAGAGAGAGTGAATGGAAAGCAGCCCGTGATTCTTCCCAGCACTCTATTCAGGAAGTGTCTGTTTTCAGTAAAGGTGAGACAGGAGATAAAATCTCTTGATGCCCCAGTTGATCCTTCCCCTGCCTCCTAAATTATGATCAGTTTGCCACCCAGAGGTCCCTAAACACAAGTCAATCACTCAACTGAACAACAGGGATTTGATGTAATTTTGGAGGAAAAACTGATGAGACCTTTTCCTATATGGCCCCTTCCCCAGGGATCTTTAATGGTAATTTTGTCTATGTGCACTTTTTCCTTGAAGTGTTGTCTTTAAAACCCAGTCCTCCTGAAAGATGAGATCCACTATGTAAAGCTCCAGTACTGTCACACAGCTGCTTTATTATGATCTGGGCTGAAATTGAATTCCTAGGATGACAAGACGGAAGGCTGAACATACGGCTCCTGAAAACATCAATATATTTTCTGAATGATCTAACTAGACTGATTACATAGTTTTTGTATTTTTCTTAGTTTTTTAAATCACAAAAGCAATGCCTGGTCATCTTTGAAAAGTCAGAAATTTCAACAGCCTTACATAGATGCAGAATCAATATTGTTAGCATTTTTGTATACCTATTTCCATTATGATAATATACTACACATAGTACTTTACAGCTTGGCGTTTTTCAGACAATACAACTTGAAATTTTTCTCTTAGGAATATTTCCACTCAACGTGTTTTTAATGACTCATAAACAGTCCATCTTCAGGACACAGCAATTTATTTAACAATTCTTTATTGTACTTTTTGGGTGTTAATATTTACACACTTGTATTTAAAATGTGAAAATAAAATGAGAGCTTTTCTGCTAAGGTCAGGAACGAGGCAGGGATGTCCACTATCACCAGTGCTGTTCGACATAGTACTAGAAATCCTAGCCTCAGCAATCAGACAACAAAAAGAAATAAAAGGCATCCAAATTGACAAAGAAGAAGTCAAACTCTAACTCTTTGCAGATGACACGATACTCTATGTGGAAAACCCAAAAGATTCCACCCCAAAGTTGCTAGAATTCATACAGGAATCCAGAAAAGTGGCAGGATATAAAATCAATGCACAGAAATCAGTTGCATTTCTATACACAAACAATAAGACAGAAGAAAGAGAAATTAAGGAGTCAACCCCATCTACGATTGCACCCAAAACTATAAGATAACTATGAATAAGTCTAACCAAAGAAGTAAAGAATCTATACTCAGAAAACTGTAGAACACTCATGAAAGAAATTGAGGAAGACACAAAGAAATGGAAAAATCTTCCAGGCTCATGGATTGGAAGAAGAAATATCGTTTAAATGTCTACACTACCTAGAGAAATCTACACATTCGGTGCAATCCCTATCAAAATATCATCAACTTTTTAAAATTTTATTTTATTTTTTCAGTGTTCCAAGATTCATTGTTTATGTACCACATCATCAACTTTTTTCACAAAACTAGAACAAATAATCCTAAAATTTGTATGGAACTGGAAAAGACCCCGAATAGGCAGAGGAATGTTGACAAAGAAAACTAAAACTAGTGGCATCACAATTCCAGACTTCCAGCTCTATGACAAAGCTGTAATCATCAAGTCAGTGTGGTACTGGCACAAAAACAGACATATAGATCAATGGAACAGAATAGAGGACCCAAAAATGGCCCCTCAACTCTATGGTCCACAAATCTTCGACAAAGCAGGACAGAATATCCAATGGGAAAAAAGACAGTCTCTTCAACAAATGGTGTTGGAAAACTTGGACAGCCACATGCAGAAGAATGAAACTGGGCCATTTCCTTACACCATACACAAAAGTTGACTCAAAATGGATGGAAGGCCTAAATGTGAGACAGGAATCCATCAAAATCCAAAAACCAATTTTATAGGATGATAAGGTTTATTATGTATTCATTAAGGCATAGAATGATTAGAGGCATTGATTATGTATAACTTTGGCTTTCTTAATGTTTGCCTAATACAATTAAATAAGACCAACAATAATGCTATATTTAGGTATTTCTAAATTTTATTAATTTTGATAAAAATATATTTGTTAATGAAGAGAAAATAGGAAATGTTTCTTTTTTTATTTTCTATTTTTATGCTTTTATTTTTTAAGGCAACGGATCTTGCTAATATCTAGCCATCTCAGCCAAAAATATTAATATTTATTTTTATTTAATGTAAGTGAAAAGTTTCTACCTTTTAAAAGGAGAATGCAGTCCATTCGCTGTGACTTATAATAATTACAGATAGATATGTGATCATATGCCTGTCATTGTGTTTTTGTTTAATGCAACCTTGTTGCATGCTTTTCAGCCTTCAGTTCTTCTGATTGGATGAGACTGTTGACTATTCCATTTTTTCTCTCATCAAACTGAAATGACTACTATCCTTTTGTATTCCAGTAATGGTTACTGTATCATATATAGGACTCAATAAGATTGACCATGAGCAAGATAATCTGTATTTCCCCACAATGTCTTCCTGAATTATTTACTTCTACCACCTCTCCTCATTATATTATCTCATATGATAAGAGCTTTTAAAGCCTTTTTGCTTCCTCTTTCTCCTATTCTCTTTTCCTTCCCCTTTCTGGAAGCTCTGAAATTCCACTATCTCCTCCTTATCACTACTTCCTCCTACTCCTAGATTTTGATTAAAAATTCCAGAAATCATCAGCATTTCCATGAAAGAATGAACCTTCTGTTTCAAGAATTGTTATGTTAAAAAATATCAGTCTCTCATTAGCTTTTTTTAAAAAGATTTTATTTATTTATTTGAGAGAGAAAATGAGCATGAGAGAGAGCACAAGCATGGGGGAGTGGTAGAGGGAGAAGCGGACTCCCTGCTAAGCAGGGAGCCTGATGCAGGACTCCATCCCAGGACCCTGGGATCACGACCTGGCCTGAAGGCAGATGCTTAACCAACTGAGCCACCCAGGCACCCAGTCTCCCCTTAGTTTTTATATTTCAACTATGTCATCAATTGAGAGATGAATAAATAAAGAGCCATCTTGAAGTCTCTGCCTGGTCATTTTGTTATATATTAGTGTTCTTTTTTTTTTTTTTTTAAGTATTTTCCCCAAATTAAATGCAAGGGTGACAATTCTTGGTTAGAAATATAGTTTTTCCTTTGCAGTCCTTTATTTACAAAGTATAGATTCTATACCACTTCTTGTAGGTGCTAACACTTACAGATGAAAAACCTAAATCCTTAAGGAAAAGCATAGAGGACATTGGGAGAAGGAAAGGCAGGGTGAATTGGGGGAAATCGGAGAGGGAGATGAACCATGAGAGACTGTGGACTCTGAGAAACAAACCGAGGGTTTTGGAGGGGAGGAGTGTGGGGGTTGGGCGAGCCTGGTGGTGGGTATTGAGGAGGGCACGTATTGCATGGAGCACTGGGTGTGGTGCATGAAAAATGAGTCTTGGAACACTGAAAAAATAAAATAAAATAAAATAATTTAAAAAAAAAGAAAAAAGAAAAACCTAAATCCAGTCTGATACACTATTTTTCTCCTTTGCGGGAACTTGTTCCTTTGTGTAACACAGGGTTTCTCAACCTTAGCGTGATTGACCTACTGGGTTGGATAATTCTTTCTTGTAGATGCTGTCCTGTGAATTGTGGGATGTTTAGCAGCAGCCCTGCCATCCAACCATTAGATGTTAATATCACATCCATTCCCCCTGAGTTGTGACAACCAAAAATGTCTCCAGAAACTGCCAAATGTCCCCTGGGGACTGAAATTGCCACACTTTGAGGACCACTGTTTTCAAAGTTTGTAATATTTGTTTTTATCTGAGAGTTTGAGAAATTTTACCAGGATGAACCTAACTATAAGGGTTGTCTTTTTTTTTAAGTAAATTTTTTTATACACGCTTCCATTTAGGTAAATCCTTTTCAAATTATGTGCATCCTTATGGACCGGGGCAGAAGGTAGATTTTGTGGCTCAGATTGAACTCCTTGAAGGAAGACATTCAGTGCTGTTGTCTCTCACAGTATCCCAAATCAGACATGGAAGCTCCAGCCTTCGAATTCAATCTACGTTGGCCTTTGTGAGATCATAAAACTCAGAAAATCCACATGAGGTCAAAGCTGACCTTTTTTTGGATGAGCACAGACCCCTGCCAAGCTGACAGCAGATCCTTCCTCCATACCCTAAGATTTCACCAAACCAGCAGTCCCTGGCCACAGCAGCCATTTGTCCCAAGAAAAGCAAATCACTCTAGAGTTAGTAGTAGTGAATAAGGAAGTTTATATTCAATCTACCATGTTCCCCGAGTGACCTCAGAATTTACTTGAGAAGACTTGCTCTTGAAAATATTAAGGAGTTTGGGAAAACTTGGGAATGACTTGGGGAAGAGAATATTCCTTGTATGAAACTTTCTTCATTTTAAATAACAATATAGTAAGATGAAGCACAAAGCAAAATGAGAATTCATTTGTAAGTGATGCCAATTATTTTAGAATTCCGCAGAAATCAATAGTGATTTTTAAGCCAGTATGAAAGCAGTAAAGATTTTTAATAGTAGAAATAAGATCTCTCTTGGGTTCGAGGTCAAGATGGAGAGCTAAGAAGACTCTGAACTCATCTGCTCTACAGAACACACCAAATTACACCTACTGATAGAATAATTCCTCCTGAAGAAGAACTGAGAGCTGACTGCACAGCTACTGAACAACCAAAGATAGAGAGAATGGCAAGACAACAGCAAGACAGATGGAGACACGGTAACAAAGGCAACTGTCACCCGCAAGGCTGCACACACCAGTGGGGACGGATAGTGCTGCGGGACCAGAAACAGATCCTTCTGTCCTTGCACACAGAGAAAAAGCTACAATTTAAAAGACCAACTAAGAGCATATAAAAGAGACTTTATTAAACTCTGCCAAGTGGCAGAGGAGCTTCAGGGAAGATCACTATGTCAGAGGGACTAAAGAACCATAGTTTACATTCCTACTCCATCTTAAAAGCTTCGATTGGAACAGGGTCCGCATACCATTACTGGTGGGACTGGTCATCTCAGTGAGCTCGCCACTTCGGTGAGCCCAGGGTCCACAAGTCCGTGCCAGATGCCCTGCGGTACTGAAGTATAGAAAACAAGCTGCAGTTTTGTGGGAGTTTCTTTATTTTCATAATTTTTTATTTCAATTTTTTTAATTTTTTAATTTTTAATTTTTTAAATTTGTCTTGTTTTGTTTTTATTTTTATTTTTCATTTTGTTCTTCTCTTTTTTCTCTTTTTTATAATTATTTTTTCTGTATCCTTTCTATAAAAAATCACAGTGTGAAAGCCTAACTAGCATATATAGCTACGATTCCAGCCAGCTAGCAAAAGTTACCAAGAACACACAGTCTGCCTGGGGATACATACACAAGACTACCCTTTCGACCTTAGGAGAAGTAGCCATTTCACCGAATCCATAGAAACAAACACAGAAAGTCAATAAAATGGAGAGACAAAGGAATATGCTCCACAAGAAAGAACAAGGAAAAACAAAAACAAAACAAAAACTCAGAAAAAGAAATAAATGAAACAGACATAAGCAATAGGCCAGATAAAGAATTTAAAGTAATGATCATAAAGATATTGGAGACAAGAATGGAAGAACTCAGTAAGACCTTCAATAAAGAGATAGAAAATATTCAAAAACCAATCAGAGCTAAAGAATATGATAATTGAATTTAAGAAACACACTAGAGGGAATCAAAAGTAGATTAGAGGATGTAGAAGAATGTATCAGTGATCTGATCATTAAATAAACAAACAAACAAATAAATAAAATTATTTCCTTGAAAAAAATTTCTCTCTAGTATTGAAAATGCCTCCAACGGTATATATAAACATAAAAAGGGTCTACTGCCTGTATGTCATGAAAAAATAGATACGGAACTAGAGATAAAGAGAATGTGCCATTACAAAGTAGAATAAGATCTTAAATAGAACCCAAAGGAACCACCAAAGTAAAAAGATCTGTTCTTAAGGAAGGATTTTCAGAGGTGATAAGTCAAATATATTTAAATAGGTGCTAAACGAAAGCAGTATGGTTTCATAATATACAATACAAGCCTAAATACAAAGGACAGAATTTCTCATTTATCAGTGACAGAGGCAAATAGAAAGTCCGACCTTAATCTTATCAGATGTGCCCTTAGCAGAGAGAGCAAGGAACAACCACAAATATCGAAAGCAGAAACAACACGGAGAAAAGCTTGGTGCATTTGTTTGACTGATGATCACATCGACTTCACAAGATTTTTCAGTGATTTCATTACAAAGGGATTTCATAAGTAACACTCTTTGGCATGCCCTTATCCTTTTAGCAATAATTGTTGTGAGTTTTCAAATGAGCAGAAAATATCTGCATCGAAACTCAGACTACTCTTTTTGAACTCTTGCAATCATCGCTGCCTTCCAACAACACGGGGATAAGCTATAGGTGGGCAGCTCCGCACAATGGCAGAAAGGAACGACAGAAGGTGTAACTACCATGGGCACGTGTCACAACTGGAAGGGAAAGGGATAGTGGACTTGGACATAGAGAAAATGCCATCCTTTATCTCCCTGAGAAATGGAATCTGACCATGAGACTGCTCGAGTCCACACACAAAGAAAGCCAAGGTCAGACTTCAAACAAAACAGGTGCAATTTCCTGGGAAGTCATTCAGTCTAGTCTGCCCCATGAACAGGTGAGCCTCCCCACTAGCCCTAGAAGTGGTGGGTCTCAAATGGGAGACAGGGGAATCCACTAGGTAGGGACCTTGTGAAAAGGTGGCCCTGGGGCTTCTAGAGATTCTGCTCCTTAGGTCTAGGGAAGAGCCCTAGAATCTGCATTTTGAAATTTATTCGGGGGCACCTGGGTGGCTCAGGCGATGAAGTGACTGACTCTTGGTTTCGGTTCAGGCAGTGATCTCAAGGTCGTGAGATCGAATCTTGCATCAGGCTCTGTGCTCAATGTGGAGTCCACTTGGGACTCTCTTTCTCTCTCCTCCTGCCCCTCCCCCACCTCTCTCTTTCCAAAATAAATAATTTTTTTTTTTAAGAAATTTTTCCAGGAGTCCCTGGATATCTTTGGAAAGCACTACTAAAATTGCAGAGAGACTCAGAAAACCTGAAACTGCCTTAACCAAGCAATGGTCAAATGGCCCCTTTTCCTGTTGTATTTCCTTTGGTCTGCCCCAAATAAAGCGAATAAGTGCCAAGACTACACAATCCTCATGGAAATAAATCTTGGAGTACCACTGATTCTCTCCCCGCCCCAGAGGACTAGGGGAGATACAAGAAATCAAAATTTTGACTGTAAGAGCCACCCGCACATTCTTTTCTTATGGGGGAAAAAAAGGGTGAGGACAGACATATTTGTAACATTGAGTTACTTCTTCTGCAGTCCTGGAGAGATTCAGAAGCTGGGGGAAGGCAGATCACCAAGGAAGAATCCAGAAACCCAGCCATGATCTTTTCCTCTCTCTTCCAGAGAACTGCATACTCCTTTGTTCCTTGTAGCCAGGTCAACACTGTAAGCCAAACGACACACAATGCTCTCACGAATGTTATCTTTTGAATTACAGTGTGGGTGACAAGGTGATACAGTGGTTGTGCAGTCTGAGCACGCTATGGAAACGTAGTTCAAACTATGATTCTGCAGGTGGTTCTCAGATTTGGAGATGAGGCAAATGAAGTATTATCACAGCAATCAACAGATTTGATAAATGGTTGTTGCTTTTGTTGTTGTGATTAGTATTATTATTATAATTATTAATGATGCACCATATGAATGATGAAAGTAGGGCACCAAATGACTCACCTCGACCCATCATCAGCCCTGAGACAGCATTAGGTCAGGCTAAACCTTCCCAACTTCAACACCTATGCTCTAGCTACAACCTCACCTAGACCGTCATTGCCAAAATCTCTTCCAAATAACTGTGGCATTATGTGGCATTAGTTGCCATAGAGCCTAGCATTACTCCTGCGACTTTTAAGTGGAATATAAGGGGAGGGTCTTAGCTTTGGCTGCTGTACCAACATGCCATAGACTTAAACGACATCTATTTCTCATAGTTCTGGAGGCTGGGAAGTCCAAGGTCAAAGCACACAAGGCAAATTCAGTGTCCGGTGAGGGTCCACTTCCTGGTTTGCAGATGGCCGTTTTCTCGCTGCATCCTCTCCTTGCCTTGTGATAGCCAGCGAGCTCTCTGGCTTCTTCTTTAAGGGCGCTAATCTCATTCATGAGGGTTCCAATCTCATGACTTAACTACCTCCCAAAAGATTCACCTCCAAATACCATTACATTGAGATTAGGGTTTCAACTTACGAATACGGGAGGAAGGGGGAATTTGAATATTCAATCCACTGCAGAGAGTAAACAATGAGTAAATAATCGAGATCATTTGGCTATGTGGGGTATTTTGCAGGGGACAGTGGGTGTGGGAACACTGATGGCTGCCTTCGTAGTTGGACATAAAGAGCAGGCATGAATCTGTTGGTACATCCCAACCAACACCACTTATTTTGTGGTTTCTTATTTACCTCTGATGCCTAAATTTGGCCTGTTTTCCTCTTAGAGTTCCTGATTGTGTAGAGAAATCCTCTGTATGGCAGCCCAAGTTTCTGGGTACACAAAGATATGGTAATATCACATAAAAACTTGGGCTTTGGTCAGAAAGAAGCAAACGATGAAAGAGTCAGTTATCTACCCTGTTTCCAACACATGCCAGCCTCATAAAAATGCCCTGCTATGGTAGGGCTCCAGAGTGTCCAATCCCCATTAGTCAACGAAATAAGCTTGCCAGCTGGGCTGACCTTCCTCCAAATGTGCACGATACAAACATTACAGGTGGCATTCATGGAGAAAAAGAAGGATTTTCCTCAAAAGCAAATGATTCTCTTTTGGGAATCTGCCCAGATAAGGGCATCTGGGCCTTCACTGCTACTTTTATCTCCTGAGGCTTACCTTAGTACAAACGAATTAGAACCATCAATTAGAAGGAGGTGGGGGTGGGGGAACAGGGAAAATCTATTAAACATTCATAGACGCAAAATTGCGGAATTTATGAAGATGAAAAACTTAAAAAAGTATTCAGCACTTTCATGCAACCCTCATGCATCCTTCAATTATGCAAATGAATTTAATAAAATCAGAATTCATTTAAAATGTACATACCTCCACCACCCCATCTCTCCAGGCACCCATTTACTCATTTCTCTGTTAATCAGTGACAGTAACTTTTTAACCTCCCAGGGTTTGGGAAACAGAATCCCTAAACTAGAACAAAAGATGTCTTCCACTGAGCTACACCAGGAAACCAAAATGAATTGCCTTTCCATTTGCAAGTTCAAAGTGAAAGAAGTAAGTGAAGATACTTTTCCTCAATCAGAGACAGTCTGTTCATGGAGACATGTGTCTAAACTGCCCTACCATCTAGTTTCAAAGCATTGCAAAAGGAAACCATCTAATATATTAGGGCATACTTAGTTTGTAATGCCTTTTATAATACAGGAGAAGAGGGGGAAAAAAAAGATAGAACCAAAAGGAATAAAAGAAGGAAGGAAAAGGGAGAAAAGAGAAGTAATATGTGTGTTCTTACTAATTTACACTAAGTCATAGCAAGGTGACTTTAAATTAGTGTTTTTACAACAGGCAATTAATAAAGCAATAGATTTTAATTACTTTCATTTGTTATAAATTCTGTGGCTTTAGGATTCAAATACAAACTGCAATTTTCCATGTTTTAAAATATATATATGGTCATTAGCGTGGGTTTACAACAGTATAATCCACTTCTGTGAAACTGTTTTCACAAAGAACTGAAACATGACTCAATGCTTTTGTTTATGTTATCAATTTTTTGGCTGTAAATGTCTTCATTTCATACACACTGCAGAGGCATATAGTATCCTGCTCTGCCTAATTACCACCAAACCCCAATTAGGAGAGTTCAAGTCAATCACCTAGTATTGTACAGTATATTCACAGTATTGTCAATACAGACCGTGAGTTATGTATGTTCTAGGTATGATTTACCATAGTGGTCAAAACTTTCATTACAGTGGTCCATAAAATATTAGCTTATAGTCACTGGAATGCAGTGTTTGTCATTATCCTTCCAGGACTGTAGATCAGTTATGTGAGCACAGCATCCTACAGGAGAAAATAAAATGCCATTAAGTAAAAATGGCATGGTTAATGCCCTTTGGGAGCTCATATTTAAAATGGAAATATAAGCTTACCCCTGAGAAAGGACAAGAGGAAATGAGCTTACATTTATAGAAAGAGGGGACAAAACACTTTTCTTCCTGCTCTTAACCTCCCCATCCTACCCATGAGGTTGCTAACTGACAGGTGACCCAGACAATGGAGTGAAAAAATTGAAGAAATTATCTAGCTGACCATGATCTTATCCCTATGTGAAAAAAAAAAACTAAAGTAAAATAGAGATTGTATATGTGCCTGATCCTTCCTCCTTCAGATCCTTTTTTTTTTTTTTTTTTTTATCGTCAGGGCTGAGCTAAGAAGAGTTTAAATAAAAAGATCCACTATCCACTACTTTCAAACCAAGTTAGGAAATTAATTGTTAATAACAGTTGGAAGACTCTGCTGAAGGTCATAACAATAGATCCCTAGATATTGTGAAAATTAAGACAGTTGTTTATTTGTTCCTACAGTTTGGCAACTGCCCCGTTACTGGCATCCGGGTCCCAGTTTCGTCCTTCATCTCTTCTAATGAAATCATCAAACTAAACCAAACCAAATTGCTTCCAACATAATTTGCTTGAAAGACTCTCAAGGTGCAAGAAGCCAGACAAAATAATTAGGATAGAAAAAAATATTTATTTTAAAAACCAAGGTGGTAATGTAGGAACATCACAAGTTGGATGGAGTCTCGACTCCGCCAATGTTAACACTATCTGTGGGAACCTAAGGAAGGTTCTTAATTATTCTGTAAAAGTTTCTCCTCATCCACAAAATGGAGTATTGTTTTTGAGGTTTAGGAATAGGGGGTGCAAACTACTTAAGGGCAGTAACGTAATGAAGAAAAGTCATGAAAAGCAAGAGAAAATGACTCAGGACAAAGTTTTGGAAGAACCAAACAGAAGCACAGAGAAGAAAAAACAGCTAAATTGAATCATCAGAAGGGAAGAAATAGTCGGAAAAGTAAAATGTAGGAAGGTTAAAGGAAGACTACAGTACGAGGAAGCAGACAATTTAAGAGGGGGCGAAAATCAAGATAATATCTCTATTTCAGATTACGAGTAAATTCCCAACATCTTAGAGCACATATTTCTTTATGGATCTGGCCCATATTTCTTGTGAGGATCTTATCTCCCCACCCTAGGAGTGTGGAACATATTTGGCATTTCGTTTCTATCTCCATCTGCACCCAGCACTGCTTAGGCACCAAAGCGCCCCAGAATAACTATGAACCACAAATGCGTGCGAATAATGCCACCTTCGGTGGCGAGTTTTTACAGAAAAGTGAAGACGATCATGAACAGAGGAACACTGAGGTTTCTCCGGACAGAGGAAATAGATACAGAAATCAGGTAGCGGAGGAGGAAGTGCGAAACTGAGTGCATACAGCGGGAGTGTAGGGAAGAGGTTGAAGCAAGGAAATGGAGAAGAGTCAGCACAGGGCTGAAGCCTGTGACCCAGAACCAAGACAGAAAGGATCTGAACTCAGCTTCACAGCTGAGTTTGGAAGGACACTTTTCTAAGCCTCTGGTTCCTCAACTGTCAACTGGGTTTTAGTATTTTCCCGGGGAAATTGTGAGGTTGAAAGAGCTTTGTGAATGTCAGTCATTCGTCACAGTGTCTGGGACATAGTATGCACTCAATAGATGATAGCCGTCCCTGCCATAATTACTGGCATCGCCATAATCACTAAGCCTTAGTAAAGAATATAGGAAAGGAATAGAAGAGGAGCCTATAAATGGAAAGGAGGCCACAGAGAAAATCTCTGTATCTTCAGGGCAAGTGTAAAGTTACTGCTGAGTGAGGAGGGTGGCACCTGAACACAGCGTGGGAAGGACATGAACCTGGGACGACAGCTCTGCATCTCATCGGACTCGGGGAGGGGACAGAAGGGGCGCTGTAGCCAGCACAGGACCCTCCTTGGAGTGAAAGCTCCTAGCTCCATAAGCCATGTTCGGGGCACAGAGCTGCGGAGGGAAAGTGCCCGAAATTCTGAGAAGTTAGAGGCAGACAATCTGGTGGAAACTCGGGATTCAGAGAAGGTGGGAACTGTGTCTTTCACTCTGGCTTCATTGCTCCATCCCCTTCTTTAAATGTGTGCCAAGCTCCGTTCTTCTCCTTGACGGTAGCATATTAGAGCAGAGAGGAATCTTAACATTCGCTCACTGTTTTACAGATCAGAAAATTGAATTGTGAAAGTAAAAATAAAAATGATGATGATAATAAAACATGTCAAGGTGAAACTGAAGATAAGTAAGAAATCTCTCATTTTGGGTAAAGGAAAGTCGAAAAGGGAAGATAATGAATAAATCTGAGAAAAAATCAGATAGAATTAGATGATATCCTCATATATTTAATTTCTGAAAGAAATTTTATAAGTTTGCAAATTTATAAAATGCACTATGTTTTGAATATAATTTCATTGGACTGATGTTTTCTCCGATTTTTTTCAATGTACGCTAAAATTTTTATTCACAAATAAAAATTGAGTAAAAACCTAAATTTTTATTTGTTGCTATAAACTCAAGGTTTAGACAACCATGACGAGTAGTTTGAAAATAGCAGGATAGCAGGTCATCGTGTCATTATATATATATTATATATATATAATATATATATACACACATAAACACATATATACATATACACATACACACACATATACATACATAGATACAATACATAAATACACGTATACACATACACATATACCTACACACATGCATACACACATATACACACACACACACATACATACACACTTACATATATACTTGGTCACAAATGTCTCCTGAGAGTTGATCTGATCTGATCTATCAACATATCTTTTTCTGCTCTGTCAGTGTAAATAAAAGAACACACATGCCCACAAACTTGAGCCCTCTTTGCATGATATTTAACATTCACACACAGCTTTTTTGCTAGGGAAAAAGCTTTATTTGAACTCAGCCACCTATGCACCCATACTCCAATTACTGTTTTTAACTTGTAATATCCAATATGCTACTATGATAGCTGAACAAAAGAGAACACTTTACATATTTCAAAGAGTTTATAAGCAGTGTTTGATGCACAATATAACCTAGAGACTTTATAATGAAACATGAAAGGTTTCATGGAAAGAAGAAACTTTTTTTTTTAATTTTATGAACTGTCTTTAACAAGAAATAGCTTTTGAAATCTCAAAGTCTAACCTAGCCCAGAGAGCAAAGAGTTCTGTTGAGCCAAGAATCAAGAATCTGGGGAAGGGGAAAAGTAAGTGTGTTTTCTTTTTTTTCCCCTTAAGAATTATTCTCATGATTCCTGAAAATAATAAACAATAGTAATAATAATAAACAAAAAGAATTATTCCCACGATTAAAACTTCCATGAGAGAGGGGCGCCTGGGTGGCTCAGTCATTAAGCGTCTGCCTTTGGCTCAGGTCGTGGTCCCAGGGTCCTGGGATTGAGTCCCACATCCAGCTCCCCGATCTGCAGGAAGCCCGCTTCTCCCTCTCCCACTCCCCCTGCTCGTGTTCCCTCTCTCGCTGTGTCTCTGTCAAATAAATAAATAAATAAAATCTTAAAAAAAAAAAAAAAAAAACACTTCCACGAGAGGGAGTCAAGGCAGGACAAACTTTAGGTGAGTAGGAAAAGTTTTATGTACAAAGCATCTTTCTTGTTTATTGTTACTTTCCTTAATATTGCCCTAGGAGTAAAACCCAAAGAGAGAAGGTGGATAATACTATTCCATCTCTGGATTGTGTGCTCTTGAGAACAGAAGCATTGTTGGCCCGCTGTCTACTCTCAATATCTAATACAGGGATGGACATCCAATAAGTACCCAACACATGTTTTGTTGCTAAAAAGATGGCAAGACTAAGGGTAAGAGAGTGTAATATGAGAATGTGGGAACTTTTACTGTAAAAGGCCAAATGGTAAGTGTTTTAGACCTTGTATGTCATAGTGTGGCAAATACTCAACTCTGCTCTTATTGTCTGAAAGCAGCCTTAGATAATAAGTAAATAAGTGGATGTGGCCATGTTCCAATAAAACTTTATTTATATAAACAGCCAGAAGGTCAAATTTGGCCTGAGGGCTATAGTTTGATGACCTCTGATTTGACATATATAAATGGTAGTCAGATAGGCCCCGCCAGTCTAAAAGCAAAAGACCAGTTCATATGGAGTTTGGAATAGAAAATCTCAAGGTCAGGGTCAAGACTGAAATCCAAGGGATAGTGCAACAGAGCTGGGTGGGACGTGAAGAGGCACTCCCAGAAAAGGTTTCTCTGATATTTTCTTTAATCCATTCAAGGCTGCTGGAGTCTCCTGTCAAGAGTCTCCTGACAGAGGTTACCAGTAGGATACCCTGAACAGCGATCAGTCTTTTTCCAAAGCTTTTTCTCAGTGACCTGGTTGGCTTACTTTCCAGTTAATTTTTGCATAATAAGAAGTTGCAGAGTGGGGCAGACGATGATATTTACCACAATCTGTGAGATCTAACATATTATGCTCTCACCAATTCCATAGGAAAATGAGAAAGTTAGTAGGGATGAGGGTGATGGGAAAGGAAATCCACTTTATAAGCAATTATGTGTTGGGATCTGAGTCATGTTAGATGTTGTTCATATCTGCTTTTATGTAGTTCTCATTTTAACTGTGAGATAATCATTTCCCTGTTTCAGGTGAGAAAACTAAGATTCAGAAAGGTTTGGAGACTAGTCACATTGGAAAGAGGCAGAGTTAGGCTTCAAACCCAGACTTGTCACATTCCACCATCCACACCAACCACATCCACTGCTCTCCATACTTCCCAGACACTGGAAACATTCCTTCCTCTGACCGTTCCGAGATGCCAGAATCACAGGGCACTGTGACGAGGGACTAGAATGAGACCAGAATGATGCTTAGATATGGTAAAAGGGAGGGCATATCCACGGAGGTCTTACCTGGGCTGACTAGATGACATTTGGATGTTGAAGATGAGTGTAGGGGATAGATAAAATGTTAGCAAACTTTTTTACTTACTCAAATTGCCCTACTTGGGAATAAATAAGTTTGGTAATTAGAAGAATCCAAAGTTGCTATGTCTTTTGGGGAGCCAAGCTGAGAGTACAGACAAGTAGTTGGATATTGATTTTAGAGCTCAAGATGATAGATGATGGATAGATAGAGAAAGATGGTAGCTAGCTAGAGATGAATAGAAAAATAAATAGGGATAGAGATAGGTACAATGGTGGAGGGGGAGGCTGTCTGGAAACCAGCAACATTTAAATCACCATGAGAGAGAATATTAACAGAGAAGATACCCTAGGCCTGATTGTTAGGGTACTCAGAAATAGGAATCAAGTAAAAGAGAAGAAGCCATGCTTCTGTTGGGAGAATTCACTATTACACATATGTCAACGTATCCTGACTTAACCCATGTTTTCAAACATGGCAGAAAACGTGACATTTGTAGAGGACCAGAGGTTAAACATTAACAATTAGCAAGGGATGAATGTCTGCTAAACATATTGGATTATGAAGGAGAAAGACCAGTTTAGGTTTAAATTGCTCATGATGGCAACAAAGATGGAAATGAATTTGAGAACTCCAACACTCAAAACAGAACAATAATTTAGGAACCTCCTACAGTAACGCAGACAAAACACAGCAATGTCTTCAATGGTCACCAATGACACCTACTCTCCTGGATCTCCTCATCTCTCTGGCCCTCATATGCCTCCTTCTGGAGTTCTCCTTCTTCCATCTGGCCACTCTGAAGTATCATTATCACCTGGGTTGCCATCTTTAGCTTTCAATTCTAATTGTAAGAATCTCATACAAGTCCAAAGCCACAATGACCACAGCTATGCCTATGATGACCAAACCTCCACTATAGCCCAGTTCCTGCCCCAAGCCCCAGTCTCATATTTCAGATTCTACTCCATCACTGCTGTTGTATTTCAGATGGAATATCTCCAAAGCCAGTCACATTGTTTTCCACCCACAGACTGTTCTCTCCCCACCATTCTCTCTGTTAGCCAGTGGTATCTCTGCTACCCAGGCAACCATGCTAGAAATCTGAGAACCATCTTTGAATTTTCAATTTCCCTTACCTCCCACATCCAATCTGAGACCAAATCCTGTCAATTATACTTCTATCACTCTCAAATCTGCCTTTTCCTTCCTATTCCCATGGCTGCTACAATTCATCTTCATCTTTTGCCTAGACTGTTTCAAGTTTTCTAACTCAAGAGTGTGCTTTCCAAAAGGAAATTCATCCACATTTCTGCCTTGCTTGTAACCCTTCAGTGGCCCCTTCATTGTCTCTGGCAGTATTTCTCAAAGATATTTTCATGGTCCTGGACTTCTTTATGAATTTACAAGTTGTGCATTTTTTTCAGTAATAACCCAACACATAAATATAAACTTGTTGAGGATGATGACTATGACACAGTCAGGTTGTGAGATTTCAGCACCGGCCCTGTTGTCATTGCTGTCTCATTAGCCACATTCATTGTTTTGACTAAGGAAAAAAAGACGTAGGAAAATTTAACATCTTTAACCTAAATTGCACCCCAGAATGGTACATAAACAAAGGTCGCTCTGTGGTTTAAAGAGAGAGACATGGTGAGTCAGTTGCACCCCACCATGACACATGTTAGTGTTAGCACAGGCATGCTGAAGTCAAAACATCTCTCCAACTTTCAATTGTAATAGTTTCATAATTGTTCATTTTTTACTTATGAACTTGTTTTGGTTACATAAAAGATTTATATATAAGGGGTTTGTGCTTTGTTTTGTTTGTGTACATATGAAAGCAAGAATATGATAAAAAATAATTGAGGTGAACAATAGAAGTAGCAAGAGCTATTCTCTTTGAAAAGGCACCCATATGTTACTCAAGTCTAAGATATACTGGTACACAAGCTCAAATGTAAATACCTCAGTATGTTAACAAGTTCCTCCATGATCCAGCCACCCGCATCTCCCATTGCTAAATGTATCCTGTGGTTCGGCTATTTCAAACAGCCTGCTTTGACTGAATTATCCTTGCTTTCTTATGTTCACATTTTGCATTTTAGATTCCTCTGCTCCTATAGTCCCTCATCCTCTGTAGTCACCAATTTAACTCAAATTGCATCTAATATATCTACTGTGTTCTGATTCTTTCTCATTTCTTCCATTTTCAGCCCCAAACAGCCAGGTAAATATAAGCGCTCATTCCAAAGTCTTTTTCAAGGACAGCTTACATCTATTATGGCACTTACCACAAGGTATTGTGATTATTGATTTATATGTCTGCCTTTTTCATGAGGTCCTCGGAAACTTGAAATTAGGGATTTTGTTGTGTTCACCTCTATATTACCAGTACCTGTTTTATTTCCCAACATACAGTGGCCACTCAATGGATAATTGTCACAGATGGATATATGGAAATAATGAATGAATGAATGAATGAATGAAAGAATAGAAGATGGATTCTGGATGGATGGATGATGGATGGATGAATGGATGCATGCATGCATGCATAGATGACTAAACTGATACATGGAAGGATATTGTAACTTCAAAGTACAATATATTTTAGATTAAAGACAACTGAGAAATCAATGTCTTATAATAACACTCATAGTTTCTTCAGATTTTAAACCGTGTTGTAACAGTATTCTTGTTACCATGATGGCTCCACAGGTAAAGTATGGTTTATAATCTACCTCGAAGGCATTTCACATATATATCGATCCAAATGAAAAGGTCTCTGTTGTTTAAGATATAGAAAAGAAAAATGTGGTGGTCAATTCAAATCTTAAAAAGTGTGTCATTAAAAGTTTTATATTGTCTTCAGGTCAAAATACTATCATTGCATTTTTTACTACTGTATTTTGTTCTGATAAAAATTATAAGGGGCCATTTGCAACAACATGGATGGATCTAGAGTATAAATTTAAGCAAAATAAGTCAGTCAGAGAAAGACAAATACCATATGATTTCACTCATATGTGACATTTAAGAAACAAAACAAATGAGCAAAGGAAACAGAGACAGAAACAAACCAAGAAACAGACTCTTAACTATAGAGAGCAAACTGATAGTTACCAGAGAGGAGGTGGTTGGGGGGGATGGGTGAAATAGATGATGGAGATTAAGGACTGCAATTGCTGTGATGAGCATCAAGTGATGGAATTACTGACTCACCATATTGTACACCTGAAACTAGCATTACACTGTATATTGACTATACTGAAATTTAAAATTAAAAAAATTATAAGGGGAAGAATTAGCTATATACTTGACGTCCCACTTCAGATAGAATTCATAAAAGCTGATATGTTAAAAATGACAGTCCAAAGGAGGAATGCAGTTCAGTTTGAACAAGGAATCCTGTGGTTAACTGATTTTCCTCCTCAGGCTCATAAACACACATAGATGAGCTGTTAATTACGAATGGAGGCCAAATGAATACTAATTGTTTTTTGTTTAATTTGTTCTTTAAAACTGCTCAGAGTTTTGTAAATTTTATATGATTTTGACTTACTATTTGTGTTCATCATTAAAGAAATTTTGGCTTTTAGGCAACAGGTTCACAATTAAAATTTTCTATTTGCAGTTGGAAGTTTGTAGCATCCTACTCCTTTTGCATTTAGCCATAATTCCAAAGATATTTTTATACATGATATAAGATATATAAAATAGTGTCATCGAAAATATATTTTATATTGGTTTATTATTTGCCCTTTATTTAATATACATTCCTCCCTTGACATGTTATTCAGAAAAAAAAATTAAGTACAGAAACCTTTGAAGGTAGGGAAGAACAAAGACTATTGCAGTAGAACCAGTAGAATTTTTCTAAGAGCAAAGAATGATATAATGAGGAATATAAATTATACTAACAGGTATTGTTAGCAAAAGAGATTGTTAATAAAGGGGAAAATTATATGTAAATTTAAATGTTTTCTTTTTTTTCCTTTATCCACTGGTAGGCATTGCTTTCTGAAGAGATAAACTCAATGACTGAGTTTTGGGAGCAATACAATGTATTCAGGAGCAATCCTGGTTAATCCCTTGGGGTTTTCTGATAAATTGTGAAACTGACATAGTAGAATTTACCAGTACATTTATTCTGAACAGTAACTGAATTAATTCACTGACTGCAATTTTTCAGGGCAAGAAGTTTACGTAAACATTAGCTCAAGTAAATTGAAGGAGAGGCCAATCTAGTGTCATAGGGAAAGAAATCATGCTGTTATTCTTAGGAAAAATGGAATAAAAGAGCACAAATATGTCTTTTATGGCAATTTATGAAGGTCACACAATTAGTAACTTATTGAACTTGGATTTGAACTGAGATCTGCGTGACTCCCATATTCACACAATTTCCACTATGCCATCCTGTGAATTACACTCTCATTAACAAGAAACATAAGCATGGAACTCCTGTGTTAAAAATGCTCTTGTCATGAAGAAATCCTGAGTAATTTCAACTGCAGGAAAGCCGATGGGGAATGATGTCACAATCCTGTTCCTCTTTGCCTAGATGCCAACCTAGAATCCTTGAGCAAATTCATTTTCCTGGGCTATCCCATAGCTATCCAATTAGAAACAATATTTTAGGAAAAGATTTAAAGATAGGTAAATTAATCAGAAAATTTTTTATATTTAATATGAATGTGAAGGCAGAACCTCATAACATTGGTATGTGTTCCACAAATACTTCTCTAATTATTAAAAACAACAACAACAACAATGACAAGCAAAGAATTTTCCAATTCCTAAGCCCATTTTCCCTCTGAATCTACCTTTGCCAAGCTCTCCATTCTCAAATGTTTTCTGACTTAGGATCTTCATACACTTGTTCCCTGAGGTGTCTCTCATTTTTCATTTTCCAGCTATTCTGTTCTTAGCTTCCCTACATCTTTTCCCTGAAGGAACCTCTGATCTTGAGAGCCTTTCTATATCTCCTTAGCAATGTTCCTCCCATTAAAAACTATCTTCTCTTTCTGTAAAATTGGAGGAAAAAAATATATCTTCATCCTTCCTCGATTAATCTGTTGAGCTTCTTTCCTGTTTTCAGGAATATTAAATTGATATTCAGTAGACCTTGTAAACATAAATGACCTATTTGGGAGATGGAGGTAGGGAGGCATACCACATCTTTCTGTACAAGTAAGCCTTTGTCTCTTCTGGAATTTTCTCTCTTAAAAAATAATGGTCATATTTCAAACCAAGGAAAGACCACAGAGAATCTCAGTGTTCCAACTGCCATCATGATTACTTGTGCATAGGGTTTTTCCTTAAGATGGATGTTCTGTTTATGTATATTTGAGACTACTTAAGCTTGACTTACTTAATAGGGCAAAATACGGGTTTTTGAAATAATAAATCTAGTAGTAGTTGGTTTTCCTAGCTAAACACCCTTTTGGAGATGGATTTGTTATCTTATTCACCTTTGTATACCTAATCACTAGAAAGTTTCTGGAATATTGGAAGTACAAAATAAATATAAATTAAATGAAACTTTGACTCATACGTGACTATTATAATGGAATGGTGTTTTAACAATGAGGGAGGAAAAGAGTTTCTCATGTTCCAAATGAAAATCTAGAAAATTGGTGATGACAGTTTTGATGGACAGTTATAGTCCTTTTTCTTATGCCCTTCTCTCTTCCATATACCCCTTTTTTTAAAAAGTCATTTTACCTGAAATCTTATACCATTCTCATGGGGTAAATCCAATGTGTAAGTGATGTAGGGTGCTCACCCAGAGAACCCTACTCAACAATCATTGTACTGGTCTCCTATTCTTACCTAATTGAGATCCTTATTATTAGAGATTCTTTTTACTAAACAGAAGTGTTTCTAGAAGGCCAAATAAATGTTGAACTATTAAAAAGGAGGCTGTCATCCTACCTCCTCTTCATTAACACATCAGAGAGCATTCATTCAAGCCAAATCTGGGAGGCTAAAATATGGAAGGCTTCAGTTTTAACAAATTTCTGAAAGATAAGAATGGGAGATTGAGTCAATGCCAAGCCTCAGGGGAAGCCCAGTTGCCTTTGTCTGAGGCTCAGGTGATAGGTGAGGCCTGTAGGTTGGAATGATGAAGCCAGAGATAAATAGCAAAGACAAAGGGAGACCCAGTCTTCTCTGACAAGGAATTTTAAATGTAACCATCTAGCCTGAAATTTGTACTCAAAAAAAAAAAAAAAAAACAAAAGTAAGTTGCCATGCATATTTTTTAATGATTTCTTTTGACAAGGAATAGCATTGGTTATGAGAAAAGCCCAGTGATAAGGAATGGTCTCTTTGACTCCATAGAGCTATATATTAAGCCTTGAGAAAGCTCTGTTAAATACTTAAAACCAAAAAGACTATTGGAAAGTTTTTCAATAGAACAATCAGCAAACCCCCATCTTCCCTAGAACAGAACCTTGTTCTTCAGCCCAAAGCAAATGTTTCAGCAGAATTACTTTGGGGACTTTATAAGGTGTTGACACAACTTCTACTTTCACATCGTAAATGTGCCACCTTAATAATCCCTGTTTAATTACTGTTTATTATAAATGAATTCTCTCAGCATTCCAGTATGGCACTTCTCATTTTCCTGTCAGTGAGCTTTCCTCTAGCAGAACCTTTGGCCCCAGCTACCATTGATATGATCCCAAGCATGCCCTGATCCAGAGACTGTGGGGAATAGCACCTGCAACGCGGGGGGCAACATCGTTGTGGATACTCAAGTATATAGAAACTAAATAGGCTCTTAAAATTATTAGAGAAAGCCACTGTGCTTCGAAGCTAAGCATCTTTTCTACAGACTGGATTATGTAGTTATGAGCTAGCATCATCCCCATTCTGACTACTTATCCTCTCCTTAGAAGACTGACAGCTAATTAAAATTAACAGGAATAATCTCCCCTATGCAGTTGCTCCCATGAAACACATACTAGATTGACAATAGAGAACACAAGAAAAGGATATGAGACCATCCGTTTGTACCTTCTGAGTGGCAAAACATTCTAGAGGTCAACCCAAAATTTAGCTAATTTTTACAAACAGTCATTCTACAAAATAACAGCCGGCCTTAATGGAATGTCAAGGGCTAAATGTTAGGGTAACACAATATGCAGGAATTAGAAAAAAAGACCAAGTCAATTAATAAATGTTTTCCCTGCAAGGATTGTGAAATAAATACTTGTGATAAGCAAAGCTTGGAGTGGGACAATGGAGCTATTCATTATCACCAGAGAACGACATTTCCACCAATATAAGAAGCTGAGATTTTAAAACTTTGGGTAATTAATTTCAATCAAAGTTGGATTCAAGGTCAGTTGTGTAATACCAGCCATTATTTTCCCTTTGCTACCTTTGGCAGGCATTTCACATGGCTCATCCATAAATAATTAAAACCAAAGTATCTGCTGTATCAGCTTAACTACTGCAGGGAAATGCAGAGGTCCAAGATTTTATTTCATTTGGAACTTCTAATAGAAAGGGAAACAACCTTCTCTGTGCATTAAGAAATGCATCTTACTTCCTGCATAAACTACACAAACATTTCTTTTTAAGTGTTCAATATGTTCATCTCCATCTGGACCTTTCTAAACTGCTTGAGTAAATTGAGAAAAATTACGAAAGCAAAAGCCTCATGCACATACTGCCAGCATGAAATAATTTAAATCTGAGGTAACCTCCAACTGTCAATAGTGAGTCATCAGGATAATGTAATATTTTTGAGACTTATGATGAAATAACAATTTGAAATTTAGCAACATGAATCATGCTTCCAAAGCATGAGAAGGGTGTCCAAAAGGACCCTTGGGCCTTCCCCAGTTAGGACTGGTTTGAGAAAGAGACAATCTCTAGGGTGTTCATAAAATGAGAAGAGAATTAATGGGGCTAAGGTGGTTTATGAGGAGGTCAAAAACTCCACTTAGTAATATCTTAATTTCTTCAGGGGAAATGATTCTGATTGTTCTTCATTCTTACAAATGTTTCGTTTAATTTACAACAGATGCCCCTTTGAAATGTATATTAAAGTGTAGAGATTTAGTTACAACCAAAAACTCTGTATTGAGATACAGTTAAGTGTTTGCATGTGGATATGCAAAACTCTAGACTAATGTCGTTTTAAAGGAGAAAGAACAGCAAATGAGATATTAGAAATTTTCAGGCACCTGTCTAGTCCAGACCTAAACAAACATAAAATATGCAGCTTGCCCAATCCAAAATTGAGGAGTCTATTATGGTGAAGTGGGAATTCTGCACTGTAGGTTGGAGTCATAGTTGGAGTAGGAACTTTGTGAACTTGGTCAAAACACTCAGATTAATTGATATTGTGTGGGATTGTGTATGCTAAAGTTATTTGAAAGTCACTGTACAGATTTAGAGAAATAAAAAAGATTGAGGACAGGGGACAAGAATATGAGGACACAATGAGGGACGAGAAAGTGATATTTGCATGACCTTGTATGTTAGTAAGGAATTGCCATGGTTTGGGGACAGTCACCACATTGACCCCAGAAAGGATGATTCCCTCTGTCCCATCAGGGATATGGTGTGTGAGAGTACTCAAGAGAGCTCGAGTGGGTTTCCTTTCATGCATTTTCTGGGCAGCCCCAAGACCCAAGCCAATTATTTGGGGCCACAGTGAAATTAAAGTACCCTCATAGTCATTACCATTGTTATCCTTCTCTTCATCAGTACTACTATCTACTAGCTTTGATACTGGAATAATACTTTAACATTAAATTAAGGATATTAGTCATAATGGCAAATGAAGATATAACCATTCTTAAGCCAGATAATGTTAAAACAAATTTATGTTTTTCCTCTCCCTGTCACAGAAATAGCTATACCTACTAATGAGGAAATCAGCCCATACATAATAAGACATTACATATTGATGGTTCAGAGGTAGAAAGTTAAAGCCGCAACAAAATGACAGTTCCTTAATTATTGTTTGGACAAATACTGTGATTCCTTTCAAATGTATGTTATGGGCCCCTATTAATATTTGCTAAGTTAAGATAACAAAGACCTCCCTTCTCCCACTGCTGAATATCCAAAAGGCCTCTCTACCAGGCCCTTCCTATCCTGCTGACTAAAGGCAATTCTTAGTTTGAAGTTAAGTATAAAGAAATCCTACAATTTCGAAGCTATACTTAGGCGTAAAAGGAAGTCCATAACATCAATGTATTCAGAAAGCTTGTGTGGTCATCTTCTGGCCATCTTCCTTCCTTCTCATAGTGAAGATCTTCATTAGCAACAAATTCTCTTGTTTTTTATTTAAAAAAAATAGCTTTATTGAGATATAATTGACATACAAAAAAACTTACAATTTAATGAGTTTAGACACCCCCCAAACCATCACCACAAACAAGATAATAATATATCTATCACCTCCAAAAATGTCCTTGTGCTCCTTTGTTTTTTTGTTGTTTTTTTTTTGGTAAGAACACTTAACATGTGATCTACCCTCTTAACAAAATGTTTAAGTACACAATGCAGTATTATTAACTAAAAGGCACTATGTTGTACTATAGATCTCTATAATTTACTTGCACAACTGAAACTTAACATCCATCAAACAACTCACCACTTCCTCCTTCCCCCAGCCCATTTTGTTGCCCCAAAATGGCAACACCATTTTCCTCTCTGCTTCTATGAGCTTGACTATTTTAGATACTTCATAGAAGTGGAATCATATAGTATTTGTCCTGGCTTATTTCATTTAGCATAATGCCCTGCAGGTCCATCTACATCGTTACATGGTAGGATTTCTTCCTTTTGTAAGGTTGAATTATAATTCATTATATGTATATATCACCTTTCTTTTATCCATTCATCCATCAGTGGGCATTTAAGCTGTTTCCGTATTGTGAATAATGTTGCAATGAAGAAAAGAGTGCAGCTATCTCTTCCATACCCTCATTTCAATTATTTTGGATATATACCCAGACATGCGATTACTGGATCATATGGTAGCTCTATTTTTAATTTTTTCCGGACCCTTACCGTTTTCCATGACAGCTGAACTATTTTACACTCCTACCAACATTTTATAAGAGTTCCAATGTCTCCATACCTTTTTTTTTTTTAATAGTAGCCATCTTAATAGGTACGAAGTTGTACTTCATTGTGGTTTTGATTTTCATTCCTCTGATGATTAGTGATGTTGAGCACCTTTTCATATATCTTTTGGCCATCTGTATGTTTTCTTGGAGCAACATTTATTTGAATTCTTTGTCTATTCTATAGTCAGGTTATTTGTTTTTTCACTATTGAGTTGTAGGAGTTCTTTATATATTTTGGATATTAACCCCTTATCAGATACATATAGTTTGCAAATATTTTCTCCCATTCCATAGGTTATCTTTTCATTTTGTGGATTGTTCCTTTTGCAAGATTTTCAGTTTAATGTAGTCCCACTTGCCTTTTTGTTGCCTGTGCTTTTGGTGTCACACCCAAGAAGTCATTACCAAGATCAATGTTCTGAAGGTTTTCCTGTTTTTCTTTTAGGAGCTTTAAAGTTTCAGGTCTTAGGTTTGTCTTTAATCCATTTTGAGTTACTTTTTTGTGTATGATGTAAGATAAAGGTATTTCACATTCTGAATCTGGGTGTTCATTTTCTAAAAACAATCGCAGAAAATGATACTCAAATTATCCTTGGAGAGAAGAAATATATAGAGCACTAAAATGAATTCATACAAATGTGTACAAATTCACTTGTACTTTTATATCAGTCTTTGCTGTGATCTACTCTAAGCATTTAGAATTGTTTGGGCATAAAAGAATTTTAAGGTATGTGTGTGGCTTGAGGACTTTTCAATTCACAGTTCAATCAAATGTGACATTCTGTGCTTAGCTAAAAAAGTAGAAGTATTGGTTCAACAAAGACATATTTAAAATATCTTCTGGCAGCTAGAAAAAGATCACGATAAACCAAAGAACTGAAATTATAATAATAAAAAGGAGCTATTGATTTAATTTAGTATTTCTCAAAAACAGAAAAAAAATTGTATTAAAGCTTTTGAGAATATAACATTGCTTATTTTAAATTGAGCTGCATGATTTAAGTTTGCTTTAGCTCATTTTTAAGTGGAGCTCAGACAAAAATTAGCAAGTGAGTTGGTGACAGAAAGAGAATGTAGAGATGGAAGGCAAAGACAATTTGCCCTTTGAGGCTTGGAGCCTGAAGGCCTGCCTTCTATTTCAAAATGGGTAATATGCTTTCACGGTGTAGCGAATCTATCACACCCCCAAGAGGATGCATGCTACACCGTTTCCACTGAGGGGGCTCCCAGAGGTAGCAGATTTATAATAAAAATAATTCTGCATTTTCACATGTTCCAGTCTTAAAATATGGTGGAACAGATTGTTTTTTTCCCAAAGGATTTATTATTGCAACTGATTGTTTCAAACCACTTTTCTCTTTGAACTTCTAGTTTGTTTTCTTTCTTTTTTGTTGTTCTTTTCTATGATCTCTAGGCCATTAGCAAACCTGCTCTCCAAGACACCAGTGAAAAAACCTCACTTCATTCCTGAATCCTCACAGAAATTTTAAAGCCTGTAGATTTAGACATAACAATGAACAGTTGAGGTCCTGCAGACTCAGGACGTGTAGTCTTGAGCAGCCAGAAAGTGAGCCTAGATGTCTATATGTAGTTCCATCTGATAGCAGTTCTTTTGTTTGGCCTCATTCTAGCACTTACTGGATCTGTGCACCCTTAGGCAAGTCTTTAAATACTTATGTGCTTCAGATGTCCCATCCCAAAATGGACATCAGAATTTACCTAAGTTTTTAGGGTTGAATTAAGATCATCATCTCTTCCCATGTGTGCAGTAGGTCTAAACAAAGCAGTTGCTGATGTGTACTTTACAGTCTGTTACAGAGCAAGTTGTCTGATACTCTACCCATTCTCCAGATTCAGGAAAATTTGAAAGCAACCTGAGTCCAAGGCACTTAGGCTCTGGTAGCTGGTCAACCATAAAGCACCTCTGGTTCCATACCAGCTAATCCCTGCCCAATTGTTGAGAGGAATGAATTAAATAACAAAAACGAAGACGTGTTTATAAAAGTTTAAAAAAACGCAATTCTCATATACCCATAAGCATGACCACACTGGTGTCATGCATTAAAATCAAGAATTTGAATCCATGCACGCAGTCTGGAAAAACAGAAATTTTACTGATAAAATCTCCCAGAGAATTTCATCGAGGTGCTCACAGGGACCTTCTGGTTCTGAAATACATGCCCATTACATACCAAGAGCCCTGAGGTAAGAATTGCCACCGTGGTAAAGTCATGGAGTTAAAGGGTCTCCATGTAGCCACAGAGAATGTCCCAAGGTAAGAATATCACTACTGGTGGAGGGCCATTGTTGGAAGAGGGTGCAAGTGTGTGACTCATGAAAACATTTATGGCCCCACTGAACTGAAGTTATGTTTTGTTTCCTAAAATCGATAGTTAAGTTTATATTAGGATTCCCTTTTGCCTGCTGATGTTATGGATTTATTAGTTTCACTGGGACACCAGGTCTAACAATCAAGAGTAATTCAGTTTGGGTATTTATCTATATACTCCATGAAGGAGCTCTGATTTAGGATGTATAAAGTGTTCTGGGAGAAGAAACACATGAACCTATAAAACAAAAACTGTGAGAAGTTTGCAAAATTAGTTAACTCTAATCACACAAATACACATTCCAAGCTACAAATAGCATACAGTTTGATTCATATGTTCATTTCTACCTTTTTCTCCCTAAGCATGGATAAATGCTATAGCCCTGCTGTGACCAAGCCAGTGAAGGGAGAGCCAATACTCAGAACCATGTGGATATTCTTCCTTCTTCATGAGAGTCCCATGTAATTAGCAACCAGGGTCTACAAGCTCATCTTAAGGCCCTGCCACCTCTGCCCCAGAATCAAAATATCCTTATATCTGGACTTTTAATCTAAACTAGAGAATTATCAGTTTCCCTATCAGAAATATTTCAGAGTTAAGAAATCATGTGAAATATATCTTCAGTTCCAAAATTTGCTTTCTTCCAAGGTGTACAGTCTAGAAGTACTGACTGCCTTCACCCAGGAAATCCCTTTGTGGCTATAGGGGGCATACACACCATTTCTGTGACTCTATCACAGTGGGAGGCTTTGGTTTTTAAAGTCAGGAAAACAGATCCCAGGGGATCAGTTCATTCTGAAGCTTCATGAATTTCATTGACCAAATGATACCCTCTCATTCTCACACCTTCCCTCCATCTTATCTGACCCACAGTTAGAACAAACTTTATCTTATTGATTGAAGATGCTTCCAATATATGTGCAATCCTTGCTTTGGATTTCTTGGGTGAAAATGGATGACACCAAAGAAGTAAATACACTGAATACTTTCTGAATATGTCTAAGCCAAGATATTATTATAAACATGTCGATCCAAAATCAGAGGTTATAGTAGTAGGAACAGAGGCATAGATGAGGTAAAGGAGCCAGTCCTAGCAAAAGCTCTGGAAGAGAGGGAGGAGAGCACATTCAAAAGCTCCAACATGAGACTAAACTTTGAGACAAAATGAAGGCCAGTGTGGCAGTGTCCCATGAGGACAAGGGTGAAATGAGGCAAGAAGAGGTGGTTGTGTTTGTTTCCTGGAACTGCCATAACAAATTACTGCAAACTGGGTGTCTTAAAACAAGAGAAATTTATCCTCTCCTAGTTCATGAGGCCAGAAATTAAAATCAAGATGTCAGCAGGGTTATTTTCTTTTTGTTAGCTCTGAGGGACAATCAGTTCTGTGCCTCTCTCCTGGCTGCTGGTGGCCTCTGGCATTCTTCAGTGTTCATTGGCTTATAGCTGCCTCACTCCAGACTCTGCCTCCATCCCCACATGGCCTTCACCCCTCTGTGTCTCCTCAATGTTTCTGGGTCTCTTCTATTCTTATGAGGATACCAGTCACATCAGATTTGAGCCCACGCTTATCTAGTATGACCTCATCTTAACATAACTAATTACATCTGCATAAACCCTATATCCCACTAAGGTCCCATTCTAAGGTTCCAGGTGGGCATACATTTTGAGAGAACACTATCTATCACCCCAGTAGAGGGGGCAATTGCCAGGTCACGTAGAGCCTGGTAACCCATGGCATGAAAATTTTTCTTTTCCTTAAATTCCAGAGGAAAAGGCATAATTTATACATTTGTAAGATCATTCTGACCGGGACGTGAAGAAGGAGGTTTGGGCTGAAAAGAAAAGGAGTGCAAAAGCCAGTTAGTGACTATTGCAGTAATCAAGCTGAGAGCTAGAGTGGCTTGAGCTAGCGTACAGGCATTTACCACCAAAGGACTTGAACATTTTTGAGAACTATTTGAAAGACGGAATAGCATGTGTTGCTGATGGATTTGATGTGGGAGGGAGGGAATGGGAGGGACCATATATTTCTGCTTTGAGTAACTGGGTGGAAGATGGTACCATTTATGGCAACAGGGAAGAATGCCAGCCAGGGTGGGGATGGGTAGGAATCAGTTCCATTTTGGACATATTACATTTGAGCTACACATTAGAATTCCAAGTAGAGATAACATAAGGCAGTTGGAGCCTGAAGGGAGGTCAAGACCTGAAAGATAAATCAGACAGTTATCAGCAAGTTGAGGGTGATTAAAGCCATACTGGATGAGGTCACCTAGAGTTTGAGTGCAGAGAGAGGAGAGCCTGGGATGCATCCCAGGATGCACTCACGCTTAGAGGCTAGTTAGAAGAAGAGGAAGAGCCAGCAAGAGAAACTGGGGTAAAGTTGCCATCAAGGTAGAAGGGAGTCCAGGAAGCCATGGTATCCCAGTTCCTGCTGTTCAGGCTACATGCACGGTAATGTAGAAGTCTTACGTGCAAGATTACTTTATTCATTCAAAATAGTCACTGTCTTTTCTACCAGTCCCTGCTCCAGACTGGCTCCCCGTGTGGGAGGCTTATGCCATGCAACAATGACACAGGACCTGGCCATGTGACTGGCTGTGCCCAATGGATTTTGAGCAGAAATGATGCATCGGCACCAACATAGAAGTTCCAGAGCTGTTGCATGGTTCTGCCTTTGTCCTAGTCCTTTGGCATCAAGAAAGATGCATCCCAGATAGTCCTTGCTCCTTCAGCACAAGCCCCAATTGAGGAAGACATGAAGAGTAAATCTATACTCAACCTTTAATGTGAAGAAGAAACCTTTGTTTCTGTGAGTCACTGAGAATTAGGGAGTGCCTATTACCCACAGCATAACCTAGAAAAACATTGAGGAAACCTTCACATTTTATGTAGGAGATGTTGTTCATGGCTCTGGAACCCACAGTATTATGGAAGAATGAAAGCCTTCACAACAAATGTATCTCACGGCAGACCCCAAATCTACCACTTACTAGCCTTGTGAATTCTAACAAATTAATTGACATCTCTAGGCCTCCATCTTGCCTTCTCGAAAAAAGGGTACCTATCTTACAACACCACTGTGAAGATTAAATTTGACAATATTTGCAAAGCATTGGGTACAGTTCTATCCTCCCTCTCACCAAAAGTTTTCCAAAATATTCCTTCCTTCCTTCCTTCCTTCCTTCCTTCCTTCCTTCTTTCCTTTCTTTCTTTCTTTCTTTCTTTCTTTCTTTCTTTCTTTCTTTCTTTCTTTCTTTCTTTCTTTCTTTTTCTTTCTTTCTCTTTCTTTCTTTCTTTCTTTCTCTTCCTTCCTTCCTCCCTTTCTTTCTTTCTTATCTTATAATTTAGATTTGGAATACAAGGTACTATTGTATTGCTCAAACATCACTATGTCATTAAAATAGGGGAGGGACTAAACAAAAAAATCTATAGAGTCCTTGTCTGGGCAATATCCCTGCTCCTGGGCTGACTCCAAGGGGACAGCTGGTGTCTGAGAAATGGCAACCAGGACACTGACAGTATGAGCCTTCATTCATGCAATGGTCAGCCTCAAGGGATTCAGTTCAGAAAATAACTCAGACCATCCTCATAATGGAAGCCAAGTAAGGGTATCTCCTAGGGACAGTACCGTTCCTATGACAGAAACAATGAGAGGGCTTCTATTCTCCAGTCTGTGTTTGAGAAAAGGAGTCTAGCACTCCTAAACCACATTATCCTTTTGAGGTAGGTATACTCGTACCTACTTTGCAAATGAAGAAACTAAGATGGAGACATTAGAGAACAGACTTAGAAATTGCACCCAATTTTATATGTCCCCCAAAGTCCATCCTCTTTAATATACATATTGCTTCTCCCCCCAAAAAATAAAATAAAATAAATGATAAGAAGGAAGAGATTTGGTTTTGTGAACATAGCCCATAAAAGAAATGAAATAAAGAGGGAAAATTGAAAACATATGAGCACACAAAAATTTGTATAAAAACTATTTCTAGTAGCATTATTCTTAATAGCCAGAAAGTGGAAACAGACAAACCTCCACCAACACATGAATGGATACACGGATTGGTGTATCAACATACGATGGACTATTATTCAGCCTTAAAAAGGAAAGGAATTCTGACATATGGTCCCAAGTGAGTGAACTTTTAAAACATCATGTTAAGTGATAGAAGTCAAACACCAAGGTCACAGATTATAGGATTTCAGAAGAGGCTGAGAAGAGACAGGTGGCCCTCAGTTCCGGGTTGGCCTGGGAGGGGAAAGGCTCAGGCAGCGAAATGTTTGCCAGGAGAGCAGAAGTGCCCGGACATGCACAGGAGGGGCTGTCTACCCAGGTGAGCCACATGTGGACCCCGGAAAGGCTACGCAGGTCATTGCCTTTGGAGTCCTCAGGTGTGCAGGGAATGCCCGTCAGCCTTTGGCCCCCTGGAGTCACATTAGGATCTTCTTCTGTCTTGAGAATCCCCTGAAGAAAGAAGGAAAATACTAAGTGCAGGAGAGCAAGGCGGAGCGCAGCTTTGTGTAATGGAGGGCAGAAAAATCCCACCGCAAAAGGCCCCCAGGAGCTCACAGCTTCCCCAGGTCACAGAAAGTGCCACATCCTATCATAACCATCAACTCCGGGGTGCTGAGGCTCTTTGTGAAGCAAGTTCTCCAGAGATAGAACCACCCAAGGAGAGTAAAAATAGTCCTAGGACCCAAAACTGTTCCTAACTCCTGTTATGATCATACCTATCAAGTCCAGAAGCACACAGTCATTCTCACTGACTCCTAGAATAGTCTGAGGAAAGTAGCCAAAGGTAAGGCCCGCCCTGGCCTGGGCATCAGTTAGTAGCTGGGAAGAGCTAAAGAGGAGGAGCCCAGGACCACTCTCCAGGCATGGTTCTCCATCTCTCATTGACCATGAACTTCCTGAATAACCATCTCTGCCTGTGTGTTCCCTTGAGAACCACGTTCCCAGGAAGTCAGATGGGGACTGGTGATAATTTGCTGCTTCTCCCTTAAAGAAGGAAATCTGGCAGTGATGGGCAGAGGGAGCTCAGAAGGAAGCTGGTAATATTCAAACTTGGCCACCACCACTGAGCTGGAAAAAAAAAAATGGAAATGCCACCATCACAAATCACCAATGTATTCCCCGTTATCATCATGCGGCATTTTATAATAACTTTGGATTTTCATGATTTCAATAATTTCGATTCCTGATAAAACATTTCTTATCCCCTAGTTATCCTTAAGTAGGCACCAGAGCTTTAGATATCCAAGCTTCTTAAAGCTTATGGATTTTTTTAACTCCTATGAAAAATTGCTACTGTAATTTTCCATTTATGAGTAGAACCATTGGCCATTAATAGCCCTCGAATCTTCACAAAAAATGAGTGCCCAGAGATGAGGAGAGAATTTTTCTTTGAATTTGATCCTTTCTCTTTTCTTAAAAAATCAGTTTCTAGCTGAGATTGCACAATGGTCCTGTCCAGACACATGTATTCTTTCTGTCAGTGACTCAATATCTTTCAGATTACAGTGCATTAAAACGTACCCAGAGAGCCTAAGGGGAAAAAAATAAATATGGCTCTTGTCTTGAACTCATAAAAAGGGTCACACAAAAAAGGAATTTAATAAAAATTATTATCACCTAAAAGTAGTGCCAAAATTTAATTATACATTTTCAACCCCCAAAGTAAATGCTTTAACATCTACACCCACTGAAAAGCTGCCTGGCTTTATTACTGCCATACCTACAGATTTTTCGTTTTGTTTTTGGTTTTGGGTTTTGTTTTTTTTTTTTTTTAAGTAGTCTCATTTAATTCTTGAATGTATGACCACCTAGCACTGCAGGTAGAGAAAAATTTTCCTCTTTTGCTAAAATAGTCTCTATTCTCAAAGGCCCATGGCAATCCATCAGTGTGATCCTCTGGGGAAATTAGGCCCCTTTCCCCTCCCAGGCAGACATTCTGGATGCTGCTGGCTCAAGGACAGCAGTGTCCGGGGCTGTATACTCAGCCATTGGGTTGTCCTCAGTCCCTTTGTGCCATGGCAATTTTTCAGAAGGAAAATTAGTCCCCCTGCCAACTCTTATATTTTGTATAAGCCCAGATGTCACACTTTGCTAATGTCATACTAGACTGTAATATTTTTATAACATAGTGTAGAAAACCAAAGCAGAGCCAAATAGACACATTGCTGCCAGATGGTTGACCTTTATTTACTGATAAAAGTTTTTCAAATCATAAAACTTGAACTTATTAGAAATGAGCTGAGTTTTCAAGTTTCCAAGTGAGCCCAATGCTCTCTCCCATTGACAGTGGGAGGAGAGATGAGCTCGTAAAAATACAGGGTGTGTAGAAATCCAGAAGTCTTCATGGCTCTGGGACAGGGGGAGGTGGCTTGTTCCCAGGGAGATGGGTTTTCTGTGTGTAGTAATGACTTGAGTTGTCGCTCAAGAAATGAACTATGGAGCAGACCTCTGCATGCCTGTGAGTTTAGGCACACAGCCACCTGCCTTCAAAGCATGAGGAGGCTGCTAATCGTCAACCCATGGTTTGTCTTCCTCCCGTGTCTCTAGCATAAACAGGATGAAGTAGACTGGCGTTTCCTGGCCATGCCTTCAGCTTAACCCCCAAAGCCATTGCCGTGCAGTAATGAAGTTCCTAATTGAAAGTAATCATATTATATTTACTTCAAAGGGAGGGCAATTATTTCTCCTTCATATTTCCTTGTAGATTTATTTTCTTTGAAAATGTTCTCTGTCCTGCCTCATGTATTATTTTTTGTGTGTGTTATTGGCTCTAAATACGGCTAGGATTTTAATGGGCCCTTTTTCCATTCTAATTGTTTCTTCCCCAGACAAATTATTCTTCTTACATATTTATTGATATTGGACTCTGAATGCTGCATGCATTCATCATGACCTCGAAAACAGAAATTCACCTCTTTGTCATCAAGAGCCAATTAATAGGCATTTGAATAACAATAAATGGCTTTACCAGTATATTTATCTCCAGTCATGAAGTCCCCAGAACCTACTTTTAAGTTTGTAGCTTTTATATTTGTTGATAACTTGCTGCCTCACTCATCTGAACTATATTACCTTTTTATTTAACTATTTTCAGTTAAACAATAATCGCATTTTGTCACAGTTCATAGATTTTCCAGCCAGCCTAACTTTTTATCAAATCAAATTATGATTTATTCAGAAATCAAATATTCTGCCCTGCTCAAAGATTTTCCGACTCAGATATATTTAGAAATCTATCCATCTGTCTGTTTTCCCTCCTCATTTCCCTTCTATAAAGTAGGGTCTTACAAACTCAGTTTTAATTATTGGTAACCTTCCCTCTACTGCAGAATGATCACCCCAGCTAGTTAGCTTTGAACTCCTCATTCAGTAGGAGCATCTAAGTGATTAAGCATTGTGTCTCAAGAATGTTCAGGCAAAAACACCACTGAAAGGGTTACTATATTTGGACTTACCATCAGATACTTGGGTTCAACTCCAAGCTCTGCATCTTTGTATGCACGTGATTGATGTTCAACATCTCACTTCCGTGCTCT
This sequence comes from Potos flavus, assembly GCA_028534135.1. Taxonomy (NCBI): domain Eukaryota; kingdom Metazoa; phylum Chordata; class Mammalia; order Carnivora; family Procyonidae; genus Potos; species Potos flavus. The sequence goes on from CM052883.1 coordinate 6,913,184, forward strand.
ATATTTCTGCAAGATGAAGATGTCAGTAACTGCTCAAAATTGTCCGGATTCTTGTGTATGTTGAAGAACGCACACAAACGAAAGTGATCATAAGCTGAAAATCATAAAATATACTATCAACATCAATACATAGCATTCTGCTCTTAAGAGTTTATTCTCTTAGAGAAGAGAGAACACAAAATGGAATACAACTCTGGAAAGGTGAGCTAGGAAGCAAAGAGAGAGGCAGAAGGTAATCACATGACCCATGGGTGGAAGAATATGCCCTTGGAAGGTCACCCAGGATTGGGTATGAGCAGCAAGGGGCAGCAAGAGAGAATCCACAGAATTCCCAAGAAAAGGAAGGTCACAAGAACGGGAGGTGTGGGCACTATGCACAGATTCTCCTCTTGGGGATTTTTGCTTAAGCCAGGCCCTTTGGTCTTTGGCCTGCTTGACTTCCGTCTGCACCAAATGATGATCTCTGGTTTTACAGTCTGCCCATAGGCGAGGACCCATAAAGCCTCAGTTCATTTTTCTGCTACGACTTACAACAACGAGGACAGACTCCGTGAAAAGTGCCTGGAATTGTGCCTTGAATTGAGTGAGAGCATAATCATTGTGGTGGAACAAATAGATGAGAGGATACAAAATCTGAGTTCTAGACCAATATGAACGTAAGTGGTTCTGTCGCCACCCACAGCCTCGTCTCCAAAGACAAAAAAGAAAAACCGAAGGTAAGAATATTTCCTCTATCTTGGGTGAGCATCAGATAGCTCACACATCTTCCCCTTCTCTCTCTTCTTTACTTTTTCATGATGGTATGGAAGACATAAGTACAAAGCTCCTACCAGCTTATTAGTAGGAGGAGAACTTTCGGAGCAGCAACCCTGCGCCAGACAGGACCGCGGGTCTGGGCAGATGACTGAACCAGGCTTTCTAGAGCAAAGGATATATGTCATCATCCAACGCTATCAACTTCAAGCCCTGCCCCTTTCTATGCATGGGATGCACCGAAGCTATGCTTCCCTGGATACTGGATATGACGTTTTTGTGTGTAACTGGAAACATTTATTTAAAGTACATATATTCAAAATTTAAAATAGAAAGAAAGAAAGAAAGAAAGAAAGAAAGAAAGAAAGAAAGAAAGAAAGAAAGAAAGAAAGAAAGAAAGAAAAACTAGCAGAGATTGATTTAGTAAATCCCTTTCATCAAAGGTCCACCTGTTTTTCTTCCATCAAGTGTCCTATCAAGTCAATTGGCCAGATAGCCCCCCGGAGAATTACAGTGGAAACCTTCCTAGTGAGTTACTTTGAACAATATCTTTGGGGAGATAAATAAGTCACAGTGGGAGCACTGGTGGCAGCAGTGACCTGGGCCATCTGCCTGGGCATCGGCCATGGCTCGGGTTCATCTTCAGCTTCTTGTTCTATTACCTTAGCGCTCAAAAGCAGGCTTCTCTCATTTGTTTTGTAATCTGTTATTCAGGTAATTTCTCTTCCCCTCGTGTATCTCTAAAGACATTTCCCCAGTTCCAAGGACTGATTTCTTTCCTAAATTGCCTTGCTTTGTTTTTCTCCCTTACTGCCTCTCCTCTATCTTTTCCAAATATTTCTCCCTCCAAACTGTTCTCTTCGCCATTTAATCATCCGCCCCGCCCTTGGGTGTCTTGATCCTTCTCTACATTTCCTCCTTTCCAAAGGAACCTGCCACCTTTGAGAAACTCTTAAATTCCCATGCCACAGTATCGACAATTTTTTTTCTTTGTGGGGAATAATTTTTCCCCAATTCAATTTGCCGTATATTTTCTCCTGTAAGTGAATTCTCATTGCATATGGTATGGATATTATCTCTCCCTTTCTACAGAAAGACTCCAAATACTTTGCGTCATATGTAATTTTTATTTTGGCAATCCCTGCTGGGGCCAGCTTTTCCTGTAATGCAGCAAAGTCCCCTCAGAACATTAATCTTGTGGTGCCCAGAAATGGAGATAATGCTCAGATGTCTTTTCTCCCGTGCCCATGTATATGTGTGGTATTGCACAGACTTCACAAACCTGTCTGTCCTCCTACTTCTTTTCATGATAATCTCTAAGGGGTAACCTGAAGTCACCCACCAGCCTTGTGGTTAGGAGGAAAGATCACAGGTTCTAGTCCTGGCTGTGCCCAGAGACACCTGTGGCCTCTTTATTATGTTGGAACAGCAAAGGAGAGTGGTAAAAAAATACACATCAATGTGACTTTCTTTCTCTTGCAGCCTTAGAAAATGAAGTCAACGCAAAGCCTTCCCTGCCTCAATGACTCCTGTTGACATCATTTCCATGCTGAACAGTCATATGGTTGGTAAACCTCCACTATCCATAGAACTAATCCATGCCACGAATACTGAATCTATCTTTAATTGTGCACGTTCTCTAATTTATCCTTCTCGGTGGTTTCCATACAATTTACACAGATTGTTTCAACTCCTATTTCCTAAAATTCAGAGTTGTTTGCATTATCACTCAGTCTCTCTTCGGTCTTCCCAAACTTTAGTCCTCTAATGAGTGAATGGGAATCTCTCTCTCCTAACTAATCAGCTCCAACCCCCTAATCTGGGCTTTCTTTGGCCAACCACAGGTCTTCAACAAGTTATGTAAATATTGGTGAATTACGCATTTTTCCTCTGCTTCTCCCTCTCATGTGTTTCATTTTTATTTTCATTAGTTATAAAGATTCTTCTTTATTTCCCCTCCCCCCAAGTCTTTCTCAAGTCATTTGTGTCTCCATGCTCCACTCCTACAGGCAAACAGGAAGCATCGTCTCTAGGTTCCAAGAGTTTATTATTGGATCCAAGGAGAGGAGATATTAACATACAGAATTAAACATGGCAGGCCTTCTTTTGTAAATACCAAATGGTCAAGGTGATAAGCTCTACAATTTACAAGAGAAGCTTCACCGTAGGACGGTGTGGATGCAGTCAGAACGCCGTGGGGTATGGACAGGTGTGCAGGGGAAGGTGTGTTTAAAAACATAAATGAGATCACCGAAGTCATGTTTAGAGATCAGTTATGATACTGGATATTGATGGGGCCAGTTCAGCAGGACTGGGGAGTTCATAGGGAGAACCCCTAAGGTAAATATGATCTAAACTAAATCCTGATTGTGATGAGCCAGTTTGTGTATCTGGGACTTTATTTTGGCCGCATTAGAGAGACTTGGAGAATTTTTAGGGGGGAAATGGCAAAACCAAAGTAGCATTTGGGATGAAAGGAATGATCCGCGTGAGTGCTGTCTACAGGAGGAGGCAGGCATCCGCTGTAGTAGTCAGGTATGAAGCTATCAGGGACAGATGTGAAGGAATGGCCATGTGAGGAAACCAACGTAATTTCCGTTAAACGGTCGAAAGCCACCTGTTGGATAATTAGTCTGCAGAGGGTCAGGGACAACGGCACAGATACAGTCTTTCTTTGCTTGCCCTTTCTTCAACCTTGGAAAGTAGTATAGCCACAGATAGCATTTATTAAATGATTACACAAACCAGGAGCTATGCTAAGGACTTTGTACAAGTTAATTAATTTATTCCTCTTAACAAACAACTTGAAGAAAGAAAACCGAGACCCAAAGAGGTCAACTACCTTGCCTGAACTCTCCCGCATATTCTTCCGTCAGTTTAGCTTCAGGGTCTGTATTCTGAACCCTCTTCTGTGTGGCTTCCCATAGGCTGGAAGTCCCACAAACTCAAGTTTCAAACACACCGGGTTAACTAATGCCCAGCTCCTCCCTAATGTCATGCCAATAGAGTGTGGAAGTTAGTTCGAGCCTCAGCCCCTATCTATAAAACAAGAAGATGATAAATCCCACCTTCAAGAGTTATTGTACAGATGAAATAGTCCAGGGGCACCTGGTTGGCTCAGTCAGTTAAGCATCTGCCTTCGGTTCTGGTCATGATCCCAGGGTTCTGAGATCAAGTCCTGCATCGGGCTCCTTGCTCAGCTCCTTCTCCCTCTGCCTGCTACTTCCCTGCTTGTGCTCTCTCCCTCTCTCTGTCAAATAAATAAATAAAATGTTTAAAAAAAGATGAAATAATCCATCTCAAGCACTTTACAGTGTCTGGTGAGCTTTCTTTCCATACTAATAGGTGTTAAAGTTCTGGACGAATCCAGCTTGACCCCATTCCCTCTGGACTGCCCTTTCTTCCAGGTGAGCTCCTGAATGTCACCTAACTTCTATTCGGACTGTAAGCTGTCTGAGTAAACCTCTTGCTGGCACAAGGTTCACAAATTATAAGGTGCTTCTGTGCTCGTTGTCTCCCACGTGGAGCAGTGAAGTAAGAGAGAGCCCCCCTACGCAAGTCATGCAGGGGCCTGCGTCTGTGGCCCCTGTGAGGCTGTCCACTGTGTCTCAGGCATCCACAGAACGAGGGTGCAGTTTCCCCCGCGTGTGCAACCCCTGTCTACCCTGAAGGACAATCCAGTTTCTTACGCAGTCGACATGATCTTCCGGAGTCTTATAACTATTGGCATATGTCATCTTTAACAAGCATTTCATTTGTAAAAAATACGTAAACAGTCTTATCTTGCTTCTGCTTCACAGCTTTCGGGTGATATTCAGGCAGTGGTTTTTATTTTCTTCTCCAGAAATTCCCTTCACAAATAAATCATAGTTTGCCCGCTCCTGAAATGGAGCCCACGAGCTTTCATGCCTGGCGTCCCTGACTGCTCAGGGCTCAGATGTCTCTGTCATCTCCATCGGCTTTCTCATCAACGCTTTCCTGACAAAAATTGCTTTCTAGACCTCTCATTTAGATCTTTCTTAAACATCAGTGTTTCTTCAAAAAAGACAAGCCCTTCTTTGAGAATCTGAGTATGCCGTCCATCCTTTCTACAGCAAATCAAACATTTCACTTCCCTCATCAAGTGTGTTGTTTCCTCTCTTAAAAATGTAAAACCTTTGTTCCTTCTATTTTTTTCAACACTTTGTTCTCTTATTCTGCCCTCTTTCTGGGTTTGAAAATGAAGACTTTCAAATTTTGATTGTAGTTTCTTTTCCTTCTCTTGATCTCGCTGCGGCTGATCTTCTCTTGCGCCTCAGAGGTCCCCACGTCCTCGCTCCCACCTTCTCTTCCTTGACAGGGAAATTTACATAATGACGAGAAGATTCCTTGGATCCTGCTCTGTAGCGCATATGATAGGCACACAATAGCATGTCCTCCTTCCGATAATCATTTCTGATCAGGGAGGGAACTGCTTTTGAAACCACTTTACAGATTATAAAAGTAAGATACGGAAGAGTTAATTAATTTTCCTAAGATTAAAAATTAAATCAAATGCAGAGTAAAATTCTCGGAGGCTTAAATGAGCTATTGCTCCCTCTCTGCTCTCTGATTCTGGGTGCAAGAGGGGGCAAACCTTCACTGCAGCTCTCTGCGATGTCATATTCCACTTAAACACACATCTGCAATCATATAATTTTTCAGTAAGAGTCTAAATTTTTCTTTCACTGTAATATCTATTAATTTATATTTCAAGTAACATGAGGAATGCTCAAGGTACACCCAATATTGTCAGATCTGTTCTCAATGACACTCTATTCGAGGCCTGTTTGTACTGGGAACTTGCTGGATGGCCATAGGAAGTCACTTAACTCGGATAAGTCTCAATTTCCTCATTCATAAAATAAATGGGCTCTATTTTCCCTAAGGTCTCTTCCAGGTCTAACTGTTTTTAATCTGTGCTGCAAGATAGAAATAGTCATTGCCAACTTTCTCAGTATTCTAGCTACGTCCCCTGAGATCTCACATGCTGGGAGAATTTTATCTGCAAAATCCAAGGCATAAAAGTGTATAAGTGAAATATGAAAGGCTTATTAAACAAGCCATACCATTTAAACTGGGATATGACAAGTATGGCTTCCCCTAATAAAGTGATCCAGCTTCCTAATCCAGGGAGAATACAAACGAAGACCGGCAATACAGATGTCAGAGATGTTCTGTATTCTATCAGTGCATTTATATGTCACTTTTCAGTTAAAATTACAATTTTTTGACAACCTACATCCTTCTTGCTACAATCAGAGGCAATAATCACACTGGCTTCTCTTTTTCATATATGTTTTTTGCAGCACTGTGAGCTCAAATCATGATAACTGAGGAGTTCAGTCTCTTCTGGAGAGTGGGGCAACTGCCTTCTTCAGAAGACACGTATTTCCGGTGACAAATAAATCAGAATTTTAATCCATATGAGAACTGTGTATGACTAGATCCATTGAGCTGTTGTCACTACAACACATGAAAGCTGGTCCCGAGGGTTAGTTTCTCTAGAAACCTTATAGAAAATCGTCTTCAAATGAATGACATGTTAAAAAGCAACCATTGCCACACATCGTGTACATCTTAGTGAGTTGGGGTGTTTGCAAGGCAGAACCTGATTGGTTCAGGGCAGGGATTGAGATTAGGATGACAAACCATTTGGGTTTCCCCACAACTAACGTGTCTCCTGGGACAAGGGGCTTTCAGTGCTGGAAGTGGGAAAGTCCTGAGCAAACCACTATGAATTACTCACCTTACCTGAGATTCCTTACCTCCATCAAGCCCTGGGAGCTGCTTCAGATGCGAGCAGGAGTCAAGCAGATCTTCCAGGACACGTGGTCTGTGTGGCTGGTTGAAAGTCTTCTCTCTCCCTTGTTACTTGCATGATTTTGTGCAAGTTTTGGGGAACTTTCCAAACCTCAAATCCTCAACTAAAAATTGGGATAGTAAGTAATAAATACGTACTTCACAGGGATGTGAGCTTTAGAAAACACAAAGACTATGAAGACCCTGATGAATCAGAAATTCTCAATGATTGTTAGCTTTTGATATAATCATTATCATAACCTTTCTCCTATAAAATATCAGTTAAATGAATATCACTGTAGTACACAGCTGTCAATGAAACTTGATTAGATATGATCTTGATATTTGGTTGACTTGAAACAAGATTTTATTTCACTTGTATCAAGTCTTTGAGCAATATGTCTTTAGAAAGTCAAGTGCATATGGCAAAATAACTAATGTGTGCTCTATTTCATGCTTTAAAAACAAAATGCTACATCTGCATCAAGTTCAATGTATCATAATAATTGGCTCACCATTCAACACTGAGTCCATTCAAGAAAGGGAAATTCCAATTTAATAGAGTCAATTCATAAGTATAGTAATTAAAGGAGAATAAAATCAAAATCCTATTTAGTCAATGGAGTAAGTGAAGCAAAATAGTAAACTTCCTTAAAATTCATTTTTTTAAAATACGGTTTTCAGAAGATAATTCCTCAGTTTGGATATTAAAATCACGTGTCACCTAAGACCATGATGGTCCCAATAAGATATTAAGGCTCATTGTTTGGGCTCAAGATGAGAAAGTCTTTCAGCAGGAGACAATCATCTGAAAAGAAAGGGGCAGAAGTGAAGATCCCTGATAAGTAAAAAACTGATGAGATTGGAAACAAGACATGACAGACAAAGCCAAAGGCACTGGGTGAGAGTCAAGGCAACCCCAGGGTTCTAAGTTTTGTATTCTAAGTATTAAAACATACATGTGGAGCATAAGGAAAAACATGGAGGACATTGTGAGAAGGAAGGGAGGGGCGAATTGGAGGAAATCGGAGGGGCGATGAACCATGAGAGACTGTGAACTCTGAGCAACAGACTGAGGGTTTTGGAGGGGTGGGGGTGGGGGATTGGGCGAGCCTCGTGGTGGGTATTGAGGACGGCACGTATTGCATGGAGCACTGGGTGTGGTACATGAACAATGAATCTTGGAACACTGAAAAAATAAAATAAAAGTATTTGGGAAAAAAACATACCAAAAAATTTTTCAAAACTTCATAAAAAAGATGATTTGAATCTGAATCAACTGTTAATTATCTTAGTATCATTAGTCATATATTCTTTTGAGAGAGAGAGAGTGCATGACTCAGGGGCAAGGAAGGGCAGAGGGAGAGAGAAAATCTTAAGCAGACTCCATGCCCAACCCAGAGCCCAACTTGGAGCTCCATCTCAAGACCTGAGACCATGACCTGAGCCAAAACCCAGAGTCACTCAACCAACTAAGCCGCCCAGGCACCTCTATTCATATTTTTAATTTCCTATTATACTTCCCATCTATATCACCTTTAGAAAAGAATCTCCATATGGAAATAAATTGGAAGCTGATGATCATTACGGTGGGCTTCTCTTCTTTCTTCTGACTACTTCTCAGAATTGCTTTCAACCATGTTGCCTCGTATTTGAACATTAAAGTCAGAAATCAAATTGTGAACATACTGAACAGACTTATGATTATTAAACCACTGGATATGACCTGAGCTACTGTTTGCTCACTCCCTCCCTGGGCCTATGGGACCATGGCTTCTCACGATTTGGATATGGCTTACCATCAAATCAATCAGCAAGCCAACCAGCACAGAATAATTTATTTCATGTTAGTTGCTGTTTACTAGCCTGGGAATATGTAGCTTTTCAGCAATGTTAAAGATAGTGTTTTTTATAATAAAAAATATTAACCATGTATTCCAACTTTCATATGACAAAAGAGAAAAATAAGGAAACCAAGACATTTGTGGGACAACTGGTATACTAGAACTTAGTTCATCTAACTCCTGTTCTTAGCCCGTGTGTCTTGCACCAATATTGACAGAGAATAAAGAAGAAAAATTGCATCAATGCTTGGACATCGATCACCCACTTTGCCATTTGTCAATGCTTTTAAAAGAAGTAAATGCCCCATCCTTGCCAAGCCATTTTGTAGATACTCATTTCATCTTTTTTCTTTATTGATTCAGTTTACATTTTCCCAAACTTCTTAACTCCCCGTGAATTTTGTTGAGCAATTGCATATTCAAGGACATCCATTAAATGTAAAGCAGAATCACCATGAAGGAAACGTACTGCTGGGGGCCCAGATGAAGAATGAATACATCAAATCATGTGAAGCACATCCATGAGGTAAGTGTGATCTATAAACATATTACATCATATTCAAGCATTTTGAATGTGGTCATAAATTGATTGCTGATTTGTATATCTGATTTTCTAGGTTCCTGTGCATTCAGGTTTTGGCAATCTAATAATGGTGAATTTATTCTCTAAGAAACACACTCCTTGAATAAATAGTTATGTACATGTGTCTTCCTTTAGTGTCCTATAATTCTCCATAAGCCCTGGGCCACCTACACTAAGAAACCTCCTATCTTACAGAACTACTTTAAAAAAATCCCTAAGCCTTCCAAAGCAGTTCCATTTGACCTTTATTTGAAAGCCCACCATCATCCCTCCTTCCCCCTACACTTGGCAACTGGTTTTCAATCATCTCCCACGTGCCTAAGACAAGTTACACATGTGCACACAGAAAATTATGTGTTCTTTTTCAAAAGGTGGCTTGGGAGGGGGGGAGCTCTGTGGCTGTTATCTACAGATGTTTTATTTGAACAGATATTATGAATGGATTTTAATTGTGCTTTTAGATGTAAAACACCCACCAAGGAGTAGCCCTGATAGACCTGTAGAAACTCAATAAAATAAATCAATAGCATATGTCCTTGAGGAAGATTACGCTTTCTAACATTTTGATCAATACTGACATTTGACCTGCAAAATTCATCATCTACTGATCTTTTTAAAGAATTTGCTGATATAATTGCAACTTTATACAAGCAAACATACAAAGGAAAACTTTATTCCCCAAGACTCTTGCCAATATTTTTCTGATACGTCACCATGTTACCACCTCTCTCTTGCTAATGCAGCTCTTGTTGCAGGAAATTAGAATGATTCTTTATGTCTGATCTGCATCTCCCTCTGAATCTCCAATATCCACATCATTCAGTCACCTACCGGGTCAGTATATTAGCTCACTGCTTGCAAGTCTTTGTATGAGAGGGGCATTAGCCATAAGACCAAGTCCAAGTTCTCTAGAAAATCCAGCACAGTGAGATAGAGCTGAATCATTCCATAGGTCAAGTTCACAGCACCACAGTGAGCAGCCAAGAGGGGCATGACCAGGTCTCTCCTAGGCCCTCAGGCATAGCAGAATCAATCTGATGTTCATACTTTTGTTCTTCCTGATGCTGCAGTGTTTGTCCAGCTTTCACCGAAATATATAGACTCTAAACTTCATTATTGTGGGTTACTCTGCCATAAAAGAACACTAAAATTTTATTTTTGAGAAATATCAGAAATGCCGAGAAAACTAACCAAACTAAGGCAAGATGACAGGGTAACCTAAAGACCTAAGATTTCTGCCAAAGAAGAAAGAATTGGATAAATTACAACACCATGGTTTGGCCGTGCCAGTAGTCAAACATGACAAATTCAAGACAAAGAACAGCATATACTCAAAACATAGTTGGGAAAGAGAGACAGAGCCAACGACTGGACTTTTGGTGTAGGTAGGGTTCATACACAGGAAAACAAACTGGATATTTCTTGAAGGCTTACTAGGTGCCAGGTCTTCACAACCTGTGAGAGAAGCAATCTCAACTCTCTTTCCCTTTGGGGAATCCTGAGGTTCAGCAGATGAGTTAATTTTCTAGGGCCACCCAGCTCCTAAATGGAGAAGCTGAGATTCTAACCCAGGCCCACCTCGTTCTAACATCCTTGCCATTTCTCCCACGCTATCTGCTTCTCTCCCGTGTTATCTTACTGGCCAAATATCTGAAATGCTAAAGTTCTGCCTCTCTTGCCCTTCGCTGAGCTCTTTCAACTTTTGCCCCACTCTATATTCTATGTAGAATATGGAAGAGAATCCTGAGCAGGCTCTCACGGTTTCCCTTTTTGAAACCATGCTGCCCTTCTTTTAAGACTCAGCGTCTGTTTTCTGGCAGTGGGAGAGTGACAAGTATCCAGGGAATAGAGCCGCAGGAGACTTACGCAAAAGCAACCGATGCTAAGCAAGATTTTTGAGGGAACCATATGTGGTGATAAACTTTTTAAGCAAAAGGATAGAGACAAAATCCAACAAGGTCGTCACCTCTGAGGAAAAGCAGAAAGGTGTGATCCGTGATGGAAACTCAGGTAGGACCAATGTCATTTTGTCCTGTTTTAGGGCTTAAGTACGTGACAGCTGAAAGACATATAATCTATTCTTAGGCTTTGTAAACGATATATTATGGTCATATACTACTTTGCTGTTTCATATGCTACATTAAAAATAAAAAAGGGAATTGGTCCAAGCCCACCGTAGCAGGCCGGCCAAGTATTTTCCACACAACTAAGGTCCTAAGGAAGACCTTGCCTCCCCTTCCTCTCTCAGAACCAAGCCAACGCACAGACTATCCTTTGGTTGGTCCAAGGCTCACTCTGTAGCTGATTGCTGGGAGCTAAATGCAAGGGAATAGCACACCATGAGGCAACGCCGACTGTCTCACCACTAACTGCAGTTTAAACCCACCTGGACACGTGGTGTGAGCCTCTCCAGCTCTCCGTCCTGTGCCCTGCTCCAGTCTCCCGGTGGGAAAACAAAATCTTTCCCTCAGTCAGTTAAGGGAGGAATGCCAACATATTTGACTGGATCTTTGTCAGTATGACGCTGAAAAGAAAAAATTGTTATTTTACTGGACCAGCTGGTAACATTTTAAAAATAAAGGAAAACAAACAGCCCTCATTCTTTTAAATTACATGTGCTATATTCTTCCCTGTGTCTAGGAAGTTGAAAAGTAGCATGCTTTTCCCTTTCAGCACTTACAGCAGTGGGAATTTTGCTTTTATTTGTCTGGATGTGTGGCCAATGTGTACCTGCCCCGGGAGACTAAGCGTTTTGAGGGAAGGCTCTGCCAGTTTAACACAGGTTCCCAACACCACGTCTAGATCTTAGGACAATTTAGGTGTTCAGGAATGAGTGAATGAATGAATATGTAAATGAGCAAAGGCGTCAGGATAGGAAATCTATATCTTATATGTCCACTGCTGTTACTTCGAAAGGATAAGACAAGAAATATGTTAATAAGTACAACTACCAATGAACTTCATTCAGTCATCAAATAATACATCAGCTAAATAACACATTCTCTAGTCTATTCTCCTGCCAAAACTCCAGATATTGGGGTATTACCAATAAGATATGACTTCACAATCATATTGTGAGTATTTATTTTTATGGTATCGGTTGACTGATATGATATAGCTGGAAACAAGTTTCTAGATAGTAATGCAGAGCAAAATTATTCAAATATACCTATAATTTATATGTCCATTCTCTTTTTTTTTTTTTTTTTATTTTTTTTTTATATATGTCCATTCTCTTAAAAAAAGAAAACTTATTGTAGTGAACATCTGGGTGGCTCATTTGGTTAGGTGTCTGACTCTTGATCTCAGCTTAAGTCATGATCTCAGGGTTGTAAGTTTGAGCCCTGCCTACTTAAAAAAAAAGTTGATTGTAGGGAAATTAATCTCAAAAATACATATGTGTGTGTGTATATATATATATGTAAAATCTAATAAGTATATAATATATATGTATATGTAGATAATCTAATACTAATAAGTATCTTCCATGTACTTTGCAAGGTATTAAAGAATTAGTTATATACTTATTAGATACTTGACTGGCTGCCATATTTTGTTTTTAAATATCTATACATACTGGAGAGAGATTGCTGCATGAGTATGAAAAAAAAATTCTTTTCCTGAATATCCATTAAGAAAATTATCGTTTCAAAAAAAAAAAGAAAATTATCGTTTCTTTTGTATCCAACACAGACAACTAACTATAGATACAGCCCAGATTTTACCAATAAATGTTGACCATCATTTTTGGATAATATGTAGGTATAAACACCTAATACAAAGTAAGACGATGTGGAGAAAATGTAACATTTCATAGAGAATGAGTGGGTGACAATTTTTATTTTTAGAATTAATTAAAATTAGTTATAATTACATAGTTATGTAATTATAATTTCAGTAACATAAAGTGGAAATGAGAACATACCAGAGGTAGCTACCATGGGAGCAGGGTTAGGAACTGAGAGTCGGGAATCGAAGACAAGGCGGAAGCTTTGGTGCTGCACTTAGGAAGCAATTGGCCTCTTCATCAAGAGGGCGTTAAGCCATCTCCAGGGCTCCAGTAGGAAGGGAGCCTCGATTATGGGGAAAAGGGAAGAAAAGCCGTACATCTGTTCTAGAAAATTGGACCTTGATCCGGAATTCACCAATCAAGGACCTCACTCATGATCATTTTAAAACGTTAAGAAATAAAACAAAGAAACAGCATAGTCAGGCTTCTAGATACACTCTAATGATAACTCACTTTCAGTGAGAGGAACTGGTAAGAAAATCAGCCAACAGTCTTTCACAAATAACATTCCTTCACCTCTTCTTACTCATTTCATTAGAATCATCTATATTTCATTAGAATCATCTATATATTTAAAATTGAAATTTTAAAGCTAGACTTCACAAGTTACAAATGGCCACATATTATATGATTCCATTTGTATGAAATGTCCATATTAAGCAAATCCATGGAGAAAGGAAGTAGATTTGTGGTACCCAGAACTGGGGAGGTGGGGAGGAAATGGGGGGGTCACTGCTAATGGGTACAGGGATTCTTTTCTGAGGTGATGAAAATGCTTTAAAATTGATTGTAGTGACAGTTGTACAATCCCATGAGTTTACTAAAAGTCATCGAATTATTCACTTTTAAATGGATAATTTGTAGGGTTATTAATTATATCTCAATAAAACTGCTTACAAAAAAAACTAAACCTAAGATTTTAAAGTCAACTGAAAGTCACAGTGTCATTCATATTTCATAGCATATAGAGATCTTCTGTTAGAGAGCCTGAATGGCTCAGTCAGTGAAGCATCTGCCTTTGGCTCAGGTCATGATCTCAGAGTCCTGGGATCGAGTCCCATGTCAGACTCCCAGATCATCGGGGAGTCTGCTTCTCCCTCTCTCGTGCTCTCTGGCCAGTGTCGATAACAGTTCAGCTTGTGTTGTCTCTGTTGCTTTCTCTCTGGTTCTCAAATAAATAAATAAATAAAGTCTTAAAAAAAAAAAGGAATCATCTGTTAGAGGATTATTTTTTAAATTGCGTATAAAAGCACACTAATTTAATAGGAATTGAATAAATAATCTAATTATTATCTATCCCTACTAGAAAGAGTGCAAGAACAAGGATGGTGATTTAACACAGGGGTCTTTAAATATACAGCTGGAATTCAAGAAAGCCTGTGATACACTTTCTCAACAAAGATTTTAAAGATTGAACAAATGTCCACATCTCTAGAGGGGTTTGAACAAAGCCCTATATAAAGCCTGTGTGATACTTAATTTTATGGGTCAAACTGTCCTAGGCTATGGTGCTCAGTGGTTCAGTCAAGCTAATCTAGATGCTGGTGTGAATGTATTTTTTATATGTGATTAACATTTAAAACAATATACTTTGAATAAAGCAGATTACTCTTCATAATGTGGGTGGGCCTCATCCAATCAGTTGAGGGCCTTAAAAAACTTATGTTCCCAAGACTGCAACAGAAAAGCCTTGCCTGAGTTTCCCAGGCTGCTGTCCTGAGTAATTCTGGGTTAAGACTGAATTATCAACTTGCGCTTTAATTTCTAGCTTGCCAGCTTTCCCTACAAATATAACACTTGCCAGTCCCCACAATCATGTGAGCAGTTCCTTAAAACTCTGTCATCTATCTATCTATC
>CM052883.1:6928330-7009200 GCA_028534135.1 Potos flavus
TCAGTGATGACTGGGTCCAATCCACCAAAGCAAGAGCCACCCAACGTTCATCCACAATCATGAGCAGTCTAATGAGCTCTACTTATTTTAAAGAGAGAGAAAACTCCAGCAGGTAGAGGAGCAGAGGAAGAGAGGGAGAGAATTTCAAGCAGACTCCGTGCTGACCGTGGAGCCCAACACTTGATCTCAGGATCCTGAGATCATGACCTGAGCCAAAATCAAGAGTCAGACACTTAACTGACTGAGCCACCCAGGCACCCCTAGATCCTATAGTTTTCTGATCAATGTAAATTAAGACATAAAAGTGCTATTTACCTGAGTTTAAAAATGAAACCAGAGTTATCTTCAAATGTGACTCTACATGTGTGAGAATAATAAAAACTCAACTCAAAGCACACATGAGATAAGTGTTTTTGACTCAGCTCCCAAGTCATGAGAGTCTAGAGAAGAATTTTTTCACCACAACCTTTGAGACATGATGACAGAAAGGGCACCCTTGTGACCTACAGGCAATCCTTGATACCTAAGTGTTCACTTAAGAATTATTATGGATTTCATGGTCATTGCAATAGTTGGAATCCAGAAATCATGCTTTCTTGGGGGTGATATCAATTTTTATCCCAGGTTTTATATATTTTATATATTTTAAGACAGTATATAATTTTATATATTTTAAAGCAGTTTTATGTATTTTAAAACAGTAAAAAATATTTTATATATTTTAAAACAGTAAAAAATAATTTCTTTCTTCCGTTTGCATTCAGAGACATCTGTAACAGGGAGGAAACAACACTACTGAAAGGAAGAAAGAGAGTGGGGAGAGGGAGGGAGGAAGGGATAATGGGAAGGAGAGGAAGGAGGTAGAAGGAACCATGCTTCTAGAAGAGAAGGTACATTCAGAAGCCAAGGACCTGCTTGTGGAAGGCAATCTGTTCTGAGCCTTTCTGACGGAGAAATGAAGGGTCTCACTGGGCATATAGCCTAGAAGGGAGAGATTTGAGCAAAACCAATGACATGTCTTTGCCTAATAAAATGTTTCAGTTACCCATTGCTGCAAAACAATGGCTGAGAAATTTGTAATCAATTATTTTGCTTACAAGGAAGGCAGAGACCCTGAAATAGGAGGAAGAGAGCAGAGCTTCCCCTAGATTGTGGGCGTGGGCATGGCCCCTCAAACCACCGCCTTTGGACACCAAGAGAAAAGATGGCAGAAACAAAGACTGTAGGGTGCAGACCTCATGCAAGTGCTGATAGAAGTTTCATGAAGATTGAACACTGGGGAACTTAGAGCAGCTACCTTCCTCTTTTCAACTGGATTCCTTCCTTAAGTTATTACCTGGCGGCTCTGGGAGCAGAAGCTTGTTCCCACACATAAACAGTATTTAAATTGTGACTAATTATAGCAGGAAGAATGCAATTGGAATTACAGCATGGATTTTTAATTAATTTTTTTCTGAATATAAAAACAGTAAATGAAGATCTGCACTGAGAAAGGGCTTCAACATTGGGCTCGCACATCGTGTGATGTGTGTTTGTGTGTATGCACATATTTTAAGAATTTGATGGGACACTTGTTTCTTCAGGTCTGTGAAGCTGGACAGACAGTGATATCATGACTTAGGGATTTCTGATGAGAATATTTCAATGCCATCTGCAAATAAACTTTTCATTTTGTTATGTAGGAAGTGAGTTTTAGATTAGAAATTAATTACAAACCTGCCAAGTTAGAGTTTTCACACAGCTGTGCCTTTGTGGCAGACAGAGAAATGTTTATTTAAAAAGGAATGACCCTATCACCTCATTCAAGATGGATGACTGAAAAAAAGTGGTTTTTTTCTTCCCTAAATAAAATCTTCATTCGATAACAGAAACAAAATTTTTCTAAAAGATGAACATGAAAGTAAATTCATGAGAATGTTGAAAAAAACAAAGAATTGTCTACCAGCAGACCATAAATGTAAATAGTTTTCAAAAAGCATAAAGCAAAACAAAATGACAATGAAATTCAAGTCAACTGAAGAATCTAAGAACTCCATGCAGGCAACAGAGATAATCCCCCAAAAATTATATATATATATATATATATATATACACACACACACACATACATATATATATATCATTTTATTGTAATATATATTATATAATATATAAAATATAATGATTAATAAATAATATAATATATAAATAAATATAATATAATAAATATGATAAAATTATATATAATTTTTATAATAAAATAATATATGTATAAAATATTTATTTTTAAAATATTATATATATATATAATATTTTTTTTGTCAAGCAAAACTGTGGAACAATCCCCAAACTGGCAGGATGAAGCTACAAGGAGTAGGTCATATACAATAAAAAGGCAGATAACAAAAAGGTATGACCACTGAGCCAATACCACCATACTGCACCAATAACCCTAAGCCTTCTCTAAATGGAATGGCAGATCCAACGTGTGAAGGGCTGTACTGCAGTCGGCAGGGTAGAAACCACCCTCTCCAGAGCACAAATTACAAAGAAACTCCACTTAGTCATAAGCCCTACAAATCCCCTGAGTAATCACAAGAAAGAAACTTCCGGAATCGAAAGCTGCTTTGACTGCCAGGCAAATGTAATTATCATTCAGACTGAGGAAATACACTCGCAGTTATTAATTTTGTTTAAACCAGACTCTCATTATAAATGTGATCAAAACAGGAAAATAAAACACCGAAAAACTCAAAATGTAAGAGCTCTAACAATTATAAGGAATAGAAGAAAACTTCAACACAATTATAATTAATATCCTCGGAGAGAGTCCAAGGGATGTAAAAACCACTGAAAAAGGATTGAAAAAAAAGAAAAACATCAGAGTGCTTGGTAATGTAAAATACAAGTGACAAAATACAGACTTAAAAGATGGACAGATAGCAACTCAGAGCTTCAGACCAAACACTGAAGTAGAAACAGGATCATTGGACAAAGAGTTATAGAGTATGAAAGAAAAATAAAGAACAATAAGAAAAAGATTTTTTTTATGTCTAACATGTTCTCTTCCCAGAGAAGGGACGAAAAAGAGAAGGCTTATCCCGAGGCAGGAGAAGAGAAAAATTTCTGAAAGCTAATGAAATGTTCAGACCTTGCAATGTCCAGCAACACAATGAGCGAAAGAGGATCAACTTCAAAACATAAACACACACACACTCTACATTTAAACACATGCTGGTAAATTACCAAAGCTATAAGGAGAAATAAATGTACCTTAGAAACTTCCCAAAGAGCCAGGGCACTTAGATACGAAGAATAAATGAAGCATCCAGTTTGGACAAAAATAAATAAAACTATATTTGCAGATGACATGACATTGCATATAGAAAATCGTTGGGGGCGCCCGGGTGGCTCGGTGGGTTAAAGCCTCTACCTTCGGCTCAGGTCATGATCTCGGGGTCATCGAATCCAGCCCTGCATCGGGCTCTCTGCTCAGCAGGGAGCCTGCTTCTCCCTCTCCCTCTGCCTACCTCTGCCTACTTGTGATCTCTCTGTCAAATAAATAAAGTCTTTAAAAAAAAAAAAGAAAATCCTAATGAGGGGCGCCTGGGTGGCTCAGTTAGTTAAGCAGCTGACTCTTGGTTTCGGCTCAGTTCATGATCTCAGGGTCCTGGGATCAGTCCCACACTGGGCTTCCCCCTCAGCAGGGAGTCTGTTTCTCCCCTTCTCCCTCTCTCTCTGCGTCTCCTGCATGCTCTCTCTCTCAAATAAATTAATTAACTAAAAAAAAGAAAATCCTAATGAATATGAAAAATACTTTTAGAGCTAATAAACAAGTTCAGCAACATTACAGGAGACAAAATCAACATGCAAAAATCAACTGCATTTATACACAATAACAATAAACAATCTGAAAATAAAATAAAGAAAAAAATTCTGTTTACAATAGTATTAAAAATATGGAGGAGTAAATTTTACAAAAGTGGTACTTGACTTAAATACTGAAAACTAAATAAAATTACATAAAGGGAAGGACATCCCATATTCATGGTTTGGAAGCATTAGTGGTATTAAGATGGTAATACTTTCCAAATTGATCTGCAGTTTTAATGCAATACCTATCAAAATTACAGCTGCCTTTTTTTCTTATGCAAAAATTGGCAAGCTGATTTCAAAATTCTATGACAATTCAATTCTAGAATAACCAAAGCAATCTTGAGTAACAAGCTGGGAAGACTCACACCCTCTGATTTCAAAATTTAATACAAAATTGTGGCAATAAACACTGTGTCATGCTGGCATAAGGATGAATGTAATAAAACCTAGAGTCCAGAAATAAATCCTGACAACAGCAAAAAAATTAATATAAATACTTTTTTAAAATTTCTTATTTAAACTCAGTTAACATATACTGTATTATTAGTTTCAGAGGTAGAATTAGTGATTCGTCAGTTGCATAAAACACCCAGTGCTCATTACATCAAGGGCTCTTCTCACTGCGCATCACCCAGTTACCCCATCCTCCCACCCACCTCCCCTCCAGCAACCCTCAGTTTGTTTCCTACAGTTAACAGTCTCTTATGGTTTGCCCCCCTCTCTGTTTTTAACTTATTTTATTTTTCCTTCCCTTCCCCCTATGTTCATCTATTTTGTTTCTTAAATTCCATATATGAGTAAAATCATATGGTATTTGTCTTTCTTTGACTTATTTCACTTAGCACAACACCCTCTGGTTCCATCCACATTGTTGCAAATGGCACAATTTCATTCTTTTTGATGCCCGAGTAATATTCCATTATATATATATATATATATGAAGATATATATTATATATATATATATTATATATAAATATATATAAAGATATATATATATATCACATCTTCTTTATCCATTCATCTGCCAGATGGACATCTGGGCTTTTTCCATATTTTGTCTATTGTTGAATTTGCTGCTATAAATACTGGAGTGCATAAATAATTATTACATAAAATAGTAATGATAGTTTGGAGTTTAAATTTTTAGAGTTAAAATTCACAACAGAAATAATAGCAAATCTTTGCCCTTGACTCTATCTGGTCTTTTTAGTCTTCCTGTGATTGAGGGAGGCAGAGGGGCTGGAGGAGAGACCATTACTTAGAAAATGTGTTTGATTTGTTTTGTATTTTAATCTGGAGAGGATTTTTGCTATTTTATGCCTTCTCAGTGATTTCTCATTTTTGTCATTATGACAATTGGGAAGCAGCCTCTGTGTTTGGTCGGTTGGTTTTGGTCTGTGAGTTTCTTGCTTGTCTTTTGGGAGTGAGCATTCTTTATGAAGACACAAGTTTGTTGAGAGCATGGATCTGACAACACAGCTACAGTCCTACTTGGTAAAGTGACTGGCCATGAAGATTCCAACCCCACATTCCCAAGAAGGCAGACACGATGAAGGTGACATATTTTGCCGTTCTCATGGTTCTCATAATATTTCAGAGGAAAAAGGCCTCACTTGATTCCCTATAGATGGTTTCTTCCTGGGCATGATGTAAGATCCCACCTTGTCTCAGCAGCACAGAAGCGTGTCTCCACATGGGATGAAGAGGGAGCTCCTTTGAATGTCAAGGTCAGACGGGGTGCAACCAACTCCAGGTGCTTACTAGCAAAGACCTGATCCGCTGATCAGGATAAGTTTTTTCCTTGCCTTAGACTTCCCTCCTAGCTTTTTGTGAATCTGTGTTTCCTCTGGTAGCTCCACTTGTGGATGGAAGGGGAGGACATGGGTTTGACCCAGAGGATCAGAAGGGCAGCAGACAGAAAGGCAAAAGTGCCAAGTGCAGAAAAAGATCACACACCCCAATATTGTGTTCAAACTGTTTTTTAGTCATTAAAAAAAACTTTGAAAATATAAAAAATATTATTTTCCCTGCCGGGGGGAAAAAATTGCATACATGCAAATACAAATTTTGCACACAGTTTCAAGGCATTTCTAGAATGTCCAGTGTCCATTTATGTACATGGATCTCAGGACCTCTGGATTTAACACTCACAATAAAAAAAGAATAAAATTATGAAAATTAAAACTATCATGGGAAAGTGAATAGAAATATGCATTCTTTTAATATACCAACCCACTTAGAAGCTCAACTTCTCAATATCTTCCCAGACTCAGCAGTCAGCGTGTCAATACCCTGCATTGTTCTTCATCCACTTAAAGATCTGTCATCAACAATGCCTTTCATTTTTCCAGGTAGCATACTCACTGAAGCAAGACAGTGAAAGAGAAAAGAAGAAAGGAAATCTTGGTGCATTCGAGATCATGCACTTGATAAAACTGTTTTCTTAGCCCGACAAAGTGTGAAATTCTTTTCATGGTTTTTAGTCTAAGTGATTTGATGAGATCATCATTCAGCATGTTGCCCAGAGCCGCTCCCTGACTCTGAGCACTACCCTGAAAATGTTTCCTCCCACCAAACTTCTTCTCCACGGGTAGAACAGGAAGATTAACAGAATTAGGTGTCTCTCGTTTGTCCCTTTGTCATTTGGCACGACTACTAGCTCATACATTTGGAAAAGTTTTGTGTTCGATTTTTTTAAATATGGTTTATTTTATTGTTCTACTTCTTATGGGTTCAGGTTTTTTCCCTACCCACTTCTATCCCTTTGTAAAGTCTATGTATCTCAATAATATAAAAGATCATCGTTTAAACTTTTTCACCTCTAACTTGGTGAATGCTCAAGAAAATACCTCTAACTACATTTATTAGCATTGACTTTCACTTCCTAATAGAGGACATAGACCCGAGGATTATGTCTCTGAAAGATGCATTGTTAATTAAGAAAAAATATTTTCCTCTGATTCTAGAGTTTTCACTTCAAGCCAAAGATTAATTCTTTCTGTACTGTTCAGTTAAGCTCCTGATTTGGAGAGAAGGAAGGGACGTAGAGGGAAGAAAAAAAACAAATCAAATCAAAATGGTTAATTAAAGATCTGCTATGTTTCAAGGAATATGTGAGAAAATCTCATTTTTCTCTCGTTTGGTCCTCATGTCCATCTGATGTAGAATTTGTAACCCAAATGGCCTCTACCCTGACGAGCTTGTTAGTAAACTAGTTATTGATGACACTTCTGCTCAGGTTCAAGTGGCTCATGGCTGTGACTCTGAAACCCCAGCTCCTCCTCCCATCCCCCCGCCCTCACTTCACACCCCTCATCTCCGGGCTTGTCCCCGCCTGGCGCCCGTGTGTCAGCTCCAGCTCTATTGAGTTGACGACCTTCTCCGCGCCCTCTGAGGATGAAGTAGGAATGCGGTTCCGCTGCTGGGGCTTTCTGTCAGAAACAGGGCTCCTCCATCAGGATTCCAACTCCTGGCTTCCAAAAGTGTGACACACTTGGGCTGGAAAGTCACCGTGCACACTTCAGCCCTGACTTGTGCCACATCCTCCCAGACCCTCCCCCGAGTCTCCCTTGTCCTTGTATTTACCTTCCAAACCAGAACATTTTTGACAATGTCAGAGTCCATTATTAATGATTACGTGAGGACAACGGGCTTAAATGGAAACTGCCCCATTCAAACCAGGACCGACGGTTTTGCTGGAGACATTCTGCTTTCCCCTGAGTACCGAACAGGCTTTGTGAAAACTGTCTCACTTCCTTTCCTCTTTTTCCTTTGGGTCGAGCGTGTTGTTCTTTTTCTAAAGTCAAAATTAAACAGTTTCCTTGTTGTTCTGCCTTTCTTTTATAATTTAAGAATTTAATACTATAAACAAAAAATTTTTAAAAAAAGAATTTAATACTATAAACATACGTATGTTTAGATATATAATGTTTTCATCATTTTGGAGTCTTGTTATAAGGTCCTCATGTGTACTCCGTTACTGACAAGCAGTTGAGAAACATGGCCATTCTCTAATTTTTGGAAAAATGGTTCTGGATGTGTACACTACTACATTTTTAACTACATTGAAATCAATGACACCTGATTAATGAGAGGATTGTGTGAAAATATTTTACTGAGGTGCTCGACTTTTTCACATCGACTTTTTCTTATAATACTGTTTTTTTAGCCTTAAGTAGCTAAAGGTGTACCTAAGACATCAGGTGTTTATAAATTCAGAATCGTTTTATCTTTTCCTATCAAACTGAATGCTTATACTGACTTTCTTAATCTCTAATACCGGTTTTGCCTTTAAGCCTGCTTACATAGCTACAGCATATCTTTTTTGACTTACGCCTTCTAGCATGTGATTTCCCACACACTGTTCTGTGTCCTTAGATTTAACCTGCATCTTGCAAAGAGTAGATAGCTAGATATTTTCATCTAATCTAGACAGCTGTATCTTATAACTTGTGAAGCCGTATATCGTGATTATGAATATACTTGAAATTATGTTTCTGATCTCATTTGGGTTTTTTTTTTCTGTTTGTACTGCTTTTTCTGAGTTTCTTTACTTTTTCCCCCTTCTGTCTTCTTTTGGAGTGTTATCTAAATTCTGTGTTTTCTTCATCGTTTGTGAAATTACCTAATCTGTGTTAACATGCATACTTAACTAACATATAAAGATACTATCTTTAGATTCATTCTGAGTCATGTGGTGACCTCGGAGCTCTGATTCTACCACTCCTTCCTTTTTTACAAAACATACTTTTTCTCTCCTTCCTTTATTCAAACAGACACACCATTATGTTATTGTTTTACGGTCTTGTTTATTTGGATTTGTTCACATTTAACAATTCATTTGCTTAATATTGTTTTTCTTCCTAAAGTATGCTCTTTAGAAATCCCTTTCCTGAATGTTTGGTAGTTCTCTGATGTGTTATCTCTTGAATTTTTACTTACCTGGGTTGATAACCACTTTGTTATTTCGTCTCAACGCTTTGAAGAAAATACTATGTTATTGTTTCTCCTGTTGTGCTGGGCAGGCAGCTCTCCCTCAAACTGTCATTCTTTTTCAGGTAATTTGTCTTTCCTTAATAACTTCTTTCAAATCTCTCTTTGTCTTGGATGCTTCAGAGTTTTACTGTGATGTATCAAAGTATGGACATCTTTCTGAGTCTTACGTGCAATTCAGTAAATCTGAGGATTAATGACTTTCATTATGGATGAATTTTATCCCTTAACTTTACGAACAATGCCTATAATCTTCTCTACTCTCTCGTCCTGGAAATGTTGTCAGACTTTCAAATCTTCTATCTCTTGACCTCCTTCCTCATGTTGCATATCTTTCTTCTATATTCTCAGCAAACCCTTGAGAGTGGTCATTCTGTTCTCTCTTTAGCTCTTTCTAATCAGCTTAATCAACTGTTGGGCATTTAATTCAGTAGCCATATTTTTTTGTTTATCAAAATTCTGTTCGGTTCTTTTGAAAATCTACTGAGAATGTTTATCAGTCACTCATGCTTAGATCACTTTGTCTACTCCATATTTTGTTTCTTTTTACACACTCTACGTATGCCTGTTTATTATAATATTTTAATTTCTTGCTGATATTATTCTATTATTTATAGTTTCTACTGGTTTCAGTTGTGGCTGCTCCTCTGAGCATGTTGTTGCATAATTTGGGATTATAAACACACTCGACTAAAAAAAATAAATAAATAAATAAATAAATAAACACACTCGACTGATGTCAATCAGTAGTAATCTCGTGCTTATATAGTGATGATGTTTTCTTCCAGAGAGTCCTGCTTGCTTATATTGAATGCCCCAGGGCATTGCCAACCTAGAAGACATTTAAATTACTCCTGGTTTGGGCTTTCCTAAGCTGTGCAATTATGATAACAATCCAAAGATGAAATATTTTTTTATTAATATGTGAATTTTCTACTTGGTAGAAATAAGCCAATAAGATTCCCTGTTGTCTCCCTTTTCTGGAGGTCAATTCTATATTTTTAATAACCCACCTTTCCCTAAATATGTAGCTCAGTACTAAGTGGGGGAATTCAAATTCTTATCTTCTTCTTCCATAGGGTCAAGTCCCTGTCTTATATCTCTGTGTAGCTAACCCAAGAAACTAAAGCATCAAGGCTTACTTAACACTCTGTCTTCATTTTTGACCTCTGAGAATATGCCTTATTATATTTGGGTATTTATATACTTGCTTACTTACACTTAGTGGACTTGACTGTGCACTTAATGTTTCTCTGTTTTATCCAATACTTCTAGATATTCAGCATGGCAAATAAGTTCAGAACATTTAGTCTTACCATAGCATCAGAAACAGAAGTCTGAAATATCATATTTGTCATAGGGACAATTCTCTATGTTCTATAAATTTCCTTTACCCTTCCAGATCTTTTACTTGGGAAATCATCAAGACCTAGAAGGGAAGATTTTAAAGTAAAAAACAAAGGCTCATGTCAGTTTCCATGAAAAGTCATAGTTCCTAATCTTTACTAAAACCATTGAGAAATAAAAGACGACAGAAACTGGGTAAATTAATACTTTCTTGCCTCTGAGAAGAAAATCAGAGGCTGCTCTAGCAAAACTAGAGTCTCCAAATGGTGAGTTGGTCAAAGTGCAGTCCATGTTTAGGGCAACTTTCATGAACCTTTAGGTCAATTCCTTTCATCCACCTCTTTTTTGTTCTTATTGCTTTTCCTGTTGTTGTTCTGAGTGCAACCCCAGGGGTGGGGGACTCTTTCTACACCTAAATGAAGTTGCTTCACCACCAATGTTGTATCATACTCTGGCTTATCCAGTTTCTGGAAATGAGATTCCCTTTAACCATATTGAAAAAGTTGGTCTGTATGCTGTGTCCCCTCCACACCTCATCTTTCTTCCACTGACTGACACAGTTCTTATCTCTATAACCTAGTAACGTGTGTTAACCAGCACTGGATCACTTATTTCTGGGGTGAAAGTAAGAGGTAAATGGTCACTTTTCTCCGATCCTGAATTCTAAGAATGGTAAGACACATTGGGTTATACCTAGCATCTCAACTATAGAAATGTGGCTAAAATGATGTCCAGTCTTGGTACACCCAATACAATACAATGCTTCCCTAATATGTGCATCAGTGTGTTCATTGATAGATTTTAATTCATGCATCTATTTCTAATATTGAATTCTGAGAGGAGAGCATTCCCTTCACTCTTCGGCAGTCCCTATACTGGACTGCTGTGATTCTGTAGTCCAGTTCTCCACAAAAATTAGCTCTGCTGTGGGGTAGATGGGCCATAAGAGTTTAAAAGGTCATAGAACTGAGCCCATGTACTGACAGGTACCATGCACACTAGCAAGAGGAGTAGAGCATTAAGACAAACCACATCCCACTTGTCAGGAGATGGAATCAAATCCATCAAGAAGTGATGCCTCCCCCTCACACCAGGCAGCTCAAGAGTCTCCCAAAGGCTAGCAAAGATAAGGGGGAGTAATCCATTTGTCCTTCTACTAAAGTAAAAGAGTAAAAGAAAGAAAAGCGAATAGTTCTGAATCTACACAAATGTTTGTTCTAAAATCCTGCTTTCTCAAAGGAAAAACGCTTTTAAACTTTCCACAGCATCTTCCAGCGTTATAATCCTATCCTTAACTTCAGTGTCCCTCTAGCCAAAAAAGAAGACTTTGTAGAGTATATTCTAAGAAACCTACCAGTTCTAAAGGTAGACATCCATTCACTTTGCTGTTGGTATGTCTTCCAGGAGGGTGGCATTTACTCTGGTGTGACACATCCATCATCCTTCAGGCAATTTCTTCTAGGCTGAAGTAGAACATTCTTAAAATAGCTCATGCCAGCAAGTGTGTCTACAAGCTCTCTGGTCCAGGAGACCTAAGATGAGTTGGAGTTGGACAACAAAGAAGACAGAGAATGAGGAATTTTTTAACTTCACTGGGGAACCCATTTAAACTGAGAATGTTTTGGACTGTCTCTGATGTCTCAGGCATGAACTTCCCTTCCTTCTTTCCCAAAGGTAGAATGAGACTAGCTTTTAAATTGCAAACACAGAAGGAAACTTCCCAACACCTAGTTTGACGTGTTGAGTACTCAGCCAACAAATCTTTCAAAAAGTTAGTAAGGTGCCATGTCAAACAAAATTTGAAAGGCGTCTATCCAAGACCTATTGAAATTTAAGTTTATTATGAATTTTCCAACCCTGAAGGAGAACCTCTTATGCCAGGCGTAGATTCTATAATGAGTACATTTGGAGGGAAGAGTTGCTTGACAAATCAATCTGTTGAATTTGGTGGTAGAGGTCTAGATACAAACCAGTTCTTCAAATAAAAATCAACAACTACCATTTTTATTTATAACAACTACTTTATGGGTAGAGCCTAGTTAGAGCTTGTTATGATATAATATTGATTTAAATATTTTAAACGGAAAAAATACTTTGACATATGATTTTCTTCTTTAGGAAACTTTATTAACTTTATAGTCCTGTAGAGCCAAGGTTTACTTCATTTTATCTCCAAAAGTTCAATCATTCTTCTACTCCAAGATTATAGACTGTTTGTTCATCTATTAAATCAGCCAGATTTTACACTTGAGAGTTACTTGATATTTGATCTACACTAAAGCTGCTCCACTCTCAAAGTCAAAGATATAATTATCTCCCTAGCTTCAGTCTTTAAGATCTCTTGTACAAGTCTTCCCACAAAAACAACTCATCATCATGAATATCTGCCATCCATTGACCTCTTCACGTTCATTATCTTCTCCTTTCTTCCCTTCTTCTTTATATTTCTTTTCTTCTTCAGATTGGAATGGATGGCCCAATGTTACAGTCGATCTCTTTTAAATCCATTTTTTTTCCTTTGTCCCTCCAATAGCCGTGAATGTAAAAACCATCTACCTCTTCCACGTCCACAAACAGCTGACAATTGCTGATAAAATCACATAAAAGGTAATCCGACACCAGCCAAGAGTCCCAATTCAACCAGCCAAGAGTCCCAATTCATTTCTCAACAGCATCAGTAAAATAATTCTTCTCTCTCTCTCTCTCTCTCTCTCTGGGAGTTGGGCTTAAATGGTTACATGTATAACCCTGCTTCGATAATTATTGATTCCTTTCCTCAGGAATTTCCCTGAGGAAACTTATTTCACTCCTTGGAAAGATTGTCTCATGTCTTTTTCCTCACTCCTCAAACTCTACCCTCCTAGTTCTGCTTGGATCTTTACCTAGTACTTCACAGAGACAATCCTCAGGGAGTATCTGATCTTCCTGTTTCTTGCTTTTTTACCCAAACTTTGTATCTCTTCCTTCAGTGTCCTTTTTCCTAGTCAAAGAAGAATCTACCTATCTCAAACTTTCCATGGACTTTCCTGGAGAAACCCCTTCTTTCTCCTGAATTCTCAGTCTTTCTCATTACAGGGCTTTTTTCTTCACGGGCAATCTCCAGTATCTATTATTAAGTAAAATTAAGATAATAAGAAACACTTTTCATTGCCTGTCCTTTTCCAGATACTCAGATTTCGCTGATCCTCTTAAGGGCCAGATTTTTTATCTGTGATGTACAATTTCTACTTGCTGCTCAATTCATTTCAGTCTGGCTTTTTCCCTTACCATTCCATTGAAACTGATTGTACGAAAGTCGTCAACTACCTATGTGTTGCCCAACCCAGTAGGCATTCCTCATTCTGCTACATCAAAGTAGCAACCAAAACAGTTAACTACTCCTTGCTTCCTGAAAGGTTGTTTTCTTAAGGCTTTCTCTGTACCATCTATTATGTCTGCATGTGTCCCCCCCTCTAAATTAGTATATTGAATCCCAACCCCCAGTGTGGCTACGTTTGGAGATGGTGTCTCTAAGGAACTAATTGAGGTTAAATGCAGTCATAAGGGTAAGGCCCTGATTCAACAGGATTAGTGTTCTTCTAAGAAAATACACCAGAGCTCCTTCCTGCTTGCTCAGTCTTTCTCTTCCCACATGTGCTCAGAGGAAAGGCCATGTAAGGACAAAGCAGGCATCTGGGAGCAGGAAGAAAACCCCCACCAATAAGTGACTTGATCTTGCACTTCTGGCTTCAGGCACTGAAAGAAAATAAATTTCTTTTGTTTAAGCCACCAGTGTATGGTCCTTTGTTACAGCAGCTCTTGCAGACCAAGACATCATCTTCTCCAGATTTTCTTCCAACTCTTTCACTGCACTTTTGAAATTCCAGCTCATCTACCCTAGAGTTAATGTGGGAATTCTTATGCTGAAACCTTTATCTTCTCTCTTTATATCTCTGCCACAGCAATCTCAAGCTTTTCGTTGGTTTTAAGTATCGTCTGAAGGCTGATGACTCCCACAGTTACATATCCAGTTTCCAACCGGTTATTAACTGAGGTAAGAAAATGTTATAAGATGTCACTGGCTCCCAAGCTTCTGCCCAACAGTGACACTCACATTTCCACTCCCATTCATCAGGGCAGGTCATCTGGCCTTGTGTGACTTTAGAATATGCTTGGAAGAAGAGAGAAAATCAGACATCTGTGATCATCCCCAATCACTACCATAACCCCAAAACCTATTTCTCCACATATGACTGAGGTATCATCCACTGCCATTCACTTGGTTGCCAAAAGTTTGTTGGCACACTTAATTGCTTCTTTTCCTCATGCCCCCCACGCAACTGTCTGGTAATCTTATGCATTCCTCCTTTAACAAATATCTGGAACCCATTTCCTGGTATACCCACACCACTCACCTAGTCCACATCACTGCCTTCTCTTACCTGAACTAATAATGTCATCATCACTGAACCTCCCATCTCCTCCTTCTCTTCATCCTGCCCTGCATTTTCTATATGACCCTTCTCCGATCCATTTTCTGCATTTCAGGTAGAATGATATACTGGAAGTGAAAAAAAGAAAGTCAAGCATGTCAATAGCTCCCACCAGCATCTCCCAACATGTCTTGAGTCATTTTTCTCACTCAGTGCTCTTCAGCCCGGGTAGCTTCGCACACACTTTGCCATCTTCCTGACATGCTCACTTCTGGCTGATCACTTGGCTGTACACTTCTCATCCTTGAAGGCCAGTTTAAATATCATTCTCTCAGGCAGGATTTTTCCAATTACCTTATTTTATCAGTGACTCACATACCCACCCACTCCTGCTTTATTTCCATTACAAAACCCCGTTTCTGATACTTTAGTAATTTTGCAACTGGGATGCATTTACACTTGTTTATCTGTTATTTTTTCAGGATGTCTGTCTTTCTTGTTCTCTAGAATATCTCTGGTACTTAGCAGAGTGCCTTAACAAATGTTTGCTCAATGAATAAAGGACAAACACCAAGCCTGCAAAGTTCAGGTCAATGTTTACTTAAGCAAAAGGCAGCCTTTAAATATGCTTTCTGCCTCTCTTACTACTTTGCTCACAGTGTATGTTCAGTGAATAGAATAGCTCTTGTCTACAATATGTATGCAACAAATATTTGTTGAATCAATGAATGACTGAATATGATAAAACGTATCAGAAACATATACCAGATTATTTGCAGATTTTATTGGCCTTTCCTCAGCCTTTGACTTTGTGGACAGGAATCATTAATGGATCACACTCTGTGTGTTTAGCCTAGACCCTGATTACTGACAAGTGAACATCATGTTCTCCTTAACTCCCTGCTGAGAGTCCAAATTGGAAAGAAGACCTTCTTTCAAGGCAGTTAGAATTTCTAGTTGAAGAACTTGAGATAATATTCTGATTCTCTTTTAAACTTGATTCTTAATCTGATACTACCTTTGAATGTATATAAATTGCATCTGCTACAAAGAAAATAAACCTGTCATATCATATTTTATATATATCTATTATGCTTTTATTATTTACAATCAGAAAAGTTGATTGTAATAGAACATAGAACTAATCCTGCTACCTAATTAATTACAAATAAAAATCATTAAACATCAAATGTTCTAATAATAAAATTCTTGGTAGATATTCCCCAATTCAAGCAGATTGTAAATAATGATCCCATTTAATAAAACAACATTTTACTACTTTAGTGCTAACTTTTCAACCATTTTCAAAGTAGCGTTGAGATATTTAGTGAGGCCATAAGGAGTAGCAGCTCACATGTGTCTTGAAGTATTTTCAGGCTAAGACTGTTTTATCCATGCCACACAGACTAAAATCTTTGGATATCTGTCACCTATTTATCTATTCAATAGAGCAAATTTAAAGCAATCATTTAAACAGAATCTTCTTCTAGCTAGGAGACTCATTATCAGATCATCTCAAATAAATACAGGATAATTTTCTAAGTAGGCCTGTGTCCTTGGTATGTTCCTCAGCTTCCATGAAGACGCTCAGCTCAGTCTCTGCCAAGACCCCACGGAAATGTACAAATGTGACCTATGAGCTTTCAGAATTCAGTTGGGAAAAATATTTTTTCAAGAAAGTTTTCTCAGAGGACGTCTGATCTATCCATTCTTCCAGGTATTTCTGAAGGAAAATGGTACTGGGTCAGCCAAGATCTTGGGGCTTCTCTGATGCCATAATAGTTCTCTGCAGAATTACTTTTAAGTGAGTCACTGTTTTAAGGTTCACTCAAAGAGCCCAGAGAAGCACAGTGATTAGTCAAATGGGAATTTGTTTTCAAGAATGGTGCTACTTACGTCACAATATTTTATTAGTATTAACTTTTTTAAATAAGAAACCCCAGGAGATATTTCTATAGTTCTAAAGGTTTTAAGGAATAGTTTTTATTTCAATTTGTTTTTCTGTCTTCTTTGCCTCATTTTCAATTTATGTTTCTGTTTCTTTGTCACATATAAACCACTATAAATACTTTCTGAAATAAGGATGAACACACATACACACACACAAATATATAGACAAACATGCATATATACGCTGTATATCCCATATATAAAATATATGACTCACCTCCTCTAACAACTCTCTTGAATCACGTTATTGGTCTTTTTTGAGGATAGTGTCTTAAACCTAAAGAATAAGTCTTCAATAATGCAATTTTATCCCAGTAGAAAGCATGGGGGAGATGCTAGCATGTAAAAAGAAAAGCATGCAAGTGACACTCAAATTGCAAGTCTGCAGTTACCTTTTCCGTCTGATCACTGGGCCATTCTAATGAACACACAACTTTCAAAATCAATGTCAGCCCAGATTTAAGGTAGAAAATTGGACTTAGTCTTCTCAGTTTGATTCTCTTGTTGACTCATCTTGGGCCTTCTTTAAGCTCCTCAGTAACTTTCTTTCCCATGTTGCTTCCCCCTGTATCTCTACTTCATAGGCAAGAATGGACCACCCAGAAGAGCTCCTGCATTTACAAGATTAATCTGTTAATGATTGTTTAAGGAAGCCTTGCTTTGTAGGCAGGGCGATGCTAGGTTTAGGGGGGAGTATTAACAAGTTGAAGGCAAAGCCCTCTTCCCTACGTCCAGCCAGTGGTGATATGTTCACATTCACTGCTGTGTGGGTGACATATACACATATGCAAAAGACATAGAAGCCAAGGGTCATTTTCCTAAGGGAGAGGATATCTGACTTGACCTTCCAAAGAAAGATACCAGGACCCTGAAAAGTCAAGTGAATTTGTTATGGTAGGTTGAAAAAACTGGTGAGGAATTTCTGGAGAGTGGGGGTTACCCTAAGAGGATAGTGTAAATAAAAGGTTGTAAATATAAGCGTGTTATGCAGAAAATCCATAGATAGGTTTGAGAAGCAATGTAGCCTGAGAAGAATAATGATAACACTAATAGCATTTATGAAGCACTTAAATTCATGTTATCAACTACTGAAATCTTCACAATAATCCTATGATTCAGGTATTACAAGTATTTCAATTTGAGAACTGAGGATACGGTGGTCCAGAGAGGTTCAATAATTTTCCCAAAGTCACACAACCAGACTGATCACTGTGGCCCAAAGCCCATCGTCGAGGGCCTACATTTCAGCAACTGTGTACTACCTGTATGGCCTTAAGTGAGTTAATTACCTTCTCTAGAGTCCAGTTGTCTCACCTGTAAAATGGATAATATGGAATTATATATATATATATATAATGACATATATAATGGAATATTTGATATGGAATATATATATAATGGAATAATATACAATGGAATATCACACAGCCCTACAAAAGGATGAGATCTTGCCATTTGCAACAACATGGATAGATCCAGAGGGTATCATGCTAAGTGAAATAAGTCAGACTGAAAAAGACAAGTACCGTATGATTTCACTTTTTGTGGAATCTAAAAAAACAAATGTATAAACAAGCAAAAAGCAGAATCAGATCTAAAAATACAGAGTACAAATTAATGCCAGGGGGAAGGAGCATGGGAGGATGGAGAAAATAGGTAGAGGGGAAGGAGAGACGTTAAACATCAATGATATTTTAATAGCACTGTATGAGGATAGATGGGAGCTACACTTGTGGTAAGCAAAGCATAACTCATACATAGAGAAGTTGAATCACTATATTGTACAACTGAAACTAATGTAACATTGTGTGTCAACTATATTCAAATAAAAAAATTTAATGAAGCATTTACACACTTGCTAAATGTTTCATATTCAGTGTTTGCTACATATTTATTATTGCTGTTTTTATTTTCATTGTAGTTGCTGTTGTAAGTAACACAGTGTTCTCTTATTTAGAAATAATAAATTGAGCCTGGACATAGAGATTTAGCACAAACATTATGGCGACTTGAATTTCCAGTATCATTCACACAAGAGTTGATACTGGCGGCTATAAGACATCCCAGAACAGGAATACAACCCTATACTTTTTGGTGTCACAAGGTCTGACAGAGAATTGAACACACTGAACACATACTACATGTTGAATGAACAGATGGGTTCACTCATACTCTCTGCCTCTGTTAATGCACTTTGGAATATCCATGGGTTGTCATGTAGCCTAGTGAGATAATTGAATGATGCCTATGGCTCTCCACTCTGCAATGAAATTAGAAAATGAGTAGGGCTATCAAAGGATACAAGGAAGAATGAAGCATTGAACCCCTTTTCTTAGTCACCTGGACCATTAGTTATGGGGAAATTGCCAAATCCGTGATGCTTGGAGGAAAGTCCAGACTAATATCACTGACAGTGGTTTTGCCTCTGTTTCCCACAAGGCTGTCTTCTGTACACCACTTTTGCTGATAGGATTACCTGTAGGAAGAGCCAGTCTGAAGAAACAGAATTGCCAGGCTCATGCCAGGCTCATTCCCTGAGGATCTGAGATTTCACTACCATCAGTGGGCTCACTTTGCCTCCTGTTATCTCTACCAATGATTCTTCTTTTTTTTTTTTAAAGATTTTATTTATTTACTTATTTGACAGAGAGAGAGAGAGAGAGCACAAGCAGGGGGAGCAGGAGAGGGAGAAGCAGGCTCCCCACCAAGCAGGGAGCCTGATGTGAGGCTCAATCCCAGGACCATGGGATCGTGACCTGAGCCGAAGGCAGATGCTTAACCAACTGAGCCACCCAGGCGCCCCTCTACCAGTGATTCTTAAACTGGTCTCTTACGAACCCTATTCTTGGGTGATTTTTTTTCAAAATAAACTTTAAAACAACAAAATGTACACACTTTAAACCTTCACATGTAATACACTTCTTGATAAAATTATGGGAGTAGCAAAGGCAAATCCTAGACAAACAAAGAGTTTCAGATGACAAAACTACACTGTTTTGGTTCCCAAATAGTAAAAATAAATCTGAATCCAATGACCTTGTCACAGCCTAAATTATTTTTTAAGAAATCTAGTTTCGGTCTCCAAATATACAGCCCTCTGAAAGAATTTCCAGAAGCATCCAAATCGAGGCAACGGGAGGAAGGCAGCTCAGTGCCATGAGACACAGTACAGAAAAGCAATATTACTGCAATCATAATCCTTTGCTTAACATCTTGAACTTCTAACAGCTTCCTTAAACTCATGCCTCTTTGCCATTGTGGCATGTTCAATATCTTTGCACACCTGGAAGCATAAAAGCACTAGCTTCCATGAGGCTGTTATTACAGGAAGCTGAGAAAGGAGAGGACGGGTGAGATGGTGACTTACAAGCCATTCAGAGAGGGGACGGCTTTTAAGGTAGCACGATGTCAGGCCAGAAGTTATGCTCAGTATAGGACGGTAATGCTTTAAGGAATCTTATTTGTCCATGGGGAAGAGATCACTTGCTGAATTTTAGCTCTTTCTTCTTATAAACACATAACTATTACATATAATCATTGGAGACATATTTTTAATACATATGCTTTTAATACACAACCTGCTTTTAAGGAAATGGGATTTATTCCTTTAGGTCACCCTATTAACCAACTCAGACGTTTTTGTAAGAAGCAGTGCTTTATATGATGTCCAACAGTTATTTTTTGGTTTGTAGGAAAACCTACATCAACTTTTATGGCAGATGCATTTCATTCAATCAATCAGTCACTATTTCAAGAAATGTTTCCCTGTGTGTGTGTGTGAGCATGTGTGTGTGCACGTGTGTGTGTTGGGTCGTAATGGTTAGCAAAATGAGCCACAGCTTTGTACTCAGAGATTTTTCCATTTTAATGAGCAAGATGAGGGTACCCGCGTGGTTCAGTCGGTTAAGTGTCTGATTCTTGATTTCGGCTCAGGTCATGATCTCAGGGTCCTGAGATCAAGCCCCACATTGGACTCCATGTCAGAGCAGAGCCTGCCTGAGATTCTGTGTCTCCCTCTTCCACTCCCCCTGCTTGGGCTCTCTCTCTCTTTCTCTCTCTCAAATAAATAAATAAAATCTTTAAAATCTCTAAAATCTTTAAAATCTTTTAAAAAATGAACAAGATGGCTATTAATGCCATAATAACAAAAGTGAATTTATGACTGTGATAATTGCTACAAATAAGATGTATCAGATTCTGAGATGTCTGACAGGTGGAGATAGTAGGGATTCTTGTTTAGACATGAATGGAGAAGAGAATAGTATAGACCGTGATAGCCTCAAGCCAGGGTAGATGTCAACAATAATGGGAAAGAATTATAGCTTCATTTAGAATCTAAAGTTGAAAATTGTATGAAATATTTCATTGTAATAAGCAAAAGCATTCCCTTTGGCTTCTGAAATCTCATTTTAGAAGCACACACATACCTTTACCCTCTACCTAGTTATCCTCGTACCTCATTGCTGAGAAGTCAGACCCTGCCTCTCGCAATAGCTGAAACTGTAGTCTGTCAAGACGATGTGAAATCTAAATTGGTAAAAGGAATGTTCACCATTAATGAATGTTCACTCTTAGGTCCAAAGACTCTTTTTTCAGTGAAAAGAGAAGCAAGTCCTAAATTCAGTGTTTTGCCTGCTTGTCCAAGTTTGGTGCTCTCCATGAGAAATCATAAAAGAGAAGACAGAGAAATAAACTAAAAACATCAACACTGTTCTAATAATTTCTCTTACTGAAAACAGTTACTCTGTTCATCGGAAGGGAGATAACAGAATCCTTTTTCATTTTTCTTATGGACATTGCCGATGAAGATATGCATTCCTAAATGGCCATTTTAAATGCCTGTCCTGGAAATAAAAGCCAGACACCGTGTGCAGAAAAAAATAAATAAATCCCTTGTTCCTGAAATCACTTTCATGTTATGACACATCTCAGTATTTGGATTTATGGAGCTGTCCACATTCTCATAATAATCATGGGATAATAAATCCCATTGGCCAGGTAGCCGCAGGCTCTAAAATGGATAATTTGTTTTTAGGAGGAAAAAAATAAGTGGACACAGACACATATTAATGACTTGCTTAATCCGTTCCTTGTTTTCCTTTGATTTTATTAAAATGTTCTCTGATTGTATCACCAGGACACCTAGTTTTTATACCAAATGATAAAACTCAACGTAAAATGGCACATTTGCATCTCTCCCAAGACATTTTTAGTCATTGAGGAGACTATTAGCTCTGTCTTAAAACCGATCACTTTATGATGTATTTTCTTAAACTAAAATGCTTTCCTCTCACACTGAAATGCGTATGGTAAGTGCAATGCATTTTCTTCAACCATTTACACATAGGGGAAGTTTGCATCAAAGCAAGCAAGCAAATAAGGGCCCTTTTCAGCCTCGGGAAACTCAGTCTTCCTAGTAGACGTATTAGTGTCTACTTTATTTATTCCTTTATCAGATTTTAATCTTCTGTGGCTCACTTATCCAAACATGTGTAGTCATTCTGGAACATTTTAGGATTTTCTGCTCTTTGGGGCTACCACAAATGGAAACGCCTCTCTGTAGAAAGCTGCTCAACTTTGAAGCTGGATGGAACACTGAAAACTGTTATCCCTTTCATTTCATAGGAACAATAGCCAAGACTCATCTGGTGTTTATGACGTGCGAGGCACACAGTTTAAGTCATTTAAACCTCACCACAAACTAATGAGATGGCACTTTTGTCATCCCTATTTTATTTTTATTTTTTTTAAGATTTTCTTTCTTTCTTTATTTTGACGGAGAGAGACACAGCGAGAGAGGGAACACAAGCAGGGAGAGTGGGAGAGGGAGAAGCAGGCTTCCCATGGAGCAGGGAGCCCCATGCAGGGCTCGATCTCAGGACCCTGGGATCATGACCTGAGCCGAAGGCAGACGCTTAATGACTGAGCTACGCAGGCACCCCTTGCCATCCCCATTTTATAGACAGAAGAACTAAAGCCTGAAGTTTGTAGCGAATGGCCAGGGGCACATAGGTGGGTGCTGACAAAGCTCACAAGGACACAGGTCCCCAACTCCTACTGGAGAGCATCTTGAGGGAATTGTGAGAACTCATTTCATGCTGCCAGGGAGCCCAACAAATATATAGCTTGTGCCATGTCCTTTGTCTCATTTATTTTTTTTAATTTTCTGACCCATTCTAACCAAACAGAGAAATTCCAAAAATGTCAGGAGGAAAAGAAAACGCTTTCTTTCCTTTTCCATTTCTGCCCAGGTCCTATTTTTATCGTGCATATACTGGAAAATTGCACTTTTGAAAATTAGCTCAGGACCCAGAATGCCTCGAAGAAACTACAGTGGTTTGCATTGTGCTTTAATTGCAAACTTAAAGAAATGCTTTGCATCCCACAAACAGAAAATTCTGAGCACCATCCAAAACGTCATTTAGACAGATGTAACTATACTGCAATGTCGAGGCAGCTGTGGTCGAGAAGAAATCTAGTTCTTCCCCAGGGCTATAGGCAATCCGCCCCAGCCCGACTGCGCTTCGCACCGTATTTCTTCAACCCGCGGCTACCTCCCGATTACCCCATCTCCGACTGCGGTGCCTGAGGCTGATCTGTCTGCCTGGTTACTTTCACAGCAGCGATGAGCCGGGCGGCCTTGCAGGGAATTGGTTTCCAGATATCCTTAGGGAATTGCTTTCCCACCCCGTCTGCAGCCACCCTGGTCATCCCATAATAGAGCACTGCCGTCTATCCTGTGCACATTTCCAGCTCGGCAAAAACTGA
Source organism: Potos flavus (assembly GCA_028534135.1). Taxonomy (NCBI): domain Eukaryota; kingdom Metazoa; phylum Chordata; class Mammalia; order Carnivora; family Procyonidae; genus Potos; species Potos flavus. Next base: position 6,951,657 of record CM052883.1, read on the forward strand.
ATTACATGAGGTATAGCTTCAAAGTTGTACTCATTCAGTGTTACAAATGGTTCCTGGCTGACATTGATGAAAATCCTCAAGTGTCTGATGGGACATTGGTGACAAAGATAAATCTCATAGGCATGTGTGCAAGCAGGTTTTTGCGCAAGTGGAGAAAAAGTGAGTAAGTTTGAAACTTCCCCATATAGGTCACCTCTAGATGCACATTTATTTCAACCATCATTAACGTGCAGTTCTTTTCTGTTTAAGTCATGACAGTTGTCTACGCTATTTGCTTAAGAAAATGCCAAGTGCCTTAAGGATGTAAGGTTTACTTATTCAATGAGATAGTATGTAAAGATCTGAAACACCTGCTATGTAAGGGGCACTTCTCTGAGATCTGACAGTGCCCTAGTATAAACGTATTGTGATTTTTAAATATATGGTAATTGTGGATTCACTTCTCTATCTCGTTAGATCGTTTAAGTTTTAAAGGACAAAACAAATGAACAGGTGAGTAAGTACATGAATGACTACAGGAACAAAGGCATCCTCTCATTCTTCCCACTCATGCTGAAGCTTAAAGAAAACAACAGTGAATATTGGCTGTCATTGTTAGTATTTTTATTATTTCTCTCACCCAACAGCCAGTTACCAGGATCTGCTGTCGACTCTACCACCTAATTTATTAAATAAAATATATTACCGCTCACTCACTCTGCTACTGAAATCCAAGCCTTCTTCACTTAGACCCTACCTCTAGTGTTTTCCCTTTGAAATTCAGCTTTCATAAGGCCACCAGCAATATCTATTTTTCCAAAATGCAAATCCAACCCCGTGATGCTCCTGCATGGACGGCTCCTGGAGGGCACACAAGGGCCTCCCCAGCCTGACCCCACCTAGTGGCACGGTCTCAGCTACTACTCCTCCTCTCGGGATGGGAACTGTAAGAGCGATGTCCCCCCACTCCCCCAGCCACGGTTGGTGGCTCCAAGCCTTTGCCATGTGCTCTCTTTCTCTACAGCTCAGAGTTCCTCCTCCCGAGGGCCCTCCATCCCTCTCTGGATGTTCCTCCAGAAGGACCCACCCCGCCACATCCCACCCACCGTCCTGTCCTACCTGGTACCCTAGCACTCATACCACATGCTTCCAAGTGCAGGAGACATGACTACAGCTGGTTCCGATTCCCGGATGAAACGCTTCTCCTCTTGAGCGTGGATATTTCTTGTCCATCTTTTATCCCCTTCACTTGACGAAGTGCCTGATTCACAGAAAGACAGATTGAAGGGAGACCGAGCTGGGCGACTTTGCAGAACAAGCTGGCCTGTCCCTGTTCCACTGGGTTAAAAGTCAGTTTCGCCACAACACTTCACAGAGTTCGACCTTGAAACAAAGTGTAACTTTCTGTTTATAAATTTTAAAATAATGAAAATGAATTAATCTTTCTCATTTTGGACTTGCCTACTTGGACTAAACAACAAACCAAATGGGGGGGCACTTAAATCACCCTCCTCCCCGTGAGATGTCATGGATTTTTCCCTGAAGTTGTACAGGAAATAATTTCCTAAGCAAAGTTGACTGTCTAATTGGTCTGTCTTGGCTTCAGTAGGAAAAAAAAGAAGTCAATTAAATTGTTTTCAAAATATTTTTCACTGTAGGTACTTCAGTTTTCCACACATGTTTAAAATTAAACATATTTATTGCCTCATAGCTCTATTTACTAATAGTAAAAAATGTAAAATCTCTAAAAGCAGAAAACTGGTAACAAGTTCTTCCATTTTTGGCCAGCAAAATGGATCTCCAGAGTCAGAAGGAAAATTCGCATATGTTCCTGTTATTGAGGACATATCCGCTTCATCCTAAATCTTGCCTTAGTCACAGAGGTTGAATTGAAATAAAAATTACGTGGCACTTTGATCAGAATTGCACTGGCAAAGTATTGGCCAGAACATATGCCAAAAGCAAGCTCTCCCCACAGATAAGGGAGAAAGTCTAATTCAAACTCTCCAGCCTTCTGTGTCTCACATACACAGATGTATACTCTATTCCAGCAAGACAAATGGGTCATAACCACCCTATCACATAAATCTCTAAGTGGATCCTGAGATTCTGGATTAAAGGAAGTCATTGAGTATCCAAAAAAAAAAAGGGGGGGGGAGTGGTGGCTCTCTAAAACATAAAATAAGGAAATGACAGGAAAAGTCATTTATTAAATCCGACCAAGAAATAAAGGGAGACACCATAATAACCATTGAGTGATGACTGCAATCAGGCCTTTGTGACAGGCCATCGAAATCTAAGAGGAAAAACTAAATTATTACAAAATAAAAGGGTCTGCTTTCATTGTTGAATTTATTCACATATTTAAGATAGTTTAGTTACATTTGGGGTTATATTTGAAGGTCAAAGAATAAAATTGAAGCCTTTGCCTATTGCAATCACACACACACACACACACACACACACACACGCACGCACACACCTGGCTCTAGGAAGTAGGTATCTCCTGGATTTAGAGGAAATTCAGCTCTCTTGTTCAGGCTTGTATGGGAGTAGCCGTCCCAAGGAAGTAGAGGGAGCCAGAGGTCATGCCCCGGAACAGGAAGGGCAAAGGAGTGTCACAGGTACTGCGGCAAACACCTGTCATCCCTCAGCTCCCTCCCCTCAGAATTTGCCGTGCACATTGGTCAAAGTTTTCTAGAGAAACAGAACCAACCGGAGACGGATATCCTATTGTAGGGAATTGGCTCCCATGATTATGACGGCTGAGAAGTCCCGTGATCTGCTGTCTGCAAGCCTGAGACCCAGGAGACCCATGGTGCATCTCCAGCCCAAGTCTGAAGCCCTGAGGAGCAGGGAAGCTGATGTGGGTCCCGGTCCAAGCGCAGGAGAAGACGAATGTCTCAGCCCAAGTGCTCAGGCAGAGAGCAAGTTCCCCCTTCCACATGTTTTCTCCTATTCAGGCCCCTAGATGGGATGAGGGCCAACCGCACCAGGGACGGCAGCCTGCTTATTCGACTGGTAACCTCATCCAGAAACACCCTCACATACACACCCAGAATCCTGCTTAACCAAGTATCTGGGGACCTGTGGCCCAGTGAAGTGGACACAAGAAACTAATCCTCATGCCACGTGAGCTCTGCTATGCTTTCCCTGGACTGTCTTGAGTTCCCCACTGGGGAGCCCCTGCCTCCCCCCACTATCACTACCGCTTCATTTCTCTCTCTCCAACCAAGCTTTTTTACAGTTTTCTGTTCACTAACCCTAAAAATGGACTATCATCTCTTACTGTGAAAAAGAAAAAGAAGACAACATGTATCTTAGTGTCTACACAGATACCGGCCAGAGCGAGTGGTTCTGAGCCTCTCTTCCATTGTGGGGACAGCCCAAGGAGGAAGGAATCACATCCCACTAATCGTTCCACTTTAATTGATGATGCACAATGTCCTGTCCTCTAATGTTCACCACAGCACAACACAAAATGTAGCTCAACGCCTGCAGTGTTAGTTCAACCACCGCCAACTTCTCGATGGGTGTCATCATAAATTCTTGCTGTCTGCATTTACTTTATGCTTGTTTCACATGTTTTTTCCGGATCCCGTCAATTGTGATGCCCATTATTACACCTTCAGTCACTAAGAAATTTTAAAGGCAAAAAAGATTTTAAAAATAAAGAGCTGGCGATCCTAACGCCATCATTATCTACACTTCAATTGAAACTGGAATGTCCTGAATGAATGTGCAGTTCTGTGTGACTCCGTGAACCACTGTCATGGCGTCTGCCAATGGTACGGGGACTCGAGGAGCACTTTTCCTGGGGGATTTCCTTTTTCTCCTTTTCCAAGGAATTTATTAAAGGCCTGAGAAGGCCTTATTTTTTCACCTGCTTTGATTTACCTTTTCTATGTTATTATAGTGCAAATATGATTCTAAATACCTGGTCCCAGGCTGATCTCCTCTCCTAAATGGAAGATGAATAAAGAAAAGACTGAAGAAATAAAATAAAAATAACTTTTAGGTGCATGCCTTCCCTCTTTATCCTTAATTAGAAAGAAATCTTTTCCAAATAAATAAGTCTTAATAGTTACTTGATATGCCTTCAACACTGGCCAGATAATATGAGGAATGTCTCTGTTACAGCTTGGCCTCTTTGACTACAAGTAGTTGGTTGAAATCATTTATTTAAACTTAAAACCAGAAGAAAGCTCTGGCTCGACATTATCTGTGGAGGATCCGTACTAGAAATACTTAAGAGGGAGCCTGCAATTATTAAATATCTAATTAAGCTTTGGGCACAGAGTGATAATTCACTTTCTAAGAACAAGGGGAAACATTTAAAAACCTTGAAGAATGTCAAAGTTCAAAATGTATCTAAAAGTTTCTAAGCTCCATTCTGTCCTTGACTAGTGCTCAGAGAAATTTGTACTTGATCATATCACTGAAGTATGTGGATTTGCTGTTTGGCCCTCCATTCAAAATTTCCCACACTTTGTAGTATCTTGAGTCGGAGGTACGCATCTCTTTGTAAATATTTGTCCTTTGAACAACATAAAAATGTCCAGCAGTGACTATTTCGCTCTCTTTTCTGTATCCCCACAGCACATGCTGTAAACTTGGTTATAGATCCTATCTTCAGGGCCATCGTCCTGGGACTCTGTGTGTGTCACTGAGGTAGGAATTCCTTACCCCCAGAGACTCCTCATCCTGTAGATGGCATTAACCTAAAGCCTCGCACCCTGTAGGTGTCCAGTCAGTATTTACTGGTGAAGTAAATGTACCTCCAACATGGAAATACATTCTCCTGATAATTCTTCGGTTTCTCTCTGACCACTTGATTTAGATAAAATCCCTTTACTCAAGAATTGTATCACCATTGAAACGTCAACATACTTGCATTTGGTGAGCATTTGATAGTCTGTGACGTAGTTAACCATATATCTAATGAAAAAAAATAAGAATCTATTCAAAAGGGTGCATATTTGGGGCCCAAAAAACCCCATAAGACTTTTGTCAAAAGAATGTCTCTTTAGTTTTTTGTTTTAAGTCCACACTTAAGACAACATTGGAAGAACTTTTTTATTCTCTATGAAGAAGATGTGATCATGATGGTTCTTGACTACAAAAGTGGAGAACGTTCTGCTTCATCAAACATGCTTCATTAAAGGATCAACTTCGATTTTTCCTACCACTGCTAAGTTATGAATAACATCATTCTGAGATGTCCTAAGACCTGTCCCTTCTTTTCTGACTCCAAAATAGCCCTAGCTATTCATCCTCGGCCATATGCTTCAAACCGTTCCAGTCTATCAGGACCGGAAGCAAGACAAGAGCTGAAAGCATCAAGCCAACTATAAATAACAGCTCCCCCCATGCTGCTAACAAGGCACTTCACACCCCAAAATTGTCCTAGGGTCAATGAAGCCCAGACCATGGAGGTATTATGAGAGGAGGGAGTTTAAATTTGTTATTCGACTACTTATGTCTTACTCGTAATTGGTTTATATTCCTTAATAGTTTTTTTTTACTTTAACTTTGAGACTATAGTATGGCCTTTTCTTAATTCTTTCCATGTCTTAAGTTCCTAATTTTAAAAAATATTACCACTGAACAGTATTCTTCCATAAAAAAAGAGCCTTGCATATAAGGGGGATAAAGCCTGCATCAAAATTAAGTCTATTCATTTCAAAGAACGTGCTCAGCAAATGTTAACTGAAACCAGTAAATACCTACTATTTTGTCTGCTCATGATATGCTCCCTTCTACTGGGCCATATATTTTCCCCTTTTTTAACCATGTTTTTTGCTTGGGAGCTGCATTCTAAAAACGGCCCCCTCGATCCATCTAGGGACAGACCTCTGGCCCCTCAGGGATGATAATAGAACCCATCTCCCTGGCAAGACTTGATTGGTTCAGAGATACCCACCGGACACAGTCTCAGCCAGTCAACCCCTTCCCTATGACTTTTGAACTTGGAAACAAAAATCAGGAGCCCTATTCTGTCTGAGTTAGGAAATGTCATGTATCTATGCTTCCGTTCAGGGCAGAGGAAGCCCAGCCCAAGAAAAGAATCCCACATGCAGAAAACAGCCAAAGGAGAGACAGAAACGAGTCTTCCTGGTGTTCCTGAGCCTGGCGTCACTGGGGACTGAGGTTCTGCTATACTGGCATTAATCCTATTAGTCTATCCCTCCCCATTTCCACCTAAGCTAGTTCAAGTTTGATCTGCAACAATTCGCCAACTAATTCACTGGACAATGACAACAGTGATGCATATTAGGCAGTGATTTTTATTAGACAGCTTCTAACCTCATGTCATTGATCATCTTCAACCTCACATTTGCAAGACAGCTGCTTAACTTACAGGCAAAGGCGCTTCAACTTCCATTCAACATTAAAACAACAGAAAACCACTCCCTCTTCCTTGAGTACAATTTCCTGATTCAGCTAAAAAGACAAAAGGAATATATACATATACATATATATCCAAGCTAAGAAACCATGAATATATATATATAATATTACATATATATTATAAAATATATAAAATTTTATATATATAATATATTTATCTATAACATATACTGCATTTATATATAATATATTTATATATTTTTATAAATATATAAAATTTTATAATATATATACTTTTTTTTAACCTTTTGTTTGTTTGCTTAATGTTCTTCATTGTGGAGCTGCAGGCACAGTTTCTCCAGATTTTTCTTCTTGTCAGATTCCCACAGTAAATGTTCACTGAAGTAACACATATTTATAAATGTTAGTCTTTTTCGGTCCTTTTGTTTTCTCCTGAAACAATGAACTTGCGAGCAATGACCTCAAAGTCTTCCAGAAACTTTAAATCTGACACCAATGGCTCTGACTGCAGCTTGATATTCGTGCAATGCTAATTTATTGTACTTTTCCTAAAAAATGTCATTCTCTCAGAAGCAGACATCTTCTCCTGAGTCAAAAGTTATGGGAAAGAGAAATTGTGTTTCGTTATTAAGAAATGGAAAGGTGATTGATCATAGCAAGGTAAAACCTTTTCCCTATATAGGTATATTTCCCCAGAGAGCCTTCATTTAAAGTCCTGTGGTCGTGTTTGCAAATTTCCAATTATTCAAAATGAATTATTACAGCATTGACAGAACTTGGCAAATCTTACTTGGTATTTCACTGCCACATTGTCTATTAATCTAGTACTGGAGAAAGTCGGGGGAAGACACTTCTCGATTTGGCCTCCTTCCTAAGCAAGCTTCTCTGCAAGGCAGCATGTCTGGATCTTTGATTTCCGTTCATGCCCAGAAAAATAGAGAAGGCAAGGCAAGGGATGGTTTCCAGAAGAAGCTAAAGCTCTCTTTCTTAAGTTACTTATCCTCAGTGCATTGCCAAATAGGAACGACATGCAGTCGAAATATCGTCTCGCAGCTGCAAAAACCATGCAATTAAAGTATGAAAACAAAAGCCCGAAGTGTGCCTATTCAAGTTCTCAAGATAATGGCACCTGAACCCACAAGCAGCGAATTTTCAAATCTGTGTTGCCCCTTCTCTGCAATTACACCCCTTCAAACACATTTTCATTTTCTTTCCATTGGTGTTTTTAAAGAATATGCCAGTAAATCGCCGTCGCCTAAAAGTTTCCAGCTCAAAAACCCATGTCCCCGTTATCACTTCAAATTTCCCATCTCGGTTACTGTGTACATCAGACCAAAGACGACCCGACGGTTCGGTGGAATCCCAGATAGAACTGAAAATCGATTTTAATGGCCAACTGTCATGTGTGTTTGGGTATCTCAACCGGAAAAAGCTCTAGTAAATATTTATGAAAAAAAAAATTTTTTTTTTTGTTCCCTAACAGCACAGTTCAAGTTAAACAGTCCTCACAAGAAAGAGCATGTCATCACAGGTACATTCCTACCACTGTGGGGGTCCCCAGGCTCTGTTCAGGGGTACCCCGAATACATGGGGACGGTCCCAGGCCTTCCAGACCAGCCTTTCTGGCAAGCTTTCCAGCCCGCTGTCATGATTTTGGTATTCCCAGTGACCTTTTTAGCCCTTGCAAAGAAACCTGCAAACTGCTGTTTACCAACCTCTGGCTTCTCATTTGTAAACACGCTTTATTTTTTTAAATACACAACATGTGCCAGCAATTAGGAGAAAAATTATAATAACATCAGTTGCAAAAAGATTGTGTTGTTTTGGTGGTGGTCTTGGATTTTGATTGGCTTTACCAGGTTTTCGTAATGACCTCCCTTCACCTGAGGAGGACCCAGTAATGTAACTGCATGGGGCACTTTTGTAAAACAACTGTTCTTTTTCATTCCAATTAATGCTTTGACTTGTCCAATTCTATCACAGAATCATATGCAAAATTTCAAGTCCTTTCCCCTGCTGTTTCATCCGTGAGAATGCTCCCCAGCTAGCTGAGATCTGCATTACTTCCCAATTATGCAGTCGGGGTGGGGGCGGGGGCAGGAGACTATTGTCCCCTAATTACCAACGGTTACAATGTGCCCTGCTATGCTCTCCTGCAGAATCACCCAAGAGCTCCCCCACTGCTGTTTCCATAAGGAAATGAGTTCGATTCTCTTCTTCCTGGTAGGGGGAGAAGCAAGAAAACAATGGCCTACTCCCCCTTTAAACTTTGGAACTGCTTGGTCTTGTTCTCCTGTTGGGCGGAAAAGGAAGCAACTTTGTGAAAGAATCTTAAAGTTGACTTGGACAAAGTGTCTGGATCAGGACACCTGTTTGATCGTCTTTCTTGTGTACAGTACCACTTTAAAAATGACACGACACGGGGCACCTGGGTGGCTCAGTGGGTTAAAGCCTCTGCCTTTGGCTCAGGTCGTGATCTCAGGGTCCTGGGATCGAGCCCCACATCGGGCTCTCTGCTCAGCAGGGAGCCTGCTTCCCCCTCTCTCTCTGCCTGCCTCTCTGCCTGCCTCTCTGCCTACTCGTCATCTCTTTCTCTCTGTCAAATAAACAAATAAAATCTTTAAAAAAAAAATGACACGACACGGTTTCCAAAGGCTGTCCTACCCCTGTGGTTCCAAGGAAGTTTCTGGATGATTCACCTATGACCCGCAGAGGAGCTGAAGTGCCAGACCCTTTCTCCTGGTGGCACAGCCGGCAGAGGCAGGACTGAGCTGATGGTGGCGCCGTGAGCAGAGGTCGAAGCTGAGGGGCTCCATCAAATGTCACGGGGCCGAGAATGGATTGTCGTTCTGCTGGCTGAACACAAGCAATCTAGCTACGATTTCATCCAATGTGTCCAAAGGTCACGGCAGCCATTAATGAGAGTATATTTTCCTCTTATAAAGTCACCTTTGAACACCCTCTCCTTGGTAATATTCCATAGTACTTTAAAGGGAAAATTGTTTTATTGCCTTCCGTTGAAGCCTTAGGAGGGTTTGATGATTATTATCTTTTTACTTCATTCTTAAAGGAGAGGAAAACTAACTGGGAGTATAAAAAGAAATGATTTAGTTCTATTCCCTTCCAACAGCGTGGGTCGTCAGAATTAGCTCAGATTCCAAGCCAAAAGAAAAACTGTGTGTGCGTGTGTGTGTGTGTGTGTTGGGGGGCGGGGGTTGATTCACTTATTACTATACATAATTGATTAGAAAAACATAAAATAAATTTACTCCAGTTATTTAGTTCAATTTAATCTAATACCCAGGGTGATTTTAATTAGAATGGTAGATACATTTTGAAACTACAAAATCAAAGCAACTCCATTTAATATTTTAAGCAGGTGGTGGGTATTACGTTTTCTCGTCTCTTCCTTCTACGCTCAGGGGAGCCCGGGGTGTGATGAGGAATGGCAGGGCGTCCCACGACAGACCCCCTCGCCATCGCCCGAGGGTCATCCTCTGTGTTAACCCTGCAGCAGAAAGCAGGGAAACAGCTGTGGGGTCCTAACCGTCTTTCGAACCCCTGTCCTCCCACAAGGCCAAGTGGACAACCCTGGTCTTTGAAGTCCCCCACTACCTTGAAGGAAGTGAGGCCGCTCTCCCTCAGAAGCTCAGTGCCGGTTACAGGTGGAAGTCATAGAAAAATCATGAGAGTGGTATCCGACCTAAGAAACCATGAAAATAAGCCAATAAGCCTCGCAAGCTACCACTGCCTTTCGCCATGATCTGTAATTACGAATAAAATCGGCCATCTATGAGAAATGAATAGGCTTCTCCCTAAAATGCCCAACTGTGCTCAAGAAGGAACGATAATGTAACAATAAAAGGAGGAAAGATTTTAGAAAGCTGGAAGCAGGTTGGTGAGACCAGCATGGGTTACCTGGAGGGGACAGATGGGCAAGAGGGGAGTTTCCTGCTTCCTCCTATAATCAGGTAACTAATGGGCACCGGAGCCCCAGGAAGGAAGGGAGGCACAGGGGACATCCCTGATCTGGGACAATCAGAAAATAATGCCAGGACTAACGGTGAGCACTGAATTACGAACACATGTGTCATTCTCCAGACGTTGGGCGGAACACGGGACAAGGCGAGGAAGGATTCTGCCCTGGAACCTTCAGAAGGAGCATGGACACCTCGATTTTGGACTTCTGGCCTCCAGAACTGTGAGAGAACAAATTCATGTTGTCTTAAGCCACCACGTTCGTGGCAATTTCTTGCAGCAGCCCTGGGAAAACTGATCTACTTTCTTACTTTTCTTCACAGCAAATACCGCTATCCATCATCCATTGTTTGCTTGCTCATTCACCTCCCCCTCCAGAATCTGAGCGCGAGGAGTTTATCTGTTTTGTTCGCTGATGTTTTCCAGTGCCCAGAAGAATGTCCAGCACACAGCAGTCACTTAGTAAGAATATGGTGAATTATGGAAGAATGCGGGCTGCTCACACAGCCTTGTCGGTGCTTCTGTTTGGGAGAAATTCTGTAGGCGGAGTCTGGATTTCGTTACTATTATTCCTACTCCACTGTGTGTCCTGGTGGGTCAAAAATATCCAGCTGCTAATACACGTATGGGCGCCTTCCTATGACCGCGTTGATACAGGGAAACACTGTAAGTCCTTCAAGAATAATTTTTACCTTCGCGCAATTTGAGATGTTACCATTCATGAAATACTACTGTGATTCAATGTTCCAATCATGCGAAATTCGGCATGAAAAGCTCTACATGGAGAAAAGCCACTGGCCTCCTGAAAAGTAGCTCTCGCCGGGTACTGTTAAAAGGAATCCAATGCTCAACATTTTCTGATTTCACCTTACCACGCTGATTTGGATATGGGCTTAATTTCTGAGCAGAGCCAGCTTGCGGAAGCTGAAGGACACTCTCAGGGTGGCAAGGTCTCAGTGAGACGCTGTCAAGGTTACCCAGTTTTTTCCCTGCTAGAACGGTAAAGACAAGAAGAGCGATGGCACGGCCGACGCTGTCAGGTGATGAGCAGAGAGATGGTGCAAGTGTCCAGAGGCGCTCGCTCATGTCCCCGAGGGCTGTGGGACGGAGAGAGCAGGCAGACCTGTCCGGGATGGGGGAGTTGAAGGGGAGGAGGAGGTGAGCCGGCCTGGATGTTTTTGGACTACACAAGCTCAGTGCAGGCCTCACCAAGTGTTGCAGCGTGGAAGAAACAGTCAGGGAAGCTAGAACTATTTTAATGACACAGGAACCTGGACAGAGAAGTAGGGAAATAATTCAAAGCAGAATAGCTCAAGGTGGAACTCATATTATATCAAGTTTGGGATAAATAGCTATTTTATTTATCTATAAATAAATAGATAGGGTAGAATGGAGGCCAGAATGGGAGGATAGACAGTCATGGAAGGTCCATTAGGGATAGCCATGATCTGGGGTGACTCACATACCAACCCTTTATTTCCATTTCGGAGGTTATGGACATTAAGTTTCAGAGATGTTAAGTGGCTTCTTCAAAGCCACAGGGAGAGGCCTAAGTGTCTCAAAGCCATGAATTTCCAGTGCATCAAACTGCACGCTTACAGAAAAGTACAAGCATGAAATCTCTGGTCTTTGTAACATGAAGTGGCTCCATTTTCCAAAATAATTCTGACCTTGTACCTGAGAGCGATAATATTTGCAAATATTCCTTTCTACCTCACAAACATAATGGCCAACAGAAAGAAATGAGCAACTATTACATACACATAGAACCATGGAAATCCCCAAAAGGGGAGTTCTGATCTACCAGAGGCAGGATTCCTGTATTCAAATCATAGCCCTGCCTCTGACCAATTATGGGACTTTGAATAAAACACTTAAGCACTCAGAGACTTGGCTTCTTTATCAGATCGATCAGATTAACGATATATAATAGTTATTACACCTAAATAAGGCAATTAACACCTACTAGGTATTCAGTAATGTCTATAGATATTACTGTTGGGTATGAAAAAGATGGCCCTCCCATGGACACATAGTAAATGTGTGTCTTGCAGGCTCATCAGTCGGGATAGTGGTGACACATGGAAACCAAAAGAAGCTCTCAGGATTGGGACAGTCAGCTGGAATGCAAGGCAGAGCTGGACACAATGGCTCATGTGGCTAGAAGCAAGAAGCTAGAGAAGAGTTGAAGGCACAAGTCCATCATTGGCTTCTTAGGTCAACATGCATAAAATATTGAATGATGACATCTTGGGGTCTGACGCGATAGCTGTTAAGTTTATGCACATCCTTTCTCTATTACCAAAGCTTTTGTGCGATAAAATGAGAAGTCATCTTTAGGTTAAAACATTTTAAAAACACAGACCCGTATACCCACTGAAAATGTAATACCTTTGAGTTTATTCAAACCTGAAATATTTTTGGTAAAATTCTTTAATTTTAATGACATGAACAAAATTCAAACCATTAGCCTCCCCTATGGCATATGAATTAAAGGTTTAAGTCTTAACTGCTTTCTAAAAGTTGAATGCATCCATATATATTTTTAAATATTTTATTTTTAAGTGATCTCCACGCCCAACGTGGGGCTCGAACTTAGGACCCCAAGATCAAGAGTGGCACCCTCTATGGGGTGCCTGGGTGGTGCAGTGGGTTAAGCTTCCAACTCTTGGTTTCAGCTCAGGTCTTGATCTTAGGATCATGAGACTGAGCCCTGTGTTGGGCTCCTTGCTCAGCACCGAGTCTGCTTAAGATTCTCTCTCTCCCTTTCCCTCTGCACCTCCTCCCCGCTGATATTTCTCTCTCTTTCTCTCTCTCCCTCAAATAAAAAAGTCTTTAAAAAAAAAAAAAGAATTGCATACTCTATCAACTGAGCCAGCCATGCAGCCCCATTTTTTTTATTTTAATCAAATTAACATGTACATAGTCAGCAAAAAAAAAAAAAAAAACTAAAGGAAGAATCTATAACAAATGCAACACTTTCTTAAGCCACCTCATTCGACTCCTTCTCGTTCTGCTGCACTGCTGATAGCCACGCATTTTTAATGGTTTTTCTTTGTGTTTTTCCTGGTATCATCTTCATAAATGCAAATAATACACCACCATTTCTACTTAGGCGTTATCAACTGACTTCAGACCACAGAGGCTGTGGATTTCAGTGATAACCCTTTTCACGGTCCTTTTTTCTCTCTCTCTCCAGTTTTTGAAAGCTATATTACAATATTCTATCTCCAGTAATTCCATTTATAAAATCAGATAATATGCTTATACTGCTGTTTACTGTTCTGCAGGGGGGAGCACTTGACTACTTAGCCTGTGTCAAGGGTGTTATTGATAGAAATTTTATCTCTACCCTCCAACTCCCCACTGCCATCTTCTTAACCACAAACTTCTACATCATCAAGATTAATAATATTTTTATTCTGGCTTGAAATTGTAGTTAATTTGTCAGCTTTGACTGTAGGTTAAGCACTGAAGTTAAAAATGAGTAGAGTATTTACACTTTCTAGTAAATATTACTCCCACAGGAATCATGCTAGGCAAAGGTCAACACGTTTTCCTCCCCTCGGTCAAATGTCATGACACATAAGCCGGCCAGAAGTGTGTGCTCCCAGTCTAGAAGTTAATGGCTTTGTTTTTGCTGATGATTTATCAGGTATTAAATCCATGCCACATTTTTGTTCACAACCTATTTGAACCATGCCATTCTTGTAATATTTTTTGTTTCCTTCATTCTCCCAACATTGGTATAATAATAATTTAGAGATTTGGGTCATAATTTAGCTCCATGAAATAGTTTTTGTTATTTCTTTAATTTCCTTCCCAAAGCTTATTTCTATTCTTTCTTTCCAGGATGATTATTTATCAGATATTGGCCCTTCTATACTGTTCTTTTATGTTTTGATTTTCCCCTAACATTATGTATTGCTTGAGTTGTTTATTGTATTTTCTGGGGGTGGGGGGATTACCCAGTTATCACTTCTAGACTTTCTACTTGTTAACATTATATTTTAGTTGGGCAATCATGATCTTAATTATCAGGAGATCTTTTGTGGCCTTGATTGTTCCTTTTTCATAGCATCCTGCTCTTATACTTTAGATTTGACATTTCCTTGATTTCTCCAAGTAAGAGTAAAGGTCTTATAAAATCGTAATAGTAACATCAAAAAGAAATAACTCATCCCTAAATTTTTTGGCTTCCTCCTGAATCTGTCCTGTTTATTTTAATTTGTCTTTCTTTCTCATCCTGACAGTCCTCAGCTGGTTAGTAATTGTTGATTTTCCATTTCTTCTGTTGTGATTCTCAGTGTGTTTCCTTGCTGGGCTTCTCCATGCATGGAAGCTGGTCTGGGGGCAAGCTCACGGGCTGAGCACACTGAGTGAGAGCAGGTGATAGCTGCCCACCCCACCCCCACCCCCAAAGCTAGTTCAGTAAAGGCTCTATTCTGACTACCAACTTCACACTAGCAACCCTGCTTCTTCTCAGGAAGTTTCTCTCATCTTGGGGGGAGCCCTAAAGCCCCCTACATTTTGCCCAGCATGAACGCTGAATTGCCAATCCCTTTGTTCCAAGGAACTGGTGAAGGGTCTACACAGGAAAAGTGTTTCTTAGTTACAGTCTAAATTAATTCCTGTTTTATATCCATCTCATACCATCTTGATACCTGGTGGATCCCAAGTCTAGAACTTCTCTTCTCAGAAGTTTTCTGGGCAGATGTCTTCAGCTTCTCCTGCAATCTCACTCTGGGCCACTTCAATTCACTTTCATCTGTCAATACGTTTCTATGTTTTCAGAATTCACCGAAGTCTGAAATTCATTGTCTGTCAATCACTGTCCTCCTTCCCCCATCTTTGTTATTATAAGTCTATTCCCAAGACTAATTCTGCTTTATGTTTGACTGGGTTTGGGAGAAGAATAGGAAAAAAAAAAACATGCAAGGGGAAGGCAAACTCAGCATTAGTCCGCCATCTTAAATTAGAAGCCCTTAGTCTTGTAAACAGAATACATTAGTGCTTGGACAAGAATTATCACCATGATATTGTGTCTGTGTTTTCAGTGGCATCTACCTGCTGCTTCTTTCAGTTTAAAACAACCATGAAATGAAATGGCATCTAAACTCTAGAATCACACTCTCCAAACATATGGCTACTTAAATTAAATAAAGTTAAATCAAATTTAAAATTAATTTTCTCAGTCCCACTAGTCACATTTCAAGAGCTCAACACCACGTGTGTCTAGAGCCTACTGTACCGTACAGTAAAGATGGAGAACATTTCCAGTGTGGCATTGGTTCTACTGGACAGCTTTCTCTAGAGCAAACTCAGGGCTCATCCATAGAGGACTCATCAGTGCAAGTCAAGGCATAGCTGATGGAGCATGAGCAAGGGGCTCTCTCCTACTTATTGCTATAGCTTTGTTTTAAAATGTCCCTGAATATGTTTTCAGAAGGACGCCTGTTTCCCACAGATGCTTTCAGCTGGGGTTAGCCCCAGGGTTCAACTTGACTCTGTGAACTGACCAACAGTGTAGCCACTGCAGACTTGATGAGTAGGGGAGAACTCTGAATGCCTAAGATGCTTCCTGAGAGTCAAAGGCAGGCTTTTCCAAATTTGGAGGATCTTAAATCACCTCTGAGAACAGCCCATGAGAACAGGCAAGGAGAGAAGACAGAATGTGACAAGGACTTTGTTCTGTTCACCTTTCAGGTCACAGGCCATCCATGAGGTGGGGGAAGTGACAGCTCATCTTACCTCCCTGGAATCTGTCCCCGAACAACTAACTGTAAACTTTTTAAACGGAACTCTGATAAGGAAGGACTACTTCAAGCCTGTCCTAAATGGTTGCTTTTTATCTACTTTGTGGTGCTTTGTGATGAATTGGATACAGTTTCAGAAGCGAGAAATAATGGAGAAAGTCAAAGGTTTGTATTGATTCAGAGATAATATTGGATGAGGGGACGGACTTATGTAATTTAGGGGAAATTCAGCACCTCAGGAATTTATTGCACTTGGTTTTATGTCTAAGAAGTAGACATGTCTAAGAAGTAGTTTTACAGCGTGTAAAACCAAAGCAGAAATAAGCTACGGTCCAAAATAGAGCTAACCCTGAGAGGCCTGTCAGTGATTCACTCTAGAAATTTGAAACCCCAGAAAGCGCATGGGCCACGTATGCCTCACAGACCGTGTCCCACTGGGCAAGACTGGATTTGGCACCCTCTTTCCTCTCCCCTACATGATCCAAGTCTTACTTCTCAGATGCTAGGTACTGGCCTCTTATATGTGACTTCTTGTCTCTAAGCTTCAAGAATGTGTATACCCATGCTTTCCGAAATCCATTTTTATGTATTGTACTAGTGCAGAACATGGCATTTTTTCTTGTTTTTTTCTTGTTTTTTTTTTCTCTAAACCTAATTAGGACACACCATTTAAACTGTAGTTTTTCCTTGGGAGGATAAATAATGTCATATCACATTTTTATACAAGGTGGTCAAGAATTGATAGATTCAATGATTGTTTGGTTTTTTTTTTTTCCAAAATAGACAAACCAACCAATAACATGAGAAAAATCTGTATTCAAATCTCATTATCAGTGTGAATTTCTACATGGGTCAAATTAATTGGATAATATTTTAATTTCCACTTTTCATGTATGCAATGTGGACACAAACTAATTTGTGTCATATGATCTTTGCTGTATCCACCCATCCATTAAACAAATATGAATTGAGACCCTGATAAAAAATGATTCACTGCAGTGGGAAGAGAAATGAATCAAACACAGATTAGTGTTCAGAATTTGGTAATTTTACAGGGATGATAAGACCAAATAATTGGAATCAAGTCCAGCCATGAATTCCTTTCTGGGCCAAATTTTCTGATTTGCCCTAGAGCCTTAGAATGAGATTCATAACAGTCTGAGCCTTTTCACTCCTGACACTCCTTCCTTCTCAGGATGTTGCCAAAGCATTTGGATTGGGGCGGGATGCAGGGGGCATGACCACATGACACAATAATGATTCCTTGTGACCCCTAGGGGTAGGACCCAGGAAACCAAAGACAAATGAGGGAGACAGCATTTGAGTACACCCTCTCTGCTCTGTCAGTAAATATCTCCCCCAACTAAGACTCCAACAACTTTATCAAAGAGAGTAAAGAACTTTTTCCATGCACTTGGATTTCTATAGCTAAGTAGAAAGTGATGCATCCTTTATGCTACTTAAGGAATACAGTAGCCAATAAAGAAAAGAAAGGCTGCCTAAGAATGGTCTCGTCCATGGACTGGCCAGAGTTCGGCAGCACTCGTATTTATGAAAGCTCTCAAAGGGACCCAAGCAAGTGGATCAAGGCTGCTTTTGAATCCAAATCCAATTACCGGCAGAGCTGGGGAGGTGAGGCAGGGAGAATAACGGGGGACCAGGGCGCAAGGAGGCTGATGGAGGATTGTGTTTCACATCACTTGTAACAGCGGAGCCCTGTCCACGAGCATCACACACCTGCACTCAGTAAGCCTACTTGGCCTCCAGTGAGCACCTTCTCCCAGGGTTCTGGATGACTCCTCCAAATTTTTACCATGTTAAGCCTTCATCCTAGTCCACCCCTCTTTCTCCACTGAAAACATGACCTTTCATTACATTAAGAAAATCTGACATCATCAAACAGCAAAAATATGAAATGATCAAATCATCAATCTCCTGTACCTCCCCCTGACAAATGAATCTGCATCCATAATCAGTCTTGGTGTTTCTTTTCTGTCTCATAGGAAGAGTTACCCCTTTGAATTCAGTGCTAACTTAAAAGCAGGATGCCCTCCTGTGAGAAAATTCCCTCTCTCTCCTGGATTTTCAGTGTCACTTTCCCTCTCCAGACTTAATCCCTCAGTCTGTAACAGGTTCTGATCTCTACCATTCTAAAAAGTAGCCTTCCTTTATCCCATATTCTGTCAGGAATCCTTAAGCTTTTTTGTGGCGTGGACTCTAAAATCTGGTGGAGCCTATGAATCCCCTCTTAAAAGAATGCTTGAAAATAAAAAAAAATACTTAGGATCACCAAAGATTCCAATTATATGGAGCATAGTTATTAAAATATAATTTTAAAGATGACTGACAAAACAATATATGTACTTCTTCACCAATGCACTAATTAACAAATCTAGTGGTAGGTCTAGTGACTACCATAATTTTGAAGTCATGCTGAGCATAAACAGTATTTAACGACAGCCACAATAACTGTAACATGATTTGAAAATATCTGTTATTTCTGTAGCAAGTTGGGGTTACTTCTAATACTATGGATCTTATTATCTAGGTTATCCAAAGGTAATGTTAATCTACAATTAGAGATTAGTGAAAAAAAAAAAGATATCTGTAACCAAGTTCCCAGAATTCCATCCTTGGGTATATTGGAGGGATTTAGAACTTCGTCCAGCTTTTCTCTTTCCCATCATGGAAAAAATTGTTATTGGCCTGGTTGGGATCTGGGATCTGTCCTACCATTCTTGTGACCCTGCCCTGGGAAAGACACCCACGGTGTCCCAATGCCAATCTGACTGTAGACTAGTCAACCCGCATCGGTTGAGCTGTCTGTAGAATCCCACACTGTGAACCGTTCTTACCCATGCTGATAAAAGCCTCCCATTTCCCCCTTCTTCCTCTATTGGCTGACTGCTAAAAGCATACTATTTTTTATCATTATATTCACTGACCTGTTTTCTGCTCACCTTGAATTATTTTGCTTACACATTGCCCTACAATGTTTACATTAAAAACATAAAAAATAACCCATGCCAGAATCATCCACCTTTTTGGTTAAAAAGATTTAGATGAACCTAAAAACTGAAAGTAACTAATGTTTACAGAATACTTACCATAGTAACATGATACGAAATGCTTAATGTATGATAGTTCATCAAATCTCCCAACGACCCAATAAGATTGTTCTCACCTTGGAGGACACAGTTAATTGAGATTCAGAATCATAAAATAACTCGCTCAGAGTCACATAGCTAGCAGTGGTAGAACCAGAATTTCAGCCCCGATTTACAGAAACTAGGTTTTCTGCATTTAATAGTGCTCTCTCTGAGGCTGCATCTGATTCGGCTAGATGGCGAAACGATGTCTTTCAGATGATGACCTCTGTTTCCCTCATCAATTCACCACGAAAGGCACAGGCTTGCCATTTCAGTTCTCATTCAAGGCACAAATAATAAGTGGCCAAGCTAGGGTAACCTTCCGACACCGTCAGACCTTGCAGTTCTCCTTCAGGTCGACCAGCTGGTGAGTGAGATTTGCAAACTCTCCTCACAGCTACGCCCTTAGTTGACAATCTCCTGCTTTTCGGTTGTGGATAACCCCCTAGAACCCCATCTCTTCCAGAAGACGGTTGATGGGGTAATAAAAGGAGTTCAGGCTGTGCAACCAGCCACATCTGGTTTGAAGCTGACTCTTACCACATGGAGTTTGGCCAAGCTGTGTAATCTCTCTGCACTTTTGTCCCTTGACGATAAAGAACAGCTAATAAAGGCTCACTCGCAAGGTCATTTGGGGGAATACGTAAAGCAACAAACCTGAGGTGCCCACAGCAGCTGCCATGCAGAAGGCTCTCGGTGAATCTTAGCTGTTTTGTTTTTCTGCCTTTGTTATTTGACATCTTCACCAAATAATTAAGAGTGAAGAGAATTTTCATATATATTATACGTACATATATAACATGTATATGTACAAATATGTGCATATACATTTCTATACATATACAACTTGAACAAAACAATGATTTTTTTAATTAATGCACTCCTCTGGGTTTTTTTTTAAATCTATAGACTTCAGTCATGCTTGTGTCTATTTTAGCATATATTCTGCAAATTCCTTATCTTCTTTCTCTCATTTTCACACCCCGGCACCCTGCAAAGTTGGGCACTCAGGAAATGCTTTTGATGAGGGTAATAGGTTTGCCATTTCAAGGTATGGCTAATTTGAGTCATAGCTTGCCCGAACCTACCTGAAGCTTCTTTTTTCAGCCTATAAGCCAGGACTCTAAGTACATTCATCTTTCCTGCATCTTACTCTTTGACACTTCACAGATAATTGATAAACAAAGTCATTTCTTTTCGTAACAAAAGCTGTGTCTTCCTGGCTAAATTAAAGTTTGAGTAACCCAATTCATTCTCTTAACCCAACAGAACAAGCAATTAATTTCTTTTTCATTTTCAATCATGAAAATGTTGTCACATTTCACTCGTGCTCTCTGAATTATTAGATTTAAGTTCTTGCATCCACACTCTTTATATGCACAAGTCAAGTGTAACCTGAAAGATATTAAAGTGGATTTGCAGTGAAATGGCCCATATCTGGGAAATTTGTCTTATTCCCTCTTAACTCCTCTTTTGTTTAATGTGCTTATTGGTATTTTCATAGGATCACGCCAGAGCGGAGTGAGGACATGTTTCTGCCAACAGCCCTGAACTTTCGGACAGAATCTCTGTGAAGAGGGTGAGAGGGAATCTTTCATTATTAACACCCGAAGACTGGGAATGAAAACAAAGAACGGGAAGGTTGTGAGATGGATCTGGCTGTCAAAGCAAAATGAAAAATCCCCAAATGCCCCCAACAAGCAGCCCCACCTCAAGCTGCTGGGATCGTCCCCTCTTTCCTGCAGAAACCGCGGCATCTGCCAGGACCCGGAGACCACGGAGGAATGCTTCTTTTGGAAGCAGTAGGTGGGACACACCATCTTCCACAGAAATTCCCTCCCTAGAGCCCCCTAGTGCCTCGGCAGTGAGAGCTACTTCCAAATCCCCGCTGATCTTCAACTCCCTAGGAAGGGCTTGCAAGCTCCCCCGTAATGACAGCCATGTGAGAAACAATCTGGAGGATCCTCCAAAGAATCCCTTAAGTCAATGTCTGGCCATCGTATCTGTTTTTAGAAGTATGTGAGAAATCCGTGTTACACTTTGGGGAAACCTCTTTGGTAAGAGCCCAAGCCAGAATTCTTTCTTAAAGAAGTGATATATTTCAGCATCAGAATATGACTTTGAACACAGCCTGGTAAATCCAATATTGTACAACAGAGAAATGTTAGCACCAGAGTTCAATGTCCTCTGAAGACATAGCCGTTTTCCTCACATCACTGTTTGGAATGCTTGCCGTCCTTCTCTCTGATGAACTCGAGTTCCTTTCTGCATATATGAACTAGTCTGAAATTTATCTTTTTTTTTTTAAGATTTTATTTATTTATTTTAGAGAAAGCATGTGCCTGCAAGCAGGGGGAGGGACAGAGGGAGCCAGGGAGAGAGAATCCCAAGCAGACTCCTGCTGAACGGGCATCCTGTCGCAGGGCTCGATCCCAGGATCCTGAGATCATGACTTGGGCTTAAATCAAGAGTCAGATGCTTAACCTACCGAGCCACCCAGGCGCCCCTGAAACTTTATCATTTTAAACAAACATTAATGGAACACCTCCATTCAGCCAGGCAGTGTCCGAGGAGCAAAGCAAAACCCCTGTCTTCAGAGAAGATTCACCATGTTATTCTATCAAAGCCCAATTGTTCCACGGAAAGTACACAAAGCCCACCCATATATTTACACAAAAGGAATACACACTTGGCTCTGATCTGACTTCTCTGCTCATTTTGGATTTGCTGTCCTATCTCACCCTGACCGTAAATTCCTCAAGTGCAAGGCCCACGGGCTCCTTCGATCTCTCTCAGTGCCAAATACAGAGACATGCCCACCATGACTCCTCAAAGCCCATGAGAAGCATCCCAGGCATTCAGATATTATCAAATGATCCTACGTGACATTCCTGCGACACACAGACAGAACGCTATTGGGCTTGTAGTTTATATCCTTGGAACTTGAGTCAGGGTTCTTAAATAGATTGCCCAGGGAAATCAAAGCAAGTGGTCAAGCAGAGACAAGATTGTGAATCTTTGGCTTTCCATCCCAATTTCTGAGCTAATGAAAAAAAAAAAAAATGGGTTGGAGATTCTCTCAAGCATGCCAAAGTGCTGTGACTAAGTGTGATTTTGTAAGAGCCCAACCGAATTGAAATGTTGTTATTGGTAATAGTAACACCTGCACATGATTAGCACTTTATACTTTCCATTTATTCATTCATTTGAAAACAAATACCAGCACACAGCAGACCGGAAAGAATAGGGCTACCGGGCTAAGCAAGATTAACACAAAGCCTGCCCTCAGGGATCCAGTCTATTTTCTTATTTGATCTTCTAAGATCTTTTCAAGACCATTTGGGGGCCACTGTTGTCCCAGGCAGGACAGCCTAATGTTTCAAGATCCAGACTGAAACTTACTGCAAAGCACAGGGTAACATAGTTAACTTCTCAAGCTTCATTACATTCATAATAGTGTTGAAAATATTATCCACCCTGGGGGGTGTAGCCGTCAGGGTTCAACATAAAGGGATTTATCACCAGAATTGGCTTACACCATGGTGGGGGCAGGCTGAGCAAGTGCAAAGTCCCTAGAGCAGCAGTCAGGAAAGGAATGAGCCGGCTAGAACCCCATGGGCAAGAGCTAAAGCTGGCCGTCCACCAACAGGCCGCCATCCAGAGGAAGATCCAGAGGAAAAGAGCGCATTTGCAGAGCCAGCAGCAGTTTGGAATCTCTGAGCTCAAAGAAGGTGTAACCCCTCTTATTAAAGGCCTTCCAACGGAGGAAGTCAGGCCTACCCTGGATAATCTCCTCTTTGATTAGCATGAAGCCAAATGATCAGGGACTTTAATTCCATCTGCAAAATCCCTTCCCAGCAGGACCCAGACTGGTCTTTAATTGAAAAACTGCCAGAAGGTGGGTATGCTATCAACTGGCCTTGCCCTCCGGCTCTCAAGAGAATGTCACTCACAGCCTGCACCAATTCCCTAATGGGACCACGTGGGGAAGGGGGCCCTGGGGGGCACGGGACTGAATCCCAATCAAGGAGACTCATCAAAAACTCATCATGCGGGGTTATTGTGAAGATTAAGGAGCTGATGTAGGTAAAATGTCTGGGCTACACCTAGTTACTAGAATGACTATTGAGCAGACAAGAAAAATCAGGCTCAGAAAAAAGGGAAAAAAGTGAGCCCCGCACAGTTGGTCTGTAGAGTTGGAACGACGACCTGGTTTTCCTCATTCGGGAAACTGTTCTCGCCAAGGTCACTAACCCACAGCTTGTGTTCCTTTCCTGGCTGTGAGCGAACACAGGTACCTAAGTTAAAAGGGACGAGTGAGCCATCGCTGTAAGGGCGCACGGGTTTGAGGTGGGGCGATCGGCCGCCTCTGAGGTCCCCAGAAGAATCAGATAAGGCAGGGAGATCCCAGGCCCCAGACTTAGGCTTGGGATTATCTCGGGCACTCTCACACTGCAGGCTGCGCGGTCCGCATTCCCCCTCCATAACTGATCTTTCTTTTGTGAGCTTCTGGAGCTGACTCCAATGGAAATCTGTTTTTCCTGTTCTCTCTCGATCTTCTTTAGAAACAGGATTTCACTTTGGGAAACGCTTTATTCCATCCTTGCCGTTGACTATTTTTAGGCCACAAATTCAAAATTTATGAAAAGCCTTTCGATGATTCAAGACCAGATTTTGTTTGGGTAGGTTGGAGTGTTGCATGGGTGGTTAAAAATGAGCAACAAACACTATTTTTCCACCCACTATTCTTACTGCAAAGTAAATAATAATACACGTAAAGGCACACAGAACTTGAGCTGTCAACACAAATTAATTCTCTTGCTGTAACTTTGGCAGGGAAACAGAAGCTGCAATTTACCTTGTCGAGGCCCAACCTCCTCGCCAAACATCGCCCAGAATGTTGAACTGCTAGAACACCGCTGACACTAGCCAGGCATCCACTCGAACATCCACTCGAACATCCACTCAAACCTCTTCCTCTGGTTCATATAAGCCTTGTGCGGCTGAACTCTGAAATATCCACACTCGAAGATATCAACCAAAATGGCACGCCAAAGTGATACTCTATCCAGTGACGTAGTTATAGACTTCCAGTCTTTAAAACTGAATTGAACCATCTGCATGTTACCAAATATTCATTAAGCTCTTTTTAAGGGTCAGCAATTGTTTTTGATGCCTAGATTTTGACTGAGAATAGGACAATCAGGACTCCTGCCCTCATGAGGCATCCATTCTGATGAGGGTCCAGAGACATTAAATTAGGAAACCAAGAGAAAACCATTAAATTGTAGGGGTGCTGCCAGTCAAGAATGATACACTGAAGGGGCACATGGGTGGCTCAGTCAGTTGAGCATCTGACTTTTAATTTTGACTCAGTTCATGATCTCAGAGTCCTGGGATCCAGCCCCACATTGGGCTCCGTGCTCAGTGGGGAGTCTGCTTGGGATTCTCTCTCCCCTCTCCCTCTGGCCCTCCCCCACAATTTCCCTCTCTCTAAATTAAATTTTAAAAATCTAAAAAAAAAAATAAAAGAATATAATCAAGACTGAGTATAACTCCAGGTTGTTCAAATAAGCTTGGTTGTATACCCTTTAATAAAGTAGATTGTCAGTAATAACAAGAATTCCACACGTTTGATGCATTTTGTTCAGAAGTTGCAACATACATTACAAAAAATACTTAGACATTGACCAAAAGGAATATAGTGTAAAAAAAGTTAGCATTTAAAATAGTTACCTAACACAACACTTCTCCTACAACGAGGAAATATTTAAAAGATAAGTGTCTATTTTACAATCATGGAAGGAACATGAAATATCTGGAAACTGAGAATAAACCATAGGTTAGCCAAATGTAGAGATGTCTGTGTGAAGAAAACAGAAAATAGCATGCCTGTGTGTCCTGATAGATGGAATTCAGCAAGATTCAGCAAAAATTATCCAAATTATGATGACTGTGATTTTTTACACAGTAATGAGAACACTTTCTAACACGAGGGTTAAGAAAGAAGGCACTTCTGCTGTTCTAGGGGCTAATGGAAAAGTGACAATGATATTGATAACAGATTAAGGAGCTCAATTTTGTTTCTTCCTAAATCTATACGATTCTGATGTATTTTTGCAGTCTATGTCCTTAGAAATTTTCCTTTCAGTGTCTACAGGATATTAACAGTCAAAACATTTTATAAATGACCAGCTTGACTTAATTTTTAAATCCAGTATATTGGCCCATTCATCAAAAATATACGTAAGAGACAGCCTTCCCAGCTATATGGAAGACACATAGTAGTGTGGTTGCTGCAAAACATGAAGCTCAGCCAAAATTCAAAGAATTAATTCTCAATTTTCTTTGCCACAATTACTTACACACTTCTCATCTTTTTAAAATATAGCAACCTCTTTACATCAGGTAAAAAAAAAAAAAAAAAAAAAATAACTAAAAAATGGTCCTCACAGGATTTCCTCTAGACACATGAATTCCTTTTGCTGCATTAAAATCTGTTTGGGACTATGGAATGAGTCAGCTCTGTAGTAAATGCTTTGCATAGCCTATCTCACTTAATCTTTGCAACAACCCTAGGAGAGAATTATCATCATCATCCTCATTCCTATGCTATAAATTAGAAAGATCAAATAATTTGTCCAAGTTCAAGAAGCTAATATAAGGCAGAACAATGGTTTTAAGTACAGTCTTTGGACTCAAAAGTCCCAGTAAAACTCTAATTCCCCACCTAAATTTCATGAATACTTCATCTACCTCTGTAAAGCACTTATTTTCTACTTTATATTAGAAATACTTGGGTGGCTCTGTCGGTTAAGCGTATGCCTTTGGCTTAGGTCATGAACCTGGGGTCCTGGGATTGGGTTTTGCATGGTGCTCCTTGCTCAGCAGGGAGCCTGCTTCTCCCTCTGCCTGCCACCCTCCCTGCTTGTGTGCATGCTCCCTCTCTCTCTCTCTCTCTGACAAATACATAAATTAAATCTTTTTTAAAAAAGGAAAGAAATATTTATGGGATGCCTGGGTGGTTCAGTCAGTTAAGTGTCAGACTCTTGATCTTGGGGTCATGAGTTCAAGCCCTGTGTGGGGCTGGAAAAAAAAAAAGAAAGAAAGAAAGAAAGAAATACTTATATACATATATTTGCCCTGTTAGCTCCCTGTGTGTCGAGTACATGCCTGATATTGTCTGGCGATAGGGCTTTATATAACAGCAACTAAATATCTACCATAATCTTCTATCACCAGCAAAATCATCATGGCCGGTGTTTGAAATCTTATTACATAACTTGGATTATGCTAAGTGTTTGAATTCATTTCAAAATTGAATCCTCAAATTAATCACAAGTAATGTGAACACCAATAGTATTCTTTTTTTTTTTTTTGGGGTGGGACAACAGACTTTGGGAGGATTCTTTCCAAGTTACCAAGACAAACACATGAATAAATTAATCAATATTAAATACATCAAATAGAGTTATCTAAAAGGGGCACCTGTGTGGCTCAGTTGGTTCAACGTCTGCCTTTGGCCTGGGTCATGATCTCGGGGTCCTGGGATCGAGCCCCGCACTGGGCTCCCTGCTCAGCGGAGAGCCTTTTTCTCCCTCTCCCTCTGCCTGCAGCTCCCCCTACTTGTGCTCTTTCTCTATCTCTCTGTCAAATAAATAAATAAAATCTTATTAAAAAATAGAGAGAGTATCTAAAATATGGCAGGTGCTTTTCTAACAGCTAAGCAACACGGCAGAACTTGATTCCAGTGGTGGGGAGGCAGAAATGAACTTTTGATACTGCTGATACTTGTCGTGGCAGGAAATAGTAGGGAAGGAGCCAACAGAGCTGTTTGTTTTCATGAGAATTTGATGTTACAATTTTATAGAGAGTGGGTGGGAAGGAAAAAAAATTAGAAGATAACTTTGAGGAAAAACCTGAAGGTTTTGACTGTTCCAGACTGATAGAAAAACAGATACACAGTCCATGAGGCAGGGGCAGGCTTGATTTATTTAAGAAGAGCAAAGAAGTCACTGTGACTTTGCCAGGAGGGAGCAAGGGGGACAGTTAAGAGCTATGAAATCAGAGATGAATCACAGGGTTCTCTTTGGCTTTGTAAGAGTTTTTAGGGCCTTGGGCTTTTACTGGGAGAAATATGGAAGCCATTGGAGGGTTTTGAGCAGATGATTGTCACAGTCAGACTTCTGTTTTTAAAAAGATCACTCTGGTTACGTGTTCGAGGTAGACTTTTAGAAGTAAGTGTTGAAGAAGAGGGACCAATTAGAGGATGGTTGTAATAATCCCATCTAGGGATGAGGCTAGCACAGACTAGGGACAAGGAGTTCTAATTTGAAAGTAGTTAGAATGTGGGTATTCTGCCTTGAAACTCTGCCAAGGTAAAGTTCAAAGGATTTACTGATGAATTAGAGAGAGGTATAAAAAAGGGAGGACCTATGGATAACACGCAGTTTCTGGCCTGAGCAACTAGAAGGATGAAGTAGGGTGGGGAAGGGAGGAAGGCCAGCAGTTACACTGTTAGATAAGAAGACTTGGTGAATAGTTAGTTATATGAGTCAGAAAATCCCAGTCTGGACAGAAAATCAGGGACCCTTCACTGTACGGATCACTGAAATCCCTAGGACTGAATGAGCTCAGCAAGAGGATGAGTGTACATAGTGGGGGAGACCTGAAGACCGCACACTGAAACACACCCAAAGTTAGAGATAAGAAAGATGGGGAAACATCAGCAGAGGAGCCAGAGGAAGAGAGATGGTTGTGGAGGAGGGAAACGAGGCGGGTTTGGAAACGAGTTCCAAAAAGGAGGAAGAGATGACTGAGTCAGATGCTGAGGACAGGGAGGGCAAGACATGCACAGAGCAGGGACACAGGATTGTGCCCTGGCGCAGTCACTGGAGACAGACAGCGCATCCCCCATGGAGTGAGCAAGACCTGAAGAGTCCATGGCCACTGGGGGGATGTGTCTCTGCTCCCTGGGGACTCGGATTGTCTCCCAGTTATTAGAACCACCAAAATTGCTGACCTGGAAGAAAGATCAATCTTATCAATGGCAGATTTTTGTTCTCTGTTGAAGGAGTGCATCCAGTTGCAATCATTAGGCCTTTTTTATTAGATGTTTGTTTTGGTGTTTATGTGAGTGTGTGCATGCGTGTGTGTTTTAATTTCCAGCCCAGAGCTTCTTTGATCCTAGGAAAGAGAATACTCGGCATTCCATCCAGATGAATACTGCTGCTAAGCCCTGTGTTTGCTTTTCTCCTCCCCTGCTAGCTTAAATCCTACGGAGGCCAATTAAACTGCCTCCACCAGCATCAAACACAACATACACTATCTCGACATGGAGGTGATTATAAACATCCAGCTATATTTTAGCGTAAGTACTGAGCTGTGCATGGGGTGTTTTCACTTTACGGGAACTGTCTTGTGAGTAGAAACACATTGTAAGTTGCAGTGCACTCTGGCTCCCAGGAGGATTGCCGTTAACTACAGGAAGACACCTGCACTGAGCTTCCTCCTCATAATTAGTCAGGTCAAATCATTCCCGTCGTATGTGTATTTCGGTTCTTGTCCATTTTCTGAGGCCTGATGATTAAGTTTAATGTATGACTCGCTCACTCACTAAAGTCATTATTAAAAAAAAAGTAAATAAAATATTTTAGCAACATCCGAACACTCCAAGCAAAGTAATTCCTGCTCAGGGAAGAAAAATGCAGCCAGAAAGTTCTTAAGAGGATGAAAATATAGAGGTTTGTATACCTCGCAGGAATACTGTCTCAACCTACTCTAAGTAGAACAAACGTATTGGAAAATTATGTTTTCATTGAAAAATTGCCTCTACTTAAAATGCTGGAAAGGGTTAGTGTGTTAAATAAGGAAATCGTATTATTCCCAAGCTACATCTGAATCCGCATTACTTTTCCCCTTTGTTATTCAGAAAAAAAAAGAATTTATGTGAACTTTATAGATATGCAAAAACTGGCAGGAAGAAATCCTAAAAGCGGTGAAACTACTAACCAGCAGACGACAACAAATGGGGTGACCAAGGTAATGGTACGCTGGTGGCCATAGGGAGAGCCCAACATGCCTCTTTCCACCGCTGTCTGTAAGTGAAAATGAGATGATCTGATAAATTAGTAAGAGGTAGTGTGTTGATGGGTGTGATTGGGTGCTAATGTGTGCTGGGAAGAGAGCTGCATACAACCCCAGGTTTTCACTCCACTTCCAGGCTATAGAGCACATTCAAACACAGTTTCTTGAAGAATCCCCATCCATTCCTTGATTCGATTACTTTCTCAATCATCCTGGCCCGACACCAGGTGCCAGAACTTCTGTGTGGTTTACCTCCAACAGAGGGATTCCCATGGAGACAACTTCAGAACAGACAGAATGGTAGGTTGATGCCAGAGGAGCGAGACATTTTATCTCCTTCTGCTATTTTCTCGCACACTCCACGTGGACACCTGCAAGCATGCGTGAACACAATGTGTGCAAAAGCCCAAGTCTGCCAGTTCTTCTCTCAAATGTTACCTCTTCCTTGACGCCCTCCAATCTAAGTCATTTCCCTGTTATTTCTTCTTGGTTCTTTCTTATGATCCTTTAAAGCATTATCACAAATTATGATCTTTCTATAAGATTCCTTGGTGAATTTATTTCATAAATGTCTCCTCTACTAGAGATGACAACCATGAGGACGAAGAGCTCATTAGATTTTGTCACTACTGTACACTCTGTGCAAAGCAAGGCATCTAGCACACACATTCAATTAATTGGATGCTCCTAAAGATTATTAATAACAAGTACAACTGAATTCCTTTCTAGACATCGACCTTTGTTTGCTAGAAAATTTTCAGTGTTTTTATCCCTTATGCCTCCAATGATACGTTTCCTATCTGTTTGGCTTTTATTCCAGATAACTTGCATTGGCCTGGATTTTTTTCCCAGTATCCAAATTTCCAGTGCCTCCTGAATTTAGATGTGTAGCATTTGTTTCTTCTATTCTTTATATCCTATTACAGTCCCAGGTATAAAGTCACTTAAATGCTTCAGATAGAAAAATGGAGGGCAGAGGCTACTCTGATTGAAACCACCCATAACTGACCCTCATAACTTCATGCCACTGAAGCTGAGCACTCAGCCCACACCATGCCAGTAGCTCATAGGCCTTTGCCAGTCTCTCACCCTGCCCCCAGTAGCGTCAAGGCCCAGCGTTGCTTTGCGTCAGCATCCAACATCCCTCGGCTGCCCAAGATTGCTTTGCGACATTCCCATTTTTACCACACTTGCTCCTTTACTTTCTTTGGCTCCTAGTCACCTCATTTCCAAATTATTTTTATCGGCATATCTCATCTCAAAATTCATGCATGCCAAACGTTAAAATTCATGGGACTGAAGAGAAGGTATACAGAGCTAAACGTATGTATATTTGAGCTCTATTAGTAGGGAAATTGAATTTTCTCACACTTGGTGAGATCTACATGCCTTAGGTTAACAACCTGTGGGCGGGCTCATTCAATGCTCCTTCAAAACCAGCAGTTCTTTCTTGTTGCTTATTTGAACTGTTAAATCTATCATCATACCAACAGTGGGATACCTCCCAGCTGCTGGGTACTGCAGCAGACATGCTGGAGTTGATCCACAGACAGACACTGACCAGTTTTCATACCATATCATCCTGATTTTCCTTCTTTCTAGTTGTTGCTGTCCATCTACTTCAGTTGACGTCTAAGTATTTAGTAGTTTGGGAATTAGCCTGAGTTTCTCTTCTCTATTCTTCTCTTGGCGTAGACGATTTGCATTCAGACCTATGGCCTTAAGGACAGCACACCGGGCCCCCAAGAGTGTATCTCCAACCATTACATGCAGACTCTTACATCTGACTTCTTCAAATGTTTTCTCCACCTGAATATCCAATAGAGAGCTCAAAATTATCATGAATAAAACTGTCCTTTCCCGAGTGTTTGCCCTACCCCCAAGGTTCAACCAATCACCCAGTTGCTCAAACCAAAAAACTCCGATCTATCTTTGATTCTTCTTTTTTCGTATCAAAGCATTATTACATTTTATTGCTTTCATTTCAAACACTATCTTGAATCTGTCCACCTTCTCTAACTTACAACCAACCACTGTCCTATACCAGGCCAGCACCTCACCTGTACTATTGTGGGGTCCACTCAGCCAGGTCCCTGTTTTCACTATTGACTCCATAATCTAGTCCATATAAGTAGCTAGACGGATCATATTGAAAAGGAATAATCATGGCGCACCTGGGTGGCTCAGTCAGTTAAGTGTCTGACTTTGGCTCAGGTCATGGTCTTGGGGTCTGGGGATGGAGCCCTGTCTCAGGTGGCCTGATCAGTGGGAAGTCTGCTTGTCCTTCTCCCTCTGCTTCTGCCCCTCCCCTTCCTCCTTCTCTCTTTCTCTCTCTCAAATAAATAAATAAAACCTTTAAGAAAAAGAGTAATCATGTTATTCCCTTGATCATGACCCTTCAATTGCTCTCTGTTGTTTTTTAAAATTAGATCAAAACATCTCACTATGGCTTACCAAGGCCCGGAGATCTGACCCTGCCCTCACGCCTCCCCTTCCTGCACCCGCCCCCTCTCTACCTCACTTCAATAGCATCCCTCCACGTTCTTGAGTATATCAAGGTCCGTTCTCCCTTCAAGGCTGGGAAGATGAGGAAGGTGAACAGTTCCGCCTCAAAGATTAAAACACTCTTAAACTTGGTGTTGAACAGGAAGCTTCATTTCCTTGTCTTGTGTGTAATAAGTTATCACTTCTGTTTGTTTCTGACACAACTGCTTCCTCAAGGTCAAAATCAGGGTTTTCTTGTTCCCTATAACCCCTTGGCACCTCAAAAAGCTTGCTGGGTGAATGAACAAATGAATAAATGAAGGAATCAATACCAAATGAATAAGCACCCATCCATCAGGACTTTCCTCACCTTTAGGTGAAAGGTGAGCATCATTGGCTCTCCTTCCCCCGAACACCCTCTCACTTAGTTAGATAGTACTGAGTAAGGATCACTAGACCCGGACGCTGCCGATCTAGCTACTAAACCTTAAACAGAAAGTTCCTCTCTCGAAGCCTTGAATGCCTAATTGTGAAATGAAGGATTTGGAATAGATTGGTGGTTTTCCAACTTCCTAAATGAAACAAAAATTTTGAAACAAAATTGTATAATGAGCTGTAATATGTGAATCATTTAAAAATGATGCTGCCTTGGTTGAATGGGCTGGTGTTCTTGGAGCCCGGCCAGTCAGTAAACTCCTCCGTCTCTGCCTTTGGGGAGCCCAGAGGCACCTCCATAGATGCTCTGCAAAGCCCAGTTCAAAAGCCACTGGACTCAAAGTCTCTAAGGCCCCCGGTAGATTTAACATTTCATGAGTCCAACTCTGAAATAAACAACAGATGTTGCCAACTAAAGCCGAATGAAACGTATTCATGCACTCCTTTAAAAATTAAATGCAAGACTTTTTTCCCCCTTAAACATCAAGCAAAATTCATTACTTGGAATTCTGACAGAGTATACAAAGAGCCTTTTAAATGCTAAAGAACATTCATAAATGACTTTGTCACAAAGTGTTATAAGATTTTGCAAAATTGAGCTTATGTAGGTTTTTGCTGACTTGAAGTGTTATTGATTAGAAAATACCTTCCACCCTCGGGGCCATGCGTGCCTCAGAAGGTTTCAGATCCAGGAACTTAAGTCGGCTCACCTATGTACTGGAAAGGTCAACCCGCCATGGAAACCCATTAAAACACACGCGCACATTCACTCAGCTTGGAGGTTGAGAGTGGCAGATCCAATCTCACCCAGAGCCACATTGCAGCCTCCAGGAGGCTGATGTAATTCTCCTGTGATTCTGTGGTTTAAATGGAATTGATTATTTTAAAATATTAGATATGGCATAGCTTGCTTTTTCACATTGAATTAAGCTCTCCCGTACATGGAGCTACAAACTAAGCAGACAAATTATACATAGAGTCGTACACACTGCCTCCCTCTCATGCATATGTATGTGCACACACCTGCACATGGGCACACACACACAAAGAGGAGATAACATTAATAGCTTACATATGTGTAAGGTTTTACATTTATACAGCACTTTACTATATAGCAGTTCATTCAATCGCCCTAAGAACTCTGTAAGCTAGGTGTTGAAGAGCCTCTATGTATGAAAAAAAATGCGCCAAGTGATTTTCATAAACTTCTCTTGTAATTGTTCCCATATTTCAGGTGAATCGATGGAGGTTCTGAAAATCCCAGTGGCTCATTCAGCATCACAATGTTGAAACGGCGGATCTCTGAACACAAACCAGGAAGATAGACTTTTGAAGGTAAGGACATTCCTCCAACACACAGGTTCGATGAATCCCAAAACAGAATAAGAGTTTCTTCTGTATAAACGTTTGCTCTGTGAGAGCAGCTTTTTGGTAGAACAATCGCTCTTGTTTGCTTTTTTAATGCCAGAGCTATGTTTTTACAAGTCCGTTGACATCCACTCTTCAGGCTCTCTCTCCAGGTGTTGGATGGCACCATTTATGACAAACCAGGTGAAGTCAGCTGCCAACAGAGTCACCAAAGGTTTGATGTATTGACCTTGACCTCATTCTTCCTGGTGCTAATCCAGAATAAGATGCTTCTGATCAGAGGAATAACACGGGGGCAGTGGTTTGCATCCTCCTCCAAACATCCCACCTTCCCAATAGAACGGTAGCCTCGATCCCGTGCTTTCTACTTCCTCTCCTGCAGTTGACATTATATTTTCCCTTCAATGTGATAAGATATATGATCTTCCTTGTCTCCTTAATTTACAGCTGGCAAGATTAGCCGACTGGTCTTGTAGGAACAAGAGAGATGTGATGATTAGCTTTAGTGGTTTAGGAACTTTATACTTCTGGGTCTCATTAATAGGACATCGGCCAAGAAATTTCATTCACATATAGCTTAAGCCCGTTGTACAAAATCTCAAGAGCCTGCCACGGCCTGGAAGTTATAAAAACGATCCTGGATTAAGCTGTTCTGTGAGGAAGGAATGAGAATCGCCCAAGATAAACTACCAGTCCTGTAACTAAATGGTACAAGGCTTCTAGGGAGGAAGGAAGATAAACGATTTCCTTGATTCCAAATCTCTCGCTCTTGTAGGAAACCTATTCTCTAACTCTGAGGCCATGTTATTGGAGGAACACCATCTGCCACTGGCTCAGTTCTAATGAAGAAAGAGTTCAATACAGTGGTGATGGATCCTCTCCATGGTCCCATTCATCCTGGGGGAAGCTGTTCGGATCACTTCCTGCAGGAGTGTGACTCCCGCCTACAGCTGTTGTTCTCTGTGGAAGGTGATTTTTCCTGGAAATAGGACAAGGGAGGGAATCCAAAGATTTGGTGCCACGGTCCTTCTTGTTGGCCCCCAAACTACCATGTAGCTTTGGACACAGCTGACATATATTCTGGGGCTCAGTTTATCCAGAAAGTGGAGTTAACACAGTTATCCACAGTTCTTCATAGAAGATTCAGTGCACACTGGCTATAAATGTCTGCACATTCCTGGAAGAATATAATCTCCTTTGGAGAGATGTCCTCTTGAGTTTGATTCTTTTTGCTGAAAGAGAAGAACTGACACACTATTGACTTCTAAAGTGAATTTGAACCCTGCATCCACCAGCCAGGAAAGGCTCATAGCTATGCTGCGTACCAACAGGGACACTCTTTCTAGATGAATCTAACACCTTGTACACATGTGAATTAACAGTACACACATTGCAGCTCTCCCCTCCATAGTAACTTTAACACCTGGTATTTCTCAGTCTAACTTATTGATGACCCCACCCAATTTCCAGTCATCACTTACACAAGGATGAACAAAATCCCTCTAATGTGAAAAGGTGTAAAGAGAGAAAGAGAGGGGAAGTGGAAACCAAGGAGAACAAGATTAAAGGTGCCATGATAACAGCAAAAACATCTCTAAGAAAGAAAATTATGATTCTTCTTTCTTCATTGGCCTGGAAACAAGCACACTTAGTCATGATAATGATGAGTGTATTTTCCATATCTAAAACTACTGGAACAAATAGTCTCACCAGGAACCTTAGTGCCACTTCTGAGGGTGAAATATGCTATTGGAGATATAGTTTGAGTCCTGAAATATGAGTGTCTAGAATACATCAATAGATTTGAAGCCAAGAGTGCCGAAGATTTAAACATGGCCCTGTCTAGAAAATCCAAAGATATATGCTCACTGAAGTCATACTCTCAGTATAAAAGTAGGATTTTATATCAATGTAGTAGTGGGGAGAACTGACTGATAGACTTTGAGTACTCAATCTCTCCAAGGATCGGTTTCCATGACTGAAATTGAAGGGGATGTATTAGATAATCTCCAAGGTCCTTTCCTGAGCTAATATTCTATAATTCTATAATTTATTCTCCATGTTATTATGGTCTTACTTCAAAAGCATAGTGTGCATGCACACACACACAGACACACATAAACACACAGTCACTCATACATGCACAAGTATAGCATTTGACTCCTATTGGCTTCTATTGTGGCAAATTCACACAGCTCTTTTTCCTCACATGTTGGTCTTTCAATCAGAAACACACCTCCAGGTCTTTGCCCAGTGAAGTAAGAAGACGTTGCCTAAATATGCAGTAAGGAACAAGAATGCATACTTAGCCTCTGGGCTTTGAACCACCACAATTCTCCAGCTTACGGGTTAGTGTATAACTCCATGATGAAATGACAGCAGCCAATCTCAGATTTCCCAGTTCCCAGAAGGTTAGCCAATGTCTGGTTTCACCGCCCTCTCACCACAGCAATAGAAAAATTAATGGCATCATGTACTTGGACCATTAAATTAATATCCAACAGCCAAGTCATTCTTCTCAAGTTCCTTAACTTCTCTAGCCTCAGTTTCTCTAAGTGTAAATGGGTATAATAATAGTATCTATCTCATAAGATTGTTGTGAGGAACAAATAAATAATGAATATAAAACACTGTACCTGATACCAACTTTTTGTTTTCCAAAGCTATTAGAACAAGCCTAAGATTCCAAGAGCAGACTTTGTCTTCAAGAGCTATCTATATTTCTATCAATTAATCCAGACAATCAGCCAATGACTTCCTACTCTTAAATGCCCTGGTCCCACAGTGCTATCCCGACAATGACTGCAGAAACCAGCTGCAAGAGAAAAAAGACCAAGACCTCATGTGTTGGAACTCAGGCCAACAGCGAGAAATTATTCCAGACATCATAGTATTCTCATAGCTAGGAGTGATTTTTGTTTTTGCTAAGTGAACCAGTAATTGCTCTTCTTATAAACATAAGAAGCTTATCAGAGATGTAGACAGAGATAGTTAATGTCATTTATTTTTAATAGTAAAAACCAGGATGCGGAAATATTTCTAAGAATGTAGTAAAAATATTTCTAAGAATGTGATCTCAATTTTATGTGCCAACTTTGTTAGGTTATGATACCCAGTTATTTGGTTGAACACTGGTCAAAATGTTGTTGGGAATGTATTTCTTAGATGTGATTAATTTTTCTACCATACCATACCATAATGTGGATGGGCCACATTCAATTGGCTGAAGGTCCTAAGGGCAAAAGGCAGTTTCCTGAAGAAGAAGCAATTTTGCTTCAAGCCTGCAACATAGAAATCCTGCAGATTTCAGACTCAAGACAGCACTATCTACTCTTTCTTGAACTTCCAGTGCTGGCCTACTCTACAGATTTTGGACTTGCCAGCCTCCACAATCATGAGTCAGTTCCTTAAAAAAGAAAATCCTCTGTCTCTCTCTCTTTCAATCATTCCCCACCCCCTCTCTCAAAATGCGTAGATGGATGGATGGATGGATGATAGATAAATAGATAGATAAATAGATAGATAGATGATAGATAGATAGATCAATTGATCATCTATCCATCTATCTTATTGGTTCTGTTTTGCTGCAGAAACCTTACTAATAGAAAGAATGATCACTACTATCAGGTAAAGACACATGAAATTGTTGTCTTTGTAGCTCAAAAATAATTTAATATTGGCAATTTCGTATAGTTTGACTAATACACAGACATATACATATAAATTCTAAAATGAGAAAAAAAATCAAGTAGTTGATCCCTTTGTGAGATTATGAGTAGTTTTATTTTATTCATGGTTTTTAGTCTTTTAATCATTTAAAATTAATTCATAGTATTTTAAAATCAGGGAAAAAAGGTATTTAAATATTAATCACCCCAAAGTCTCTTCTTCAGCAGTGCCATAAGGCTTAAAATAAGGTAAGCCATCATAAATCAGTAAAGGTTTCCTTTTAAACATAACTACTGTATGATAGCCATTTTATTTATTAACACCTTAGCAAAAACATTAACTTTCAGGAATATGAGAGTATATGACACACTATTAAATATTGATGAGTGAGGAAATGGTGAAATAATATCCTGAGAAAAATGTCTTGCCTTGAGGAAGGTTATTTTAGGAATGGTACTACCGTAGAATGTTCAGGAAAGGGATGTAGGACCCACGAGGAATTCCCAGGAGGCTGCTTGGAGAAGTGGAGGAGAAAGAAGATCAGCTCCTGGAAGGAAGGTAAGGCTTTGAAATCACATCTGTTGCCTGTTGCTTTGAACCAGCCATGCTTTTGCGGCAAATGTAGTGTGGTCCTGGTGACAGGTTCCCAGGAAGCAAAGGCAACAAATGCTGTCTTCGGTCAAACTCGTTTGGTTTGGTTTGGTTTCATTTTCTAAACAGAACAATCTCCAAGATCAATGTGTGGGAAAGACAAATATTACTTTCAACAGAGCTCTTAAAAGTAAATACTTACTGCTATTTTTGCAAGGCATTAGTGTCATGTCAATAATAGAAAACATTTGCCTAGATTTCAAGAATGCCATTATTTCTCTATGAGGAGAAAACTATTTGGGGATTTTCTTTCCGAATAGAAACTTCTGTCCAAAGCAATGGATGTCTGTTGTTTATGATAAGAACTCTAATTCTGGGGGATTATGAAAAACGATGACATGATTGGGCTGAAGGAATCCTTTGTGAGGACTGCACAACTCCTGTTAGCATCTGATCAGTGACTCTCCCCAGCCCCCTTTACAGCACATGAAACCGTCCAGTGAAGTGCACTTGTATACCCGACCTGGTGTGAACTCACCATGCTCACGGCTCACCCTGGACTTGGCCGTGGGACTCGATTCCATCAAAGGGACAGCAACAAATTTGACACAAACAGACGCACACACATTCTCTATCCCATGACCCTGGGATCATGACCGGAGCCAAAACCAAGAGTCGGCCCCTTAACCAACTGAGCCACCAAGGCACCCCCAAAGACTCAGTTTTAAGGCAACAAAAAAGGGAGACTTAGCCTGACCTGGCATCTTATTGGCAACAAAACAGAAACTGAGTAATCAGAACCAGTGGAATGTCAGAGCCTGGCCAAGAACGAAAAACGGGAGGATTTGATGCCAAGAACCGTGAGTATTAAAGTCAGGTGACCTTTCTTTCGTTGGCCTTTGTTGGTTTGAAGCGAGAGGAAAAATTATAGACACTGTATTCCTTGTCCTGGGCTTGAAAGAGTAAATCGGTATGCCAGTTCAGTATTAGTGGCATAACTTTTTACATTAAATAAAAGTACTGAATTTAAATGTTGATCTGATTTTTTTAAGCAAAATAATCTACAGAGGAATTAGGGCATTTTCCAAATTATATGTAACATGAAGTAGTCCTTATACTGGTACAGTGTACGTCTAAAGAGA
Organism: Potos flavus; assembly: GCA_028534135.1. NCBI lineage: Eukaryota > Metazoa > Chordata > Mammalia > Carnivora > Procyonidae > Potos > Potos flavus. The sequence continues at coordinate 6,990,666 of CM052883.1, forward strand.
GCTAAAATAATTATTCAGAAAATCCAGACTCTTGAAAACCTTTAATTAATGAAAAAAAAAGCTCTGTTTTGGCCTAAATTATTCCAGTAGACTATCTAAATTGATCAAATTCATGAATCAGCACTCAACTTTAGAACTCATTCTGCTGCTTATGTACAAACAAAATCCTCCTAGTGGTTACTCTAATTGCAGGCAATAAGCTCCAAAAACCAACTGTAGAGTCATGCAGTCAGAGCTTTCTAATTTAATACCTGCAAGCCTTCTAAAACTGGAGCAAATTTAAATCTGAAGTTAAAGCGTAGCTCCCGGTCGGCATCAATTGCTAGACCCGTGTGTGTACGCATGCGCGGGCACACAAGCCTTCCGGCAATTCATTACCTGAGATACATACAGTGTACCTTACAGAAAAATTCCCTGGAAACTAGACATCGGAATCATGATTAGCTTTCCTTAAAAGCTGGGCTGTAGATTAGTCTAATTACATTGCATACATTCGAATTTTAGCTTTTATTTGCTTCTGTTTGTTGTACTCCAAAGTCTCGAACACATTTGTCAGCTTTATCTGCTGAGGGCAGGTAGCACTTGAGGCAATCACTCAGCGATTTAGAACGTAAGAGAAGCCAAGCCGAAGCTTACTCGTGTAGATGAGAGTAACAAAATCAGAGAAACTGCCCTCTGTTCACAAGAAGAGATTTATTTGAAATTCCTTAGCGCTCTTGAGGTCAATATTTTTTCTATGAAATTATAGGAAGGCTCAAGGAAAATCTAACATGTCATGTTCTAAAATGGACAGCATAGAATCCAAAGAATCATTTCTTCCTCAGCTGAAGTTCCTGTAAAAGATTTCTTTTCCTTATCTTTCATGTAAGCAGACTGATTGTATGGTGGTCACATTCCAGAAATTCGCAATTGTAAATTCAATTGTTAATTAGAACATACTTCTTTGGTGACTCACAATACTCATATTAAAGACAGGTGGAATTAGGCTCTTCCATGGCTATATTCTCATTTCCAATCTGCCTTGCCCATTAAGAAGCCATGCTTTTGATAAATTCCTATGCTGCAGATGCTCTTGACTCTCATTGTCACCCATATGTTCCGAAGTCATGCCCTGGCCGGCTTCCTCCAGCTTGGACCCTCTCCACTTTTGTATGCTGGGATGCCTACCTGGACATGGGCTGAATGAGCCACACCTTTGTTCTTCACTTCCGATTGCCTACCCCTCACGTGCTATGCTTGGGCTCTTTTCTTTTCCCTTCCCCATTACTAGTTCCTGTTTTACCACCGGCATATAATGCTATCTATACCATTTGGGGCTGTTCTAACTCTTCGCAGCCACCAAAGCTATCAGTGTCTGGAACCTTAAAGAAGATGTAGGCTGAAACAACCCCACGCCACCAAAATGTTTACAACCATAAAGTCAAGTTCAAGTAGAGTGAAGGAAAGCAAAAAAGACATCCCCAAATGATGGCAGGCTACCCGGAACACTCAGATATTTCTTATGGAAGGGAGTAAAGCAATACATTCCCCTTTTTCTTAGAAACCATGGTACAGGATACAATCTCCTGATGAATCTGGATATCCTACAGCGGTCCTTAAACTGATCATACCCTGGAATGACTATTCATCCCTGAAGCTCCTTGAAGGCATCTACCATTGCAGCCCAGCATCCTGCACAAAACAGCACACAGTAGGACCTCAATAAACATTTGTTTACTGAGTCCTTTCCTTTAGAAGACCAATCATTATCAGCTGACATATTCATGATTTTTCAGTTTGATATATTTTTTTTTTGGTGAGTCGTTTGGAAATAAATTGTAGTATTTTGTTTTTCTTATTAGAAAAGTAATATGTATTCATTACAGTACATTTGGAAAATATAAACATTTAAACATACATCCCTGTGTTTTACTCACTTTTTCACTAATGTATCATTGACATCTTGCTACGTCATTGGGTATTCTTCTACAACATGGTTACTAGCTGCATAGTACTCCATGATATGAAATATCATTATTATTTTATTCAGTGATCATTAGTTAGCAAGTAGAACAGTGCATGGCTCAGAATAATGGCTTACTATGTATTTTTTGAATGGATAAATGAATTAGATAGACATTTAGTTTTTCTCCATTTTTCTCTATTAAAAATAACACTGCCATGAACATGTTTATGGTTAAATCCTTCGACACATACATAATTCATCCACTGGATGAATTCCTCAAAGTTAAAATGCTGGCCAAAGAGTACAAATTCGCTCGATTTTAATCCCATCATTCTAAAATTCTCTAGAGATGGCTAAGGCCCCACACACAGAAACAATTTGCACTCTTCAAAGGTGACAACTATTTGCATCCCTAAGTTTAGTTTACAACTGAGAAAAAAAAATCTAGCTTTCTTTCTTCTTGATCCACAAGACGAACGTAGACCTAAGTGATTAAGGCATATTAGTTACAAGGACATGGATCTATTAGGCATGAAATAAAATGGGTCACGAAAAATATCCTTTAGTTTGATTCACCAGGGACCAAATAGGAATACTTACAGGCTGTGCAGTACTGTCCAGCCACATAAATGACTAAACTGGGTGCTAATAAATGTTTTGCGTCCCTCCAATTTGTCCATATGGCCATCGCTTTGTTTCAGCACCTGTCACAAAAGATTGGCTCCAGTGGAATGTCGGTGTCATCTTATGACCCACAGGTTGTCAGGGACTGGAGAACATCACCTGCTTCATCTGCCTGCCTTCAGATGGGACTACACTTAAAATTTGCTGAACGGGATGGATCTTGCTATAAAATGCTTTCCTGTAGGGAATCGAAAGACAATATGCAAATCAGGTAACTTAAATGCCCTAAATATTATTGAGGCATATTTGCAAACACGATATTTAATTGCAAGCTTTTTCTTTCATGTGGCACTCACATAATTCAAAAATAAAATCTTAAACACCTGGAAATATCATTAGTAAAGTGCTCCACGATACCATTGAAAATCCCTGTTACCAACGAACTCGAGTTCAAGTGTATTTCTTGTATTTCTGTGGGCTCTTTCAGTGACTATTAGAGCTGTTCCTTAAGACCATTGTTTTCTGAATGTCAGCATGACCCCTGAGATTATCCACTTCAGTTAGACACAGTATGTAAAAGGGGTTCTTTAACACACGTGCAAAGGGGTCATTTTCAACCTATGTGACTGTGCATTTAGGCCCAAGATATCAAGAACCAGAGGTAACAGAACACATTTTCATTCCTTCCCCATTTTTATCATGCTGCTGGTTATTTTTTTTTTTTCACTATACAATGACTTGTTGACCTAGAATTTTATTTTTTTCAGTACAGAAAATCTTAACAACAAAAATAATGACTCTAAAATTACCAGATGTAATTATGGGAACTATTTGATCTTACCATGCAAGAGACACATCAAAGGGTGGCAGCCCAGGCTTCACAGCGTGGAGGCTTCTGGGAACAATTATTTCTGTTGTTAAAAAGGGGATAGGGGGTGGGGGGAGCAGAGGCTGAAAGACAGAATTATCTATTTCTCTTTCATTTAGATAGCATTCATAATTGGGTGTATGTATAGAAAGACAGTTTTAAATGTGCAAAACTTTATTTCTACTGGGGCATCTTATCATTTAATTAATAAATCAGTTATAATAAATATGGTCTGATCACTAAAATATCCATGGCTGCAATAAAAATAACAGGGTGTTACTGAAATGGTATGAGATAGTAATTATAGCCTGTACATTCCATCTAGGGAAGAGCCATATTGTCAATGGAAATGTGACCTTTAATTCTTAAATCCTTGAAAATGCCCTCTTTTGACCTATAAATGTGTCTTCAGACAACCCAGCTCAGAAGACAAGATGCAATAAAAAGCAAACAAGATTAATACTAGTTTCCAGATTGTTTTTCTATAAACTCAGAGAGGTCAGCCCCATTTTACTAGGGAGGAACCCGAGCACAGACCGCCCAAATAGAGTGCCCAAAGTGGTAGAGAAGAATTTAAATCTGGGATGTCGGCTTCCTAGCCACTGGGCGATAATATTAAAATCTGATTTGTAAGATTTGATTAATAGTTTTCCATTAGCCAATTGCTAAGAATGATTTCAATCTTACTAATGTTGCAGAGATTAAAACTGCCATCGTGACCTTGGGCAAGACACCTTAGCTCCCTGAGCTTACATAACCTTATTTTTAAATGGTGCTTTTAGGCATCTCTGTGTCAGGACTACCAGATGATCTTAGAGATATTTTCCAGGTCTGGGGTTCTTCGATTTTGTAATATATCAATTATCTGAATACTCATTTTACACAGCGGAATCATTGACTGTCTACATATTATTATTTCCATCTTCCCAAAATGTTAGGCCATGGTTTCAAATGATATAAAGCTTCAAAAGTTACCATGATCTACTGTCACACCAAAGTATTAATATACCATATTATGGAGATACCAGATTAAGCCAATATAATGAATTTGAGCCACAACAAAAGGAATCACTACATATAGATAACCTAAAATACACCTCAGCCATTATAGATTCTGCCAGCAAGTGATTTGCTTCAAAGAGAAACCATGGAACTCATAAAACGTGACAAACGCTCCTTAAAATAGGGTGGAAAGATTTATTTTCCCAGAATAGTCTTGTGAAATATTTTCTAATTAAGGGAATCATTGTATTCGTCTGTTTTAAATGAATTGTTCTCCCACTAACGTAGGTGAAACCAAAGACAAAATCGGTATTTGTTCTTCAGAGCTGGAGCCCACGTGCCCAGTGCCTGCTCCCAGGGGTGGAGAAGTAGGGAGAGGTTAGGTCCGTTGTTCAGTTCATTCTCAAATATGCCGCGGCATATTACCGACCAAGTCTAGAGACAGAATCCTGGAAGCTTTTACTCTTTCTCAACAAATACAATCACTACCAATAATATTTTTCCCCGTTGCTTTTTAAAAATAAGTAACTCTTGTATGTACACTATCACCCCTCCCCAATCCCCCTACAAAAAGGCATTTCATGATTCATGGGTTAAAGTATGCAGTTTTGACACTAACAAAATGTTTCGCACTCCGAACAAACTTGTGAGTCAACCGAAGAGCTTAAGTTGTAGCAACATGGAATGGCCTTCCAGATCTTTTGGTTTGATGGCTTTCCTTTCACTCTGTGCTGAGAAGGAATGATATTTCGTTGCTGCTTTTCCCTGCCTTCCATTTCCCCTCTGATTCTGTGGAATCGGCCAATAGGGACGGGAGGACAAGAAGCAAACGGTCAGGAAAGAGGGAGATTAATCCTGCAGTCTCTCCCACATCAAGAACTTTGTGAAGCCACCATAGATAGAATCTAAGAGTTCAGGCTATAGACCAGGCTGACCTTGAGTTCTTGAGTCCTTGAGTCCTTGAGTTCTGGCTTTCTACTGTACCCTTTCCTGACTGTGTGACCCTGTGCAAGATTTATAACCTTTCTAAACCTCAGGTCCCTTACTAGTTACAAAACAAAACAAAACAAAAAAAGTAATTATAAAGCACTCATGGGTTTGACGAAGGGATAAGTTAAGATAGCTTATGTCAATGCTACCACAGTGTTGTGATAAAGTTGCTTAAGATTATAGACTGTCATGAGTGCTCTGGGTCACAGTGCATTTTATGCCTTTTGAGTTCACAACAGTGACTTAGATTAAGGAGGCTTGTCTGGAGGGGGCCATTGTTCTCAGTCAAGGATTAATGTTGAAAGCGTGCCTCGCAAGAATATCCTTTCTGTATTCGTTTCCTAGACTGTAATAGCAAAGTACCACAAGTGAGTGGCTCAAAACAAATTTATTCTCCCACAGTTCTGGAGGCTAGAAGTCTGAAACCAAGGTGTCAGAGAGGCTTTGTTCCCCTGAGAGCCCAGGGAGAATCCTTCCCTGGGTTTGTAGCTTCCGGTGTGGCCAATAATCCTTGGCATTGCTTGGCTTGTAGCTGCCTCCCTCCAATCTCTGCCTCCACCCCATGACCTTCTGTGCTTTTGGGTTTTCTCCTCTTCTCATGAAGTCACCTGTCAGATTGGGTCAGGGGCCAATGTACTCCGGTGTGATCTCATCTTAACTAGTTACATCTGCAATGACCCTATTTCCAAATAAAGTCACATTCTGAAAAATGGAGATTAGGTCTTCAATATTTCTTTTTGGAGGACACACTTCAACCCATAACAATATCTCCACCTGGATCATTGCAATGGTTTATTTCAAAGGCCTTCCTGCTCCAGGCCCTGCCCATCCCCACCACCATATAGAGGCACGTACACTGTAGTGTAAACAGAGCAAGATCTGGATTAACAGTGTGGATTACAGCAAGTGTTGTGAATTTATTTTTAAGTACTCCTGATAAGGAACTGAATTTAATCAAGCTATATTGAGCATTTTAAGATCTCCTCTTGGTCATGCTGATGATTCAGGCATCTGTCATCATGTTTTGATTGATTCCTTTACAAGAGGCTCTCATTCTAATTTGAAGCAAATAAGATGAAAAGCCCTGACCAGAACTTACACGGTGGACGTCGACCCTTTGGGGGCCAAATGCTATCCGTAATAAGATCTTTTACCAATTCTTCTATTCTATATGAGAATATTTGACAAATCTTTTATTATTTTCATTATTTGAAATTCATAGAAGAAACAATTACCGGGCAACTGAATTGATGCCGGGGCACTGAAATGTTGGAACATCTTACTTAAAATGTTTTGGCATCTTCTCAGAAAAAATTTCAAAGGGAAACTCTTCAGTAGGACTCCCAACTCTACAAAATGTTACTTTTATAAGAAATAACCTAAAAAAGACCCTGCCTATGACACCACATTAAGTTTATATCAGAAAGCTTAAAGTGACAGCTTCTAAAACCAATGTTTTATTACGTAACTGGGGACTTTTGTTCAAAGAATCCGTCCAGCCTAAAATCCCCAGGGCTATTTGGTTCAGACATATAGAGCCAAGTGCAGCCTGCTAAGGAGTATGTACTTTCTGGTCACAGATTCAAGGATGGAAGCGCCAGATTCTGCAAGAGAAAAAGCTCACCAGGTGAAAAAAACGCAACTCAAAGTCCATGGAAAGGAAGGTCACAAGCTGTTAGAGTTTCAGCTAATTTCTATAGTAACATGTCGGGGAAATTCCAGAATTGCTTCGCATTCTGTGAGTTCAAAGTTCTCATCATGGCCAAACTGCACCTAAATGCCTACCAAACGAAGCGTTAATGCCTTTCGAATTATTTTTCCACAAGGATCAAAACCCCAATGTGGATTTTCATTATAAGAGGCTCACACTAGACACTTCCATGTTGGGATGGTCAATGTCATGTCTGCTAAGACATTCTCTCACTATCCCATAACCTTCTTGGTCACATCAGCAATACTACCACTGAAAATATATAACGTTTTAGGTGCTTAGTATGTGCTAGACAATATTCTAAAGCTTTATAAGTATTCATCATTTAATTCTTCCAATAACTTAATAAGGTGGGTACTGTGATAATCTTCATTTTACAGATGAGCAAACTGAGCTGCCTGAACATTCTGAGCTCCAGAGTCTATAGACCCTTAAACATGATAGTATCTTGACTCTAAGTATCGTTTGTCACAGCACTTATACTTTGACTATTATCTAATAGACATCTCACCTTTAAAATACCTGAGAAACAAAAATGTCTTATTTCTTCCAACACTTACTCTCCCATAATTTTTCTCGTCTCTACATGTGGTGTATCAATTCTTTCAGTTACCCAGGCTGGAAACTTGAGAGCAACCCTTGAATCCTCTCCTTTCTTCACACTCAACTTCATGTCTATCAGCATCTCCCTTCTAAATATTTTTAGAATCGAGCCACTCATGCCCACATATCACCCCCATTCAAGTAGCTACTAACTTTCACCTGGACCACTGCAGTAGCCTCTTCAAAAGCCTTCCTGTTCCATATACCTTGTCCCCAGCACATATACAACCATGTGTAATCTAGAGGCTCGCTATTTTATTGTAATTTTTTTTATTTTCAACTTTACTCTTTTTACACCTCCATTTGGTTATTGATTTCATCTGATAATTTTTAAATTTCAGATATTGCATTTTTTCGTTCTAGAATTTCCACTTGGTTCTTTTTTTTTTTTTATTGTGTATTTTTTTTTAATTTTTATTTAAATTCGCGTTATTTAATGTGAAATGCGGTATTGGTTTCAGGAGTAGAATCCAGTGAATCATTGCTTACATACAACACCCAGTGCTCATCACAAGTGCCCTCCTTAATACCCATCCCCCATCTAGCCCACCCCCCCACCCACCTCCTTCCATCAACCTTTTAAAACAAAAACACAGATAGTGGCAAACTTCAGGTCAAACCCACCAAAAGTTCCCATTGTAATGGATGACCAACCTGTGCTTCCACTGAGAAACAAATTTTCTGCTTGCTGGGTCCCATTTCTCTTCCCTCACCCAGGCACCTTGCTCTCTTAATTGTCCCCTCTCGTAGGTCATCACTTGTCCTTTTTTTTTTTTTTAAGATTTTATTTATTTATTTGACAGAGAGAGCGAGAGAGATCACAAGTAGGCAGAGAGGCAGGCAGAGAGAGAGGGGGAAGTAGGCTCCCCGCTGAGCAGAGAGCCCGTTGCGGGGCTCTATCCCAGGACCCTGAGACCATGACCTGAGCCGAAGGCAGACGCTTAACCATCTGAGCCACCCAGGTGCCCCTCATCACTTGTCCTTCTATCCTAGATCCTCCCCATCAGCAAGGCTGTGCCAGGTAGGTCTTTAGCTACTACCGTTCTTCTTGTGTCCATTATACCTTGAAATTGTTGTGCGGACTCATATTAAATACTATCCCCAGTCACTCTCTAACTTCGGACTCTTTTTTTTTTAATGGAATACATCCCTATGTAAAATTCGTTTATATGAACACCGTTCATCAGCTTGCATATTGCTCGTCCCTATCTCTAGATTTCCAAGCATCATGAAAAAAGAACTCTTGATCACAGCTATTCCCTGAGCATTTAGAATGCTGACTTGTATCCAGAAGACACAGCATAAACACCTTGGAATGAATTAATGAATGAAGGAGTAAATGGGTAGATCCTGATACTCGTTCCATGTCTTTTCCTTGCTATAAAGAAAATGCTTTATCTGGGACATGGGTCTGACTAGTACTCAAACACATTCCTTGGATCTTGCATATTTCATTCTTATTTTAACGTACATTGGTACCTTCTATTAGTTTATTAAACATCATAATAGCAGCTCTATGGACCTACTACTATTTAACATAAATGCGTCATCAACCCTGAATTGTATTACTTTACTCATCCCCATGAATTATTCACTTTATGTCCAAATAGTTGAATTCACCATCTCCGATTTCCCCTGCAATCAATGATCAACGCCATGGTTTCTTTGAACCCTCTCCATTACTTTCTGAAACCACTTTAAATTCAAGTTCTATTACCTACATTGTTGCAAACCCTTTTGGCAAATGGCTTGAAAGAAACAAATTCATGTATTTAAATCTATGTACTATCTCTTTTCAAAAGCTCACTATTCTTAACCTCCCCGACCTGCTTAACAATTATATACATCTCCAAATGTGGCTTCAGGCCCCCTTCTTCCTGAGACTACAAAAGCAATTACACTTTTAAAACGCTACTGCAAAAAACTAATCACAATAAGCAGAATGAAATGTCATTCCGAATGACAGGACAGAGCTTTGGAAAACATCAGTATTCACGTGGCGAACCCCAATTTGCGGAGCCCACCAACAGGCTGCACAGTTCTCCCTACAGTGCTGACAAATACAATTGCTGAGGCTACTGGGCTGTAATATGGAGAGCTGGAAAAGAGGCTGGGAGAAAGCTCGTAATGATAGTATTTGGAGTTTATTGCCGTCCAATAAAAATAATCGCCTGCTCTGCCCATAAAGTCACAGCTGACAAAGTCACGTTGCCTCCCACAGCTTTGCTCTGGGCGACCTCGTGGAGTGCCATCCAGAGACTGGCGGGAGAATCCAGCCTCTCCCTCTCTCTCAGGTTCTACAGAGAAACGGCATTGTGACTTCTATGGAGACGAGCCTGTCTATGACCTAGGAGGTGTGTTCGGGAGCCGATGGGAAAATATCAGGATAGCAATGCCCAGTGTTCTGGGCAGCAGCTTTTGGGGTGTTCCTCACAAAAAAATAGTCTGGAGATCTGCTGTACAACATATGCCTGTAGTTGGCAATAGTGTGTTGTGCACTTAAAAATTTAAGAGGGTAGACCTCATGTTAAGCATTCTTATCAAACACATAGGAAAAGGGCCATCAGGAAACAAAAACAAACAAATAAATAACAAGTCTCCACTTGAGTGAAAAACATTGTTTCTGAACCAAATTTCTCCGTCTGGAGAGTCCGGGACAAGATATCCTGACTAAATGTCACCATGCCCACTCGTGGAGCCAACCGGAAGAAGACCAAATCCCTAGTCAATGTGTGATGTGGAAAGGCTCTGGGACGCTACCATGGGCCACTCACAGGCAGGCAGGAGAACAGGGACTCCCCTGTCACTCCCCTAAGGCACGACTGAGTGCCTGACGATGAATTCATGCTGCCTATGGCCTTGGACTTGCTCTCCCAGGAAGTGTTCACACAACTGAAAGTGGGAATTAGTTTATCGAACAATTTGCCTTTAACACAGACCATGTGTCAACGCACACTCCTACAGTTCTGGAAGGGGAAGAAACACGCTCACTGTTTTTCAGCAGTGACATGACTGGGTATTCTGGATCTTTGAAATCTTCAGTGGTTAAAATACATGTTTTCAGCGTGTAGTGCTGCAACAATGTTCCTCAGACATCAAGCATTAGGGGATTTCTTCATAAGTTCCCTCAGGACAGGAGACAATCTCAGACACAGGACTTAGAGCCCCCCCTCTGCCTCCCAACATCCTAGGCAACCTCTGTAGGCAGCCTCATCCAACCGGTTTAAATACTGAGGTTCTGAGTAGAGGTGGTTTTTTGTTTGTTTCTTTGTTTTTTTAACCTGAAAACGATTGTCTAGTGATGGGTGCAGGAAAGAGCAAAATCAGCAGTCCACTTCTTCCTGATGGGGATGCTTCCCTGAGACACACAGAGGTGTGTCTTAAGTACCGTGGGGAGCTCCGTGGAGATGAATATATTTAGATTCATAGACAATAGCAAGATCTTAAGCCGAAAAACACTATTGGAAATATTTTTGTGATTTCTCTTACATAAGATGCTACATTCTGTTCTTGTGCTGAGTGTATAGTAAGAATTGAATAAAAGCAACCAGAATTCTTGGGATGAACTAGGTTATCGGAGGGATCAGCTTTGTAGAGAAAAGAAAAGGATATCTGGGCTGTGACCTCTCCAGATTACCTGGATGACCATTACCTTACCAGTAAATTGATCAGGACTCTAGCTGTACAGTCGTTTCCAAGCCAAGCACCTTCAAGTGAGGTCAGCTCACCACTGCAAGCAGATAACTTCCAAGGTCGTGGTGCCCCTTCTCCGTCCTCACCCCAGTCCATGTCCTAGGCCTAGCTGACCACTCCTTTCTGGGGTCCCAGACAGCACCCTTCTGTTTCTCATCTCCCTGCCCCCTACTTCCGTTGAGCCACCTTGACTCTCTTCCCTCTTTGCTTCCATAAGATCGGTGCCGTCCACTAGGTGGACAGGGTCTACTTAGAGGCAGAAGCTCCTTTCACCTGCAGCTACAAATGACTGGGGCCAAAGGAAAAGCAACTCAGCCAAAGAGAAAATGCCAAGACCCAAAGCAGATACACGGGTCCAAATGAGGACCCAGGGTCTGGTTGTGAGACCAGGGAAGGACAGGGAGCAAAATGAGGTCCCAGAGAGAACAGGGATAATGGAAACCTGTGTAGACAGGTGAGCAGGGTCTGATCAGGCTGTAACTTAGAGGTTGTGCGGTGTTGTCCAAAATACACGTTACCCATTCTAGGCCTCCTACATTGCATAGGCGGGCTACAACCATAAAGGGCCTGGAATACACAGCATGTGTGCCCCTAGATTCTCTCCCGATGCCTCTCTGTTCCCATCTCATCTCATGTTTTCGTCTTCATATACCCAGAGATGCCACGTGCATCTCAACCCGGCACATCTAACATTGGTCTTATTATTCCAACCTGCTCTCATTTTCAAGATCCCTTGTCCCTTGCCTTAACCCAGGGGTTAGAACACATCTTCTGTAAAGGGACAACTAGGAAATGTTTTAGGCTTTGTGGCCCATGCAGTCTCTTTGCCAGTAGTCAACCCTACCCTCATGGCGCAAAAGCAGCCATAAATAATACAGAAATGAACAGTCGTGGTTGTGTTCCAGTAAAACTTTATTTATAAAAGTTGTCAACAGGCTCCATTCATCCCAAAGGACAGTGGTTTGCTAAACTTTGCTTAACCATTCACCCAGTGTAAGCTGAACTCCTGAAGGTCGTCATGGGTGCTTCCTTCTTTCTCACTACCCAAACCAAACTGAAGACTAAGTCCTATTAATTTTATTCTCCAGATATCTCCAAATCCTACTATGCTCCTTATTCTTGCTTCAACTGTTATAATAGTCTCCTGACTAGCTTCACATCTCTCCCTTCCTTTTTTTTTTAAGATTTATTTATTTTTGGGGGGGTGGGGCAGAAGGAGAGAGAGAGAGACCCTCAAGCAGACTCCCCATTGAGCATGGACGTGGACGGGCAGCTCAATCTTACAACCTTGAGATCATCACCTGAGCTGAAGCCAAGATTCGGATACTTAACCAACTGCACCGCCCGGACGCCCCTCACACCTCTCCCTTTCAATTTATCTTTTTCTCTTCTAAAAATATGTTGCATATAATTGTTGTATTATTGTCTGAATTAATATTAGCCAACAATGATTTTGGAGCCTGTAGGAGAAACTCAAAACCCTCTACATGACACTATGACCCCTGTGTAATCAGGATCCTTAGCTTCATATGCTTATAGCCTCCTCACCACATCATGCATTCCATCTATCCTGGATGTACACATGGCTGGCAACCCACCCTGCTGATTCACATGCCTGCGCCTTGCTTGGACTATTCATCTCATTCCTTCTACTGATGTTCTCTTGCATTCTCCACACTGGTCCTGATGGCTAATTCCAACTCATTAAGACCCACCGTGGACATTCAGTGAGCCATCACCCAGCAGAGCTGATCTCTCTTATTTTTCTACTGTTGTACCTAATGCATATCTCTCTTAGAGCATTTATTTCATTTTATCACAAATATTTTTATATGGATCTTATATCCTTTACAGAGAGCACTTAGCATGATCCCCAGCCCAAAGTACTTGCTTATTAAATGGCCGCTGATTTAATCAATTAGTGAATGAATGAATCAGTAATTGTATCCCAAGACATATCCGTGATGGCTTTAGATACTTGGTGGCATTTTGTTGGCTTAGAAATTGATAACTGTGGGGTTTAATTCATTTTGAGATTACTTAGGTACCTTAAATATTTTTTTATTATGTTCAGTTAGTCACTGTATAGTACGTTATTAGTTTTTGATGTAGTGTTCAATGATTCATTAGTTGCGTGTAACACCCAGCGCTCATCACAACACATGTTCTCCTTAGTACAGCTGTAAAAACTTGAAAGACAAGATGAACAAGAAATTTTCTTTCAAGTTTTACAGCTGTATCTAGAATATAGTCTCAATATGATCATAGATTCACTACAAATTTAATTCATAATTTAACTTATATTAAAATATTGTACATAAAAATATTATTACTGTTATCATTACTTGAAAACAAACTTGAAGATATTTTAGCAAACTTAACTTTATATATGCTCTACCCTATATGCATGAGAAAGTTCAAACTCAAATTTCTAAGTTATTTATAGGCTTTGTAATAAAGCATCAACTAGCAACATAGACTGTGAAGTGTAACTGCTTCTCCCACTACAACAGGGCTTGGCAAACTTTTCTGTAAAAGGCCAGACAGTAAATATTTTAGGTTCTGCAAGGCATAGTGTCCCTATTGCATATCCGTGTGTGTGTGTGTGTGTGTGTGTGTGTGTATGCTTTATAACCCTCTAAAAATGTAAAAATCCATCTTGGTTTGCAGGCTGTAAAATAATCTTTTTTAAAGATTTATTTATCTATTTGAGAGAAAGAGCACACATGAGTGGGGGGAGGGCAGCGGGAAAGAATCTTCAAACAGACTCCCCGCTGAGCATGGAGTGACACAGGGGTAGATCTCAAGACCGATGAGATCATGACATGAGTCAAAACCAAAAGGCAGAAACTTAACTGACTGAGCCACCTAGGCACCCCTATAAAAAAATTTTTTTGTAATATACTTTTAAAAGACCACTAATGATCAGCCAGATATTACTCATAAAGCATGGTTTGCCAATCTTGTTCTTCAACAATTTGTTTGCATTCTACTAATTATTTCGGTTTAGCATGTTTTATCAAGTGATTTATTAGATGAGTCTTAAATAAATAAGTAGTGCATTCATACCAATATGTACATCAGGTAATGGGAATTCAGCTAAATTCTTTGAGTCTCAGTAGTCATTAGCACACAGCTCTATTTATTCTACTTTGTTTTTTTGTTGTAGAAGGTAAAATCAAAAACTTATTGACCAGTCATCATGGTATGTGGAAAATATGTAGTCTAAAATGATCCTAGGTTTTAAGAATAATGGAGTTGGTGAAAAAGATGAGTAATATATCTGAAATGGTATACATACATTTCTAACTGACTGTGACATCTATAGCTTCCCAGATGTTCCTCAGGCACCTGACACTGTACTGAAATTAGAAATATGGGAAGATCAGGAGGACAGAGAGAGTGTGTTGTGTACCGTATGATGCGCCGTGGTGGAAATATCCAACAGATAGGTGTATATGATCGTCTTTAGACAGAAGACAGGCATGACTGAAGGTACAATCTTGAGAATCATAAGCATATAGGGGGTAGTTTAAACCAAGGGAGTGAATGAAAGTACCCAGAAAGAGGGTGTAGGAGAAGAAGAGGTGAGCATAGGACCATCTTGGCAGAACATGGGAGTGTTCTATTCTTGGTCTCACCATGTAAGGTGCCACCTAAAACACAGTAAGATAGTCATGGGGGCAATGGCTTTCTCTCTAAAATTAGAAAGTATCAACTACCTCGTATGTCCCAAAAATATATTCTAAAAGTGGTATGGGGAAAGGGGACAAACAAAGGTAGGAGCAAAGCAATCCAAGATTTGATTCCCTAAATCCCCTTGGTGTTTACAAAAGCTGAATGGAGTGACAACCAATATTGTACGTGGGCACCTATTTCAAAAGAGTTTGGACCTATGTAGTTAGAACATCACTGGTCAAAGGAATTACTTGTCTTTGCAATTCACACATTTACAGTCTACCTATAAATAGCTATGCGTGCAACAAGCGTAGTAAATGCTCCTGGAATAGAACTCTACCATTTTTCCCATTGGTTCAGCTCTTTCTTGCATTTTCTGCAACTACATCAAAGTGCAACAGGTAGTCTTCAAGTAATTTCTACTTAGATTCCTTATACTGAATGCTCTTCATTATCACTACTGTTGATGACTATTAACTTTGTTTTGTGACGTTCTCTAGGATTAGGTGTTAGCTTTGGAGAGGTGAGTAGCCACAGTTCATAATTATAGAAGATGCAATATGTTTTAAAGAAACAAGGGCTTCATTGAAAAATTATTTAAACAGCTTTTTCTATAGTTCCTAAACTCACCTTCATGACCAACAGTGTACATTATTCATTCCTAAAAGAATGTTTCAGGTTAAGATTGAATGAAAATGTAAGAGGTGATTAAATTCGTGTTCATTCTCAGCCAAAGCTGACAATTTCAGAATTAAAATTTGAATCTGTCTTTGCTTTCAAGGTAGATTGAGTCCTAATACTGCATAATTTTGTGGACTAGCTTTTCCTACCTTTCAAACTACAAAATGGAATGTTGGCACGCAAAGGTCATCTCGGCCAGCCACTTTTTTACAAAACATGGTGACATTTGAATTCAACCTTGTGTCTACTGAACTACTCACTAGACTTCCTTTGACAGATCTGAGTATGATGGATGCAGATTTCCATCCAAAAGGTTTGGCTAGGCCTCAGCAGTAATATAACCTTTCTTAAAGGTTATTTTTAACCACTTGCTAAAAATTCCTGAAGGAAAAAAAGTGACGTGCCCTTTAGTAAAATGAATACAATAATATACCTACAATTGATACCACTGCAGTCGAGTTTGGCCAGTTGCCCAAAAGGGAATCTACTCCTTAATAGCCAGGGGCTGTCCGGTTCTGGCCCAACGCCTTGAGTGGGAGGCTTTGACCAAAGATTATGCAGAAACTGAGCCACATTCTCATTCTGAAACAAAGAGAAAGACAAAGAAATAAAACCACTAAGGTAGTTCTTGCAAACCCTTCATTATATTGTCAATTAACTCTGCTATTGTTTTTATGAAGTCAAATCAAATATAATGCAATGGATTTATTCATTAGGAATCTCATTGACTCGGTGAAGGTTAATCTAACAGTTAAACAATGTGCGATTCTATTTTCAAAGGATTTTAATATGATTCCATCTCTAAGAGATAAAGTAGAATTAAGAAGTGTAGCAATCAGCACATTGACTGGACCAACAAAATTAGCACCACTCCATTTCAGATAATAGCCTAAAATTATTTCCCAAATAAGACTCCATGTACTTTTATAATTTGTTAGTGATTGGTTAAGAAAAAAGGTTGTACAAATATAATTAATCTTCTGGCTCACAGAGTTTTGGTAATGCAGATTTCATTCTGACAACATCAAAGCCAATAGATGGCCATTTTTAGTTCATGACTGAAAATGTATTATTCCAGGGTTCTCCGGTTATTAAGGTAATAGGAGTAATTAGCAGCAGCGCCATGCTGGCTACACATGGTTTGGACTGGGTGTTTCTGGGTTTGGGTGAATGGGTGGCAACGCATCAAAGCCTTCTCCATGAATCTCTGTTCCTTTACCGTTTGGCAACCACGGATACAGACAATTCCAGGAGAACACTCCAAGGAAGATATAAATCTCCGGGGAAGATTCCCCCCATTCCTTCAAAGCAGAATTAGAAACTGCAGATAGGGCTTGGAGGCAATGTTCAGAGAGGGACAGAAACCCAAACAGTAAAGGGAGAGCTACTGAATGGCATTATCCTTCTCTGACATCAAAGTCATGATTTTGTCTCAAAGCCATTTAACCTTTTTCCAATTTCTGCTCAAAAAAAAGTAAACCTCTCTATTTCACTCATTTCTTTCTTATAAAAGATTAGGTGTATTTTCTCTGTTACTATCCAAAAAAGAGGATATTTCTTTCAGCCAATTTAACTAGTATAAAAAGCTAGAAATCAAATGTCCACGTTTTGAGATGCCTATCTCTCAAAAAAAGCCCTGTTCACCATTTTGTTTCAGCTACCTATTCAAATATTAATATTGGTTATTTTTTTTCTTATAAATCAATTTACTTTTGGCCTCTGTGAGCACTCTAAGCTTAAGTCTACCTCAGGAAAGTTGGTACCATAAAACACATGAGATGTGAGAACCTAATCAAAATTCTACTTTTAGAATCAGCTTTTCCAGCTTTATTGATTAGACAATGATGCCTAGAAGTGTAAAGATAGAAAACCCTCACGGGAGGTTTGTAAATCAGTTTCCTGTCTCATTCCTTAAATGTGTGAATGTAAAACTTTCAAGAGAAGGGGTAAAACAATCAGGACAGATGTCTGATATGTTTCAACGTACGTAGATACAGTGTGAGTAACGTTTCCATTTTATGGATTTTTCTAAAGAGCACAGAGCATGTCTTTAAATGCATTAAACACTGTCAGCATGATTCTACTGTGACATCTTAGTTGGCAAACATACATTCACTTCTGAAATGCCCATTGGGCATTTAAGTCTCCATGAGAATTCCCGCGGACACAACATGACCAGAGGTCATATACATGCACTAAAAAAAAAATTGAGTTAGGTTGAAACAATGCTTCTAAAAGGTAACATTTTAGTAAACATTGAATTTAAAATCTTCTGGATATAATTTTCAATCTTCGATGTAGTATAAAATTTCATACTTTGTGCATTTGAATTTCTCCAGTAGGCATTAAACTACACAGGATTTATGATAGGGATGGATGAATGGATAGACAGATAAATGGATAGAGTGGATATCTCATATTTGCATGACAGGTTATGGGAAAACTGAGTTAATGAAAAAATGCCAGGCCCTTCTTCTCAGAGGTGAACATTGAAATAAGAAGAAAGATGAAGGTGAAACCCCTCCTCTTAAGGGATACTCTTACACCTTTAGGTCTCTGGTAGAAGAGACCCTTCTTGATTAAGGACTTGAGCTAATGAAGAATTCTAGTCAGAAGGAGGGTGGAGGATGGTACTAAAAATAAAAAAAGGAACTAAGAAAAGACAGGAAATTAGTTTGGAGAATGAGAATGGCCCCAAATTGTTAGGTCCTTTGTATAGCTAGTTGAAACTTTTTTTTTT
>CM052883.1:7009700-7203904 GCA_028534135.1 Potos flavus
TTTTTTTTTTTTTTACATTCTGGTGAGGGAGGAGAACATCCTTCCAAAAGATTCATCGCGAGGAATGGAAAGATTGAGCTATTGCTTAAATAGGGAAGCACAGTAATGGGAAAGGTTTTCAGGACAAAGGAAACCTAAGCGATCTGTGGCCTTAAGGAAGAAGAAGCCGGAAGGTAAAGGAGAAGAGATACAAAAGAAACCTAACAATAAACAAGAGCCCAAGGGCTGGGGGAGGGGCAGGTACGCTCCCAGCCCCCAATAAAGGTTCCTAAGGCTCCAGGTACTGCTCCACCTGTGGTCACTGTAAATTCCCAAAGCCAAATACTTGAGGGGGTTGGAAATTCAGGGAAGGCATTATAGCTGTTCGATGATCCTGATGTCGCTAAGTGTAAGACCTCGCCCGGATGACGGGCGAGATCTGTGTGATTGGCCGCCACACAAACCTCCAGGAAGAGGGCACATCCAGGGAGAACGCACTGAGTGCCGCTCTGGTTGACCTTGACCCCCAAGACCACACACCAGCACTGGGCCCAGAATCCCACGCTGAAGGAAACCGCATCCCGGAAGCACCTACCCTTTAATTGTAAAGCCCTGAAGTGGAATTCCTAGCCAAGAGTTTAGCACATGGGAGACGATAAAATCTTAAACTGATTCGAATGGTCTAGAAAAATCCTGGTAGTGATAAGCACAACAGAAGCAGGACCTGAGTGCTTTAGCCTAGCCATACATCACCTGCCTTCCTCAACACTTCATCAGTAACCAGAGACACTCTGTGGTGGTGGCATCCCCAGACGCAGCGGCTGAGCTAATCACACTCCCTAGAACACAGTACGCTGTGTTCGTCAGTGTGTTCGTCAGTGGTTACAGGATTCCTCTAGCGTTTCACTTTGCTTTCTTTCCCTTGTCTGTGTGCTCAGCTGAATTCTACCCCTCCCAACAGATACCTACCTCCTCCAATGTGTTTGAAATAGATCCTTAAATATGTGTGTATCCTTGTAAAACCATCGTCCTCTGTTTGTGTTGTTAATTTACATAAGGAGTATTTGCAGTAAATCCCCCACTGTTTCCTCTTTGTCATCTCAGCATTAGGTTTTAAAAATCCATGCATGTTGCTGAATGTACAGTCTGTCACTATAATGCAAATTAGCTTATGTACAAACAGTAAAGAGGAGAATGATGTAGGATAACAAAGAAGTTACACTGCTTCATAAGCTATTTTCCCGGCTTTGGAATGTTTACGAACACTAATAAAGAGCCTCTGCTCACAAAGAACACAAATCCAGCTGAATGATGCAAGCAGGGTGGACGGCAGTGGTGTTCTCAATGCCCGCTTAGCGCACATCCTCCTGTCTTAGCTTGACCACCTACCCACTTGGAAGGCTTTATATGTGCTTCTCTTCAATCTTTTGTGCTTTTTGCTCTTTTCTCCAAATTCAGCAGGCTGAACACCTCTTTACACTCCCGGCATGCTACATTCAAATTATGGCGATAACCCTTGATGTGCACTTCGGTATTTTTTATGCATTAGGAATTCGATGTTTTAACTGTTAATGCATCCATTAGAATAATTATTGCTCTTTTCAGTATTTTCATAGTGGTAGTGCGTAAGTTTGGAGTGACTTGCCCCAGCCCTATTTTCCCATTAGGGCTGTTAATGTTAGGGCATGATTTTAATGAACATGAGATTTTCAGAATTCAAATATCATTTTGTAGAAGGAAAAAGGCATACATGTAAGCCACCTATGTTGCAAGTTGAGTTACTTATGCTCTTCAGTATTTACTTACCCATTGTCTTAATAATGAATATTCGGGCCATCTCCAACTTCGCAAATAATTCCGTCAATGGCTAAGTGTGATAGTCTCAAGGAATGTATTTAGTTGGGAAGAGAGAATAGATTCATAAAAGGATGAATAAAAATAGTACAAAATGATGTATGCCATTTCCAGGTGAGTGATATAGCAAATCAATGGAAAGTAAAGGAAATATTCCATTAGTGGTTTTAGGAAAATTGATTCTTTTGATAGATTTCATTATTGAGATATTCACTACCCCTTCCTCATTGAGCTCATTTCTCTCAGACCTATCTCTGAAAAAAGATAATACTTTTCACTCATGGTTATCAGTGTTGGTCATATCATTTGCATTGTCCAATAAATGTGACTGGACGTGTTTGGGCCACAGCAGAGGAGGAGATTTAATAGTCAAGGTATAATTCTATCACCTCTTTTTCTCTTCTTTGGCACATCACAAATAAAGGCTGATCCTTCAGGATCTAGAATAAAAAAAGACATTGAGCAGAGTCTTAGCTAAACTGAGATGTTGTAAGCCACTGACGTTTGGGATTGTTTGATAGTGCAGCTTAAACGTAAACTGACTAATGGAACTATTCATTTGGGATGGAAGGGGAAGAAGTTAAATCCCTGCTTTTCATTATAAGTTAGTTAATTGAGGAAAAAAGTATGAAAGCATTAGGAAAAACTGAGTAATTTTTTGACATATCTGAGTAATGATAGACTTTCTAAATAAGGTATATAATCCAATAGCCATAAAGTGTGACATTTTGAGCTATATAAAAATTTAATACACAACAACACATATAATTATACAGCCTGGGAGAACATTTTGCAACATATATATATATAAATAAAACAAGCAAGTGACCTATAACTGTAATGTAATGTAAATATGGATTTCAATCCAAATCAGTATAAAAAAAATAATAAATTGGAAAAGTGGGCTAAAACTATACAAAAAGAAAAAAAATCAAATGGCCATAGAACATAGGAAGACGTGCTTGAACTTATTCGCAAGGAAAGGGAAGCAAATTAAAACAATGAGGTAGTATATTTTTAGCCTTCAGATGCCTTCAAACAGTCTGGGAAGGACCCTGTTTTAATAGTGGTTATCTCTAAAAAGGAATGGAGTTCCAGAAAGGAGACAAATGCGGCCTGCAACTCCCTTATTTTCTGTGATATTTTATTGCTCACGTGGATGTATATTGTTTGGGCAACTGGATTTTATGTATAAATATAATGGAAAACTCATCATGGAATAATATAAAGGATCAAGAGAGGCTTCACAGTACAAGGGACACTTGCACTGGAGGATAAAAAGGAGTTAGAGCAGTGGCTCTCAACTACCAGAAAAGTTGCCCACCAGGGGACTTCTGGCGATGTCTGGAGATATTTTGTTGTTATTTACAAGGAGAAGGTGCTACTGACATCTAGTGAGGAGAGAGCCCAGGGATGCTGTTTAACATACTATAATACACAGGACAGCCACCCACACCAGAGAACTACCCGGTATGAAATATCAGTGGTGTTGTGGTGGAGGAACTCTTATTTAGAGAAAGAGATGGTGCTTTTCTCAAAGGGAGCACGGCCTGAGCAAAGGCATGGGAGAGAGACTGCCAACAGCGTAAACACCGATTAAACCAGTTTTACTGGAGCAAAGGGCTCAGGTTTTCTCAGGGGACCATCAACACACCACTAATACACTCCCAAGAATTTTATACTCTTCAGGGGATGAAGCAGAGGGAAATGAGAAAAACAGCATTAAGGCTGCTTTGGTTGACTTCCATTACTTCAGACTTATTCCATTTGATTTTATACCCCATGATTATTTAAAAGGTTTCCATTTTAATCAAGACTATTTACTGCATTTTAGAAGTCTGTTCTGCATAAAATAATACCACATGTACATAATGACATTTTGAATGTTCAATTTGATGCTTTTTTAAAAAATGAGTTCCACAAAAAAAAATGATTAGCAAATGCTCAGTTCTAGCTGATAAACTAGTAAAGCCTGGCATGAGGGAAAAAATAACTAAGAGAATAAAACGCTAATTTTTAATGAAATTTCTGGCACAGAGTGTCAAAATATACTCTGGCAAGGATTGCCATGCAGAAGGTGAACCTAAGAACCAGCAGATCCAAAACTTGCTCGGAGATAAAGCGCCCTCCTTACTCAAACTCGAATAGATACTCCTGCAATTGCAGTACCTCCAAGAACAAGGTTTTAGTCCACATTCTCTACACAGTTCCACTAGATTAACTGTGACGTGACTTCCTCTGGCAAACATCATTTCAGTCCTGCTGCACAGTAATGATTTGGTAGTGAAAAAGGGATCTTTTGGCCATACTCACATTTTTTTTTTAATGATTTAACTGGGGTTGTCAGCATACAGAGCATGAGACACAACTGTTTACATTTTACCAAGATATATCTAGGCCATACGATGACTCTCCTAAGATTTCAATCCCCAATGACCTAGCTTACTAGGGATACACTCCAAAAAGCCTTTTTGATTTACCAATGTGCGCTGTAGTTTGACAGAATGCGCCAATAAATCGCAAGGTCTGGGCTAACCTGGCAGATACTCTAAGCAAATGCATCACAATAGTCTAGTGGGACCATTTGAAACATCTTCAGGAACTGGAGAAAGAGAGAAGAGACATCCATCTCCCTTAGCTTAGGCAGCTACAAATGCCTGGGTCCTTAGTGCAGTTAAGCAGAGCGTTGTGTTAATGAGACCAAGGTCACAGATCTGATCGCTGTGTGGCCCGCTTAATTCTCTTCTGTTACATGGCCACAGTACATACATAAGTAAAACTCCTTGGGCTCCGTCAGACCCAAAGGGAAATTGTAGATGGAACAAAACAAAAGCAGGACAAAGAAGATCATAAACGCTTCACATGGATTAGGAATGATGGATGCACAGAACTCCATTAACTAATCATTTTTGACATAGCATTTCCTGAATGTTTTCCTAGAAATCTGCATTCAAATAGTAAAAGTAATCACTTTGTTGAAAAGGACACTTTCATAAAAATGGACAATTGAGTGAAAATTAAGTGTCCAGCTTTTGTGCTACCATGAAGATGAATAACTTTTGAATAATTTTTTTCTTTATCATCTGCTTTTCTTGTCATCATAGATATAGACTAAAATGGAAAGTGAGATTTAGAAAGAAATGAGAGAAATCCTACAAACTGTAGGTTGTATGCCCCCTCCATTGGTTCTCTTCTTGGTGAAGAGATGGTGAATGAACAGAGTCACCCCGCCACAGAATCTCTCCCACCAAAATTTTCTAATGTAGCACCCTCACACCTTGCTTCTCCAAGTGCGATCCATGAACCAACAGTGTCAACATCACTTGGGAATTTGTTAGAAGTGCAGGATATCAGACTCCTCCCGGACACTTTGGTTCAAAATCTGCATGTTGATAAGGTGCCCAGGTGATTCCTATGACCATGAGAGCTAGCAAAGCATAGTCCTAATGGAGATCTGGGAAATGATGAGCACTGCGGCTCATACGGGTCACATCTGTGGGGTCACCTGTCCTCAGCAGCCATTCCTTGATGTGCTAGTCACCTGCTTTATAAGGCTGACAGCACCTGGTGTTGTTTTGTCGTTGACTTGTTTGATGAGAATCCTTTTCAGAGCTCATTGACATTTCACGTGGCGTCACAGTCATGGAGATGTCTAAAAGATCAGCACGAGAGAGCAACCAACAAAGCGTACCCAGCTCATGTTCCTTCACATCTGAGTGAAAATCAAAGGCTGCCATTGAACACAAATATGACTTACTACATAGATGTTGACTAACCAGTTAAATGTGAATGGCTTACCCGGAGTACCATCGAAAGTGGCCACAGATTACACGCTTACCATTTGAACCTGCCATGCTGTGGAAATCATCATTTTGTGATTGAACTTGTTAGCTAATAAAAAGAATAATCATGGAAATACCATAATCTTTGATGTGCAAGTAACCCTTTTCAAAAATTTAGAACCAGTGATTACATATGGGACACAGGAAAGCCCCTTGAATTTTTTTAACAAAAAAAGTCCACCTTTTTAATAAACTTTTAAAGAATCTGTTAAAAAAAACGCGTCAAGTATTTCTACGTTTTAAAACCTAAACCCAAGAAGGAGACAACTCTTAGGGAAAGGTATCAAGGCTCAATAGATCAAGGGCATTGAACATAGAATTCAACATTTACACTCAGTACCTTTGTCTCAGTATTTAATGAAGTAGATGTAAACAGTTCTGTGACACACGCTTTTAACTTAAAATGCTGAGCTTATAGAACACGTTTCTAACCTAAATTCTGACTCTCGTTGCTCTCTGTCCTCCAGTTTTTTAACAGTGTTATGCTGTGCTACGTCTTTTTCAGAGACCGAAAAACTCGGAACGAAGGTCATAAAAAATAACAAGCGTGATTTCTTTGATCTGGCAACAATCAGTCAAGCTGATTTTGTTTTTTTCTTCTTGGGTGGTTGTCTATTGCAAATCGTCCTTTGTTAGGAAGACAGATTTCTCTACGTTCGTTCCTCTGCTGGGGTTTGGCCCTGTCTTGGGCCCAGGCATCTGACTGTGGTGTATTGGGATATCGATATCTATGCACTAATGCTGCAAGTTTCCGGGGCAAGGAGAGGGGCCCAGTGGCGCCAGGATGGAAGTACTTACTGAATAAATAAGCAAATGGGTTACCATGAAAGCAGGCTAACAATTCCACTGGCAGGCTCACACTTCAGACCAGCCAACCACACTCTGCACCTCCTTCATCTTTTTTGCCACAGGCCACCAGCACACATTCCATAGCAATTTTCGAAAACGTTGTTAGAGCGGGCTTATGTCTCTTCTGATTTGGCAGACCCGCTGTCTATTTACTGTGATGAAAGAACGTTGTCATTAAACCCACAAACACCTGACGGTTGGAAAAGGAATTCCAAAGTGGAAATTCCCACTTGTGACCCTTTCTCATCGTAAAGACGAGAACTCTGACGAATTCTTTTAGGGAAATTAAGGGAAAGGAAGATTAAACTGGACTGAGCTGGTACTGGTTATAGCAACCTTTAAGCCAAATGCCTGTGTTGATGAGAAGGCCCGAAAATATTCAAGCAGATTCAGGAATACTCAAGCATTTTCTCCAGGAAAATGCACTGACATAACTTTAGTGAGGTTGGTTTTTGGTCTTGGACCTCTGATACGATTTGAATCTAAATCTCCTGAAATAAAACACTTCTTTAAGCATGTTGGTCTTGATCTCATAAGAACTTGGAAGGCAAACATCCATGTCCCTGAGAGTCATCTCTTTTCAATATGCAGGCAAAAAGCTATCAGGTTTAGACCTTTGGAATTTATCTACGCTGTTTACAATTTTAATAGCTACCAGGTTAGACAGAAGTTAGCAGCTGTAAAATCTCCTTCCAGCGGGCTCTCGAAGTAACTGCTGAAGAAAACCTATACCCCTCCTTTTACTTTTCTCCCCAGCCAAGTGTTGGGGCATTTCAAGTCCGCTGAAGGTGGAAAAAGAAAAGTCAAGGTAAAGTTTATAAAATGCATCCATTCAAGTTTTGACATGGATGGTACTTCCAGGAAGGAATGGGCTGAATTACCATTGTTGTATCGGTTGTTCAAATTTTACATTGGGAAAAAAAAATGTGTTTTAAGACTTTTGGTATAATCTCTCACTCATGTCAATAATGAACGTAAATGACATTTGGTTAGAAAACAAACCCAAATCACAGGCGCCAGCCTGCTATACAGTTATTTTTGCCTGATAATGCCACCTAGTATTGAATTACTATCTACCAACAGACCCCATTTATGACTTTATCCAAGAGTGACAGGACAACTCTCACACACGCATTTATTTCTTTAGATTTATATCACCAAGGCCTCTGGGCAAATACACAGACAGAAAGTTCATGCCTTTCCAACAACTTTTCTCAGTGACATTCCAGAAAGGACTGTGGTAAAATCAGTCTTGTCAACAAATTGGAGCTTCAATGTTTAATTTACATCAAAACCATCCATTTTCACTTGGTTTCATGTAATACCATTCACTAATCTTGGTGATAGATATTTACACAGTATTCTAACAAATAATTGTGGGAAAGAATCTATCCACTACCCACCAAGGCAGAAAATCCAGCATTTGCTATTGTACGTGTCTAAAAACATGTATTATGTCAAACTACAGAATCAACACAAAGGCCTTCAATCCTATTAATATTTAACGCAATCATTATTTTAAAGACATCTATTTAGAAATATGTATATTCTATATTGTAGAAAATTTAGCAAACATCCTTTCATGACATACTTTTTAGCTTGACTAAAATGTTGATCTATAATACAAGTCATATAGTACATAATTTTGATTTGTTGGTATTAACCAATCCTCTTATTTTAATGGGATATTTTTAAAGTCGCACCTTTCAAGTAGGGCATAAATGTCAAAAATGATGTTCCATGGAACAGATGTTATGAAATGAAGCTTTATCTTCTCAACATCAATAAAAAGTAAATTTAAGGCCTCACTATCTTTGCGATGCCTCAGACACATAAATACAATTTTAGAGCTTGAAGACACATCTCAAATTCAGAGTCAATTCAATCTCATCATTTTAAAAATTAGGTCTAAGAGCCGGAGATTGTTAATTGACTTTCTCAAGGTCACAAGAGTAGTCAGAGACAGATTGGGACTTCAACACCCCAGCCAATCTGCATGTCCTTCCCTTCTCAGAGTTTGGCACTTGACCCTGCTACAGTGATGTCTTTAAAGATGCACACACCTGGCTCCAATTCTGTGAGTCTACTGGGAAGAAAAGAAGTGGCACAGAGGCCCTCCCATTGTCCAGGGTTATGGTTTTCAGAGACAAGACAGGTCTATGCTCTGTTAAGCCAGGTGGGCTAAGTGGGGAGTGGAGCAGACTTAGACGTTAATCTATTAACCTTGGTATGGAGTCACTTGGATGAAATATTAAAATATTGACATCTTCCTGGGCAAGTATCACGGAGGACTCAAGCTTCTGAGGCTTCTTAGTCCTGTGATGTCTGTGGGAACATTTCAGAATCTGGGCACAGGGACAAGGTTATCCAGCAATCCAGTTAATAGATAAAAGATGAACAAACATATTAATAACAATAATAAACCAACACATTTATGACTTACGGAGGGTGTAGGACAGAGAAAAAGCAAAGATAGGCAGGTGCTCTTTGCATACATCGATTTTTCCAATAAAACAACACTTTTAAATAAAGAAAAATTTCTCAAAATCTCCCTTGGAGTATCTTCTCCGTATCTCCAGTGCCTAAAAGAATGCCTGGCATTCAGTGAGTTTATTGAATGCACTACTCATTGATGTTCCTTCAGTAAGTAATAAACCTACCAATATAAGAAAACAGTTCCAATGTGACTTTAGGCAAAGGCTGAATCGTTTCTGGGGTACGCAATTTGTTTTATGGCTGGTAACTCAACTGAGATGAGAAAGCCCAGATCCAGGTACAAGGGCAGCAGGATTGGAAGGCTGTCTGGGATGTTTATATTCGGGAATCAACAAAACTAAGCACCATTAATAATTTGAACACAACTCAAAACCAGAGGTAAAAGAAAGAAATAACTTCCAGCCAATTGGCACTGGCCTATGAAAAATGAATGGGTATCTGGAGATTTTTGATTAGTAGAAGATGGAGACATGATCCCTTTCCCTGTTCTGCAGATACACATGTATTTAGATATAATAGATGGCTTAAATATTCTAGATGTTTCATCTGTTCTTTCTTTTTCTGCTGTTAAACTGAACAGTGCTGTAGTTGAGTTGTGTGAATCGTTAAAATTCTCTCACCAGCTCTATATCCAGATATAGCATAAGAACAGAAAGACAAGATTATAAGGATAGGAAGCAAAGGTTCAGAACACGGCTTCAGTGTTGTTGGCCATGGATCCTTCTGGCAAATCCAATGAACTACTTTCATAATAGTGCTTTAAGTGTATAAAATACACACATATATAAAATAAACAAAAATATTTAATATAAATATAAATGTAATAGATATAATTAATATAAAATATAAAACAATAAAATACTGAGAACTACAAAGGAAACAAATTACATTGGAATGCACATATCAGCATATTAAAATAAACTACTCTGATTTCTCAATATAACTAAGCAATATCTCAAACCTGCAACAACTGAATTGTGATAGAAAAACATCTATGTTTTTCGTAGGTGATACAGTCTACAGACACTGTGGATAATCTTGTGATTATTTGCATTCATATTAAAGAAAATGTTCAATTTCAGTCAGAGGTGAATGAACACAAACATGCAATTTTTTTCCCATCCAAATTCGTTCAATCCTTAAATTCTTCCCACAAATTTTTGAGGACATGTAGATCCAGGTTAAGAACCCCTGATTTGGAGTAAAACAAATCCTGAGTTGGAAATCTAGCTCTGCCATGGTGGATTTCTGTAAAATGGGTAGGCTACTTACTTCTTAATAAATATTAAGAAATAAATATTTATTTCTTAAATTTACTTACTTATTTCTGTAAAATAGGGAGGCATAAGTACACATCACATGGAACTGTTGAAAGAAATAACATATGTGACATGGTTAGCACACTTTCTGGCACATATTAAACTCTCGTTATGCTTTCAATATCCTGTGGGACAATCTTCCCTGCCTGATAGTGTGGTCTTTTCCAGTAAGTTCCAAGTAAGCATATAATCTTCCTTCTCTATTGCTGAGGATTGCATTCCTCTGCATTTTTAGCAACTTGATTCACAACAACAAGAAAAACAGTGCTGAAGGGATCAAGGTCTACAACTGATTCTAGAAGAGCCCTAATATAAACTTTGCTGACTTTAAAATTAAAAGAATGCTTCATAAATAAAACAAAATAAAAAGTAAGCTTTCACATATCCAAATTCACACAGTCGGGGTAGAGGTGGGCATTGAATTTAGGGCCCTAAATCCCTTAGGTGAATGAGCCAATATGGTGCCTCCAACAACATACATACCAATTTTGAATTTGTTGTTCTTATCAAGTAGGTATTTGTACATAATTGATCGAAAATTCTTTAGTTTCAGAAAAGCTAAGCAGCAGAAACTCTTTGGGTAGGTGATTTAATTTTAGTAGGGAGCCTTCCATTTCTAGAATGTATAACCAACCTATGGCCACTGTCAATCTAAGCACCACTGATGGCCATCATGTGGCGGCACAGTCTGGGGAAAAAAGAAAAGGATTTCAGCAGCTTCTACATCAAGATTTAAGTGAGAAAATGCATGTGAAAGCATTATGAAAGTTGTGTTTTTTTTTTTAAACCCTCAGTTCGGGTGTATTTTCATTAATGACACTGAGTTTTGCACCCTCAAATTAGAGCATGGAGAGTGGGCCAGCATGTTAAAGATTTTTGTGAAGCAGAAAAACCTGTTTCCTCCAAAAATGAAATGATAAAAAATTATGGTTTTCTTTTTTCGAGTTTTGGATGCTGCATTATTATATTATTTAGTGCTAGAAGAGATACATGAAAACTTCATCAACATTGTTATTAATTATAGTACATTCAAATTTAGAAATCTTTCAGTGGGGGGATTTGATTTTCCCGAGGCATAAATTATACCTAGAAGCCCTTAAAAAGTTTTACTCTTTCTAGAAAATGGGAAATATCCCTTTTAGCTATTAAAGTAAGAGTGAAAGTGTCCTTTTTATTGCCATGAATAATTCAGATCTTACTTGTGTGCTCTCTATGTTGTACCATTTACTTCAGGTTTTCTTTTTTAATTTCTTGTCTACCAACCTTAAATTCCAAACTGTACAAACATACAAAACCTCCTGTGCCCTAGTTGTGTGACCTTGGATGAGGTGTTTTATCTCTCTAAGACTCAATTTGTTTAACTGTGAAATGGAAATAATAATAGTAATCGAGTAGGATTGTTTGAGAGTTTTGAGAAAATCTACAACATGTAGGAAGGTTCTTGGCACATAGAAGTACCCCATAAATTATAATCACTATTTTTCTTATCTTCCAAAGCATTGATAGTCTTGGCTTCTGGGCAAAACAGCTGTATTGTTCAATTACATCTAAAATCCTAAATGCCTTACAAATCACCAATCATATACTGTCTCCATGAATCACCTAACTGAATCCCATGGAGAAAATCAGGAATTTGGCTTATATATTTTTACATATAAGTCAAGGAAGTACTATTAAAAACCATATTACAATTAAAAGAAGGACTTTTGTTTCATGTTCTGTGGTTCCAATTTCCTTTTTGTATTTTTTTTATATATTTTTTCTCTGAATGGGGAAAAGTGATATAATTCTCAGTGAATCATTAAAATTGCAACTAGAATTAGTATTCCAGTTTTTAAGAAAATTACCGCTTCTTAAAAACTTTTGCTTTAAATATACTTTTCTAGCATAACAAATGATTTAATGTCAAAAAATAATAATTACATAGGACTTTATTCTTTATACAGTTACATATAAAGAATAAAATGTTACAAAATGTTTACCAGACACTATAGACTTTGTAACAGAGACAAGCATTATTACAATCTTACAGATAAGATTCTCACAAGTTCTCTTCCTTCCTCTAAAGTACCCCTCCAACCCCATCTTCCCTCTCTCCCCTTCCTCCCGTGGGCTCTAAAGGCCACTGATATGTTCTGAGTGCTTTAGATTTCAAATCTCTCGGCACAACAAAAACCAGTTCAGGCTCGGCCTCCCTCTGAAGCAGCCGAATGGCTATCTGGGACAACTCCAGTGGGACCCTGAGGGGTTCATCTCCCCCCCACTCCAAAGCATTAATATAATGTTCACTCAACCTGCACCCCCCCCCCCAAAAAGAAAGAAATTAAGAAGCATGTGTCACATTGGTTGGAGGGGAATCTGAGACTAAGAAAATATGATTTGTTGGCTTTTTGCCCATTGAGAATATTACCAAACACCAAATTTCCCAAACTAACTGATATTTGTCATCAGTACTTCCATTTAGCTATCATCTTAGCCTTTAGCCACACAAGAGTGATTCAGATCATTTAATCAAGCACATTTTGAAGACTATTATGTCAGTCATTCATATCCAACAATTGCTTATTGGTGTCAGCTACAGCATTAGATTCTGGAGGCTGCAAACATGAATGAAAAATAGTCTCTATTTTAGAAAGCTTATAGTTTAATGTGCAAGATATTAAGCATACTCAGGATTCGAAAAAATGAGCCCCGGTTTCTCAGCACTGGAAAGTAGCCTGCTGGAACTAAGAGTGCTTGTTTCTCTGGTTAAAAAAATACCAATGATTTATTTTTTGGAGAACGAGCAAATGAATGAAAGGAGGCAGGAAGGGTAGTTCCATAGATGTTTGTGGCTTGAATATATTTATACTAAGTGTTTGATGCATTTACATAAGGATCTCTTGCTATCTCAAAGAAGTGTTTCCAATATCAGAACCATTCAAGACCAGTGGAAGGCAATAAATTGATTAGTTTTCAAGAGAACACAAAATTAATCCGAAAAGGAAAGGCTTCCTTTTTACTTATTTTATTTAGAAGACCCTCAAGAGTGAAAATTCCCAAAAAGAAACATTAGCATTAATCGGAAGAACTGAAGAAAGAAATATATAACTTTAAAAAAAAAAGTTAAAATGCGTTGCAGAGACTGGCCAAAGAAGAAAATAACAGGGAGGACCTTGTTGACCTACAAAATGACCCGTCTGTGGACGGCAGGAGGTTAAGGAGTAAAAAACTTGGACATGGAAAGAACTACACATAGTTCCAGCACAGGCTTTTGTCAGAAAGATTTAAAAAAAAAAAAAAAAAGCAGCAGCAGCCAGATTATGGGAATAAATACTAGGGGAAAAAAGCAGACTGCTTTATGAAGTAATACATCCCCATCTCTGAAAGCATCAAAAGAGGACGTGGATAAATAAGAATAAGGTACAGGCGATCGTTCATCAAGTACAGGGTCAGGCGATATGACATTTGAGCACTTGAGGTTCATTCTAATGTGGGGGAAGTCTTTGAACACTTTGAAACAAAAAAGCCTGAGGGCATACAGTGAGAGCAAAAACAGAGGAGACTGGAGAGAAACTAAGTGTTAAAAAAAAATGGGGAGGAAAAGGAGTGAGGGGGACAGAACCTGTCATCCAATACAAAATGCCAACCACACCACGTTTTCCATGGGAAGACGCCACTGCGTGTCCAAGAAATCCGCTCCTGGTGCTGCTACAAGGGGAACCTTCTATAACCTGGTCTGATGCAACCCGTTTCAGGGGCCCAGAATAAACCCTGGTTCTGATTATGCCGCGGCCACTGCAGGGGGGCCCTGGGCCCAAACCGTGCCGAGAGCCCAGTCCGCGGACTCACACCATGGGTTCTCAAGGCGGGTTTATGAATCCCCCGGAGCACACGAGTAATGCACACCACGCTAGTTACTAGTCCAATAAATGCCTTGCCTTTGCTTGAGAAATTCACCCCTGCTGGGATTTGAACCATAGACCCTTAGATCCAGAGGCACTAGAATCAATATGGTGATGACCAGCTCCAGAAATATTCATTTAATCAGCTCCCTATTAACTCCCCGAGTGTTTATAAGTTGCTAACGGGGGGGAAAGGTGCGTGCTCAGTGAACGTATTGCCTTGAACTAACTGAATAATCACGGCTTTGTGACCAAGAACTGATAGGGAGGCCAAAGATTCTGATTCTTTCCCCTTTCCCATTGTCCGTTCTCTCCAGCAACAAGATCGGATGCGGAATTAACTATTTTGTTTTCCTTTCATAGGGAATCTGAATTTAAAGTTTCCTTATCCTCTGAGATCATCGCTCTTTCTAGTAAGGTAATTTTTTTCCCTAAAAACATTAGTTATAGCTACTTTTTTGGAAAATAAGTCTGTAATGTTTCAGAAATTGAGCATTCATTTTTATCAAGAATTCAAGTTCTTTAAGAAAGATCAACACTTGCAAAATTAACATTATAAATTATATGGAGAGACAGACTCTCAACCAAGTTACATTAAAATCCCTATTTCCTTACAAACTTCCAGCATTTATTTTCTTTTCTCTAATTTTATTACTCTAAAGTTCACTTTAATGCAGTTGTATTAGGACCAGGAAAATTAATATTAAACTACTGGAAATGAAAATCAAGACATTTCTCATTTAAGGATCTTTGTGGTTTTTTGTTGTTGTTTGAGGGTGGTTTTGGGGAGGTTTTTTTTGAAACGGTGCCTCTGAATTTGTTTTCCTGGCTTTTTGGCTGTTTATTATGTATCTTAGCAAGAACTAAACTTTCTTTCACAATTTATACATAATTCAGAGGCTAGAACATGCCAAATGAGAATGATAATGTCCTCATTTAGTATAACTTCTTCCATTTCCCCAGACCCTACAATATTTTGAAACATTTTTACTGCAGCGGTAATATATTCTATGCAGAAGGTGCTATCATACACCAACACAGAAAGCATGATGTCTCCTGCAGTAAACACACAAATGAGGCAGAGACCCTGCCCCAAATCCCTGTTTCTGTTTTTTCACAAGGTCTGGTGGTCCTGCTAAGTCTGACATTAAAAACTTCATCTTTGTGACACTGTTTTGATTTTTAAGCCAGCTACAAGAAAAGAGCTCCACAATTTGCAACTTTGATAGGTTACTGATATTAAAACACCAATTAGTATTCCTCACTTTCTTTGAGAATAAAGATAGAGGATGGATTTCAAGAGATGGCAGATTTTAATTATTTCCCTTTTGTGAAAACTCTTTGTTTCAAAGTACAATAAAATGCTTCTAGGCATAAATGTACCATTCATGCCAAAAAGGAGATATAGGTAGATGTGGAAATAGCATCAACAAATTTTGTATGTTGGGCACATTTTCCATTTGCCTGGTCTTCTGCTAGATTTTTAAGGACACGATTCTTCATTGAGGAGAACGTAAATTCACATAAATCTATTATGAATGAAATAAGGTGGTGAAAACTGTCAGGGGGTCCAGAGAGATGTGATTTACATTTGGGGGAATAAGCAGAAAACTTTTTTAGTGGAGGTCCCTAGGTGAAAAAGGCCAGTTTCTCAGATGAGAAAGGCATGGAGAATGAGACAGGAATTCACACTAATCTTAAGAATATAGTGAGAAAATGTAAGGGATCAGCCACCAGTGAATGCTCAAGGCAGATTCAGGGAAAAATAATAGGCTTTCCTGATAAAGTAGAGAATAAGTATATGATAAAGCTCTGAATGTAGGATGCCATGGGTGCTTGATGGAAAGAGGTTATTAAAAGCACATACTCCCTACAGCCAGTTAGAGGTCAAAGGAAAGACTCAATACAGGAAATGGCCCCTGGGAACAGAAAGGTAATTTTCTCTCTAAAAGTTGAACCAGAAATATCAAATGCTGATGACAGTATCCATATGGTGAAATCATCATAAGGAAAGTGTTATCTCAAAAGGAAAAAAAAAAAAAATGAGGGAATCCTGGTCATCTAAAGATGGATTCCAGAGTAAAATCTATCAAAAGCAGTATTTCAGTAATGGTAATAACTCAATAGAAGAAAGAACATGTGAGCAGAAGAAATGTTATTTCATGCAGAGAAAAGGGGCATTCAGAGATCTTGGCAGATTTCACTTTATATAGGTCAAAGGGAGATGCTGAGACATTTGTCCATTATGGCAACATAATTTCTAAGGACAGGGATCATTAACTGTCCTGGCCAGGAGAAAGTATGCTTAAGACTATCCACTTCCTAGACCGGATTTTATCTCTTCTTAACTTATTAAATTTAATTGTGCTTCCTTGAGGTAGTCTACCTGGACTGTGGATAACAGTATCAATTTGCAAAGCTTCCCATTGCAAAATAAAGAATTTGCATTCCAGTGTAGTCATTAGTTTCTCATAAACGATGTGAACATCAGCCCTTAGAGGCTGATCAACACTTGGGACATCGAAAATTCAAACTGTGGGTTTTACTAAGATACCTGTCTTCATAAATGTTGTCTGGGTCACAGCCCACTCCACTCTGCCATTTTTGTCATACTATTCTTTAACTTCAGCGAAGGTTTGAAGAGGCAAAGCCTATTAATGTTGTATGTATGTGTGATGAGCAGAATAATGCCCCTTCCAAAGGTGTTTGCCTTCTAATCCCTGTGAATATATTATGTTACATGGCAAAGAGAATTAAAGCTGCAGATGGAATTAGGTTGCTAATCAGATGACCTTAAAATAGGGAGATCATCCTGAATTATCAGGTGGCCCAAGATAATCATAAAGATCTTTAGAAGTGGAATAAGGAGGCAGAAAAAGAGAGTCAGAGGGAGATTTGATGAGGGAAGCAGGGTCTGAGAGATGCCTCCCTGGCAGCTTTGAAGACGGAGGAGGAGGCCACCAGTCAAGGAAAGACAGTGTCCTCTAGAGGCTAGAAAAGGCAAGGAAACAGATTCTCCCCAAGAGCCTCTAGAAGGATCACATCCCTACCAGCACCTAGTTATAGCCCAGTATGACCCACGATGGACTCTGGGACCACTGAAAGATAATAGTGTTGTTGTCTTAAGCTACTGTCTTTCTGACCATCTGTTACAGCAGCAATAAGAAACTAATACCACCTGTATACTGCAGAACTGCATCACCGTTCAGTTGAGTTAGACTTAAGCCGGCTGTGTAACCAAGAATCTGAGTCTCTCTGTCTACGAGGATGATTAAGATAATAAGCTTTGACGGGCTCCCATGCTCAGTGCAGAGTCTGCTTGAGGATTCTGTCTCTCCCTCTGCCTTTTCCCCTTCTCTCTCTCTCTTACATAAATAAATAAATCTTTAAAAAAAAAAAGGTAATAAGCTTTGGTAGTAGACAAACCCAGACAGCAATATGAGTAAATTATTTAACCTCTTCAAGCCTCAACTTCATCTCTTCTTCATAAAAAGAAAACCTACCTCACAGACTGTAGTGAGAATTTAATAAGATACAGTTGCCTAGTCTAGTAAAAATGTCTGTGAAGCACTCGCATTTTGGGAAAGTGTTTGATAAGGGGAAGTTATGCAATGATTTAAAAGAACTAATTAGTGCTCCTATTAGTTGCTGGGGCTGCATCAATGAACATGTCAGACACTGAAAAATAACCACACGATTTTAACATCCTATTATATAAACCTTTGATGAATGTGCAGGAAGTTCTGTTACCACATGAGGGACACTTTGGCTGGATTTATACATCAGAGAACACTTCTTAGAGGAAGCAAACTCTAAATGGAGGCATAAAGAAGAAATGGGAAGTAGACAGAAATGAGCAGAGGAAGACTGGAAGAGCTTTCTAGACCAAGAGAATGATGTGGTCCAGGGCATGGAAATTTGGCAACCAGGGGAATTGGAACTAGCAGTGAGGGACATTTATCTCTGAGCTAAGCAGAAGCCAACACGGGAAGTGTCTTCTATCCTGATCACCGTATTGATTTCTTGCAATGTTTTAACTGGAGAAGAGACATGGATCACAACTGTGTTTTAGAAAGATCACTGTAGCCACAGGGTAGAGAACGAATTTGAAAAACTAAAAAGACAAAAAGTCGATGGGAACCAGTTGGGAAAGTGTTATAATAATGCAGACGACTGACTATAGCTTTTATAACAAGGCACGCGAGCATTAGCAATGAACGTGAGAGAAAGAAGCGGGATGCGCCCACGAAAGCAAACCCATCTGCGTGTGTTTCATTGTAAGAAAATATCATGCCACAGCATAAGAGAGCAAATTTTTGGAGATGCAGGGAAATAGCTCATCAGCTATTTCCAGGCAAAGGAAAAGGGGACCAAGATGAGAGTGGGCTGTGGCCTCCAGACCAAAATCTCAGACCCAACAAAAGATAAAACTATCCTAGCTGAGAGTAGCTCTGTGTCTCACTCTCACTGGGTTCTCTCAGGAGAACTCCCCATGGAACTTAGACAATGAAAAGAGGCAGGATGTGACTTGCCACAGAAAATTTCTGTAGAAATTTGGGCTTTGGAGTAAAAAGAGCCATCTTGAGAAATACTCAAAACGCTTTCTAATTCTGAGCCAAGGTGGAAGAACAGAGGCTTCGTTCCACTGGGCTATTCCTCACTCAGGGTAACTGGGTTCCCTTCCAGGAGAAACGTGTGAGCTGGACCCAAGGTCCGGAACGGCACATCGCGGCATGCACATCCAGGTGCCTCGGGAAGTGGGAGACACTACACAGGGAGCAGGAGTGGAGAGAAGCAGGGCCATTGCTCACTACCACTCGGATACAGCAAGGCTTTCCTGACAAATCTGGCAGAAAATGTCTTGTTTAAACAGGAAAACCTGTCCACGTCAATAAAAACCTTTCTACATATGCAAATAAACCTTCAGGAAGCAGGAAATGAAACAAACAAGCTATTTGAGCAAAACTGAGAACCAATACCATAAGATATAGTATTGGATAAAGGGCAATTTTCATAAAAAGGGTTAAATCATGACTCATGTAGATAGAGAAATGAAGACATGCTTAAGATTTTACTTAACTCATGAATAGAGACAGTGAAAGGTTAAAACAAATAAACAGAAACAGACCTATGTATAGATCAAGAATATCGAAATAAATGCACACATGGAGACAAAGTGGCTCCTTCCAGAATCAAAGTAGGGAAGTCGATTGAAACGAACCTCCACGGGACAGAATCGGCATGTCTGCAGACAAGTGGACAAGTGTTCTTGCCTTGTTCCGAGTTATCGCAGCTTGCAGAGTTGTAAGCCAGCACCCAGAGAATAGAATCATGTGCTATAGACAATCATAGCTTTGCACTGAAACTCAAATTTTTCCTGAGTGTCCTTTAACCGACATTTGTCCTCAGCAATTTACCAAAAAAATACTTGCAAGCGGTCACAGAATTTTTAAAAAAAGAAACCAATCTCTGGTCCATCATTTTATGCTGAGGGCAATAAAGAGAGGGAAGAAGAACTAATGAATCATTGAACACTACATCAAAAACTAACAATGTACTGTATGTTGGCTAATTGAATCTAAATTAAAAAAAAAAAAAAAGATAGGGAAGATGATAGCAGACAACACCCAGAGAACCTTGTTGGTACAACCCACTCCCATAGCATTTTCCTAAAGATCTATTACTAGTCAGCGGCAGAGGCTGC
Source organism: Potos flavus (assembly GCA_028534135.1). Lineage (NCBI taxonomy): Eukaryota > Metazoa > Chordata > Mammalia > Carnivora > Procyonidae > Potos > Potos flavus. The sequence goes on from CM052883.1 coordinate 7,029,628, forward strand.
CTGCTCCAAGTTCCTCAGCTGGTTGTACCCCTCCTGATGCCGAACCATGCTGTAGACCTTGAGAAGGTCGGAACCTGGCCCCCGGTCCTGACACCATCCAAACACTGAGGCTGGGTCTAGAGGATTCCCCAGCACTGACACGAAATAGGGAGAATCCAATCTGCCAGTTGTTTATCCATAATAGCCAACACTGAATCCACGTGGCATTTCCAGGAGCAAGGCCCGAGCCTCTCCTATCTTACATAGGCTGCAGATGTTAACAGGACGAGAGCTTGAGGAGGTTGGATCATGAAATTCTAGACAATGACCAGAACGGCTTACAGACCAGAGCAACTCAGAAGCCTGCCTCGGTAAGTGGGTAATTTGTTCTGAAACAGAAAACAGAAAGCATACGGGGCAGACAGAACAGTAACTTCCACATGGGGTTTATGAGAAAAAGTACATTTTAAAACTTCAGGGAACTCCCAGAACCTCGGATAAGAACAAACAATCTGCCAATATGTTTCAAAAGCAGTGGATTAAAAAAAAAAAAAATGTTAAGTCGGGTTGAGAGGCAAATTTTGACTCTAGATGCCAAAAGTAATTGTAACGCAGTATGGGATAAACATTGAGACATTCCCAGAAGCAATTTTACATACACAGGGTGGTCATTTCCAATCGTGTAGATGGAATGACAACGAAAAACGGCTGTAAGAGATGAGTATATAAAGTATCGAGAGCAAGAGATTTTAGTATTCTCACATGTGGATAGTTACACAAAATTTTTTTAAGAAAAGCAGTTTTCTTATTTATATTAAAACTGTCTTTCAGCTGAAGTCAAACAAAATAAAGACAAGAGTAATGTATTTATGAAACTTCGTAACAAAGAAATAGCTACTTGTCTTCCAGGTTGGAATCTGAATGCTCTGTTAATGGAAAATCCATTATGGCATTTGGAGATAATGCATTTTGTTCAAATAAATAAGAATATTTCCCATCTCACTGACATCACTCTCTCGGAGTCCAGAAATTTTGCAAGTATCAACGGTGGCACATTATAAGCTGACATATCATTAAGTCACAAAGAGATGAAGGAGAAAGAAATACTTATCAGAGTGGCCAGACTTAGAGCTAAGTGTCCTCTCCATCTTATCTTATTAGATTGAGATTCAATCCTAGATACATACAGAGGAAAAATGTTTAAAAAGAAGCAAACTCAGAACTGGACCCTAAATAGTCATGGTTGCACCCAAACAGTGAAGCTGTAGCATTCAGATGCAAATCTGATTTTAACTGGAAAGGAATTCACGCTGCCCTAGGTGATGGGTGGAATATAGTCTGGGTTATCTTCCTGGATTTCTCAGTGATACTACTCGAGGACTCGACAAAAAATATTTTCAGCACCTACTACATACCACACATTGTTCTAAAGTCTGGGGACACATCAACACACTGCAAAGAAGAAAAAAAAAAGTGATGGAAACGAGAAGAAAGTTTTGTTCTAATAGATTTACATTATATAAGGTATAGGTTTTCTGATATCTTTGGGGAGAGAGAAAACATTTTGCTCGTGTTTTTTTTGTTTGCTTGTTTGTTTTTTGATTAACAGTCCTAAAGCTTCCCAAAGGAAAGAAATCAGACCGAGCAGTAGTGTGGTTACATTAACCATACTATGGTTAAACCTCCAAGCGCGGTGAGATGTCGTTACCCTTAGGAGCACTATGGTTCAGGTAAAACAGATGATCCTTTACCTGCTTCACCGTGTGATGGAGTCAGAGGGTAGGATGCCCCTTCGACGTGTGCTCCAGTCCCCACTCCTCTGTCAACTAACACGAGGCAAATCATTCCAGATCTCTAGAGCCTAGTTTCTCCAGCTGTAACATGAGATAATATACCTCTTCCTGGGGTGGGGGAGAGAATTAAATAAAACTCAAACAGAGAGAGTGCTGGGCTTAGTACAAGGCACTTGTAAGCTTCAACAAATACTGTCTCGACATGAACCAGGCCATGACCTTCTACCTCTATCCGGTGTAGTTGTCTTTAAAGTCAATATCTATGCGATACTATTAATGCTTAATACTTAATAAAGTACCCTTAACTGTATTGGCCATGCTAGAGGACAGAAAAAGTAGTAGAAATATTTGGTGTATACAAACACACACACACACACACACACACACACACACACACACACACATAAACGAAAGCAGAAGAAAATAATGTGTGTTCTTCACATCCCCAGTTCCTAATGCTCCCCATTATCCTGCTTGGCCTATATTACTGCTGCATTTCACAGAAGATGAAACAAAGGATCAGGGGTGGTTGATTACACGGCCAAGGCCGCAGAGCCCTTAAACAGTTAAACGCAAACCCTAATCCTCGTCTTTTTATTCTGATACCTAGGTGCTTCCAGCTCTACCGTGCTTCTCTCATTATAAAGAGTTAATAACATTTAGTTCTATATTTTTCCCTTATATTTACATTTGAAAATGTTTTTTCCCTCATATTCTAAAACTTCCCAATGCCTCCAGCTAAAAGCATGAAGCCTCTCTTTGAAAATTGTTTATGTTCCCAGGAGTCTTTTATTGGCTAAGAATCCCTAAATCTTCTTCGCTCCATTTGCGGGGGAGCCATCTCTGAGACTGATACAAGTTCAGGATAAGAAGAGCTTTCCTCCTTCTCTAAACAATTTAGAGCCACAGCCTCAATGTGACTCATCTGTGATGATCCGGGGCCAGTCGGTGGAAGAGTAAGTGAACGAATCAATGAATGAATCAGATATGATTAGTTGAGGAATTATTGATCATCAATTATTCCAGATACTTAAGTTCCCCTGCTGTTCACCCTCTTGCTATTTTCTTAGTCTGTCCCCAAGGTGGATCAACAGAGATTACTATTTAAAGCATATTAAGTAAAGAGTGATAAATGTGTGCACTCTCAAATGCATCCTTATTTCGATGACTCTAATGTAACATAAATACTTGTAAGCATATATTTTGTACATTGAATTGTAATTCAAGCAAGATTTGGACCTTGAGAGTCACACGATGTGCTTTAAGAACCACCATAACACTTTCACTTCCAAGTTGGTCATTCACAGAGTAACCCCCACACTCCATAGTTTGTGTGCTTGGGATTTGCCTTGACTACCTAGAGAAGGACGCAAACATAACTGTCCTTGCCAGACGGCCATGGGTCCTCTCACATCCTCTGAACACATGTAACCACCAGCCACACACTGGAAGTCTCCAAGATCTTCTGAACATCGTTATTTTACCCATTCTGTTTATAATCAATTTCAGTTTTTAATTTTATTTTGCAGTTGTAGTTAATCAAAGGATATTTTACTTTTAGTACCACATTTTCATTTCCTTCCAGCCAACACTGCTGAATTTCAGCAACTTAATCCTCATTAAATGCCCATTAGAAACACCTTCTCCTCTGTATGTTTTGGATGATAGCTTGTACTTCTGATCCCTTTTGCCTTTTTTATAGTACTCACAATTTTTCACTGATAATCATACATTGGTTCCTTTTCATATATGAAAGTTGAATTTTTATTTTTCTTGTTTCATTTTCCTTGTCAACATTCCAGATTAAGTTTTATATAAATGCCTCTTGGAAAATACATAAATATTACACCAAAATCCAAAAGTAGGAAAAATCGTATTTCAATAAAATGGTACTAATATATATAATATTCCAATTCACTTTTACTAGGCTTCTAGGCAAGCTTGGAAAAAAAAAAAGACAACTCCAAAGTTACCATAATCTATATAGTTTAAAATATTAATGATTAATTTAGCCCAAAGGTCAACTTTCTAATAGAAAATATTTGATCATTCTTAATAAAATATTTAAAGAGTAAAAAATACCTGGAATAAAGCATTTCAAAAGAATTTGTGATGTTTAAGGTAATCAGCATGCTCTTTTCCTTGGGGGTCAATATTCAGAAAAAGCAGTTCATGAGATTTTATTGACAGTAGAGTGATACTTGGCAGGTTAGGTATTTTTCCCCTTTTTAAGTTTTTAGAAATTTAGTGTTGAAGACCTGCCAGATTGGCAGCACTGGAAACCTAAGTCACTTTGTGGAATTGGCTCTCCTATCAGTGTGCTCCTCAGTTTAGGGAGGTAGATTTTATGGGGATTTTTTTTTCCTCCTTTAATTACTTTCCCCCTATAGCACAGACATTAATGAATCAGAGAAACCACTGGAAAAGTGATTGACCCACTCCGTCCCCGGTGAGAAATTATACTGACTTCTTAGTCTTATAGGAGAGGAATGTGAACAGGGAAAATGAAGACTTGAGGCCAGGGAAAATGAGAAGAAGGAAAAAGAGGAATGGTATAGATCATGTAGTCTTGGTTGTTAATATCATTTAATAGGCCGTCTGCGTGGTTTCTAACCCCATCTGAGTGAGACACAGGAAATACCTGAGCTTCACAGAAGATCCTGCTTATTCCCATATGCAGAACTCCAGAAACTTCAACTGCAGTGGTTAAAGGAGGCTTGGGCAGAAATAGGACTCAGAGCTAATGTTTGCATCCTTTGTAACACATGCTTCCCAGGTGATCGTCTGTTCTTCTAGGGACAAGAAACTTTGTATCCTCCAAGGAAGCTCCTTGGAGAGATAGATATTCTTTTTATTGAATTAAAATGTCTCTTCTTCCTAACTCAGACTCTAAGTGGGGTGCCGGTCACTGGGACCTAATGCTGTCCCTTGAGTTCCATTCCTCAGAAATATATATATTGGGTTTTAGACTGTCTTCCTCTTTCTAGTCAAGTCAAAGTTAATAAGAAAACAATCAGTCTCATAAACTATCAGTACTTCTGTCTCTAGGCTTGTTTCCAAATAAACCTGAGCTACAAGATAGGTCTTCAAATGGCTCTTAGGGATTTGGAGTTTGTTTTGAAACTGAGGAACCCATTTTTATTTGCTTATGTTTTATTCCAAAAGTATGTATCACTATGTTTTCAAGTGTCCTTTTTAAAATCTTTCATCCTGGGGAACATTTATAGACCATTTCCAAGGTGTAAATAAAATATATCTGTGGTTAAGGGGATAGTATTGAAAAAAATGCAAAATCCTGGTTTCACAAGAAAATGAGAAATTTTCAATTTACATTTCTAAACACATAAAATGCCAAAATAACTTCGCTCTAAGTGCTGATCATAACAAAACACACTACAGTCCTTGGTCTGAACCGAAAAGCCCCTTTCTAAAGCGCAAACAGGCAATATCACACAGAAACCACCTCGGATGACTTTTTCTTCTAAACACACGGTCAAACCAAAATAAGCACATGTATTAGCTAAATAGAAAATTAACAGAAACCATTGAAAATGGGCTTCTGTTTGCACTCAGGGAAGTGCCCAGAAAGCCAGGACGCATTACCAATTAAAGGCTTATTTTCCGATGTCTAAACTGTTAACATATACACTATTTATAAAAAATGTCATAGTCACTGCAAAATGATAACATGTGACAGTTGCACCTTTTTGCCCTGTAATACATGTTGTTGATGATTTAAAAATTTACAAGAGTGACAAACATTAATGAATGTTGCATGTCATAAATAGTGAATTACCCTTTTTAGAACCAATGCCAAAAGAGAACCATGACAGAGAATAAGAGATTAGAAAGGCACATCTAGAGGATGTCTACAATAGGCTCTCTTTGTCTACTGATGCAGACTCCAGGAGAAGCCCGTCGCTTCCAGGCTACAATTCCTAAATGCCTTCTAGCCTCTGAAATTTACATTGCCCACAAAAGAAACGCAGCATTACACATTCTATTTCTCTACGGCCCACATGATCGACCCCCTTGGAAAACAAAGTGAATGTCGAAAGGGAGGTAGTCTGCGTAGAAGACATAGTTTTTGCAGCTTCTTCGCTTAGTCTCTCCTTCCTCCTAAGGATCTCCGCAGATGTCTGAGACGCCTCCTCCCCGGGCAGCAGGCCTCCATCTCCACCAGCCAGCGCTCCAAAGGAGGTTCCCTCGTGCAGGCTTTCCAAGCACGTGTGAAGACAAACCCCTGCGCTGGAGAACCCACGAACCGTAGTGTCGGTCTGCCACTCTGCAGGGGCACGAAGACCAGAAGGAAAGCACAGATGCCAACACTCCTTTTCACAATAAAGCAGGTCAAGTTCATTTAGCTCAAAAGGAAGTTTGTAGCTAAACGTGACCATTTACTTTTCTTGAGTTGCTCAGATCCTCTAACCCAGTTGCTTCAAGAAAAATGCTGAACGAAGTGAAGGTAAAATATCTTCCTGGAATTCAACAGTTTGCCCCTGTTCTAATACTGTGGACAGGAAGATTGATGTGCGTTATTTTCAAGTATTGTATATTTTCAATGTATTGGATAAATTCATATATGTAGGAGACCTTCAAATTAATAGGATAATATAATCGTTTTTCAGGGTAGTGCCCCTCTTTGGAATATTCAGAATAGGAACCATCTACAAAGTGATGTTTTTACAGTGCAGTTTGATATAGATAGAACACCCTCTATAGAGATGAAGAATCATAATTAAAAATGCAATCTATGTGCTGCTTTAAAACATTTTCTAGTAAGGAAGCTAATTCAGACTTACAGATGAGAGATGAGTAAAAATAACTTCCTGTCTACTGAAGACCTCTGGGAGAAAACCACTTCACTTCCCCTCTCTACATGGGTAGTATTTTCACTAAAAAAGAAACAATTCCGTGTCTCTTCCCCACATCCACATATACTAATAGGCAAGTAGAAGTACCATAGATATAAGTCGAGGAGGAAGAAAAATCTCCTGAGGGCTTTCCAGAGGCATTTTAATATGATCCTGGTACAGATGACTTACTAAGAACAGATCAAAGTCTTGTCCAGAAAAGGAAAAATAAGCAAAACAATGTTTAGGAATAAGATAAAAACAAACATGGAAGAAGGAAGAAGTAGAGAAATTAGTTTCCACAAAAATCCAATAAACCCTCAACACACATAAACCTTGCTTCATTTGAAGGTCTTGCTTGCCTGTCATACAGAAGCTGCTTACAAGGTAAGGGATATTGGCTATTAGTCCAATATGCCAAGCATTTTTTTTCCTAAATTGGATCTTTCTAAATTTCCATCACAAATGAAACCAGCATACCTACAGTTAGAATTTACTTCTAAAAGGAAGTGGAGTTTCATATTCTCTTTTAGTGACTCTGTAAATCATACAAAATACAATGTCATGTAAACAAAGCAAATTTATTCCCAAGGAACAGATTACAAAATATGACAATGTCCTTTGGGAGGCCACTTACCTGATTCAAACAACTTTACCATAGTCTTTACATCACTGTACCTTAAATACCTTCCCTTAAGCACTTCAGTTTATGTTCAAATAACCATCTGTTTTTTAAGTAACCAAGTGAACATAACCTGATCATGTGGAAGCTATTGACTTCTATAGCCAGTAAATACTACACAAACGAAGGAAGAGTAGTTTATGACAAATGGCATTGTGTTTCCTTTTAGATGTATTATAATACACCAAAATGATTGCCAATACCATACTTTAAACAACACAATTGAGTCTTTTCCAAAATAACATTTTTGACAACATATATATATATGTGACATATATATATATGTATATATTTGACAACATATATATATATATATATACACATATATATATCAAATGCATCATGAATAAATTGATTTGATTTAACTTTGTAGGCTACTTCTTCCTTAACAATTAGAAAAAGGGAAAAAGCACTCTGTCAAAATTAAGAACTTAGAGGAGGGAAAAAAACATGGAAAATGCATTTGAATTAGTGGTATTTAAAAAAAAATTAAAAAAAAAAATGTCTAGTAAGAAAGTTCAGGCTGGATTTAGAAGTTTGCTCTGGAGAAACTGTGTAGATGATCGTAGAATGCCTGAACCATAACTGGAAAGTTTACAGCTTGGATCAATTATGAGTAATTGATTCTCTCAGTTGCATTGGCCAATATGTGTGTGAACTCATTATCCAGAACATAAATAGAATGATGTCTGTCTCTAATATAGACTAAAAGCAGCTACTTAGACAGGGACACTTGAATGACTATGCATGTGCATGTTGGTACAGGAAAAGTGTCTTACAGATACTCAGCATTTTAACAGTTCTGCTTGATTTTTTTTTTTTTTTTTTTTGCCCCAGCGATGTGGAGAGGGGGTTGGGCACCACAGCTGAGCCCTAGCAATGTGTTTGCTGGAGAACTGACAAGATACCTTGGCCAAAGGGCTGCATCCCATTCCCTTGGCCTTTCCCAAATTTCCAAATTCATTTCTTTCTGTCCCAGAGAGAGTCACTGAGCAGGTAGAGATCATGCTTAATAGCCTTCTGAAGGAAAAGATTATATTTAATGAATTTAAATATCCTTTCCCTACCACGCTTAGCATTTCGCAATCCAGGGACTTAATTGGTTTGCAAAGGTATAGGTTGGGAAAAGAAGGGCGCTCTGGATTTTATATGTAGTCCTTTCCTGCCCCCTACTGGAAAAAGTGAGCCTGGCAGCCTAAGAGTTCTAATTTTTAAGTATTTTCTGATTGATTTTTCCTATATATCAGCTCACAAACCTGCATCTATTCCAAGAGAAAATGAAAGGTAGTAGAAAGGTGTAGAAAAGCTTTACTATCATGAGCTATGCATTTTATTGAAAAAATAATGAATTTAAGAAATGCAATTTGTTAAAAGAAAAGAAAAAACCTCAGGAGCACAAAAGTCAATTTTCCAATAGCATAGTAAGAGTAAATCCACAATATCGAGTTGAACATTGGTGGAATTCTTTGTAAATAGAGCTTAAGGGGAGCTTAACATTCAACAGGATTTGCGAAAGATTATAGAGGAAGTATGTTTTCTGTTTTTAAATATTATTCATGACTTCTTGGGCACTAAGAAAAGTAATTCCATTAGAAAGCGTATTTCAATAATATCTTTATTTTTGAAAGCACACTTGCCATTTTTCTTCAGAACTAGTTTTCACCACGAAGCACCTGGGGCCTCTGGATCCCTTTTTGATCCATTTTTCCTCCAGCAGTAAATTATTAACGTCTTCTCTTATTAGGATGATGACCATCCACTCTTTCTTGGGTATGCTTTTTAGTTTTCATGGTTCAAGACCGCTGAACATTTTTATACAAATATAGCTAATCAAAAATTGAAATCTGCACCGTGATCTACATCCTCCTTAGACCAGCATTCTTTTTTCATCAAATTCCAGTGATTGTGAGGTTGATAATAAGTATGAACAGCCATCAAACACAGAAGAGGTCACTCTTCTCGAGGTAGCTGCTGGGACGCGCCTCTCTGACTTTTTATGCCTCTTTAGGTCTTTCAGACAACACTGGTTCCCTCCTGGGTGTCAGGGACCTTTGCAAAGACTTCTCAGTCGTAAGCAACACAGAGCTTTTTACTCAGTGACCTTAATGTTTCAAATGACAGGTCACTTCCATGGTGTAGAAAATGGCCTCCTGCACTCACATCCAGCAAGCAATGGCTCACGTGGGCAGGTGAGTGCACCCCATGAAGAGAAGGGACCCCTCCTTTCCGGCAGCTCTCCTTTTACAGTGAATGTCTTTGAAGGCCAGTTCTTAGCGTGATACCAAGACAAGCGCTGTGCCCCAAAGGCACCAAGCAGACGCAGCTCCCCGCCAGACCTTCATGGCAGCCTCTAGACCCTTGGTTTCAGTGTATGGGGGGTTCCCGTCTCCTGGGGGTGAACATTGCGTGGATTCCTTTTCTGCTTACCATTCTTCTTCACGCAATTCTTTTTGAGCAAAGAAGGAGCTAACCAGGTGAAATAGAGGAGAATTATTATCTTTGATAATAGTCTTTGAAGCCCAAATTGCAAACACTGTCTCTGGGGCAGCAACTATCCCTTCCTGGTAATAGGCATCCCTAAGGGGGCAGGGAGAGGGCAGAAATTCAAAGGTTTAGTTTCACAGAATGTCTGAGAAGGGTCTTGAACCTTTTAGGGCTAAGTCATTCTTTCATTATGGGCACCAGGGCTGCTTCCCCAGAAAAATTACCTGCTCTATAAATAGCAAGTGCCAAATCTCTGGGCTGACTTTGCTGTGACTTATACAAAATGAGCATCTTCCAACAAATTTCCCAGCAAACAAGGATGCATATTAACCCAACTCAGGTTAATAAAACCTCCCACTCCTCCTCCACAGTGGTAAGGGCTGGAAACTGGGGACACTCAGAAAGTAAACATCTCAAGTTGAACCCACCTGGGGCACCTGGGTGGCTCAGATGGTTAAGTGTCTGCCTTCGGCTCCGGTCGTGATCTCTGGGTCCTGGGATCGAGCCCCAAGTCCTGAGTCCCGCTCCCAGCTCAGCGGGAAGTCTGCTTCTCCATCTCCCTTTGCCTCTCCCCCTGCGCATGCTCTCTCTCTCTCTCTCTCTCTCTCTCTCTCTCTGTCTCAAATGAATAAATAAAATTTAAAAAAAAAGAATTGAAACCACGTATGAATAACTCAGCTCATTGATTACTCTGCCCAATATCCTGCTACAGAAGAAGCGAGGGTCAGTTATAAACCAATTTCGAAAGCACCAAAAGACCAGCCTTGTCTCAAAAATGTATCTTCCAGTCTTACTTCACTCTAATATTATTACATCTTTGTCAAAAGTCTGCCTTTTTTTCAATGAAATAACGACAGAGATGTAACATCACGTTTTCTTTTGTTTGCTTTTGTCTTGCCTTCCAGATAATTTAGTGCAAAAACTTTGTCCTTGATGGTGGTTAATCTTCCTAGTGCAGGCATTTTGATGCGAAGACTCTCTCTATTCCTTGAGTGAAGCATTGTGCAGTGCCTGGCACATAGTAATTGCTCAGGAAACCATTTTCCTACCTGCCTTCATTGCAGACATTGAGCAAGGTAAGTAACCTCTCTAAGTCTGGGTTTCTTTATAAGTAAAATAAAAATATGAATAGCATATACTACAAAGTGTTGTTGAAAAGATTTAGCGAGTTAATACCTGGAAAGTGCCTGCAAACTTTTTAAAGAGTAAAATAAGTAGCGATGTCATTGCTGCTTTTGTTACACAAAATTATTAAATTACATTCAATAATTTCTTTGTTCTAATGATGGTATTGTATATTTATCTCATAATCTGCTGCAAGTCCATCTAAGATGTGAATACCATGGGTAGTAATTAAATAATATGTAGAAACATATCTAAGGCAAACAAGTTCAAAAGAATATCCAATGATGTGCAATAATCATAAAGAAGAAAACCTGCCTTTATTGGAAGACTTTTTGAGCTTTCAGAAAAAAATAGTACGAGTCTATTTCAAATTACCGAGGTGGCCATCAGAAACTTTTATGACCACAAATGGGTCTATTTTATTGCCTGAAGACACCTAGAAGAAATTTCTGCAGGAGGACACTCTTGGGAGATCCTGGGAAGGTAGAAAGATGATCTGAGACATTCAGCTGTGCATTCATGTCCAGTGGCCAGTAGAAAAAGAGGCATTTCTAGATGTCTCTCTCCACTGCTTTGGGAAATCTGCTACAGAAAACACATAAGGAGAGAGTCGTCTTAAACTCAGCAAGTCTGAGTCTTAGCAAGACTTCAATATTATTGCTTCACTTGTCACTAAATTAGTCAATGACGCTATGACTAAATAACGAATTGATGTGTCATTTCTTCGAGGCTACAGACATTTTCTCTTCCTATGTCTTTGCTCATTTCATGTTATTTTCCACACTGCTGGAGACAATATTCAAAATTCCTGGTTTCATTGGATCTGCCACTGAGTGTCATTGAAAAACCAGAACACTATCTGAAAACAAGAAAACAAATGGGTGTATCCTAAAATCATTCTGAATAGCTGAAGGGTTTCTTCCTTCCCCAAACCCTCATCCAGCCCTCCGTGTAGGGTTTTATAGAGGATTCTTGTAGCTCTTCCCTATGGTGGTCATGTGAAGGAACACATAAGTAAGTAAGAACAGAATATATGAAAGGAAAAACCAGGAGTAATAGGAAAGAAGTAAATTAAAAGGACCTTTTCAAATTTGTATTTTTCATCTGAAATGCCGTGCTTCTTCCCCTGGTCCCTGGACCTTTGCCATCAAGCAGACCCTTATTCACTTTACCCTCTAGCTTCTGGTTCTTTTTCCTTCCTGACTCCAATGCTCCCAGCCATTCGTTAGCACAAGCTATTTACAAATATTAACTAAAATTCGGAGAAATGGGTAATTAATGAAAAGACAAACAACTGTTGTCTTCATTTACTAACTCATCATTTCATCTTAAAGAAAGGACTATATTGCCATGATTTCTAGATGATTCCTTCCTCCTTGGGAGAATCAGTGTTGTGGTTAAGCCGTTCCTTTAAAAAAAATAATAAAATAACTATGGCTTATTTCAAAAATAAAATATGAATAACTGAAATGAATTTTGATTTCTTTTGACTGCACAAATTATTTTGAAAGCTAACAGCTCTGCACATTTTAAAATAGATTCAATCATTCAAACTCAATCACAAATTTTCTACCCCATAATAATTTCTAATCATTTCACAGTGCACACACACCCGCATCTAAATGCCTTCTTCCACATGTCAAAATAAAATTCATATCTATTACCACACCTCTGAACCATCAAATCATTCAAAATGAAGATCGTAAAATGAAGATATATGGAAATGATGTGTAATGCCACAGTGGATGTATTCTGCAGAGGTGAGCTAGCCAAACTCCAATATTATACTTCTAAAACTCAATAGCATTTGTCTTTGACATAATTTATTTTTAACTTTCTAAATAGTTGGTAACATTTACAACTTAAGCCAAACTTTGCTGAAAAGAAAACAGCTCCAATTTTTACTGAGCACAATATATATTTTTAAAATCATCTATAGGGTAAACATTATTGATATCATTATTACTGTCCCTCATCCCATCTATAAGGATGTTGTAATAATTCATTCAGAAACTCAGATTACAGGAAAAAAATAATATACCCCAACAAAAACAGTTCATTAGCTGGTAACTAGAAAATTGTATTAAGATGGAATCATCTATCTACACTTCCCTTCCTCGAATACATGACAATGAATGACCCCCTTCAGGATTTCCCCTTCTGTACACCCATAAAAACAAACACTGAACCTCCCAAGTACAACACTCACACACACCTGCACTCGCACAGTATACACACCTTCACACACACACACACACACACGCACACACACACACACAGTTAGACTCACACTCACACACACACACACAGTTAGACTCACACTCACACACACACAGGCACACAGACGTGCACATGAAGACAACCCAGTTAGTTTAATAAAGGTGACATGATAGGACTGTCCTTCAATATACGTTTGTGCTGGGCCCCAACTCATGCAACAGAAGCATGTCTTCTGAGCGTGTGTCCGAGGCAGAGAACAGTGACCTGTGGGATGTGCTCGGCGCTGTTTGGAACATCACCCCTGCTAAGTTAGCTGTTGCTCCAGCTGGCACTGAAAGCCAGATTTTCTACCATTTTCCCCAGGTAACCGTGTCCCATTTTCCTCCCTTGGCTGGGCTTCCTCATTCCCAATACCACCTCTCCTGTCATCTCCTGACTGACGACACACACTGAAGGGTGCCAGAGGCTTGAACAGTCCTTCGACTGAAGGCTTCGATCAAATACTGAGAGATAACACACAAGTAGGGGAGTCACTCCATCCCTCAAGGTCCATCCCATGGACCCATTCAGGAGGACGAAACCCAGAATAGCCATCTTCTCCCTCCCTCCTCCAGCTCTTCCCCCACTAGATTCCTGCTGCCTTTCAGCCAAACCATGCTGTTTCCCATCTCCAACTCATGGACCACCCCCATCTCTGTGATAAGAATGTCTCTTCTCTAGCAATTCCCTGTGTGTCCTACAAACTCAGCCATATTGACTCTTCCGTCTAAGGTCAATAATATCTTCAGCTGGTCTGTCCAACTTGGAGTGGTTCCATGAAGGGAAGATCCAAGAGTGACTTCCTTTACCATGAACTAGCCTTGTTTAACTGTTCATAACTTAGTCCATTTTCTAAGTTAGATTCTTTCCATCCAGTCGTTTAAGAATGCCCCTAAATTTCCACACATTTCGATGACACTTGTGCTACTTGAATTAACACAGCTTCTCAAAGCATCCTATTTGGGCACCATCAGTGAAATTTACATCAGTATGATAAGATTGGAGGAATCATATGTGTTACTGCTTAAATGAAATATTGTTTGATTCATCAATTAAAATAACTGAATTTTCATCTAGAATTTGCTCTTTCCCTTCTTAAGCTCTCCTAAACCCCAATCTGAGAAAGGATATGGCAGGGCTCACATCGTGTTGCTTGCTTCTCTCCAGAATCATCAAACAGTTTACCTCTGATGGTGTCAGTATGAAAAGGAGGCAGACTTGTATGCAGGGATATCACAGGGAATGACAAAGTCACAATGTTGTTGTTTTTCTTTCTGGGCAAATTTCAGTATCATTCATTTAGCAATCAGAAAAGATGACTTTCCTGGTTAACTGGGTAAGCAAAAACGAAAGGAAATAGTAATGACCAAATGTGCAGCCTTATGGAATTACAGGCAGAATGTCTGTCTGCTGACCCAATCCCCCAAAATAATGTTTCCAAAATAATACACTCTATGGCTTGCATTAATCTTCTGTATGAATCACCATGCTATCATTTACCTTTCCAGAAGGCATTTTAGCAAATAACTTCCTCTCCAATCAAACTGTTTAGAAATACAAGTTTAGCTTCCCCTTGAGCTTCTTCTAAATCTAACTCAAACACCCTGCAGTTTTGTTTCTTTGCATCTTTCATTGTCCTGGGACCCACCAGGTTCAAGTTACACTCACACAAACCCTCTGTCCATAGCAGTATGAACAGCAAAATTTCTAGCCCACAGGTTTGTAAGAATGGGTACTTATTATTTATGTCATTCATTTACTAATTCATTCAAATAGTATTTCTCGTACATCAATTGTACTGCACTGTGTTAAGAGCTAGGTGGCTACAAAACTGAACAGACTATACTCTTAACCTTAATGATATTTCGGTCCTACAAAGGACTATAAAACATATGCGCAACAAAAACACAAACTAAGATAAGTACAAATAAAATGCCTTGGAGTTCAGGAGGGGTGAAGATGAATTCCATCTTAGCCGTCATGAGGATGGGTGATTTGAGAGAGGACACGGCATTTGAACTGGGGCGGGATAGGTCGGATCCGATCATTTGAAAGCTGTAGAGGCAGAGTTGAAAGGAGGATGCCCTGGCAGAGGGAAGCAGACCAGCGAAGGTGGGAAAATGGGAGGTATGGCCACAGAGAGCAGCACTCCCCTTCATTTGCCTGCAGCGATGGCTCACGAAGGGGAGAGATGAGAAACACATTTGTTAGAACATATTGAAACTAGATCAAAGACAACCTAGCACGCCAGCTGAGAAACTGCTCTTTATTCTAAAGGGAATGGGAAATCTGTGAAAGGTTTGGAGCATGTGAGTAAATAATCAAAGGTTGGTTCGGGAAGATCGCCAGCTGCGTGTAAAAAGCAGAGTGGAGCACAGCTGGAGACGAGACCGGTTAGAGAACTAGCTATGGCAAAGGACCGCACAGGAGAGGAAGGAAAGAGCCAGAGGGTGTAAGACAGACCTCAGAGACAGAGCTAAAAGATTTAACAATCAAATGGATCCTGGGGGAGAAGGAGGGAGAATCATGGTGCCATTCATAGGGAACACACTGGAAACAGAAGATAATAAGTTCATTTTTCAGGTGTACAAATTTGTGTAGTATTCCTGTGAATTTTAGGTGCATTCCCCCAACCCAGGAAGGCATGCCAAACCGTCCACAGAAGATAACTGCATCGGATAAATGTAATTCACATCAATTCTAGAGCGACATCTGCCCTATCAGCACCCCCATATGGTTTCCACCTAATCTGCTTCTTTCTGACTTCCCAGCAGCTAGTCATTCCGGCTGATGGTTGGCTTAGTTGGCTTAGCCGTTTGCCCATGGCTCACGCCCTCCATACTGGCCATCCACTGACCTCAGACGGCACAGCCCCAAGGCACCTCTCACCAGGGTCTTCCTGACAGAGTCACCAACTCAACAGACGTGCGCCAACTTAAGTCCTGGGTGGCTGGGCCCAGACGTGACCTGAAGTGTCACAGGGGATGACCAAATGAAGGTGGCTGCCATCAGCTGGAAATGCAAGATCGGAGTTGAGAGTTCTGAAGAGCTGGGAGATGTCACAACAATTGTCTGCAGTCACCACCACAGTGAAGGTGACAGTGAAATGTGCCCGCGCATTCTGCAGGACAGCTGGGTATCCAGGAGAAGAAGGAGCCCTCTGAGGGACAGAGGGCAGGAAAGCTCACATGCCTGGTCTCTTACACATACCTTGGATGTTTTCATAATAGGTGGATGGATGGAGATTAATGACTATTTTGTGGCTTTGACTCTGTCATGTGAATGTGCCCTCTGACAGCTCAGGGACACAGAAGGACCACTGGTGGCCCATTCTGGGCCATGAGCAGCAGGCATGCCAGCAGAGAGGAGTCCTGGGGGGCTCGGAGGAGCCGAGGTGGAATGAACAGAGGTTAAACGCCTTTACACTCACTGCTAAGTGACAGGTTCTAATTAAACATAATTCACACCTCAATTGATCCAATCAGCTCTGCGGAGAGGCCAGGTTTCTGCCGTGGCAGACCTGAAGGCTGACAGGGGAGGAGTGTGACAAAAGAGGCTGATGGGTGGGTGGGGCTGGAGGGGGAAGAGCTAGGACTTGTGTGAACTTGTGAGAATTGAGGGAAGAAAGAAAATATGCTAAAAGGAATACGCTATAAAGTAATGTGGTTTTACCATACGTGGGGTGGTGATTTCTAGGTGTTCATTCTCTTAAAAAAGTAGCTTTATAACTTGCCTTTGTGAAGAAATATCTTGTATCCCAATGTTACTTTTTTGCCAGCTCCAAAAATTACTGAAAGACGTTTTTTATTTCATGACTGCAGAAATATGATGGATGCAAGCGTTCCCATTATATAGATTCAACCACCGACACTGAGAAACAGGGGCCTACTCATGCGGACTATGGGGGCCAGGGTGACAGCGGAAACCCTCATTCTTCCAAACAAATCCCCAGCCTCGCTCTAAATGGAGGACAGTGTATCAAGACCAATGGCTTTTGCAGTTTAAGCCATTCCCCTTTTGTTTGCCAAAGCTAAAAAATTAAAGACATAAAAAAAAATTATTCCTACTACAATTCTATTTCTGGGGTCACAGCTGCAGGATTAACATATGCTAAAGCTAGAAACACTGAAGGTTGATTGTGCACATCTTTTCAAGTGCGGCTTAATCGCCCAAGAATGCAGAATCACATTTCAGATGTATTTAAAGCGTGAAAAATATTTATATAATTATTGTCTCATCAGATTAATATTAAAATCCTGAACCACTCCACTTAAGGTCCCTGAGGTTTCTGTGCAGACTCCTAACTCCATATTAGGCAGCCCTTCGCCGCTTAGCAAAATCCTCTCCAGCCACACCGGTCCTGCTGAAATTCCTCATCCTCCGTGAAGCCTCCCCCAGTGCCCCAGCAGGAACCAACTCTCACCTCTGTGAAACCCCAGAATGCCTTGTCTCCCTAACGTGCCACTTATGTGCCATGGGTGGCAGTTACCTGGACATGCACACGACATATTTCCCCTCCGTCCCCACCCCACCCCCACCCCCACCCCCGCCCAGCATCATGCAATCCCCAGGGGAAGGAATCGTAAGTTACACATCAGCATATCTGCTCTAAGAGCCTAGTGGAAGACATCCTGCTTAAGAGTGTTAAATATATTTTGTAAATGCATGATGGCTGCACGAAAATTCTCCAGGGTCCTCAGGCCTCCCTTGTAAAGTTTCGTCTAGAATATGGAAGGCAAGCTTCTGCCATTGCGCCTAGCCCATAGTGCCTCCTTCACCACTAAATCACAAACGAATACCATCTGCTGCTCCTCTCTGGAGAATCCCTCTGGAGAGTCCCTTTAGATGAATTGGTCACTCTCTGTTCTAGCTTGGATTTCTCTTAGTTCTTACTCCTGGAGAAATCTCACTTGGGCCAGGGGTCTAGGATGCTGGTTTCTAAGTTACATGCTCAACGCCATATGCTTTTCCTCTTTAAACTCCTAATTATTACTTTCTTTTTGGTTACCTTCATTTCCCCCCTCCTGAAATGTTCTGTTTCCAAGACACTCCTGAAACTATCTCCTTTGAGCCATCTACAGAACATAAGTCAAGCAGATGGTGCTCCGATTACGCTGGTAATTACCCCCTGAGAAAAGCATCCTTGTTCCCAAAGCAGGTAATTTGGGCTAAAATAGAACTTTCAACAGAATAACCCAGATAAGTAGGGCATTGAGCTATATCCATAAATGATCATATTTTATATAATAGGAAGCATTGTCATTAGTTTTTGACAAAGCCACGCTGTCGCTCCCTGCGAAGAAGGGCGGCCAACATCTAAAAACTGCAATGAACAATTTTTAAGGCTCCACCCACTTCCATGCTCAGCTCCACCTCTCCGATGGGTCTGGGGCGCCTGAATCACAGTTGAGAAACTCCTGAGGTCCATTCTTGCCAACCATCGTGTAGGTTACTCCTCACATCTGGTTTCTATTTTATTTTTTAATTTTAGATAGAGAGGACGAGCAGGGGGAGAGGCAGGCTGGAGGGAGAGGGAGAATCTCAAGCAGACCCCTTGCTGAGCACGGAGCCCTACTCCCCAGCTCAACGGCGGCTCCATCTCACGACCTTGAGATCATGACCTGAGCTGAAAGCAAGTCAGATGCCCTCCGGACTGAGTCACCCAGCCACCCCAGTGACTTCATCTTTTTAAATGATATTTATCTTTTTTAATTGCTGAAATGCAATGTCACCAGCGTGTACCTTATTTTGACTTTCTGGCAAAGTCAGTATCAAATCCTTGAACCCCAAATGGGATAAACAAAGGCTTCTCTTTGCTCCAGAGTAAACGGAATTCTGCCCGCACATTCACTGGTCTCTGATCGTAACTGCAGACCATGATCTGCTGAAATTTTTCTGTAAGAGCAAGACTAACTAGGGTGCTTTCAGTCCAAGAACAGGGGACTCTATGTCATCGGGCAAAAATGGCAAAAGGTCATCCAAATGAACGTCACATAAGAGGAGAAGCAGTAAGAAATGGTAATTGCTTTTTCTAACCCAGGCCAGGTGCAATTACCATCAATTCTTTGTGGTGGGGTCTTTTTCCTGTCTTTTTCTTTTTTAATATCTGGTATAATAGTGTGATCATCCAAACACTGCAATTTAGATGTAGGGCTCATTAAAAAAGAAGGTTGGGATTTTAATATGTATACCAAACACAAACACAAAAGCAAGATATTTATTGCGCTTGGCACATGGCAGAGGTTAAAATTTCATTGAAAAGATTTTTCAGAGATTAACATAACTATGTGTATCTTTTTCCTTCTTCCTTTCCACTAGAAATGCAAAATAGAGCAGGAAAAAATCCTGAAGGATAAAGGATAAAGAAGGATAAAGGATAAAGAAGCCCCTGCTCAGCTTGTCAGCTTCATCAATATTATGGATAGATGAGAGCCAATTTTATAATAAAGTACCTGTGGTTTTTGTGTTAGTCTTTTGGATCTTAATTTAGAAGGCTGTTTTGTACTATTTGGTAATATTCTCTTCCTCTGCTTTTTCTGACATTACAAATCATCCCGACTGCTTGTGTTTTCTGTTATTAAACTTCTAAACTCCCATCCACTCTGCACTAAACTTGCTGGGGAAAATAAAAAGTGGAAAAAGTGAGCAAATGCTTTATTTATTTTTTATTACTCTACTTAAATCTCTTAAGGAAGTATTTTGCTCTTTAAAAGTTACTCGCCTATATCCATGGGAGAGAAAATGCACGTGACCTGAAACAGCACCAGAAGCTCACAAGCATTCACATTTCAAATAATACATGATCCTCTCAGTCCGGTGACGAGGCAAAAATAACTCTCTTGGTCATTCATGAGAATAAATTTAAACCAAATAATTCTGGTTATGAGCCTAGCTGATTCATGAAGTAGTGAGAATGCCAGCAGAGATCCTTGCATAGAGGAAGTAATTGACTGATAAAGGATAATTAACTAATTAGTATTATGACTAATAGTCAGTAATTGGCTAATACCTTCTATGGACTCTGCCAATGCAAATAGCTTTATTTCCAACCTGATAACTGCCCTTCACAGTAACTCAAATTAGTTCTTTGGAACAGTCCTTGATAAAGTAAAGCCATGAACGGTGCCTCTTGTTCATAGTACTTTGTAAAACAATTAACACATGAAATCAGTTTTAGATAGGCTATGGCAGCATGGGCACACTCTATGCAGTGGACACTCAGTGTGCCTATACTTAGCAATTTGTTCAATTAGGGTCTCAATCTGAAGTTCTGTTATGAGCAATGATAATTCATTACCTAAAAGGGAGCCTATGTCTGATATAAGTCGTCCTTCCACAAACTGTAGACTGAGGCACGAAGCCTTCATATCCCTCAGAATTGGTGGTATTTGTCAGTCTCTTTGCTGACCAATGGACGACCATCACTGGAAGACTCAGGAGCAGTAGCGTTCAAAGCGGGGTCCCCCAAAGAGCAGCAGCAGCATCACCTGGGAACTAGTGAGAGAAGGCGAACTATCAGGCCCAGCCCCAGGACTACTGAATCAGAAACTTTGGGTGTGGGGACCAGCAATTTGTGTTTAAAAGTCCCCTAGTGATCCTGATGCACGCTTAAGTCTGAGAACCACTGTCCTGGAAAGAGGTTTCTCTGAATGTGGTGGAAGGACCTTGGGCATTAGAATCACCCAGTGCTAATTCCTAAGGACAATCCCACCCTGCTGAATTACAATATCTAGCAATCTACACTTCCGTAAGCTTCCCAGGTCACTCGGTACACCAGAAAGTTTGAGGGCCACCTCGTTGGATTTAAATGAATACAAGATTCTTCCACAGAAATGCAAAGGGGGGATACGAACCCAACAACTGGATTCACTGAAAATGTTTCCTATTTGAAGACATTGGCCTAAGCCTCTTCTTCTAACTTGAGTGCAGGCTGAAAGATCTCTGCACTGGTTAGTATGGGAACTAAAGTATGCCTTCTCATTGCAGCTTTCAAGAAGTTGTTAGCCAACAAAAAGGGGGATTATTATCTAATCAAAAAGAATAAAGCTGGACTAGAACTAACACCTTAGTGTCCCCAGATCATTCTGTAACAGGAGGCTGCAAGTAGCCCAAGGACTAGGCATTTTTTGTAAATCAGGTTTGTTTGGATTTCATTTGTTTGTTTGCTTTGGGGGGGGAGCTTTTTGTTTGTCTGCTTGTTTTGTGGCGTAGAATTCTTGCTGATGACAGTGCAAACATCCCACACCACTCATCAAGCTGCCACACCTTCCATCAGTAACATAGACTCTCTCTCTCCATCAAACACAGGCAGAATTAGTTAAAAAACACTTGCCAGAACTAACAAATAACTTCACCTAAGAGGAGGGGCAGCAGTTACTGAGATAGGGGAAGAAGGAAAAGGAAAGAAAAAGGTGTAAAGGCGATAAATTCAAAGACGGAAGCCAGGCTCCATATTAGCCTTAGTAAAAGTCAATTATCCCCCTCTTTATCCCGCTGAATGAAAATAAAAATATCTGCAAGAGCATTAACATTCCTCTAACAAAGATTATAATCATGGCAGCAGCCTCCAAATCCCACCCTCTTCCTCTGAGCTCTCTGAAAATAAAGATCCACAGAAACAAAACATCACATAATTAAAAAGCTGCACAATATAACTGTTAGATCAGGTTTTCCCAGCAACTTCATACATCTCGGAGCCTTTATCAAGGCAACACTAGAATTTGGCCAAATTAATCCTTTTTAGCCTTATCATTGTAAATGTATGTGTCTACTCTCCAATATTGCAAACAGCAACAAGAAACAGATGAATCTTTCAGATATTGTAGGAAACTGCTTTCTCACAGACAATGTGATATTTTGGAGAAAGCGAAATGTTTGCAGCAAGAAGAGGGCCTAGGTTCAAATATCTATTCTCCCATTTAATTGCTGTGTTAAGGGGAGCAAGTTGGTAAAACCAATCTGCGTTTCAATTTTCCCATATAAAAAGGATCCCTCAGAGGGTTGTATATCATAGCAGATAATGTCTGTGAAAATACTTTTTTTTTTTTAAGATTTTATTTATTTACTTGAGAGAGAGAGAGAGCATGAGAGGGGAGAAGGTCAGAGGGAGAAGTAGACTCCCTGTGGAGCTGGGAGCCCAATACGGGACTCGATCCCAGGACTCCAGGATCATGACCTGAGCCGAACACAGTTGTTTAACCGACTGAGCCACCCAGGTGCCCTGTCTGTGAAAATTCTTTAAGTGTAATGGCTTTTTAGGCATTTCACTAAACTCTAAGTTCTAACGTTAGCAACTGTGTCTTTTTATCCTTTTCCCTCCAAGGTCCAGAATAATACATGATTTATTTAATTAGTAGAATAATTAATTAGCTGTTGTCTGAGCCTGTCAGTGGGGATCAGAATTGGCCCCAGAAAACTACCAGCCAAACAGACCCAGACCCCAGGGTCCAGAGCCAAACCAAGAATGGAAATTATCCAAAATGGAGCTGCCAGTTAGCACACACCTATGTCAGAGGTTGAAAGGGGAGGGTCCAAAAGCAGATACTAAATCTGTCCTCTAGCCCAAAAGGTTGGTGCAAGAGTCACAACTCAAGGCCATAGCTAAACATCTAGGAGTAAACAAGCAGAGGAGTGCGGAGGGAGGTAAGAAGACTAGCAGTGTCACAAAGGACAGGACAAGATGCCCCAGAGGACCTTTAGACTGAGTGGTTGGCTACTCGAAGACTTGGGTGAAAGCCTGATCTAAAGTCCCGGTGTCGTGGCAGATTGCCAGTTAAACTTTATTTAGCATTATTTGAAGGAGTGAACACAGTGTATTTGAAAGAAACATGGGTGAGTTTTAAGCCAGAGAGAATCAAGTTCAAATTCAATTCTGCAGTTTACCAGCTGTGTGAACTTGTATAGCACACAGAGTATCAATTTCCCCCTCTTCCCATAAAATTAGGATCATAATGTCTTCCTCACCGTGCTTTTGTGGGCATTAAATGAAATCAGGAGTCATGAAGGACCTGAAATGATGTTTGACAAGTAGGAAGCACACAAAACACATTAACTTCTTTCTCCTACCGTGATTTCTGAACTTTTCTCTTAGCCATATTTCTTATTAGCAATTTACTATCCTTATAAAGTTTTTAGTCAGTAAATCCTAATTGAAAAAAAAATTATGCTTTAATTGCTTATAGCCTTATTTCAAGATCTAATTCCAACTTTAAGCATATCCCTTCTCTTGATTCTAATCATAAAGAGCAGCAGTAGGATGTTGGAAAATCATTTACTAGAATCCTCAGAAGTAGAGTCTTCCATAAAAGAAAACAACTTGCCCCATGCTGACTACATATGGCTCAATAATTTTTCCATAGAATAGAGGCTTTCTAATGAACTAGTACTTGTTTTTTTGGAATGTGAAAACTTGAGATTGGCCTTCACAGGTGATACACAAAGAGATCATGAGAGTTGACAAACACATATTTAATTTATTAATCTACTCAACACATATTCATTAAGCTCACGCTATATTTGAGATATTTGGTTAAATGCTTTGGACATAGCATTGGGACAGATGGACATTGTGCCTGCCCTCAGAGTGCTTAAAGCCTATTTATCAAGATTGCTTAGTCTAGCCTGCATAATAAAGAAACCTTAATCTCTCTATAATATAAAAAAAGGAGACGTGTTTCTCATTCATGTTAGGATCTAGCAACTCTCCTTGGCAACTCTCTCAGTGGTGACACACATGGATCCGAGTTCCTTCCATCTTTTCATGTCACCATCTTAAGCACATGGCTTTTGGGATCTTTAAAGAAAAAGAAGAGAGTAGGTGGTCAGTAGCCCACCAGCCTGGAAATGATTTACGCTTCACCCACATCCCACTGGCCAGAATCCAATCACATGGTCTCAACCTACTATTATAAGGGAGGCTAAAAATGTAGTTTTTGTATTTGCCCAAGAAGAAAAAAAATTATAGTGGGGTTCAGTGAACATATGAAATTACATATGACGCATCTATTTGCAAGTTGCTATATTGGATAGTAAGAGACAGATGCATTCCTTTCTCCTAGCCCCTTTCCAGGAGCTTCTAATCTCACAAATGGTGACAAACATATACATGCAAAACTGATTAGAGATAAATTTGACTTATGTTATTATAGAGGGTCCGAGCCCTGGAAACATTGAGCTACGGGAGTATATTGATAGAAAAAATTCAATAAAGAAAGGGATGAAGCAAGTAAGAGGAGTTTGCAGGTGAGGAGAATTTGAGAAAAGGAAATGCTCAAGAGATGGCAGGGAGCCCAGTGTGGCCAGCATAAAATGTATATGACATGTGATAATTTCTGAAAGGAAGGGCATGGGTCAAGTTGAGCGGGGTTTTGAATGTCATGGCTGAGTCTGAAATTATCCATAGACACAGCAGGTAGAAGTAGCAGAAAGTCGTTTCAAGAATGCAGTCAAAAGGCACTGAGGTTCTCAACTGAGAATATTCCCATGCCATTTCTTGATCCCATGCCCCACGAAAGTGAGTACTATGTCTCAATTTCTTTTCTTTTTGATTTTGTGTTTAATATCCCTCAACACTAGAGCACCTGGGTGGCTCAGTGGGTTAAAGCCTCTGCCTTCGGCTCAGGTCATGATCTCAGGGTCCTGGGATCGAGCCCCGCATAGGGCTCTCTGCTTAGCAAGGAGCCTGCTTCCCCCTCTCTCTCTGCCTGCCTCTCTGCCTACTTGTTATCTCTCTCTCTCTCTGTGTCAAATAAACAAATAAAATCTTTAAAAAAAATATCCCTGAACACTCACCTAGGTTAAAACAAAAAACAAAAAACACTCACCTAGGTAGTAGACTACTCATTTAGGTAGAGGCTGATTGACAAAATGGCTGCCAGGATAAATGTATGACTAGAGACCTGACAACAGTGAACCCCATAAGTACACTGATACGGCCCCATGTGTAAGGGATTCACATACAAACTTGAAGGAGGGGAGCAAGTGGAAAATGACCCATTGCTTGGGCTTACTTAAGAGTTAGGACCACACATGGCTTGTTCTGCAATCAAAGAGTATGATTCGTAGGCCAAGATCCAAGAAATGGGAACAGAAACACATTCGTCTGTTCTTACTTTCACATCTCCTGTGGTGAGAAGGGTCTGTGTGCTGGTTGCTGGGAATGCGGAGCTCTAATTTGCCTCCACGGGTTTCTGGCTGATTAGCCTTAGACAAACCAGGTGCTCTTTCCATTTCTCCATCCAAATGCACTGATGTGGACAGTTCCCTCTTTAAAGCACTTTAAAAAGTGCTTTTAAAAAAAGATTAAAGTCCTAAATAATGTATAAAATACCCATTTTGATGAAAATCATGGCCTTCAAGTAGAAAGGGCAAAGAGCCAAGGAAGCAGGACACTGATTAAAAGAGGCTTGAACCCTGCCTAGCCTAAGAAACACCCAGATGCTTGGCCCATCTGTGACGCATGCTTCCAATTCCAGCTGATTCCAACAGGTAGCATCCGCATCAGCAACAGAACCAATTTCATACCCAAAGCAGCTTCTGCCTTGGGCTTTGTAGTTGTGATTAGCTTCTCTTATTTAGCATCCAGAGGGATTGGCTTGAACCACACTGTAGGGCAACTTAATTAAAGAATTAGATAAACAAAGAAATGCCTCCCTCTCTGAATCAAGCCAAGTGTCATGAAAACTAAAACAATTAAGCAGAAACAAAGGCACCAATAACGTATTAAAGCAGAACAAGTTTATACAGAAACGTAATGAGGGTTCATTATTACAAATCAGAAGGCTGAGAGGCAGCATGGTGAGCTCTCCGTGGCTACCTTTATCAGACTTACCTATAATGCAACAGTGCTAGGAGAGCAAAATGCACACTTACTCAGGAACAACAACATGCCACATCTGCGTTCTGCATTGAGATTTCCACGGTGCTTCCATTTAATCCTTACGGCAACCTCTCGGAAATGGGTGTTAGCTTCGTCTTACAGATAATGAAACAAAGACTTGGGGAGTTTATGTGACTTGCCCAAGTTTGCACAACGACGAAGTAACCACTGGAACTCCAGCCTAGACTGCTCACCTCAAACCCCAGGTGCTTCCCATTATGTGTCAATTAAATTCTAAACTAACCTGCTCTTGCTTGATGGGTGTTATGGAAGGAAGCCATATTTTCTCATTCAACTGCAAAAACAAATATTCAATAAGCATCAGCTACGTTCACAACACTGTGTTAGGTGAGGTAGATAAGATGGTGGGGAAGTAGACACAACCTTAGATCTCACAGAGTATACATCTCTTCTTAGAGAAAATTCAAATACTTAAAATTTTCTCTCTTGTACGATTTTTAAAATTATGCCCAGAAATATTCAGTCTAAGAAATAAAATTACAAAGTCCCCCAACACACCACACACACACACACACACACACACTCACACACAAGATTTTCTAGAATTCTAAAGTGAGCATTACTTGCTGATGTAATACGATGGCCATATGAACACCAAAATAGAATAGAATCAAGATCATCAATAGGTTCTGACCAAGAAGGCCTTAACAGCCTTCCCCTCAGCCTGACTGAAATTTAGACATGACTATATTTAGTCATGATTATACCTCATGACTATACCCCTGCCCTCCCTTTCCTTAGGGCATTTCCTTTAGAAAACCTGGCAGTTGTCATTCTTTCTCTGCCCCTTTGAATGTCAATCTTCCACAACACAGAGATGTCTCTCTCAAGGACCTGGGAGACATTCTTTTGATGTGTGAACAGGAAAGACAGTACCTCATCTCGCAGCCTCTCTGGGAGGGTAGGAGCTTAATTTCTATAAGCACTAGTCAGCAAACACAGGTGGCCTCAGCACGGTGACCATCATCCCCTGATGTCCTCCAGTACCTTTCCAGGAGCTCAGCCCAGGGCTTAAAACTTTCCTACCTTTTGTTTCAGTGGAGTTGAGGTCAATCTCTTTCCACTATGGTAACTGTCTTGATTCCATCAGTCTCAAAGAAAGACTTCCTTGCTATTTAACTAGTCTGGTGCAATTTTCTTTTTCTAGTTCCTATGTACTAAGCAGGAGGCAAGGTACTAGTTTTACAGATATGAACAGGACAGGCTTCTGCCCTGAAGAGATCAAAATACAGATCTGTGGAAGCACTACATCAAGATCTACAAGGAGACAACTGTGAGATAACTCCAGCTTTGATAACAAATCACCAAAGAGTCATAAAATGTAACCTATAAAACATAGCCTTAAACTTGAAATTCTGTACCTTGTTCACTGATAACTTCCACAGAAGAACCTGGAGATAGAAGTTCTGTCAGGGGCTGGGGGGAGAGGGGAAGAAGAGGTGAAAAGCAAGGAAAAATGACAGAAACACCAACATCTTCCTTTCTCTTGTTTTTAAGAGATTAGTCTTACAAATCTCTGTCTGGGTGTTTCTAATATCAAGAACAAGGTTACCATCAGGAGTTGTGCTTCCCAGTCCTGTGTCCTGATTACAGGCTGACCTCTGACCCTCCCCCTCCCTGTTTTGTGCCCACACTGGACCCCACATCACCACAATGATGCGCTCCATTTGTATGACTCATCCTTGAGGCTCCAATTTTGATGTGAGGGAGAAGAGATAAAATATGGAACTGTTGTGACCTGTCAGAAGGCAAGACCTCACACTGTGTAGTTTGAACCATTAGTGATTCTTCTAGAGGAAATCTCAAAAGAGGTAGCAGATGCTATTAGGAAATATTTCTGGGCAAGCAAGGTTTTGAAACATGCTGCAAGGAAACATTGTCCATTCTTCCTACTGAACCACCACCAACTTTGCATCTTACTCTGAGGCTCCTTCCTCTCTGCCGAGTACTGCTGACATGGGGGACTATGTTCGGCGATAATGGATGCATATGAGTGTGAAAAATTGATAAATACTAATCTCAAATGTAGTATAATTTGTGGATTTGGAAAATGCCTTCTGCTGCCAGACCACATGTTTGTTGTTGATGGTGTTGTTGTTGTTTTACATTAGAGGAAATGGAGAAGAAATGCCAGATCTGAGACACTGAAGGAAGGGGGGGGGGGGGAGGTGGACAGAATATGAAGATGGGAAATAGGCTGGTGGTGAATAGAAAACCCTATAAATGTGGGCATTCATGTCAGCCAGGACATGAGCCTCATAACCAGGAGAACACAGGTACTGACAGCCACAAATGGGAATGGCGGGGTTCATTTATAGCTGAGGTGGGGAGCATTCGAAGGTTTCTGGAGACATGTGATCAGAGCATCTTGAAGTGTGGATGGTAATGGACATGACAGAGAGTAAAGGCAAAGTCAGAAAAGTAAGAGTCAAGTTCAGACTCAAAAGTAAAACATGGATAATCCATGAGAAAACGTAGAGAGCCAAGGAGAAAAGTAGTCGGTGAAGGGTAGCAGGATAAAACAAAGAAATCAAGAAACAAAATCAAACCAAGAGGACAAAGATCCTCTGATAGAGATCAGTCAGAATCCCAGCAGGGAACTGATAGCATATTCACACTAGGATAATTGGGTGATGAGGGCAAGGGGGTGTTAATAAAAAAGCCCTTACAATATGGAGGCAGGGCATTGCAAAACCACACTAGAGAATACAGAATCCCGGGACCCGGGGGGCCAAGGAGCTGTTCCCACCCCGAGGTCTGAAGGGATGTGAAGAGAAAGTAGTGGCCACATCCTATAAAGTGAGACTTACAGAGCACCAGCTTGAGTGGAACCATGACCTTTGTTCAGTGAACATAGCCAGCTTGAGGTTACCCTGCAGGGCAGGTTCCTAGGGACTAAGGACTCCAATTCCACTCCCTTCTCCCTTTCAGATCTCTTCCTGGGGCTCCCCATGGCCAGATCCAACCAGAAGCCAGACAGCAAGCATGTAATTCTTCAAGTCGCCCTCCCCAGCCACAGAGTCAAGAGGAGAAGAGTGGAAAGGAAGATAGAAGATGCCCAGCATAGAAGTCAAGGGGACAAGACTCAGTGCCTCTGACCCAGCATCTAACCTTGGTACAGACAGCTGAATGGTTTCCAGCTATGAAATCTGAGTGCAGAGGAGAGCACTGAGAGACTAACTCTATTACAAAGCTCTGTGTGGGAGAACACAAAACCTATTTCCTTTATCAATCATCTGCTCATCAAAACATATATATATATATAAAATTTACTTTGGCATCTGTTGTAAAGCATATTAACACCAAGAACAGAATTTACTCTAATGAATCTATCGAGGAAAGCAACAGAATATTGCCAGGCAAAAATTCTAGCCCTTAATTAGTAATCACAAAATGCCCTACCGTGAAAGAGCCCTCATTCAGACTACAAGAATGAAGAAGTCAGGCTCTCGGCTGCCAGTCCTCCGTGGTCCGGGGCCCAGCCACTCTTTGGGCAGCCTGCCTGTGTTCACCGCACTAACTCATTAGTGGTCTCTCTCCCTAAACACAACTCTCCCTCCCCAAACCCCCACCCCCGTCTACCTCTTTCAGTCACTGGAGAGTTCTCTTTGGAACGTGGCATGCTGAGGTTTAGAAAATAAACACAGGCACTTTTTTTTTACGTGCCAAAGAATTATGGATACCATTACTGCTGTCCCACATGGCCACCATTAGTTTCCGATGATCGTGCACCTCTCATTTATTAAAGACTATTTGATTTAGAATGTAATAATAAAAAAAATGTTTTTCTACCTATGGCATCAATTATGCAGATTGGCTTTTCTGGGGGGAACAAAATAACGAGACATCATCAGTATTCTTTGAATTTCTGACTTAATTCACACAGTTACCATGAGAGTATAACTTATTATTTGGTACCCGAGGTTGATGAATTCTCCACAGGCTGTCAGTAATTATTCTCAAGTATCTATTATGAGGACACAGAAAATTGCTATTATGTGCTGACTCAGTAGTGTGTGTGAGTACTCAGCTCCCTCCCTACTCGGTCTCCAGGCTCTGAGATTTCACCGTGATATATCTTAGCTGATTCACACTGGAAAGTTCTATTAAATTTCAAATTATCTAATCGCACTACTGATGTTATATTAAGATATAAATAAAAGGAAGTACCGACATGATTTATCTGTGCATGTTACCCAGTAAGGAAGAAAATGCAAAATGAAACCTCAGAATGATGTAAGGAACAACCACAAAAATATTTCACGGGATCTCTGTGGCTGCGTCTTCTCCCTAGACTTTGATCTAAAGTTTCAGTGGAACATGAGAGACCCAAGCACAGCACAGCCCTCCCCGGGAAGCTGCTGAAGTTAGGACCCATTAGGGGCAAGTGAACACAACCCAGCTGGTTCTAAAGGAAGCAGAAAGGGAAGTGGTGGGATCCGATCCCATAAGTGAGAAGTCCAGCCTCAGGAACGGCACTCAAATTATGCTCAGATTGCTCTCCTTCTACCTCTGAGATAGTATATCAGTCCTCCTTTTTTCCCCCTGCGTATTGGTTTTGCTCTTGCTTGTTGCAGTGATATTCGTCCTTGAGGCATGAGGAGGAAAGGCCTGGATGGGAAGTTTAAGGGCCTGGAGTGGAAAGCAGAAGATGAGCCACCCTGTAACTGACCACCCCGTCAGGACCATAGCAAGTGGGGAGCAGGCAGCTCCTCAAAGGAAGGTGAAGTTATTGCCCACAGACAAGCGGGAAGGAGTAGTTGAGTGGACAAGATCAGGAAAAGTCAATATGGATTCTAACACCACAGCCCTGAAGCCACCCCTCTAGGCAAAGGCAGCCAATTTCTGTGGGAGTTCAGAGAGGCAAAGACAGGATCCCAAGCACATTCACTGAAAGTCCTGGGGCCTTGAATAATGGCCTTCAACCAAAGCAGTTGCTTATTATGTCATCCCTTTCCCTCCTATCCCAGAAGAGAAAACAAAAGAATTCTTCTTGGAGGGGGAATAAACATATCATGCAATGCTGGAAACCTGGAGAACCAGAACAAACTTTCAGGAACATTTCCTCTGCCCTCTACGTACAAATTAAACAAGCAGCCACCAACACAAACCAACCTAATTTTTTTTTAGTTCTTTTAGCCTTTTAATAAACATTCCGAATCTACTGAGAGCCTATATATCACCTAATAGTCCTTTAACAAGGTGGAAGAACATAGGATATTTTTATTGGAACGGTTTATAACTAATGGCTCTCCATGCTGATTTCTAGTTTTTGTTTTTGTTTTTAAATGATGAACACCCTTTTGTTGTTGAAATGCTGCTTGTGTATTTAAAAAGTAGCATCTGCTGGACAGCGCGCCCTTCCAAACTCCCTTCTCGCTGGTAGGCAAGGTTAGTCTGACCTGATTAAACAGGCCCCATGGCTCCTCCCTACTACGAAAAGGAGAAAAACAAAACACTTATTGGTGGCCCTCCCCAGCTTCTGCTTCCTTCACTCACCAATGTCTTCCCAGAGCCCACTGAACAAAAAGAAATGAGACATGGCCTCTGCCCTCCAAAGTCTGGAGAAAGACAGTCCCAACTACCAATAAATCCTAATATGAAGGCAAGTGTGTACATGGGAGAATCCCAGAGGGCAGGCAACACATTGCCTGGGAAAGCCATGGAAGTTTCAGAAAAGATGCCAGGCCTTGAAGGACAGGAAGAGCTCTGCAGAGCACCCGCGAAGGGTGTGTGGGGGTGAGATTGAATCACTCCAGGCAGACAGATCTGTGTTGGAAGGAGTCTGGAAATGGACAAGGGCACAGTGTGGCAATTCAGATATGAGCACTAGGTGCTGACAAAAAGCACTGGAAGTTGACATTGCTACAGGATATGAGTTGTTGGGTAAAAGTCTATGTCCCAAGTGCATTAGCTCCCTAGGACTGCCATGATGATCCCAAAATCAGATGGCAAAACAACACTGATGTTCTCTCAGTTCTGGATGCCAAAATTCTGAAATCAAGATGGAGGTTCTGGGGGAAAACCTGTTCCATGGTCTCTACCTTCTGGTGTTTTCCAGCAATCCTTAGAGTTGCTTGGTTTGCAGCTACGTCACTCCAATCTCTGCCTCTGTCTTCCCACAGCCTTCTCCCCTCCTGTGTTCATCTCTGTGTGTTTTCTCTTCTTACAAAGACACCACTCATATTGGATTAAGAGTCCACCCTACTACCATATGACCTCATCTTAATTATGTCTTAATGACATCTACAAAGACCCTCTTTCCAAATAAGTTCATTCATAGGTACCATACCTTTCTGGGGCCAATTCAACCCATAATACCATGGTAACTGGTGTCAAAGAAAAATTACACCAGACAAGCTAAACAGGTAAGGAAGTCTTTATTCAAGATCATTGCAATAGAGGTCAAGATTATCATAATAGAAGAAAGAGACTGAACTGGACTCCACTGAAACAAAAGGGGGGAGGGTTTTAAGTGCTGGGGTGAGCTGGTGGAAAAGTACCAGAAGACATCAGGTGAGGTCGATCACTGTGATGAGGCCATGTGTGTTTGCTGACTGGTGTTTATGAAAGTTAGGCTCCTACCCTCCCACAGATACTGGGAGATGGGGCACTATCTTTCGTGATGATGTCACTTCAAAGGAATGGCTTCCAGTCCTTGAGAAAGACATCCTTGGGCTGTAGATCTACATCTCAAAGGGCAGGGTAAGAATTTGCAGTTGCAAGTTTCTAAAGTAAATTCTCTAAGAAAAGAGGGGTCAGGGGCCTATAGTCGGGAAGAAATGTATCTAAAATTCAGTCAGGCTGAACATTCATTGATAACTTGTAAACCATTATCACTTTTGCCCTCTACAGAACAAGAGACAGGAAGAATGGGTGGGAAAAGGAAAGGAAAGATGGATGGAGGTCTATAGATGAATGACAATTGGAGTGGTTATTTTTCTAAACTGAAAGGCAGAACTCACTCAAAGACAACTTCAGCAGCTCTTGATAAACTCAAGACCCCCCCCAGGGATCATGGGTTTGTGAAATACATGCTGTCTTTAGTCCACAGATTTTAATGTCCTTCAATTAAAAAAAAAAAAAAAGTGATGCAATGAGCCTCTCTAAGAGTTCCACAGGTATCTCATTGAACATAACAATATCTTGTCCTTTTCTGCTTGGAAAGAACTCAACTAGTATGCATCTTAGAAGATCTAGAGATACCAAGCTGGGCAATGTTACATCATAACCAGTGTATTTCTAGTGAGGCCCATGCTCTCAGTGAAAGGTTAGCAAGTTTTTACTGAAAAGGACTAGAGAGTAAACATTTTTGGCTTTGTAGGCCACATGGTCTCTGTCACCACTATTCAACTCTATTGTTGCACAAAAGTAGCTAGAGATAATGTGACAATGAATGGGGATGCCTGAGTCCCAATAAAAATAATTATACGCACTGAAATTTGACTTTCATAGGCAATATTATTTTTCTTTTGAGTCTTTCCAATCATTTAAACATGTAATATCCATTCTTAGCTTATAAGTACACAAAAACAGGCAATGGGCCAGATTTGGCCTGCCAGTTGTAGATTACCCACCCTTGGTCTAAATGAAAAAGCAATTGCAAATTCCACATATTCCCAGTGCATCTCATTTTCTTGCCTGCAATATATGAGACAGTCATGGGGTAGGGGGGAGAATAACCCAGCACCCATGTTGACAAGAGAAAGAGAGTCCAGTCTTACATTGTTTCGCCAGTATCCAGCCTTACAAGAGCCAAATACTACGCAAAGCAATCATTAATTAACATATTCAACTCACGTTTATTGAAGGACTGCTCTAAGCAGTCCGTAGTGCTAGACACTAAGAATATATACACCAGTGACCAAAACCCTTAGCCTCACGGAGTTCACCCCCACACCTAAGTGAGCATTAAAGTCACCTCCATCAAGTTCAAAAACCACAGATGGTGGATATCTTTTAAAAATATTCCCCAGACCAATTAAACCAGAATCTTGAAGGTAGAGCCTCTCAGAGTGATTGGCTTTTAAAATCTTTCACTGGCCACACTGTAGCCTCCAAAGTGATCTGGTTGCTCTGGGGTGAGCCAGGGCACAGGTAGTTTTTAAAGTTCTCCAGGTAATTCTAAAGTCCAGTCAGGATTGTGAACACTGGGCTAGCCCTTCTAAGTAGGCAAGTTTGGTGCCTGAAACTCATGGGGGCTGAAAATTTATGCCCACAGCTAAAAGCAGTTTGGGAAAGAGTCCCCCACACCGACACTCCCAGTGAAGACTTCATTTCCATGGGGCCAGAGTGTTGAGCTTTGGCTGGTCTCTATGATCCCCAGACCTTCCATAACCAGGCTCAAGTCTTACAGCTTCTTCCCTTGAGATCCAACTTTCTCAACTACCTCCCTTCTTCCACATGTTCTTATCTCCATTGCTTCTCTCTCAAAAATTTATCCTTTAAAACACAGCCTTCTTATATTAAGAGCTACGTAGCACAGTAATTCTCAAAAGGTGGCTCCTGATCCAGCAGCATCCAAATCACCTGGAACCTCGCTAAAAATGCATATTCTGGGCCCCACCCCAGACCTATGAATCAGGTGCTCTGAGGGTGGGTCCCAGCAGCCTGTGTTGTAACAATCCCTCCAAGGTGATTCTGTATCATACCCAGGTTTTAAGAATCAATGGCACAGAGAAGTGAAGAGTATGGTGAATTTTGAAGATACCACCAAATCAATTAGCAGGTGGTTTGTTTTTTTAATTAACCAATGGACTAAAATTTGAGGAGCTAAGTGTTTTAGAATTGTAGGTCTTGATCTCTTAGGACGCTCAAACTTGAAAGATAACAGAGCTATTTCAACCTTAAAAAAGGAAGGAAATCCTGATATTTGTGACAATAAGTGTGAACCTGGAGGTCATTATGCAAAGTGAAATAAACCAGATGCAGAAAGAGAAATACTGCATGATCTCATATATATAGGGAATACATTTTTTTTTAGAAAAGTCAAACTCGTAGTAACAGAGAGTAGAATGGTTGTTACCAGGGCCTGGGAGGTGGGGGATATGAGATGTTAGTCAAAGGGCACAAGCATTCAGTTGCAAGTTTTGCTGATCTAACGTTCAGCATGGTGACTGTTAATAACATTGCATTGTATACTGGGAGTTTACCCTGAGAGTGGATCCCAAGTGTTCTCACCACACACACAAAATGAGGGTAACTATGGGAGGTGGTAGACAATGCTAATTAGCCAGATGATGGTAATTGTGTCCTAACAAATATGTATATCAAAACATCACCTTGGATACCTGAACTATGTACAATTTTTATTTGTCAATCATACCTCAATAGAGCTGTGAATAATAGGGTTCTGTCAGCCAAAAACTGCAACTCATGGGGATCACTATCTCCAGAATTAAAATATCTTCTCCATCTAGATTTTATAAAACATATCACAAGGACGTTTCCATCATTTTTTTTTTTAAGAGAGAGAGAGAGTGGGGGTGGCAGGGTAGGAGTGGCAGAGAAAGGGGAGAGAGAGAATCTTAAGCAGACTCCATGCCCAGTGCAGAGCCCAAGGCGGAGCTTGATCTCAACACCCTGAAATCATGACCGACAAGAGGGGGATACTTAATCGACTGAGTCGCCCACATGCCCTGAACGTTTCCATCATTTTTAGGTCACTGGCATAGAACCTAATTTGGAAGTGGAAGGTAGAGCTCTATTGCTTGCTAGGAAATTAAGCTCCTGAAGAAGGTTTGGGTTGGCTGGTGGAGCAAGCATTGGGTGGTGGTATGAGGCTTAAAGTTTCCAAGAGCAGGTCAGCATGGAGCTGGGGAGCTGGTAACCACAGGACTAATCTCTACCTTGGGTCCTATCTAACTGTGGTAATGGGATACGCTGTTTTCAGAAGCTCTGTTCCCTTTTGTTTTCACTGCTCACCATGTCACAAAAACAGAGGCCTGTGACGGACACAGAATATGGATTCTACACAACCATTGTCAAAGATAACAAAGCCAGGCACTTGTTGAAGTGGTAAGGACAGACTTGAATCAGTGACACACTACTGCAATAGGGGAAAGAATCCAGTGTGAACCCAACTTCCATTTGTGCAGAGGTGACTGAGTGTTCTAAAAGGAGGAGGGAGATATGGGGGGGAGGGGACAGCAGGGCTCCAGAAGAGTCAGGAAGTGAAAAATTACAAAAAGCAGGGGGAGGTGTTGGTGCCCATGACCATCCAGATTTGGAACTGGGGCTTGTGGAAGTTAGGCTCCTACCCTCCCATGGAGGTGGGGAGACAGGGGCCCTCTCTTCAGGTGATGGCTGGGACAAACAGTCAAATGAGGCCACCTGATTGTGCATTTGAGGGGCATACCATCCCTATGTCCTACTCTGTGTGTGTGCATGTGTGTGTGTGCCAAAATCTCTCCAGCCCACTGAAGAAATGGTATCAGGGGAAAATGAGCAGAGTTAAGAAGCCTTTCAAAGATATTTTTATCTCAGAGAAAGTGGGGCTTCACCCACGGCTGCCTCTACCCAGGAGAGTGCCTGTTTAGAAAACGCTGATACACCATGAACCTTAGAAGGGAGGTTCACAGAGATATTTCCTTTTTAACTTCAGAAAGAGAGACACAACACTAAATATTCCAAACTGCTGCTCTAAATTTGTCAGAGACAAAAGAAACAGCCAAAGAGTTAAAGGCACGGTCATCTAAACACAACAGACGGTAGGAAGCCTGTCTCTCAAGGGGGAAAAAAATCTTGAAAAATAATCAGTGTATAACAAATACTAAGTGGCAAAAGCAAACACAGTAAAATACAGGTGGAAAATATATTCTCAGCTGTAACCAGGCTAGAAAACAAGACAAATAAGAAACTGTAAAAGACTTTGGAATATAATTAGAAGGGCAATAAGAAATAACTGCCAACTAACAGAGAAGGTATGGAGGGAACATGCACCCAGGGTGTGTAATGAATTAAGTACAAGGAGAGGGAGAAAATATGTCACAGATTTTGACCCTCGGCCTATTGTTCCTATTAAATTCCAATTGGAATCAAAGTTACACATGCAGAACAGCAGGCCTAAGAAGATGTAACATGAATAGATGTATAAAATTCATTCTTTACCCAAGAAATTAAATTCAATCATGATTCTTTCCGGTACTTTCCCCCATGTTCTGTCCAGTGTTACATTTGATCACCCCTGCGCCCAGAGAATCCCATGCAAGTAAGGACATGAAGCATGATAATTGTTCTACATACCACCTACAAGGCACAAGAGATGCTACAAGTTAAAGGCAGCGGGTCCCAGGCGGTGAAAACTTCCCACAGGTTCTATGGTTAAGTAGTGGCAAAAGGTGAGCTCACAGATGGTGCTTTGAACGTTTTCCTGACTCAGGTGAGGGGCATTCCCAGGACGCAGATATGACCAGTAGGAGGGGTGCGGAGGGCTGTCAAAGGAACAGCTCCATGAAGCAATAAACAGATTTGTCTGCCCAGTTCTAGAGGTTCTAGAACTCTAGAGGGTATGTTCTAGAGTGTAGGGTATATTCTATGTGTAGACCAGTGGTTCTCTGCAGTGGTGATTTTATCCTCCAAGAAACATTTGGCAATATCTGGAGACACTTTTGACACACTGGGGGAAGGTGGCACAGACATTTGGTAAGTGCAAGCCAGGGACACCGCTCACACAGCCCCTCCACAAGGAAGATTTGTCCAGCCCTAAATGTCACGAAGGCTGAGATCAAGAAACCATAGTGTAGACCAAGAAGTTAAAAAAAAAAAAAAAAAAAAAAACTGCTAAAGAGTGAAAAGGATTCGGCTTGTGGCAGAAGAATCAGTATCAAATTGGGGGGGATGGCGGAGAAACGGCAAACCAGATCCGTAGCGTAGCATGCGGATGTTACGGTAGCAGGTGTGTTCCGAGCAAAAAGAGACAAAGGCATTGGGACAGGATGACTAAGAAGCCATACTGGCTCCTTTACTCAATGCATAATGGTTGGAAAAGTTTACACCGGATGTTTGGGGTTTCTTATGAAGTAAGATATGCAAACAGTGCAGAGCGAGGGGGAGGGCCTGACCCCTGTGTAAGTCACGTGATGTGGGCTACGCGAAGAGAGAGGCTAGTCGGATGGAAAGCACCTGTGTCGATGGCTGGCTGAAGAGAAGGAAGGCTTACAGTCCCTCCCAGGCAGGGACAAGGTATGCAATCCTTAGACTGTGCATTTATAGGTTCTTAAAATAAACCTGTTTGCATGATTGGAGGAGCAGCTTCTGCTATAGGAGGCTAAAATGGGGAAGTTTCTGAAAAAGTAGGACCTAGTCTGAATATATTGATTCTCCTGAATAGAGAACTAGAAGCTAAGGCATCAGTAACCCATGAATATCCTATCAAGAGCTTCTTCCCAAATCCTTGATTTAAGTAGGACATTTTGGGGCCTCCAACATAGCTCTGAGACCCTGGGACAAAAAGCTCAACCAAACCCTAACAATCATGAGCAGGGCAACTGACCACATCAGACCAAAGCCATTCCCAGGGCTGGGTTTCATTCTGCCTTGTGCTGACATGTCCTCATGGAGCCAAGGACGGCAAATTTAATAAATCCCACAGATTGTGGCACGCAGTCCAAATCTAGTGTGTCCCCCTAGAGGGTTTTGTTTTATCATGCTTTAAGCAGTCTCTCTGGAACTCTCTGTGTAACTATGATTTTTTTTTTTAACAAATTTGTGTTCACCGATCCAGAGATGTTGTGATACCATCATAAATCCCTACAATACCAGGCACGCTTTCAGAGGTTTTATTTTTGGTTGCTCCTTATATTCTCATCTACTTTGATGTGAAGCAAAACCTTTTCACAAATTTCAAAGGTCTACAACATTAAAAGGATTACAATGGCAAAATGTCAACAATTTTGCACAATGAACTGAGAACATACACATCTAGATACTCTGAATCTGTGCCAATCTCCTTGCAATGCTGTCTTTAAGAGCATTTAAAAGGCCTTTTGTTCCATTACTATGGCTGGAACGATTAAAAAAAAATACAGTTGGAAATGACACGTCAGTAAGTGAATTAAAAGTGAAAGGGGGGGACTTAATAAGGCCAAAGCACATGCAGAGTACCATCATCTTTCAAAATCTGTTCACCTGGTTCTCCTAGATTGAACCACCAGAAAATGTCATATGGACCCAAAGACACCCTAACAAATTACACTAAAATAAACAAAATGGCTGCTTCAAAAAGTTTACATGTATAATTTTTCTTTTTCTCAGAGAGTCTTTTTCAATAACTGTAAAATCGTAACTTTCTTTGGAGAATTCCTTAGTTTTCATCAAATGTTCATGAATGTCACTTCTTATAATCATTGAGCTCAATTTTCCTTTAAAAATAAGTTCTAAGAAACACACATAAGCATGCCTTGGGAACCTAGTCTTCACTTCAGATGACCAGAAAAAACCTATGAAAATTTTAAAGCTTGCTGCAATCTTAAAAAGTTTGATTTTAGAAAAGAGGAAAATTATATCCAACTTAGGACAACCTGCAGCCTGTGTTACGTAAATTTGAGTATCACCTATTTAATATTCTATTTCTATATTTGCATATATCCAAGTAATTGACATTAAGACAAATAATAATCATCCTAAAAACACTTCAAGCTTATCATACACTTTTATATAGAATATTTTTTTAAGATTTTATGTATTTCTATGAGAGAAAGAACACAAACAGGGGCAGGGGCAGAGAGAGAGAGAGAGAGGCAGATTCTCTGCTGAGTGTGACTCAATCCCAGGACCCTGAGATCATGACCTGAGCCGAAGTCAAATGCTTAACCAACTGAGCCACCCAGGCACCCCTATAAGGAACTTTTACCATATCACTTAAATATGAATCTTCACACAAATAAGTTCATATAAAAGTACCTTACAGAAAATGTACCGAAGCATGATACTGATCAAGCGTGCAACAGGAAAGGATTAAAATATTTCCTACTTAAGTAATGATAACAGAAATTCTTTAGAAAGATCTATAGGCCAATGAATAAAAGTCAAAACCCAAAATATTGATTTCTATTTAATACTGATCTTAAGTTCTTGATTTTCCAAAGAGCAAAAAGAGAAAAAGTAAAGGGGGAAAAAAACAATATTCTGGCAGCACCCACCATGTTCCAGACACTCTGGTTGGTGCTTTGTGTCAATGACCTCATTCCATTGCAGGAATAACCATGTGGGACTGTGTCTTGCACATAAGAGTCTAAGTGTATTACCTTAACATACCCAATTTCCGACAGTTAAACTTGTAGTAAATATAACTAGGTTTCCCCCAGTGTCATACTTTTTTGACTAGCCTAGAATTTTCCACAAAGACATATAGGAAACAACACTATTTGATTTTCTTTACTTCATCATTTCTCAAATTAATTTGACCACAGAACACTTGCATTTTCCTACAAATGGCTATTGAAGGAACATGGTGCTACACCAGTCTTTTTAGTGTGGGTAAACTGAACATATTACTGGAAAATGCAAACTATACAATTTGTCAAGGACACTCAGAACAAGTTCATACGAAGGAATGTTGATCTAGGTACAATGCTACTTTTCACCTCTTGGCTCTTTAATACAGACATATCTCAAAGATATTGCAGGTTTGGTTCCAGGCCACTGCAATAAAGCAAACGTCACAACAAAGTGAGTCAAATGAATTTTTTGGTTTTCTAATGCATGTAAAAGTTATGTTTACACTATACTGCAGTCTACTAAGTATGCAATAGCATTATGTCTTTAAAAATGTACATACCTTAATATAAAAAAAAATACTCGATTGCTAAAAAATACTCGTCATCTGAGCTTTCAATACATTGTAATCACTGATCACAAGTCACCATAAAAGATATAATAATAATGAAAAAGTTTGGAATATTGTGAGAATTACCAAAATGGGTCACAGAGACATAGACTGAGCAAATGCTGTTGGAAGAATGGTGCCAACAGATTTGCTTGATGCAGGTTGCCACAACTTCAATGGTAAAAAAAAAAAAAAAAAAAAAAATGCGATATCAGAAGAACAATAAAGCAAAGTAAAATAAAACAAGGTGTGCCTGTATTCTAAGAATCTCAACTTGCCCCGAACAATTCACAATAAATCATTATGGCATAATTGGCTACTCTCCCCAGAAATATCTGCACATTAAAAGAAGGGAATGGTGAGAATTCTCTCCTTTAACACAAAGGTAAGATCTGAAGGGTTAAGGGTTTCACTGGAGTAGCTAAGCTCTACTAAGCCCCTCATATCTCAACACACTCAAGATGACCTGCTTGGCATATCTTGGGACAGGCACCCACTTGACCCAACTGCATCTTAATTCTCTCAAGAAAATGTGTGTAACAAGATGTCACTTTGCACAGATGTACAGAAATACTTAACCAATGAATGAACTGTTTGTAATGCAATTTAAGCTGCTCATACAAAAGGTGTAGAAGAAAAGGAGGCCTACAAATGTAAAACACTCCTATCTGGTAAAGTCATTGATTGAACTTAAAGTATAGGCTTCCATTTAAAAAAAAAAAAAATAGCATGAACAGTGAAATGTACAACTTAGTAAATCCGAAACATATATGAAAATGACTTTT
Source organism: Potos flavus (assembly GCA_028534135.1). Lineage (NCBI taxonomy): Eukaryota > Metazoa > Chordata > Mammalia > Carnivora > Procyonidae > Potos > Potos flavus. The sequence continues at coordinate 7,071,313 of CM052883.1, forward strand.
TTAGTAAACCGGGAAGAAACTAAAAATGTTTTTGACTATGAGTTTCCTAAAGGATGACACTGTTACCATAATTTCCATATTTAAATATGAAATAAATGCTTAATTTTCATTTGTCAAAGTGAATATCAGGAAGCCAAAGGCAATTTAAATTGAGATAATCTCTTTTTTTTTATTCTCTTGTTGCTGAGTTTTCACAAAAAGATCAGCAGAATAAGTGAGAATATATTACAGAATTTCAGCTGTAATATTTTCACAGATTCCTTTATTCAGAGGGTCTTTTTCTCTGCATTATTCCGTGTGAAATACTGTGCTAAAACGTGACTCTGAAAAATTCAAATAGAAGTTTCAGAAACTTCAGGGATTTACAACTCTCCAATTATTTACTTATTTTACAAAATTTAAAACACACTGTTGTTATAAAATAATTCATATAGTCTAATTCCTGTATCCACAGATAATTCTTTAAACATCAATTTTGGGTCCAGTCTATGCTAATGGTGCTGTAGGTGCACACTCACACGAAAAGTTTATATAACATGGTCCCTGCCCTCACAGAAGTAAGAATTCAATCATGAATTAAAGTAACAAGAATAATAAAAGCCAAATCTCTCATTACAGTATAGATCATTGATATTCTTGAGAGAGGCATCCAGATTTCTTCATGGGTCCCAAAACGTCAGGCTCTCCCTACAGCCCTCCTGGATTACTGAGATAGGTAACACATCAGCTAAGTGACTTACAGAAATGAAGCAAGAAGAGGAGAAATGATTAAGAGAACATTCATAGATTCCCAAGTCTAATTACACCTTTGCACAGACCTTGAAAGATAAATTAAATCTATCTAACCTGAAGGGAAGGAAGTAAATTTTGATTTGTACTTAGATCTATTCATTGCCTGATTTTTAAATATTTCTGATGCTTTTGAGAACATTAAAAGAAAGACCAAAGCTTCTCCTCAGACTTCTATTCAAGATGAATCATCCATTCCTGGGCATTTTCTCCCACCAGAACATCTTCTTGGAGCCCACTGAATTCATCTGGTGTTCGTGGCTTTCTAACTTTCTTCACTTTATTCTGGAAATCTCTCAAAAAAATAAGAAACTATAATCAAACTACTTACATATGGCTCCACGTGAAAGGAAAACTTCTGAGAAACCATTTAAGTGTCTGATTAACAATTTTTAAAAATCCATGGTGGCCTTGTTGCCACCAGCGTATAGCAGCAGAAACTTTAAGAATGTAAAAGAGGTGACTTTTCAGACTGCTGTCTGATAAAGGTGTTCAAGCATGGTTTGGGGAAAAAAAAAAGGCGAGAACTAATCATGCAAGATGATCTCATCCTAAATACACATTAATTTATGAGGTGTTAACAGCATGGGAATTAACCTATGAAATAACTGCTCATTTTATTAAGCAAAAGGATCAAAATGTGCTACTCTCATTATAACAGAAATATGAAATACATCATACCAAAGGACAACTAAATAATGACCAAAGTGGGTTTTAAAAGGGCAACATGCCTACTAAGTGGTCCAACCCCTCTCAAGTTCAAGATACTAAACCAGGAACTAAATTTTCAAACTCGCTTCTTTAGCCTTAACAGACATATGCAGGCAACTGGTGGCTGTTTCTGTTTCAATTTCCTTAGCTATTCATTGAGGAAAATACTATTTCTCTACTTCCCATGGGGTATCTTTTAAAGTTGTTCATGTCTGCCAACTGCTAAGTATAACGGTTTTCTCCACTGTGTGTCTGTAGACCTCAAAACAATTATTTGCAATTTTCAAGGCACACACACACACACAAAAATCAATGCATCCTAGTTTCATATATTGGAAATCTAAAAGGTCATTGGAGTGCATAGCCCTATATCCTGAACACCACTTCCTTGGGTCTGAGAGTCATCATGGAGTTTTCCGTTGAGCTTATGTAAATGAAAAAAAGAAAAAAACAAATCTGAGCATTTAATTGGAGATGAGAGTTTTAAAATTCTGCTTCCTTTGTAAAGCCTTTCCCAATCAGCTACATAAAAGCGATGTCTCCCTCCTCTGAAATCCTGTAGCAATTATGGCCTGCATTACTCATTTGTCAGTTTAGTTTATACTGCTTTTGATAGCTCTTCTATTTTTTTGCATTTAAGTGTTATTTTAATATTTCATTGTTATATTTCTCCATAGTTAGGACTTATTTTAACCAGATTTTTAAGCCTTATAACATTAAAGACTAAAAATTAAATATCTACATAAACCCCTCCTTCATAGCTAGGCATTCGGGGTAATATCTGGAATATTGCAGTCCCTCCTGACAGAACACCGATTAGATTTTTTATCTTATATAAATTGTTGGAAAAAAGCCTGCAGCTGCCTTGTATTAAGCATAGATATTGACAGCAAAGCAACTAAGTCTTCCAGAAAATATTCACTAAGGCCTGAATAAGTCAACTTATAAAAATAATCACAATCTTCAAAAAATGAAGATGCAAAAGGTGTGCATTCAGGGACATTCCAAGGAAGATTCTAAGAATAATAGGAAGCACCAGGGATCTGTCTCCCCATCTAGTACACTTACACCATCCGTGTTCTATTTTGGAACTCCGGAGTCTGCTGAAGGCTTGCAACTTCCAGAGGAAGACTTGAGTGATAACTTGTGGTTAATTTTGGTCAATTCCAGTTCTTAGCACAGTAGCAGCTACCCATTCCCTAACCCTACCCCAATGGCAGGCAGCTATCTTCCTGGAGCATCTGGCATACAGCTTGTGGGAGCCAGGAGGGGAGCAAAAAGGACTCTCATCATTTATCAAGGGATAAATATCCAAATATCAGAAATCTGTTCTGTGATTGCTAATGCTGCTTCTAATCACAGAGGGGCAGACAAAGAGGATAACCAGTTGTTGCATCTCCCTCCACTATTGAAAGACCTTCCTTCTCCAGTTGAAGTGACTTCCAGACAACTTAAAGAGTCGGTGCCCTTTGTTTCACTTCCCTTTATTTTTCTCTTTTGGAAACCAGACACTAAAGTGTAGGGCATGCAAAAACAATTGCATAATGAGGAAAATAAAAAAGTGACCGCACATGCCCAGAGAAAGGCACAGGCTCAGAAAAGAACTGAGATTACCTTAACTTTACACCTCAGGCTGATCCTTGACACAAAGACAGCCTTTAACAATCAAAATAATAATAAACAAACAAAGAACAATAAACAAAAAATGCTGACAAAACCCAGCAAACCCTAGGGCAGAGGGAGAATCTGATTCCCAGAGTTACCATTATATTGGATTCAATTATATGCCATTCAAAGGAAAATAAAAGACTCAACAGAAACTGTCCTTGAAAAAGACCTGATAGCAGATCTACTAGACAAAGATTTTTAAAACAACTGTCTCAAAAATGCTCAAAGAGCTAATAAAGGAAGATGGATAGAAAGTCAAGAAAATAATGCATGAACAAAATGGAGACATCAATAAAGAGAAAACCTAAAAAGAAACCAAAAAGACATTCTAGACCTGAAAAGTCCAATAACCACAATGAAAAATTCACTAGTGGGATTCAAAGGCAGATTTGCACAATAGAAAAAGAATCAGCAAACTTGAAGATAAGAAAAGAGAAACTGTCGAGTCCGAGGAACACATACAATATTGAAGAAAAGTAAGCATACCTCAGGGATTTGTGGGACACCAGCACACAGGTCTACATGCAGATTTTGGGAGTCCTGTCAGAGAAGAGAGGGAAAGGGGCATAGAAAATATTTGAAGAAGCAATTCCTGAAAACTTACCAAATGTGATGAAAAACATAAATACTTACATCCAAAAAGTTCAACAAATTCCAAGTAAGACGAACTCAAAGAGATCCACACTAATACACATTATAATAGAACTTTCAACAGCCAAAGATTAAAAAAAAAAAAAAAAAAAAAAGGAATCTTGAAGGCAGCAAGAGTGAAACACTCACATGAGATACTTGGAAAGTCAAAATGGTAGACCCAGAAAGAAGACTGGTGGTTGCCAGGGGCTGGGGTGGGGGCATGCAAGGGGAGGTTATTGTTTAATAGCTACAGAGTTTCTGTTTTACAAGATGAAAAGACTATGAAGATGGATGGTGAGGATGACTGCACAACATTATGAATGCATTTAATACCGCTGAATTGTACTGTAGTTCAGTTTAAAATGGTTACAATGGTTGTTAAAAAAAAAATGCTGTGGCTTGAAAAGCACAATTCTGTAGAGAGCAAAACATATACTTTGACCTCAGAGAAACTTGGGTTCAACTCTCTGGCGCTCAGCTCATTGCTTCTATGACATTGTGTAAGTTACAAAAGTTCTCTAAGGCTCCATTTCCTCATCTACATAAAGGAAATGATAATATCTCCTTTGGAAAAGTATTTTGAATATGGAAGGAATACATTTAAAACACCTGGATAAGACAGAGCCTCAAAAAGCTGTCCCCAGATATCAGGGCCCTCACTGGACACTAGCAGGTAACGTCTGTCATTAGCCAGATGGTCTTAGAGACAGGAAAAAAAATCTTGTAACAGAGAATATTTTCTTGTTTAATTTTATTTTTAGGGAAATGCAGAGATTTTAGCTTTTAGCCCTAAACGAGTTCTGCTACGTGCATTTTTGTGAAATAACTTTCCTTCTAAACTCATCTGACTTGTCTACTTCTGTTTTACTCTTACTCAGTATAATGTTTCCATTTATGTTTTGTTTTATTATATTGTATGTGTTTGTGCAGCTGTAAAATTTTTAAGAAATTTCCTAAATACATGAACAAGGTAAATCAGCTCAATGTTGGATGTTGGCGGATTTCCTAAAGGATTACCTAGTTCAAGTATTGTTTTTTAAGTTAATAAGCAAGAGAAGAAAAGAAGCTAAAGCAAAACAGTCAAGTTTTCCACTTTTTAGTTGATTGTCATTAAATAGAAAACCTGTGGTTCTGGCAGTGGCTTATAAAAGCAAATATTTTCATGCATTAAATTAAATAGGATCTTACAAGAGCATTGTTATGATATAGGGAGAAATTACTGCAAAGAATTAAGAAAAGGGTATCATGGTTTTCACTAGTTTTCTCTGTGCCACTCATCCTCCATGAGTGTCATGATTTTTTCATTTTACTGAGTTCAACAGGAAACCAAAAATTTCTGGAAAAGCTGAGATTTTTAGGTTAGCCCTATCACTTTATAAATGCTCTTAACAGCTTGAACCATACAATTTTGTACGCATGGGAATACCCCCCAAGTCATAGAGGTTGAAATTTTGACCTACACCTCTTACTTACAAGATATCCCATTGCACCTGGTCTACAAATTAATGTTTGTGAAAGTCCCCAACCCCCCCGCAAAAAAAAAAAACACATTAACTTTTAAAATTGTGACTGAATCATTTCTTTGAGACTTTTTCAGAAAAATGCTGATCCTAACAGATTTGCTTTCAAAAATCTGGATATGATTTCCGTAACATTTTGAAGGCAAAATGCCAAATGCTCAGAACCATTAGAGACAGTGCAAATGACCAAGCAGACGTACAGAAAACGTTATCAGCTATAAAAGTCATTGACTGGAAAAGTTTCACTGTTAACTCTTGCATTTCTTCAACTATGACTTTTCTGGATCAGCTTTTTTAGTAAATCTGATTATCATCTGATCAAAAAAGGAATCACAGTGAATGGAGAGAAAATTGGTACTACCCTTGGTGTAAAGTCACAGTTAAGGCATCACTACTTTTACATATTCTCGTGAGGTTTGCTATTTCCCCATTTAGGTAGTGGGTATGCTTTGTGAACATTTATAGAGCCATATAATTATGCGTTGTATGCTTTTGATATGTAAATTATAAAGATGAAAGTATTTTTAAGTGATTCTTAATAAGTGATATTGATCTGAGGCTAAGCAGTAACTTTATTTTTCCAACACATTTAGCTTTACCAAGACAAGGTTTATTCATCCATTTAATTGAAGAGATATGAAAATAAGGTAGAGATATGAATGTTTTATGTGCATGTCAACCTGAGACATACACTGAATCCTGCACGTTGTGAAATACATATCAAATTCATTACAGGCAATAGTGATCTAGTACAAGACGAGGAAAACGGGGATCAGAGTACCCTAACGCTTTGCCACCATAATGGGTCTACCAAAAGTCTCTCATTATAAAGGAAGTAAAATGTATTTCCCAGAGAGAAATGGGGATTGACAATTTAGTGATTATCACCAGGATTCCATGATTCAGTCTAATGCTCACTCATTTGCATGATGCTTGAGAAGTATTCGTAAATAAAATTATGACATCTGCACAGTATCTATTGATAATTGCTTTATACTTGGATGTTCAGTGGTCACTTACTCTGGATTTTCCCTTTTTTCCTACTCCGAATGTTGCACCAAAGAACTTCTCCCCTTGATTTCTTCTGTTTTGGCTCCAGAAAGGATATGGCAAAGTTAATCAATTCTTAAAATGATATTCGTATTCACTTTTAGAATGATAAAAATGAAGGTGTCTGGGTGGCTCAGCCAGTTAAATCTGCCTTCAGCTCAAGTCATGATCCCAGGGTCTAGGGATGGAGCCCTGCATCGGCTCCCTGCTCAGCGGGAAATCTACTTCTCCCTCTTCCTCTGCCCCTTCCTCTGCCCATTCTCTCTCTCTCTCTCTCTCTCTCTCAAATAAATAAATAAAATCTTTAAAATAAAATAATAAAAATGATATTCATTTTCAGGTTGATTTCCCAGATTCCATCTCCTGCGGCATTGGTTGTAATATCCCACATGTTTCTCTTGAGTTAAGAATCTATGTATCAATCTAAATGATGGTATATACAGTTTTCTAACCAAGAGTTCAGCCCATGTGGGATTTAGGTCTGTTTATAGGAAGTATACATAAAAATGCATCCAGTTAAAATGTGTGTGTGTGCTGTGTGTGTTAGAGAGAAAGAAGAGACAGAGACAGAGAGAGAAGCAGAGACACAGGGAGACGGAGCGCAAGCATGAGAAGGCTGGTTCTTGGAAACTGATCATTCCACACATCTATCACAACCTACCAAGTTTTATTCAAAAGCTAAAGATTTTATAACCCATTTTCTTGTTATCCAACAAAAACAAATTTTATATTATAAAGCCTTTTATAGCTACAAAGCACTTTTATATGTATCACCTCATTCGATCATTACGACCACCATTTTATAACGTAGGAGGACAGTCTTTAGCCTATCAGTTCCATGGGAAAGAAACTTCTCGGTAAATGCTTCAGAGGAAAAAAAAAAAAAAACACACAGTCAGCATGGGAATCATTGCTTGTAGTACAAAGTCAAGAACAATGGAAATGTCAAAACTTTGTTTAACTGAAAATGTATAAAGTTACTGAGAAGCCTGTTTAAATTCCACTTTAATTCCACTTTATATTTTATCCAATTTTTAAAAAAATCTAGCAAATAAAACAGATTAAAAGGTTCAAATCAAACCATTAGTTGGGGTTTTCAGAATATCTCCCACAATTAGAAATTTTTTTTCTTCCTTAAGAGGTACAACTAAGAACCTATGTTAATGGAGAGATGATAAGGTTGTTCTGAATTATCCAAACTGACTTCACTCACACCATACTCACTAATTACTGATTTTTCCATTTTAGATTATTGTGCAAAGCAAGGGCAAAAAATTCAAGTCAATTTTAAGCAGGCAGTTTTTTGTATGTAAAAGTTCTATTTTAAAATAAGACCCCAATTTTTTCCAGTCATATATGATAGTTTTCACAAGAGTGTCATATGTTGCATGTAAACTTAAATTATAAAGAATTACTTAATGAGGTTAGCAGATTTCAAGTTTTAATGGGCTAAAATAAAGGTCATAACTTTGTCGACACAAAGTGCCTTTCTCATAGCTGATTAATAACAAAAGAAGGTATTTAGGACTTAATTTTTTTACTAGCTTCCCAGTGTTAGATTGTGATAGACTTAACACAAATATGATAGATATTCTTAATCAGTGATACTAGAATTCTCATTAGGTACTCATTAAACTCCCACACCTTAGGATAACCTTGAGAAGCATATTAGATACAAATGAGTAAATGCCTTCATTACATAACTCTTATTAATGATAATGGAATATACATGTGTGCAGTAAGCGAAGATAGTATAAACTGTAAAAATAATAGTGATTGGAATTTCATATCTCAAGACCAAAATAAATTATAAATTTGTTGATTTGTTAAGATAAAATTGTCTGCATAATGCCACACACAGGATACAAATTGGTTGAATGAAAAAAACCTTTAGACATTTAAAAATACGTGTTTGTCTATAAAGAGTTACGATAAAACATAATGATTTTTTTAAACAAGAATGATTATTTAAAAACAAGCACTTTAGGATTCTGTAAAATGTTATAGTGAAGTTCCTTAACATATTAGTTAGCAATACAGTTGATGAATTGATAAACCACTGATCTCCCTTCTGCCCTTTTTAATTTATTCTTTTTGTTATTGTTTGCCTTATTTAAAATATCCCCATGCTCAAAACTAACAGTCTTGCTGTGGGGAAAGACATTATATAGGTCAAATTAAACCATGAGTTCGAGGTAATATGAGCCTGCCTATTCACTTCCTCTTGATTTTGAGCACAAGTAACAAAATTATTTTAATAAATGACTATCCAAACTATTTTTCAAGTTAACCTGCAACTGAGATTTCCTAAGGCTTCTAACAGACCAACTCATGAATGTCGTTGTCTTTCAAGAATTTCTTTTTTCCTGCCACATTCCTTGCTAATGTACTTAAATTCCATTTCTTCTTGAATCCTCTCTGGAGATGAGGAAAATAAGGTTGCCATCTCGGGATAGTAGAATCTTAGATCTGAAAGAACCTGAAGAGGTTATGTATGAAACAGTAATCACTCTTCCGGCACACCACTGGTTCTGAGACATCTGATTATATAAAAGGCACCCGTTTCAATTGTTAAAACATTCTTTCTTATAATTAGCTGAAATCTCTTTGGTGGATAATTTCTTCCCAAAAAGCCTAGCTCTGAAAGCTTAATGGAATACGTTTAATTCCTCTTCCACAGAGCAGATCTCAGATACATGAAGGCTTGTTTCTGTGTTGATGTCTCTTTTTCCCACTGAACAACCACAGCACCTTCAACCATTGCTTATGTAAGATAGGGTTCATTACCCACTGACCTCTTCACATAGATGTCAGAGAGATGCTCTCCTTCCTCACTAAGGCACCCAGAATTAATCGCGGTTCGCCTGGTGTGGGTTTAGTAGTGCTGAGTGCAGGGAGCTTATTATCCTCTGTGAACTGGATACCATTCTTCTCTCTATTAATGCAGCTGAGGATTGCATTAGATCTTTTGTCAGCCTCATCACCTTGGATAACCCTCCATATCCCTGGATATATTACCAGGAGGGAATTGAGAGGAACTTTTCACAGACCATCTCATCTGCCCCCCTGATCCCTTGATCAAACAGCAGTACTTTTATAGCAGGCTATCTGGAAATCTATATAAATGGGTCATTAAAAACTCTGTAGTTTTTGAACCACTAAAGAAAGAGAGGGGAAAAGATTGTTCAAATATCCCTTCTTTCGTTCCTGTCCTCACAAATTCAGTATTTATTATCGAGCCACAACCATGTGTCTGGCTGGAACAGAGAGATGAAGACCAGACCCCTAAATCCCAATTCCCAGGTTTTCCAGACAAGCAAATCAATAATAACCTACTGTGCTGAGTAGTGTGACGATGATTTGTGATAGTGATGTGAGCTCACAGAAGAGAAACACCCAACTCAGTCTCAGAAGGTAGCCTCAGAGGTTCCACCCAGAATCCTACCTTGAGTTGCACGTTAATGAAAAGTGAGGCTTCTCCTGGCTCCCTCTCTTCTGTGCCTTCGAAGAGAGCCTGGGTGCTGAACAATAAATGAACAGAAGTGTAAAATAACATCAATGAAAAGGCGGATGAGTTTATTAATTGATGGAATTATTAATCAGTGCATTAATTAGAAATAGACTGGCATATGCCAGTCACAGAGATGAGAGTTTGACCTATCCATAGACAGGGAAGTGGTTTGGTTAAGTTACAGCTTGACCTTGTAGAAGAAAAACAAGAAGTGGGATTAGAGAGGTAAGTAATGGAGAAAGGAATGTGAGGGGAATGCCTGGATGTGGAAGAACCAGTTAGTACTTCTTTGGCAAAAGTCTGGGAGAAAAAAGAGAAGGAAAGGTAGGGGTGTATTTGAAAGATACCGAGGCCCAAGTATATGTCAGAGGTAAGGGATAGAGATCATAATTTCTTTGTTTCCTGCTTAGGCAGCTGTAAGGAAGAAGATTGCATTCACCAGCCTTCAGACCACAGGTAGCACAGGTGGGGAGGATGACAAATCCAGTTTTATTTGGATTGAATTGAAGATGGGGTACCCACAGGAGATGAGCTACTTATGCCCCAAATCCAGCTGGGGAAAGGAATCTAAACACACTTATCTGACTCATCAGAGGGTATAAGAAAATACTGGAGCCCTTGGTGTAGATAAGATTGTCCAGAAAATTGCACAGTGTGGAGAGAAAAATGCCAAACAACAAGCACTCAAGAACATAACTATCTAAGGGGCTGCCTAAGGAAAAGAGTCTGCAATCCAGACCTCAGAAAGTAGTAGAGGTTTCCTGTGTAAGAGGGAAGAGCTGAATATATTTGTATTCGGAGTAACAAAGGCCAACTGAGCAGAAGCTGGAAACATAGGTAGGACAGAATAATTAATGGATCAAGGCTTCTTGCATTTACCCATGATTCTGAAGAGTTCTACTATCCTACAGACTTTCATTATAAAATAAGAACTTTATTCTCAAATACTGTATTTTTCTAAGAAATCAGCTAAAAGGTAGTTTCTTAATTATTAATCACTTTTCCTTTGGCATCTTTCTCTGAATATTCAGAGTTTCCATTCAGCTACCTTCTGATGCTAAAAATTTGTAGAACCTCCTGGAAAAGTTAAGAAAGAAGGCTTAATCCAAATATGGGGCATTGAAATGGAGTTTGAATTCTAGTCTCTGTGAGGTAGGAAGCTCTGAATGGCTAACATGCAGCAGCTCTGGACTGCAGTGGCCAGACTTCACCAGTAGGTGCTGACATCTAACAAGACACCTCTGCTCAGAACCTCAGTCCTGGAGAACCCAGGGGAATGTGGATCATTCTAGAGAGCTTGATGGTTTACCTCTTTAAGCAACCAAACTGCTGTCCACACCCTGTTACATTTTTTAATGGATATTTCCCTAAAACTTGTCTACAAGCGTTTCTGTCTTTAGGTCTGTTTTTAATCATCGTATAGTGAGAAAATAGAAGCAATGAGGGGACTTCCCTTATCTCAACACCACCAAGTTGACTAGCCTTTTCTTATCTATGTCTGTTGTCTGCCCTCCCTCTTTACAGCCTGGATCAAGTGGCTCAGATTGTATCAAAATCTATACCTCCTTTGGTGCTTTCCATCCCACCCTCATTGACTTCACAAAGATTTTGCCTAGCTATTATCAGAAATTATCTCCTCTCCCCCTCTCTTCTTCATCCTTAATTCTCCCTCAATACTAGAACTTTCCTTTTAAAATACAAATATACTACACATCTTCCACCTTACACTTGACACACAAATACCTTGATCCGCCAAAGTCCATGCACCCCTTACAGAATAACTTCTAACAGAGTGCGGACTATTCTGCTCTACTATCTCACTCTCATTTTCTCCACAACTGATGTTGCATCTCAATTTCCAAATTTGAAGTAGAATTTTGATCAGATTTCCAATAGTATAATAGAGCTCCAGTTGGGTTTCTGTTCTGTCTATAAACTGACCAGATGAAGATCATCGGTGAACTCCATGTTGGGAGGTCCAGTGGTCCCTCTTCAACCATCACGGTATTCTCCTTCTCCACAAGACAGCCGGCCGCCCTTCCCTTCTTGGACCACTTTCTTCTGTTGTTTTCTATGACAACATTAGTTCCCCACTCACCTGACCACCTGCCCCTCCCGGCTTCCCTTTGTTCATTTTTCCTCCTCTTCCCATGATCTCCACTTCATGTATATGAAGAATCTCCCACTCTGCACTGCAAAACAGAGTCTGTGATCTACACCCTGAATCTTCGCTTGCTGTTCCCCATTTCAGTAAACACCACCAGCAGCCAGTCACACACACAGTTAGTTGCTTGAGTTAAAAGCCTGGAAATCTTCCTCCCTCCCTCTCCTCTCCTCTCTTCACTCCCCACATGCGATCTACCAGCAAATCCCAGCAGCTCTGACTTCTGAAATACACCCGGACTTAACCCACTTCTCCCCACCTCTGTTGCCTCCTCCCTGGCCCAACGACCCTCCTATCCTGCCTGGACTTCCCTAACTACCTGACGAGCTCTCTGTTTGCACTTTTACTTCCCTGTAATCCAGAGTAATCTTTTTAACTGTTTTCAGCTTATGTCAGCTTCCTGAATAAAACTCTCCAGTGGCTCCTTAATTCATATAGACTAAATCCATATCTGGACCTCGTTTATGGGCCCAGCCTCCTCCCCTATTTCACCTTGTCCAGAATTCTCTCTACTCACTGTGCATCACCTCAGACACATGAGCCCTTCTGTTCCTTGAAATCACAAAGCCCACCCTCGGCCTCAGTGCCTTTGCATTTATAGTACCTCTGCCTGGAACCCCTTTCCCAGGTTGGCTTCTCCGCATTGAGGTCTCTGTTAAAAGCTCACCATTGTTAACAGCCTTCTCTGGTCTGGACTAGACTCCCCTCCCCCAGCCATAAGTTGGGTCTCTATCACATTATCCCATTTTCTTCATCTCACTTTTCGCTATCAGAAATTAATTTTTTATTTCTTTTTTATAGCGTTATCTGTCTCTCTCCACTAGAATATAAATTTAATGAAACCAGTATCTTGCCTGTTTGAGTCACTTCTGGATCTCCCCAGTGCCCAGCATATATGAAGTGTTTAATAAATAATAAATTAAGAATAAATCAGGGATAAATGCTGCCAGAATTTTCTTCTGAGATGCCTGATAAATCAAAATAACATTTATGGAGATAATACTTTTCTCTCTTAAATGTTAAAAACCTCATGCCCTGACTAAGGTATTTGAAAACCTCTTATTTAAAATTGTAAAGATGGGCATGGAGCCTGAGGAATTTATTCTGACTTGGAATCCATACAAGGCTGTGTAAACACATTTATAGGTGACCTCTCCCAATGACATCAAATATTTTTTAGAATTTTAAGCATTGCTGACTATTGTTTAATAGTAAAGGGTAAAATGAAACATGTTTAAAATAGTCTAATTCCATTTTCAAATCAGGAAAACAAACTTTGTGGAAACCACCCAAAGTAACATACACCAGTGTGAAGCAGGGACCTTGAAAAGTTTTAAAATTTGCAGTTGCTCACAAGAGAGAAGTAAGCATCTAAGTGGCTACCCGTTGCCCTCTCCTGCTATGACCCCATTATAACACCAGCCTACAGACATAAAAGACAGTGAGATGTAGCCTCCGGCAGCACTTGTCTTAGTAGAGTGGCCATGACCATTAGTGGTATCCCAACCACTGAAGTCTCCCTAAGTTCAAGAGCTGCCCGACGTGTCTGAGTCCCTCCCCACCTATATTCCCATGGCGATCAGTGCTCTAGATTGGAACACAAGTGCCCTACGCTTGTCTTTGGGGAGCCAGTTGTGGAGGGCCAGGTGGGGGTGCTGACAAGGCTGATGGGGATGCTGTGAGCTTTACAGACGGAAAGAACTGGTGAGAATCACTCAGGCCTCCAGCAAGAAAGGAAAGGGAGCATGGGGATCCAATTTGAGTCTAACAAGCAGTAGAAACTAGATTTGCAGTAAAAGGGACTGTGATTTCTCCACACTGCTCCGTCAGCACTAACGGCTCTGTGGAGCCATGGAAATACCCTCAGGACGCCCCCGTCCGCTCCTTGGCCTTGAACCTCAGGGAGTTGTTGCTTGACCTCTTGGAACTCAGCATTCTCATCTATAAACACGTGTAATGGTTACTATTTTCTCACAGGCTTGCTGGAAGAATTAAATAATATTAATAAGGCCATAGTAGAGACTTAATGGACCTGTTATTATCATCACACCAGAGAGCTAACACCAGGGCCTCTGTGTCTGCCCTCCAGCTCTTTTGCCGCCATCTTGGCTGTTGCGCCAATACCTCTCAGAGGATCTGCTTTGGGCAGCTCTTTCCTATCCATCACACTCATACTACTTATCTGGTTTGTCTCAAAACCCACAGTAAATTTATCATCTTTCTCCTTTGCTGTAAGCTCCATGAAGGCAGGCAAAGTCTGTCCTGTTCTCCCTGGACCCTCCCAGCCTTGCTCTGGGTTGAAACAGACTTCTACTTGACTCCTGACTCAGTAAACATTTGTTGAACTTGCTGAGTGAGTGACTAGAAATCTGGTAATCAGATCCATCATCCTAGTGATCAATGAGGATGGGCTCTTTTATGAGAAGCATGCATAGAGGCACCTGGGTGGCTCAGTTGTTTAAGCCTCCGCCTTCGGTTCAGGTCATGATCCCGGGGTCCTGGGATCAAGCCCCACATCGGGCTCCCTGCTCAGGGGGAACCTGCTTGTCCCTCTCTCTCTGCCCCTCCCCCCACCACTCATGAGCTCTCTCTCGAATAAAGAAATAAGTAAAATCTTTTTAAAAACTGTTTATGAGAAACATGCATAAGTATTTGGGTATGAACTTTTTAAAAAATTTATTTTATTTTAGATAGAGAAAGCATGGTGGGGAGGGGCAGAGGGAGAGAAAGTATTAAATAGACTCCATGCTGAGCATAGAGCCCAACACAGGGTTCAATGTCACGACCCTGAGATCATGACCTGAGCCGAAACCAAGAGTCAGATGGCCAGCCAATGCACCGGCCAGGCACCCTGTGTGTGAACTTTTTACATAACTTCTCAGAGGCTTCTTTTCTTACTTCAGTGGAAAGAGCTTTGGAGAAACACTGCCTGGAGTTGGGGGGACATTACCAATCTCTGTGACTCTAGGCCAACTGACAACTCTGAGCCTAAATTCAGCCGTCTGTGAAATGGAAATCATCGTGAACCCACAGGAATGCTGTAAAGACTCAGGGTGATATGGTAACAATGTGCAAACTTCTTCTTAAGCAGGAATAAATGTTTTTTGAAACAAATATGACAGGAAATCCCAGGATGCGATGGATTCAGTGGAGCTTCAGTGGGGAGGACTGTGTGCTTGGCACTTTGGGGAATCCCCAGGAAACCTCATCGGAATTCACAGCTCAGGGGCCACAGTGGCAAACCCACTGACACTCAGGCTGAGGGAGAGTATAACAGGGTTGCAGTACATTCCTTTGCTTTTCTCCACTGCATTTAGCTAAGGTTGCTTGATAAATAAGTTATAGGTCAAAATCAGTAATAGATGAAGTCATAGATCAGACGAGGGAAGGGGTGTGTGACTTTCCTCTGGTATGAAATTTAAGTTCTCATCTCAGAGCCATACAAAATAAATGATCAGTCCTCTAAGTTTTAAATTGTTGATATTGTATTAAAAACACTCAAATCACTAAACATAAGCTACAGGCATAAAAAAAGAGCACTCGCACATGTCGTCTTAACTCAATTACACAGAGAACACTAAGTCCCACCTAGGGATAAAGGAGGAAGCATTATTTGATCACATCACGAGCATGTCCTGGTGCGGGGCCATTTCTAGTAAAAGCAACCAGCAAAAAAAAAAAAAAAAAAAAATTTAACAGCTACATATTGACTATGAAACACACAGGTGATATTCAATTTGTTGTGGCTTTTAATTTCTCCTCCATCAGAAGAGAGAGGGAGAAAGAGTTGGTTCCTGCTGTTTTCTGGCGGCTGAACCCAGTCCCAGGATCGATGTGTTTGTTCTTCTCTCCTCCCCAGGCAGCAACCACTCAGCTCTGCCAGAGGCTCCTGGCTCTGACATAAGCTCTACAATTTCTTCTTGTCACTGTCAGTCCAGGAATCTCATCCAGCCCCTTGGCTTCACCCTTTCTAGAAGGCGCTCCACTAATTTTATGGGCCTCCAGCTCCAACAGTTCAGTTTCCCATGCATCCAGGGCACTGTGTATTAACCTTTGCATTTGTTCATCCCCCACCGTAGCTGACGGACCTTGTTTTGCATTTGACAGTGTTTTTACTCCGCCAGCAGGCATCGCTGCATCTAATCTGTGTACAGAAGGTCAGCTCATGGAGTCAACTTGGTAGGTGGTCTGTACGGCCTGACGAGAGTGTCAGGATGCCTTTTCTTCCCCTCTCGGTTCATGGGAAGCCCTCCCAGCACCCCCATATGGAACTGCCTCTCTACCCCATGGGCAGCTCAACATTTGAGGACATTTTCTAGGAATGCAGTGGAAGGTCCAGCTAAAATGCCCTCTTACGAGAACACAACCCCCAAGCTGAACAAGAACTCAAAAAATGACCTGGAAATTTATTTTTGTCTCTTATCCAGACCTGCGCAGTGCCCCTGAGAAGACATCCAAGACTTATAACAAACACATTTACATAATCTTTTGAGTTTCCCAGTCTGAGGGGGAAAAAAAAGAGTGGCAGGAAGCCAGGCTTAGGTAAAGCCTACTGATGCTTATCATCTACCAGTTTAATTTTAAAAGAGAGAAAAATATCAAGTGCTTATAAATGATTTCTTAAGGTTGCTTTGGACAAGGCACTTCATAGAACATCATTGCTTCAGTCCCTGCAATTCCTTTCATGCCAGCCGAGCATGGACCAGAACCAACCAACCCTTTCCTTAGCAAGGCAGATCTTAAGGGAACTCGATTGCTGCTTGCTGCTCCCCAGGCCGCTCTGATCAGGGAAGCTGAGGACCGGGCTGGGCCCCCCATTCCAGCCGCAGAGTCCTTAGCCAGGCCGTGGCAGGGAGCACTGCCTGTCGGGTTGACATGCTGCATAAGAGACACAGTGAAAAGTGTCCGGGGATAGCAAAGGATTCTGGCCTCAGCCACACTATACCAGGAGACCTGCACCATGTCAGAGACTGAAAGGCAGGGCCAGGTGGGCCCTCCACCCGTGTGTCTCCTGGGCCCTAGACTAGCACTGCCTGAGCTTCTTTGTTAACTAAAAACAAAGAACAGTGTAGGAGGAGTCAGGAAAGCAGGGAAAGGAGAGGGAGATGGAGGGGAGAAGCAGGGACACAAGACCTGGGTGACAATGTGATTCCTAAGGAGAAGGCAGTTTTCCTTCTCTAAACTGGCCTCGTGCGCATGACCACAGGGGTGGCCTCAAGCAGTCTGGCCACCTTATTCCCAACCTTATTTCCTCTCCCCGCTAGTTAAACAGAGGGGAGAACCGCTGATCCAAGGAAGAGCAACCAGAGACTCTCCCAGGGGTATGGAATTTGGAAACAAAAGGAATTCTAATTCTTTCTGGAGGCCAAGATCTGTGGCATGCTGGTTAAAAACAGCAGACAGCCCTTGTTCTAAGCACTTTAAGTGCAGGACCCGTTGAGTTGTGTGGTCCCTTCTCCGACCAGGGAAGCAGAGATCCAGCTTTCAGATGCATCAGAAATGAGGCAGATAGATGCACAGGGCTGAGGGCCCAGACCACTCGTCTCCATTGGCAAGCTTGCCCGAGAATATTCCCACCCTCCCAGGCTGCTGAATCTCCTTGTATTTCACAACCAAGAGGAAATTTGCCCCATGCTTAAACTCTAAGCAGAAGGTCCATCATTCATTCATTCGGGAGTATTTGTTGAACCGAGCACTGTTCTAGCCAGTGACAAACTGAACAACAGTGAAACACTGTGTCCTTCGTAGAACACACATTCTAGTGAGATTGGTTAAGAAAAAACAAGACAATATAAAAAGCATATTATAGAGCCTGTTAGGGTTGCGGGTAGGGAGGAAATAGTGCAGGATGAGAACCACAACTGTTGGGGGAATGATAACAGTTGAAATTCTAATTTTCAAATAAACTTTTCCCAAGTGAAAAAAGATTTTAAGGGAGTGAGGAGGGAGCCACGTGGGTATGTAGGGAAAAGGTACTCCAGGCAGATGAAGCAGCCAGTGCAAAGGCCCGGGGGTGGAAACAGCAAAGGATCCATTGTGGCCAGGCAAAATGGGGGTGCAGGAGAATGATGGGAGTCAAGGTCAGGAAAGGAAAGAGGCACAGACTATACGGGGCCTTGCAGGCCATTGGAAGGACACTTTCTTTTGCTCTGAAAGAAATCAGGAGCCATTGGTGGCATTCATTAGGAGAGGGACATTATCTGACTTATACTTCAACAGGATGGTTCTCGAAGCTCCAGGACCAATGACATTAACAGCATCGGGAAAAGACAAGACAACAGTGGCTTGGATCTAGGTACTAGCAGGTGAGGTAGTGAGGGTTCCTCGACTATTAATTTCCAAGGTGGAAACAAAATTATTTCTTGATATTAATTTGTGTCATTATTTTTACATGATCCTCAAAACTCTGACCACCCATTTATTTGCTTCGCCTCATTGAGCATCTACTTTGTGTTCAGCCCAATGTTAAGTATTTAAGCAATGAAGTATGATTTAAAATAAGGATTCCAGATTCCATGGAATTTACAGTCTAGCTGGGAGGCAAGAATGACAGCTATTTAAATAATTATACTACTTGAGGTGGGGCCTGAAGAAAGTAGTTCCACCAAAGACATGCCCCCTTCAGGGCAACCCAAGCTCCTTTCTCCCATTCAGGACCGCTCTGAAGGGTCCTCCCAACCTCAGAGAGTTGCCTAATGCCTCCCAGAGACTATGGCCTGGCCTGATTCCTCTCTCTGTCCGATCCTGCTATTTTCTCTTCTCTTCTGGAGGGGATGATCCCAAGAACACACCTGAACAAACTTTTTGTGCACTAAGCTCCTTCTCAGAGTCTACCTCGTGATGAACACAACGTGCAACACCTTTGTGTAATTTAATCCAGTGAGCTAGGTACATGGACTTCTATACTATGCTCCCATCAGCAACTAGATCCAGATTAAAGTTTGTCCTGAATGAATTTCTATGACTTATTTTGTCAGGAAAAACAACTCTAACCCCCAATCTTTCCTTTTTGCCTATAGCTGCCAGGAAACATAAAGCTAAATAAAATGATTAGCTATAAATAAAAACACATTTCTGTCTGGAAGCATCGACTCCCTCTGATCCTATTTTTCAACCCAACTGTCCTTCTGTCCATGATGTTCATTCTTAGAAGAACCTCAAGTCCTTTTGCAAGAAAATAGGCAAATAGTCTAGGAAAAGATATTTGCTGCAAGGGTTAATCATTTTTTAGGTATTTCCAGCTGCCTGAACTAGAGGCCAAGGACTGCTCATACAGAAAACACTTAACTTCTATAGCCTAGGTGAGCTTTTGGCTTCATCTTTAAAGATCATTCAAGTAGTGCCTGGGTGGCTCAGGCATTAAGCATCTGCCTTTGGCTCAGGTCATGGCCCCAGGGCCGTGGGATTGAGCCCCGCATCGGGCTCCCAGCTTGGTGGGAAGCCTTCTTCTCCCTGTCCCACTCACACTGCTTGTGTTCCCTCTCTTGCTATGTCTCCCTCTGTCAAATAAGTAAATAAAAATCTTTAAAAAAAATAAATAAAGATCATTCAAAAGAGATGCAAATCCAGATCTAAAAACCTTGAACAGTAAAGTACATTTTTACTAAAGTTGAGGAAACCAAGTTGAAGTGACAACAAGGGTACAGAGCAAAACTTCTATAACCCCGCCATTATCTCTCATCTTGGAGTGGTCAGAACTCTGTTAATTACAGGTTTTTAGAACTCAATCAAATTAATGCAAGAAATACAGAATTTCTTTTCTCAAATACCTGGGAACTCCAGGAGTGGACCCGCTCCTATCATGGCTGAATCAGGAGTCCCCAGTGGTGTCTCCCTCTGTCACTAGGCTCATTTCACCTCTGCATTGGTTTTAGTCTCAAGCTTTCACAACATGGTGGCAAAGGTGGCCACTAGCTTCTATGGGACTATGTACTCATCACAGCCATTGATCCCAAAGAAGAGAGGCCCTTCCCTTCCCCAACAGTTCCAGCAAATGTTCCAAAGAGCTCTACAACTGACCCTTTGGGTTCACAAGCCCACCTCCATGATGGAGTGAAGATGCATCTACCTAACTCAAACCACATGAAACAGGTTTAATATAAGAAATAAGAGTTCACAGAAGTGGAAAAGGGAACACATGCTGGGAAGACAAAATCCCCAATTTCTACAATGCTCAGGGCTTCTTCTGATGCTCTTAAAATTCTAGCGCAAGGTCGTTTCCTCCTCATTCTTCAGTCTTCTCCTTGGATCAGCTCATCTAAATCCCCCATACTCCAAGATCATATTTTTTTCATCTATGTATTGCCTCCCTCTTCTTTGTTGACCGTTGTCTCCAGTTTTCTAATGCTTGTCTTTACCACTCACAGGGATCAGCACAAAGGAGGCCAAGTAGCTAAATATGCAAATACTTTTTTATCATCAGATGGTAGAGAAAGACAAGGATTGTGGATATTATGTTTTAATATTATTTGGATTTATTGTACCCTTGGGCCATATGCTTGTATCTCTTGACATATTCAGCAGCTCTTGCTTCATGAATGAGGAAGGGATTTTGGTTGGAGGAGAGGGTCCTCAAAGAGGGAGAAAAAAAACTGGACGGAAGGTTTTTTCACTCATGTTTCCAGATCAGGCTTTGAGCCTGTAGTGAAGGGAGTAAGAAACAAAATGCAATGGAATAGTCCAAATAGAATTTGAATGACCCTAAGCTCCTAAAGTCTAGGAGAACCAAGTGATAAACTGGGAGGAAGAACATTCTTCCCAACCTCTGAACCTAGCAGTGCTCTTACACCTGGAAGAACAGAAGTTTGGGAACATATGAAGACAGCATCTGTGGCATGGCTCTTGGCGTTCTTCTGATAGCCAGCAACAGATGAAGATTCTCTAAGGGGTCTCATGGACATGGGCCAGAAAGCACCCCAAAGTTGTGTATCTACTCTGTACCATAGCTGGTACCCTGGACCATGGCCAATGCCAGATACGCCTTTGAAGATTCTAATGGGAGGCATGGAGAGTTGCTGATTTCTGTCAGTCAAACCAAAATGGCCCCATCCATGCTAGAATTATTTCCGGATTAGGTCTTACTTTGTAGCCGTAGGCTGATGAGGGTAGGAATATTTGAGTTGCATATATAAAGAGTTCAAATACATTTCTAAGATAAGCACTAAGAATAGAATAGATAAATGTACAGAAGATAAATTTTATAAATGGGGAAGGGTAAGGAACATGTGAAAATGTTCAATGCCAATGGCAATAAATATTTCCAATCAAAGGGATTTTTTAACATAGAAATGTAGCAGACTGGTAACACTACTAGATTAACAGACTAATACATTACCAGTAACAATGAAAAGTGCCCAAAGTATATTGAAAATTGATTTAATCATATGCATTAAAAGTTTTTAAAAGTCTTTTCCTGTGAAATACCTCTTCCTTACCTTAAAAAATCTTAAATAGATAAAAGCACTATGCAAAGCAATGTTCACTATAGAAATTTTTGTAATAAACATCTTGCAGAAGAGTGGCCAACTACACAGTTACATGCACTCAATTAAATTTCATGCAGATATTAAAAGTAAAGATTATATAGGCTACATAATAGTTTATGAGAATAAATTTATGGGACTAGTTTGTGATACAACGTAAGGTAAAATTATATATCCCATATAATTAAAAGTAGTATAAAGTTACATGTTGTAAAAAAAGAACATGTTGAAAAAAAAGGTAACACTAAATTCAGAGCTGTAGGCAAGATAACTATGGAAAGACTTCTATTCTTTTCTCTGTATACCAAATTGTATCATTTTTATAATGGGAACATAAGTCTGTGAACATTTTCTACCTAGAAACTGGCAGAAAGTAAATAAAAAAAAATCTAATATTCCTATACTCTTATGTATTTATTTTCTACTAGTTCTCATACATAACTGAATTTTCTATATTTTATAGGAATGCAAGTGAATAATTATTAACATAAAATGTTCATTATCAGAATGTTTTGAATTTATAAAAGGGACTTACTTAGGACTTTTACAAAAGTGAGGAAGATACAGGACTTAATGCTCCAGGCAGATATGGGATTTAATGTGTAAGAGAATTTAAAGGGGCATTGTAGGTATGCCAGTGTGATAAGCTCCATGCATTTTTCATGTTTCTGAGGCCTCCTGGACCCTATCCTCTTGGTGGGAGTCAGTTTACCACATCCAATCACGGAAATGAAAGAACCCAGGTGTTCCTCTTCCCCGCCCACCACACTGAGGGGACTGGACCTCTTTTTGACCTATGCCCAAGCCAGCAAAATGAATAAGTAATGCCAAGATGAATAGCGGGTTGGATTGTCTTCACTGCAGAAGTAGTAACAAAGGTATCCTGCGATGCAGTAGGGACAAAAATAGCCTGACCACGCCCTGTCAGGAAAAACACTGATTGTGTTCCCTAAGTCCCAACCCCTTGCTCAGATGTTGCCTTGGCCACCATCATAAAAAAAAATTTATTCAGGTAAAAATCATTTCTGGGTCCTCAAGTGGCTGAGTGAAGGTTGATGAGACATAAGATATTTAGGACATCTCCAAATGCCTCCCAACAAGTTGTATCCTAATCACAAAAGGGAAAATGGTAACCTTATAGTGGAGAAGTCACTGCTAAGCAAGTGATCAAAGTTAACGACATGGATCACTGGACCCCTCACCAGGATGTGGGACTGTGAAAAAGTTCCTATTCATCTCAGCTCTCCCAGATTCTAAATTTACACATGTGGTAGCAAAGGTGGAGAGAATCCACATTTATTGGAAGCCAAGTATGGACTCACAGTTCTCTGTCAGGTGGTAATTTTCCCATTTGACACAAGAAGAAGCTGATGGTCAAAGACAGCAAGGAAATTGTTCAAGGTAATTGGACCAGTCACATCCAGGATCCAAATTCGAGCCCAGATCTGCCTCGCTGCAAAGCCCATGTTTCTTCTACAATGTTTTTTATATGAAATTTAACCTTAAAACAATTGAATTAATCAGAGACATTTACTCATCACAAGAATCAAGAACAAAAATTTGGCAGAGGCAGGCGTCACAAACTCAAATGCCAATGACTGGCCCCTGAAGATACAAAATGAGTGAGTTAACAAGAAAATGGTGCATGATGAGGCTGGGATGAGGTGAAAAATGGACAAATCATCCAAACAGGGAAGCTGCCTCCAGATCGGCTGGTATTTGCGGATGAGAACCCAGTGTTGCCAGCTCTTCTGATGTTTCATGAGGGAAAGGAGATCTGGCTGTATGGGAAAACTTCCTTTTTTTTAAACATTGGCAGCTAATTTTCAAAAAGTGAGACATTTAGCGGGCCAAAGTCAACACATCTATGTGCCATATTGGCCTGCAGTCACCACTTGACGACCTCTGGAATGGAGCATCATTCTTACGACTCTTCACACTGTGGGCGGTGGGCCTGTCTTCCCACATGGTGTTGGTGGGGGGGGCATCATCCTTGGACCCATTCTGGAACTGCCTTAGCAGAAGTCAGAGTGAACGTGAAACAGGCTGAAGTGATCACTGGTGTTTCCTAACCAATCATCTGGGGGGTGAGGAGAACTGAAGGAGAACCCGAATTCCTTGCTCAGTAATGTCTCCTTGTCCCACTGATTGACATTGCCCACCGAGTCATGTGGCTTTGATTTCGTGACCACCACCACCACCCCCATCCACGCAGTGACAGCATTGCTAAGAAATAACGATATATGCCTGAGAAATACATATTCTAAGTATTTGTAATGCTCCGAGGTTATGTTAAATTGGCAAAAAAAATAAAAAAGGATACGACTGTCTAAAATGTTTTTGCACTCTGAAAAGAGAATTTGGAGCTTCCTTCCTACACATATTAAGGAAATACAGCACAGACGCCTCCATTCAAATCCAGGGGCTATCATTCATCACCTATGACCTTTGGGCAAGTTACTGAATCCGTGTATCAGTTTGCTCATCTCCAATATGCAGGTAATAATAGTATCCACCTTAGAAAGTTGGTGTGAGTTTCAGGTCGGGATTTGATGACACAAAAGCAGTATGTCCTATGTTGTTATCTATTATTATTATTAAGCTTAAAAGAAAGTGACTGATTAAGAATAATGTAAGGAAACAAGTGAAAGTATGGCCATAAATTAAAACTTGTGAGTCTTAATTTGATAGGAAAATAGCTTCTTACAAGTTTGTTTCAAATACAATAATTTATTAAGAATCCCTTTAGCAGTAATTGAATGATGATAGCTACCAAAGTCATTAGGATTCTGCATAATTTGAAAGCAGATAACTTTCTTTATAGATATTCAGGGTGAATTAATAATAAATGGAAGATGATAGAAATGGTTATAGATACTTAAGTAGAGTATTTTTCCCAGCATAAAAAGTCGATGTAACCATGACTCTGTACAGAGGTGACATAAAATATCAATTCAGGAAAAGGATGATAAAAACTTTTTTTAAAGCATTTTGTCAGATACCTCCTAGAACAGCTAAATTGCCTTTCTATTCTCAATAACATGAGTCAAAGGCCTCAAAGCCGGTATAAAAAATGTGAAACAACCCATCTCTGAAGCAGCACCTGATAGAAGAAAGCAGGATTTCCAAATCAATTTGTCATGATCCAATATGGATTAAGCAGTTTATTTGTTTTGACATTTCTCATTTGCTAAGTGCCAGCATGCCAAAGTAATCTCCCTGTGATACACACACAGACCAGAACATTTATTATTATTTATTTGGGGGATTTATAGCCCCTTTTCCTCCAGAGAAGTCATTTGAAGGCAAAAATATTTTAAAATTGGGACTGCAGGTGGTTTCACCTGATAATAGTTTAATCTCATCACTTTGCTCCTGCAATGGAAAATCTTGGAAAATCTCTACCACCCTAGACAGAGTAGGAAAGGCCTTCCAGATTTATGTAGTGAACACAGCCACCCAGGGGTAGACTTGAACATCCACCCCTGACAAAAAGTGATAGACAGTCATTGGTATTCTAGAATCTTCCGAGTCCAGCATATTTTAATCCCTTCCCACCCTTCTTCCTGTTGAACTAGGGACAAGTAGACACTTAGAGACTGTTTATAGGGTCTGTTGAATAGAGTTAGAACTACAAGAGATAGAACAGGGGTAGTGAAAGGATCACTTTATCTGGAGTCAGACAATTGGAGTTCAGATCCCCATCCTTCATTTATCAGCTATTGGACAGTAAGCAAGTTACATAGTCTCTTGGAGCTTCAGTTTCCCCATCTATAGAATAGTGATGTGATACTTTTCTCATTGGATTACAGGGGCATTGAAATCAAAGACCATGAGTAAAATGGTAAGCACAGTGTCTGGACCTGGTACCTCAAAAAATGCTTGCCCTCTCCTTCCAGCACCTCTGACTCCCCTGGGCCCTCACGTTGTGAGTTTGACAAGGTGGGAAGTGGGAGATGGGGGAGGAGAGGGGAGATACTAAATGAGGTATTGGACATCTTTTCAATGAGGTGCACACTTGTATTACTTAAAATGACTCCCAGAGGCCCCACTCCCCAAAACGTTCTCTTCAGCCCACTTTAGGGAAGCCTGGAGAAATATACAACAGGTCATAGAAGATGAGAGAGAGAAGAGGGAGGAATCAGAGCAAGAGATCAGTGTAGGGGTCTTGCCCTGACACAGGATAGTGGATCTCCTAGCAAGAGAAGAATGCCAGAAGAAAACAGTCATCATGTCCAGTATCTCAAAGCCTGCTGTCCTGGGGGGGTTCTTCTTGGTGTAAACATCAACTTATACAAACTACTGCCACTTTTATTTGTGTGTATTTATATTCTCTTTTGAACATTTTGTATGTTCGTTATTTCTTGAACATATTGGCTTTGGTGCACTTTAGAATTGCCAATTATAGTTTGACCTGAAAAGAATGGACTACGACACCCAGCTGGAGAGCTTCTGCCTTAAAACAGGGGGTGGAGAAGAGAACAGATTCAAAACCCAGAGTTTCTGAGTTCCAAAAAGTCAGTGGAATGATTGAGAACACGCCCACATAGAAGCTGATCTCTACCTGATAACCAATGAAGGAAATATAACTGGGACTCCCCCAGACTGAGAACAACACTGCTACCTCCCACACTCTGCATTCCAAGAGCAAGCATTCTAGAAGAGTCTTTGGGCGTGCTCAGCACTGGGCTGAGCATTTTCCCGCACACACCTGTGTCTGGTCCCTCAGTGACACTCGGAGGGCATTGCTGAGATCAGGAAACCCAGCCTTGGAGATAACGGGTCTGTGCTGTCACTGAGGCTTTTCTAGTTCTGAAACCCACACATAATTTTAAAGTAAACCCCCTCCATATCAGCCTGTATCTTGCAGGATGGACAAAAAAGACCCACGCTTGGAAGATCTGGGCTTGGAAAGTAAGTGATGAATGGAAGGTCTAAAGTGATAAGTATCTGAAGGAAACCTAAGGAAAGTTACTGGCTAAACAATTTCTATATACTTAGCTGCCTGGATTCACAGCTGGAAACAAGAACCAAGAAAGGAAATTTGAGAGGTGGCTATAAAATAGGGGACAATAGAGAGGGTTTCAGACCAAGGAGTACAGTCACGAACTAAAAGGGATGCCTAAAAAGAGTGAATCAGGGCTGAGGGGAAAAAGCAGAAGACGAACTCTAAATTTGGGATGAAGTTCAAGCTAGCCCACATGGGTGGTGCAGGCTCTGTCGGAAGAGCGACATCCGGTGGTGGATCTTTGAAGTGAACGATCACTAACATCCTCTGGTTCCCGGTGGCTACACAACTTAGCAGCCAGGTGAAGTGGTTCCTACCAGTGGTGGTGAATGTGCAACCTGCTGCCTCTTGGACCCTGATCTTGCTCCAACCACCACATACAAAAATGGAGCCTGGTCCTAACTCTCCACAGTGAAGTCATGATTCAGTACTCCCAGCTGCAAAAGGAAATAGGGAAGTGTGTGTCTGGCATTTTTCCTTCTACAGTGGGAGACTGACTCTCCTGTACAAATATTCAGAACATGGGGAATTCCCTAAGCACAGGCAAGGAAGTCAAAGGAATAATAAAGCCCACTGAGGAAATGTTTCAATTTATGCCACTTTACTATGGCCTCTGAACACTACACAGATGGTCCCAGAAGACTCTCTTCACTACATTCCAAAACTCCAGGAAATCGCAAGATTCCAGGCCTTTCTGTTGAAAGTATAAATTGCTTCCTAAGTCTATCCTGCCCCTAAGATTGTCCATGTTGGATTTAATGAAATCTCAAATTCTCAGACCTACCACATTCTTCCCTGGAGTGGCTGGAAATGTCTCAAACCATAGAGTTGTTTTGGAATGAAGCATTCCTAAGGAAATCACAGGACTAAATATATTCCAAGGTCATGCCACCATTCAAAACTGTGCCCCTAAATGGTCCCATTGGGCCGTGTTGCTGCCCTGCATCCCCCCATCATGGACACTTTGCCCTATAGGATGACTGAAATCTTGAACACTCTCAATTCTGGGGATCCCAGTATATGTCAAGGCCCTTTTATTTGTATCTACCTGGCCTCATTCCACAACATCGTTTAAATTTAAGTATAGCTGGTTTAGCACCAGAAGAAACAGTGGATTAAAAAACTATGTTGTGGATAAAGAGTGAGTCATAATTAAGACTGCCTGGCTCTACCAATCACTAGATGTATGATCTTGAGCAAACAGAACCTTTTTGAACTTTTGTTTGTTCATCTGTAAATTAGGGGTGCTAACAGGTTCTGCCTCATAAGGTTTTTTGAGAGGATTAACAATACTACATAATGATGCATTTAAAACTACCTAAGATGGTTTCTGACATATTCAATGCCTTGACAATCCTAATATCAAAATTGAGGCTTAAGAAGATTAAGTAACTCATCCAAGATTATACAGCCATTTATGTGGAGGAGTGCCTTTTTTTTAATTCATTCCAAAGAATTGGCTAAGGACTCTGATGAGCTATGGAAAAATAAGTGAAAACTTAGAACAGAGGATATAATGGACAAGTTTCTACATCTCTAAAATGGGTAGATTGAGCTTCATTTCCAGATGACGTTTGTGTAGCAATTCCTGGCCTTCTCCAAATTTCCCTCATTGAAAAAATTATAAAGACATGGGAAAATTTTTAATGCGCAGTACTTCCAGGAAATTAAGGCTAATAGCAAATCACTTGTAGATTTTTGAGGAACTTCTAATATATAAAAAATGGTCAAGAATTTAAAAATAGAGGGGTGCCTACGTGGCTCAGTCAGTTAAGCATCTGCATTCAGCTCAGGTCATGATCCAGGGTCCTCGGATCAAGTCCCGCATCAGGCTCCCTGCTCAGTGGGGAGTCTGCTTCTCCCTCTCCCCCACCCTGGCTTGTGCTTTCTCCCAATCACTCTCTCTCTCTGTCTCAAGTAAATAAATAAAATCTTCTTTAAAAAAAGTTAAAAACAAAGCTACCCTACAATCCAATAATTACACTACCAGGTATTTACCCCAAAGATACAAATGTAGTGATCTGAGGGGCACCTACACCCTAATGTTCATAGCAGCAATGTCCACAAAAGCCAAATTGTGGAAAGAGCCAAGATGTCCATCAACAGATAAATGGATAAAGAAGATGTGTGTGTGTGTGTGTGTGTGTGTGTGTGTGTGTGTGTGTGTACACACACACACAATGGAATATTACTCAGTCATCAGAAAAAATGAATAATTACCATTTACATTGATATGGGTGGAACAGGTGGTATTATGCTGAGCGAAATAAGTCAATCAGAGAAAGACAATTATCATATAGTTTCACGCACATGTGGAACATAAGAAACAGGGCAGAGGACCATATGGGAAGGGAGGGAAAACAGAATGGGAAGTCATCAGAGAGGGAGAAAAACCATGAGAGTCTCTTAACTATAGGAAACAAGCTGGGGGGTGCTGGGGGCAGGGTGGGGATGGAATAACTGGGTGATGGGCATTAAGGAGGGCATGTGATATGATGAGCACTTGGTATTATACACAGCTGATAATTTGTTGAACACCATATCTGAAACTAATGATGTACTATAAGTTGGCTAACTAAATTTAAATTAAAAAGAAGAAAAGAAAATGGGTAGAGATACAGACTCATCAACAAAACTGCTGGCCTACATATGTGTTGTTCTCTAAAGTAGAACATTATGTCCTGCTTAGACAATAGTAGGAAAATGCCAAACTTTTTACCCACTATCTCACTGCCTGCTTAGAGTTAGAGGATCTGCAAAATCATAGGTAGATAGGTAATAGGTAGGTAAATAGATAGAGAGATAGAGAGAGAGAGAGAGAGAGAGATTCATCCATTCCCACCCACCTTGCCTCACCCAGCATGCACACAACCTATTTTTATAAAAGTTATAACTGCACATGTGGCCACCACCATACCACCATATTCCACACACACATAAAAACATACTCATTTAGCAGACACTCTAAAAGACCTAGAACTTCAAAAACCTAATGACCAAGAAGACAGTATCATTTTGGGAAATAAATGAAGATTGTCAGATGAAAACAGGCAAAAGATACTTATTCAGAGCTTGCTGTAGCAAGAGAGGGAGCCACCATCACTTGGGTTTGGCAGAGACTCAAAGGCAAGCAGAGGATGGGAGAGCTTCACAGAAGAAAGAAGGGAAGGTTCCAGGGGTGCCCTGATTGGAGGCTGCTGGCCTGGGGAAGCTGGAAGTGAGCTAAGAATCAGGGTGATCTATGTGATTGATTGGCTAGGATGCACATTTGGCTTTCTATGGTTGGTCCCAAGATGGAAGTGAGTTAAAAAATTAGGGAAGCCATCAGTTATTAATTAAGTCCTGGCCATTTGAGGCCAGTCGTTACAAGGGTTATTGTATGGTTACTAGAGATAGTAGTGGAACTTCCATTAGGTTTGACTTACAGATAGAATGCTCACTTCCTGAGCTGGATACTCTGGATAATGGGTTGATTTCCCGGGCTGGTTGCTACAGATCTCCTTTTATATACCATCTGGTCATTTTCTTTTTCTATATTCAACTTCTCAAATTTATTACATTTTTGGGATGTGCCCATGAAGGCAGAGACAGGGAAACTCTGGTGTCTGAATATGACAGAAATTCTAATTTTTCATATAAATGTTTCTGATTGGAAAAGAACCATGGACAGCCACAAGTGATCTGGGGATAGAGTTTCTCAATCCCAAAGACAAAGCACTTAAGCTGCAGGGAAGAAGAGCTCAATCCAGTCTAGGAGAATTTTACTGGATAATTTCTGCTTTCAAGATACCAGACCCTGGTTTTGGTCTGAGATAAGTTTTTAACAAGGCACCTAAGTGGACACTGAGCACAGTTAAAGTAAGACTTTGTATTCTATCTGTTGGCAAAAACTAAAACTAGAGTGATGTCTCCTAAATCTAGATAAGACACAATAAATCTTCATTTTCCTTGTGAATGATTATTCTATGGTCTAAAGTCTTAAAGACTTCAGAGAATCATACCTCTGAAAACGATTTGCTTTAATTAAAGGAAGGATTCTTAGAAAAATGTTTTCCTTTTTCACAAAGATAAGCAAGAAATCATAGACCCCATTGAAAAAATAATCATATAGAATAGGCTACCCTAAAAAGAGACTGAGGTAAGACAAGAAGACGAAGGCCGAGATTTAATCTGAGATAAGAAAAGTTGTAGACCTTCCCTAAAACTGCACAGGCAGAATTAAAATCCAAAGACAGCCATCTTTAAAAAGAAGAATCTATACATATTTAGCTCCTACTTAAGGAAAAACTAAAGTTACCTAGATGCAAAGGAAAAGATAAAAAGATTAGGAGTAGATGATACAATGGAGGGAAAGTGGCGAAGGGAGCAAAAGAAACTAATATATATATATTTCTAAAATATATATATTTTAGAAATTAAAGAGAAATTCCCTGAGCTGGAGGGGAAAAAAAAAAAAACCTACCTCTGTAGATCAAAATGATTCACCTCATTCCAGGAAGAGAATAAAACAACAAAAATGTTAAATTTCAAAGGTCAAGAACAAAATTCCTGGTTTTCAGAAAGAGAAGAGATACCATATTTAGCCTCATAGGTCTCCATCAGACAAGATTCCAGAATAAAATGGATCTAGGTCTATAGAATTGGATAAGAAATCAGAGAATTTCCTACATCAAAATAGCTCATTTATTTACAAATGGAAGGAAACATTTTTTCAGACATATGCTAGGAAAATGAAAAAATAGCTCTCATGTACATTGCCTAAAATACATATATTACAGATGACCAAGAATTTAATCAAAATGAAAGGGCCAAAAATATTCGGAACAGCATAAAGAAAAATCTGAGAATAAACACTGAAAAAAATTGAGTAGTTACACGTCTAAGTATTTTTTTTTTGGTAAATAAGATAAAATTAATATGAAATTTTTAAATTATCTTTTACAAAATAAAGCAAAATATTTTTTTAAAATCCTGTAGTTTACTATTAATAATATGTACTAATAAATTTCAGATTTATTAACAAAATGGTAAAAAATGTAAAAGTTTGCTGAAAGCATGCAAAGTTTAGCATTACATAGGTCAGAGTATGAAGTCATTATATTGCTACTCATTGACAATTAGAAAAATTTAGATTAGATCATGTTTTCAAAAAACTTAAAAGATAATCATTACTGACATTAAGAACAGGATGCACACCTGTTTTCCAAATCATTACAGAAAAAAGGAAGATTCAAGAATCTGCAAAGAATAAAAATAGCTAATATTTATTTAATTCATTCTATGCCAGGTGCTATGCATACTTGTTTTTTTTTTCTCATTATTCCTTACAATTATTCTATGAAGTAATTCTATTATTTTTCCCATTTTTTAGGGAATGAAATTGAAGGTTAGAAAACTAATAATTCATTCAATGACAAATAGTGACAGAGCCAGTATTTTAACTCAGAAAGTTGTACTCCAGAGATAACGTTGACCCATTACTATGTGCTGTCCTCTCTACATATTTACTGAGAGCTTATGATATGCTAGGAATCATGCCATTAATTCAATGTTTCAACAGTTCTATAAGATAGACAAGAATGTAAAAAGGAGAAGCAGAAAACAAAGAGTTATGAAGCATATATAAGCATATGAAGCAAGGAGAAGCTTATTAGTGACTTAAAATTTTTATATTAGGGGCCCCTAGGTGGCTCAGTGTGTTGAGCGTCTGGCTCTTGGTTTCAGCTCAGGTCATAATCTGAGGGTTGTGAAATCAAGTCCCATGTCGGGCTCCACACAGTGTCTGCTTGGGATTCTCTCTTACCTTCTCCCTCTGCCCCTCCCCTCACTCACACACTCTCTTTCTCTAAAATAAATAAATAAATCTTTAAAAAAAAATCATCAATAGAAATTTGGAAAATTGATCTTAAACTTGGCCAAAAAAATCTATCCCATAGTTATAAAGGCAGAAGTTATAGAAGCCAGATTTTCTGATTATAAAACTAAATTATAAATTAATTTGTTCATGTAATACAAAAAAATTCCTTTATACAATTTTAATACAAAAAATTAAAAAACTATTCAAATATTTAACAATAGACAAAAAAGAGAGAAAAACACTGTAAAATAAAATTATGAGAAGGCCACAAAATATTTAAAAGCTTAGAATGTTATTTTTTTTTAAGATTTTATTTATTTATTTGAGAGAGAGAGAATAAGTGGAGGAGGGTCAGAGAGAGAAGCAAACTCCCCATTGAATGGGGAGCCCGATGCGGGACTCAGTCCTGGGACTCCAGGATCATGACCTGAGCTGAAGGCAGTCACTTAACCAACTGAGCTACCCAGATGCCCCAGAATGTTATATTTTTTAAATGAAGAAATTAATATAACTTAAGTAGTCATTTAAAATATTAAAGTTATGTTAACCAGAATATAATACATTTGTGTATTATAGAAAAGAATTTAAAAATAAGTGCAGGAAAATGTAATATTAATATATATTAATACAGAGATTGCTTCTTAGGGAATAAATAACAGAAATGCCAAATTTTAAAAAAATCGAAATTAGTAAAGAAAAAGTTAAAATAACTTTTAATATGGAATACTTTGTATAATTTCATGCTAATTACTTGATATATTTCAAAGAAATGGGCATTGCCCTGCAGCAATATAAAATAGCCAAAATCGATTAAAAGGAAATAGAAAACAAAAATATATCTATAAACAAAGAATGCATGAGGAAAAGACCATGTCCAAATACGTCTCTGGGCACATGGCAAATTACTTCAACCGTTAACATGCTAGATTATTCTACATATTTATATGTCCTTTCAACGTCTAGGAAAAAAAATAAGCTAAGCAACTCATTTTATGGATCCACTATAATCCTAATCATCAAAGTTTGATCATAAACAAAACAGAAACTAGAGCTCATTCTTATATATTGCTGTACGTATATGAAAGTCCAAACTGAAATACTAGCAAATTTATAATCCACTAAAATGAAGAACAAATACCTGGATGCTTTAATAAAAGTTTTAGCCTTGAAATTACGTTATTAACTCAAATGCTTGAAACCTTGTGGTTGCCTCAACTTGGGGGTTAAAAAAATATTTAATAAAGTTTAGCCATTATTCTTGATTTTATAAGCTTTAAAAAATCTAGGAATTAAAAACATGAGACACAGCAACAATTTCATACCGAAAGCCATTGCCATTATTAAGTCAATGAGAGTCAACCTCATTAAAGGAAGGGTATAATCATCACTCTTTTTTAGCATTGTTCTGGATGCTACTATGAATTTAAAAACAGATGACAATAATTAGGAAGAGACAATAATGTCATTATTAATGACAAATGTGGCTGTACATCTAGAAAATCTACATAAATAAGCTGAGAAACCTCTCCTAATTCATGATGAACTTCAGCAAAGTGGATATACATAAGACAAATACACAAAAATCAATAATTTTTTAATATACCAATAATAACTTTGCAGTAAAATTTGTAGATTTTTTAAGATTTACTTTCTTATTTTGGAGAGGGAGAGAGGTGGGGATGGGGCAGAGGGAGAGGGAGAAAGAATTTCAAACACAGTGAGACTTCTACAGTGTTTTCTTCTTTATACTTTTCTGTGCTCAAAATTTTTATAGTATGATATAATAATATAAATATTACTTTTAATTAATCTTAAATAGAATGAGAGCTTGAAATAGATCACCTCTAATTGACTCCCAGTTATGAATGCTTCTATTGCCATCACAATGTCATAATTCAAGTTCCCATAATTATTAAGTATAGGGGAGCCCATATGCACCTAAACCTTTTTAAGGCTATTGATGGCCTATTATGAATTTTAAATCTCTATATCCTTGGTCAAGTTTAATGGTATATTTTTACTTTTCTTGTTTCAGTAAAGTGGACTGTGAAGAAAATCACCCATCTTATTCTAAAAATATATTAAGATGTAAAGAATGGAAATAATTGATTGCTTAGAACATATTTGGAAATTCTACAACTTATCTAGACTATTCAATGACGAAAGCAAGCCTTAACATACATACAAGTATGAAATACATACAAGTTTGAAATACCTGTGAAAGTTTCTGCTAATAGCTTGACGATTTGGGTAATGTATAATGATGAGTTGAGAAAGACCTGTATCGTTTGAGTTTTTAGAAAGAGGGGAGGGTTTCTTTTGCCTTTGGAGACATGCCTCAAAAGAAGTTGCTATGGCCGATGTCAAAGAAGTTACTGCCTATGTTCTCCTCTAGGATTTTGATAGATTCCTCCCTAATGTTGAGGTCTTTCATTCATTTCGAGTAGAGTCAAGATGCCCTTCAACAGATGAATGGATAAAGAAGATATGGTCCATATATACAATGGAATATTACGCAGCCATCAGAAAGGATGAATACTCAACTTTTGTATCAACATGGACAGGACTGGAGGAGATTATGCTGAGTGAAATAAGTCAAGCAGAGAAAGTCAATTATCATATGGTTTCACTTACGTGTGGAGCATAAGGAATAACATGGAGGACATTAGGAGAAGGAAAGGAAAAGTGAATTGGGGTAAATCGGAGGGGGAGATGAAGCATGAGAGACTGTGGACTCAGAAATAAACTGAGGGTTTTGGAACGGAGGGGTGGAGGGGTAGGTGAGCCTAGTGGTGGGTATTGAGGAGGGCACGTATTGCATGGAGCACTGGGTGTGGTGCATAAACAATGAATCTTGGAACACTGAAAAAATTAAATTAAATTTAAAAAAAAAAGAGGGGAAGGGGTAGTGTCTATGACTTTGCTTAGACCTGAGAGAGACTTCTATCATCTGGACTTAAAAAGGAGAGAAAAGTTTGAAGATGTTGTCATCCATTCAATTGTTCACGTGAAGCAAATCCACCAGATAGTTACTCGTCAATTCACATCTACTACTGCAGAACACGATCATTGATTTTGCCTATTTTGAAAAACAAATAAATCAGTTTGTAGTCATTATTTATAGTCTTCAATTACACAGGGAAATAAAATTTTAAAAGGGAAAGTATGCAGAGGATTTGAGTGGTAGTCCAACTAGATTGTGGGCCCCAAACAGGCTTTCAAATATATATGCCTTACATAATTGACTCAATGTATTTTTTTCTCTGTGCCTGGGTAGATACAGGCAAGAAAATCTTCCCTTCCCTTCAGTAAAATAAAATTGAAGGTGTCATTGATGGGTTTGCATTTCATCAAACC
This sequence comes from Potos flavus, assembly GCA_028534135.1. Taxonomy (NCBI): domain Eukaryota; kingdom Metazoa; phylum Chordata; class Mammalia; order Carnivora; family Procyonidae; genus Potos; species Potos flavus. The sequence continues at coordinate 7,107,063 of CM052883.1, forward strand.
TATTACCCTTATCTCTTCCTTATTTGAGGGTTTAAAACTGAGATTTCTTCATTTTCACAAGTTCACTATTCTTTAGGAATCTAAAGGGAATACCTTCAAAATTTGCTTACCCAGTCCCAGTAACGGCAAGATTGCTTTGGGGAGAATGTTTCTTAGAATAGAAACTCCATTATTTCCCTCTATTGTCAAGATCATCTTTTACTACAGAGACAAATTCCCAATCTAATTAATCATTACTCTGACTTTCAGTACCTAAAAATTAGAAGAATTTTGCAGTTTCCTATGTATTTGTAACACTTGAGCTAGACGTAGCTAGTGAGTTCGGTGAAACAGTTTCTGCTGCTAACTGTTCCCTGTGATAAACTGTTTACCTCAGCAACAGGTTTGAGTCAGTCAAAATACTGTGAATCATTCATTACTGAAATAATTTGATTAATCACTTTAAGTTTCAGGAATCAATCCACAGTAAAATCCTTTTCTTATTGTTTTTTTTTCCCACCATATGCAGTCTTCCTATTTGCCTTATTCTGTGTAAATCAGGAAGTCTTCAACGCATCTTAATTCATACTATTTTGTTCGGGTCTTCATGTCAACAGATGCTTTGAAACCATGATCCTGCCTTCAACTTTCTATCTTCAAATTATGAACTCTTTCAATTTCTTATATAACCTATTCTTCTTAACCCTCAATGCACTTTTTGTTCACCTTGAACACTGTTGATTTCAACCTCTTTGTAAATTCTGAGACTAATATTTTCTCTAATACATTAATTCATCTAGTGTTTCTATACTAATTGAGCGTATGACATGTACCGAGTCCCATGGTGGCCTGTGGGGGTGAGTAGGTGAACAGCTTGAATAATTACCCAAATGGTATGAAAGACCACATTCCCTCTCTCTCACTGGTAGTGCCTCTATGACCATGTCACAGCCATTTGATTCCTGTGGTGTGACAGTGAGGGACTGATTTTAAACTGATTGATGTACTATCATTTGACTAATCCAGCCAAATAGTTTCTAGGTCATTTCAATATCCTTTAGCTGAGTTTGATATTGGTCCCTACATATGTACTTTTGGTTTCAAGACACAGTTCTTAATTTATCAAAGCCACTGTACAACCGTAGACATCACAGACCAAAATCTCAGTGTTTATTCCCATTCAGGAACTCACATGCTGGATCTAGATTGAAAAATAATTTCTGTTAGTCTTCAGGAATAACCCATTCGATTAGTAATTTCACTCTTGAGACACGCTGTGCTTAGAACCCATATGACAGGGAGGAAGTGGTATCTGAGGCTTTTGGGAAGCAATTTCGCCTACGTGAGATAGCGGATATTATCACCTCTTCTGCCTCCTGGTTTTGCCAACTTTGATTAGAACTCATCAAAATCCAAAGAGGAAATTATTAAGACAACTAGTGAAGCCAAAATATAATTAAAACAGACCAGAGAATGGATGAAAGATCGATACTCTGAAAAAGTATCAACAGCATCAAATGGGCTTTCTTAATCCCTTGTATCTTCAGAATACAGTTAAGAGACTTAGTCAGACCCTCTGTTCACTTGCTTATCTCCTAATCAACAGTGACACATCCAGCTATAATTCAGAATGGGCAATGAATTTGGTTTGAGCTTAATGAGACAGAAAACACAAAATAACAGTGGCTGAAGCAAGAAGTAATTTATTCTCTCGCGCGTAGACAAAGTATGATGGCTCCACAATCTGTGGGATCTCGGCCATTCTTGCCACATGGCAGAGACCCTGTGGATCAAGATGGCTGCCTCAGCTCTAGCAACGTGTCCAGAAGGAAGGAGCCAGAAGGAAAGAGGAAAGGGCAGTAGTGTATTATTCTCCCTCCCTTTAAGGATCCTTACTGGAAGATGCCTATACCACTCTGTTCACAGTGCTTTGGCTGGAATTTAATTATAGGGCCATACCAGCTGTGAAAGAGATTAGGGAATTTCATCTTTATCCTGGGAAATTATATTCCCAGCTAGCATTTGGAAGTTCTATGATTAAAGAAGAAGGGAGAATGGATATTAAGGAAAAACTATCATTATCTGCCGAGAACTAATTATTTTTGTTAAATAATGATTTGAATCATTTAATGACACGTGAAATCTGACCACCTTTTTTCTACTTATGCTCTCAGTCCAGCTTTCCCTCCATAAAGTCTGATTGATTCATTTGCCCCAAAAAGCAGTTCTAGCAAACCGTGATTACAGAAGAGATGTCACCGACCACAATATCTACATTTACCATAGATAACACAAGTCCGTATTCAGATAAATTAGACCAAATAATCTATGCACAGAATTTCACGTAGAAAAATAAAATACATATTAAAGGTCATGAAAATTGATTCCTTAAATCTAAGTAATGTTTTGATAAACACATGAAAATGTGCATCTCTTCCCTGACTGTACCTTAGCGTCACCTGGGGGGTTTGTCTTGCTGTTGTTACTATTTGCTTCATTATCTTCTAATAATTCCAACACCTAGCACATGCTTGAAACCAATTAATCCAGAATCTAAAGGGTGTAGAAAGCGAAAGTAGGACCCAGGTCTCTGTATCTTTGAAAAGCGCTTTCTCAAGCACAGGACTCCATCCACAGTGACTGCTAATGAAGTCTTAGAATATAAGCATTAAACAGGGCAGCACCAATGCTTTTAATTGCACTCAAGAGTAAAGTGCAATTAAGAAAATCTGTGATGTGATTGATCTCTCTGTATATGGAAGATTTTGCACTAAATAAAGTAAGTCACTAAGGTGAATTAAACACATTTCTGACTTTCCTTTGAAATCCAACATCCCTTTTTCCCCTTCCAAGTTAATTATATAAAGCAACTGCAATGATGCAACACATAGTAACAAAATACTCTTTAAGTGCAGAAGGAGGGGAGACTAAGGCGCTCAGCATGATAGAAAACGTAAGATATGATTGAGATCCTTGAATGGCTTCACAAAACTGTTTTGATTCTACCTGTTGGTACTTGCTGCTCCTTCAGCTAGTCAATCTGTTGGTTGTTCCAGCATTCCTAAGTGAAAGGGACAGGGCAGAAGGACAAAGTACCCTAAAAAACAAGTTAGGGGCAAAGTCCTATGACCAGGCGTGAAAACACTTGGATTCTAAGCCTAGACCTGCCCAATTACCGGTATGACTTCTAATGGCTCATTGTCCTTAAAGCAAAGCATCCTCATCTGCAAAACACAGGCATTTGACCAATGGTGTCCAGGTCCCCTTCTAGCTCCAGAATCCAAAGTTTCTACCCAGCAGTCATCCTACTTGGAGAAAAAATTACTAATTCAGATTTCCTGTACAAATAATTGCATCAGCCCTCCCTGACCAAGGTGACACAAGAATAGCAGCAATGACTAGAGGGCAAATCCTCAATATGAGTCTCTCCCAGGTCCTCCTGACAATTCAAATACATTAAGTTCAGGGCACGTGGTTAGAGTGTACTCAGACTTTATGCACATAATATAGAAAACAGCTAGCATGAGTTCCTCCTTTTGTGGTCTCTAGGGAGGACGACTGCTTAAAGCTTTTGAGACTTTCTAAGAGATATTTATGGGTCATAGGATATATAGCTTTCCAATGGCCCAAAGAACACAGCCAATTTCAGAATGGGTGATAGGAGGGCTGAGGTTCTAAGGGGCTAGATCCTATAAAAATTCAGATACTGAGGTTCAATATGGAAACATGGACTGGAAAAGAAGGAGGCTCATGGGTATGAGACCAGCCTGGAATGTGTCTTGTTCCCAGAATGAAGAGCCACGGACATAGCTAGGGCAATGCACCACGCAGCCTCAGAGATGGAGTCAAGATGCTTGAGGGTCTTGTACCAAGTTACAGGCAACCTGTTAAGGAATCGGAGTGAGAAATGGCATAAGGCTAATGAGAAAAACACTGAGAGTCTAGGGAAGCATATATCAGAAACGAGAATACCAAAACTACCCAAAGGTGGGGCCAGATGAAAGAAAGATTGATCATTAGGCTCAGGAGGGGATTAAGTTAAGATGGATATCTTAGGCAGATCGTACACCAGTATCCCTCCTATTGCTTCCTAAAGAATCTCAGTTTTGTTCAGGGCAGCAATCCGTGCTGCTGGAAAGAGTCTCACAGCCTCCCTTGCAATGAGTAGGGGGTGTAGGGGTGGGGAACAGGGTCATGAGATAGTTCTGGCCCCGTGTGAGAGAGGTAGAAGCCACTGTGGCGACACCATTCCCTCCCACGAAAAGGACAGATAGAGTCTCTGCAGGAGGCAGGCTGCTGGCTCTCCCTCTTCCCCCAGCCTGAAGCATGAACACAGAGCTGGAGCCTCTGTCTTACAACCACGAGGTGGAGAGAGGGAGACAAAACCATAAGGTAAGGATGGGAGGAAAATGACGGGAAGAGGCCAAGACAGGGGACCTCACAGAACCACCAGACCATCCTGGACTCGTGCTCCAAGGGGAAGGAAAACGCTATTTGATGAAGCCAAATTACAGGCAAACTACAACATTCAATAAGCCCGACAGCTCATTAATTACAGTTTAATAATATGCATGACTCCACAGTGCCGAGGAATCGAAAGCAGGAAAGCCTGTACAATAGAGCACATCCTGCTCCTCCAACAGCTGCTCGTAGGAAGCAGCTAAACATCTCTTGTTATAAGGTAATCTCCCTTGAGATTAAAAAGAAAGTCAAAACGTCTTCAAGGGGCCAGAGGAACTCAGAACTCCAAGACACACGTGACCAGATGCTTTGCATGCCCCTATCAAAAGGAGGGGTGGGGGGTGTTTATGCCATTTCTATAAACAATGGAGGAAAGATAGAAAGGAACTAAAATTAGAATCATGCCACAACCCTGACATTTGAGATGATATTAAAACTACAAACTGGCACTTACGAGTGATGAGAAATTCACAGGAGACGAGCACATCTGCCTCGCGTAGCTGATTAAGGTTTGAAAGGCAGCGTTAAGACGCCGCAGTTAGAGATAATGCCTGGAGAATTTCGGATTAGTTGAAGAGGGACAAACAGGAAAACACTACTTTTCTGGTTCAGGAAGAGGTATTGAGGCCTGAACACCTGGCTGCTGGAATAAATAAACCCCCTCGAGGCTGCACTGAATTTCTTGCTCGAAGTGGGTAGCATCTGAGTTCGGGATGGGTTGGCCAGAGCACAGCAATGATGGGCTAAGCCCGGTGACGTCAGCGGTGCACCGCCATATCGTCAGCGACTCTGCGGGCACCAAGGAAAGGCCTCCCTGGCCCCAGGACTTATTTCTATTAGGAAAACCCAAACTTTCAGCAGAGCTTCAGTGCAGAAATGCTGCCGGCCATGCTTCAGCCACGGCGTGGGAGGGCAACCCTTCTCCTTGCCACCCCGGGACCTGACTCTGGCCCCTCCCACATTCCCGGTGTCCTGAGCCCTGGTCAAGGGCCAGCACCCAGTAGGACCCCAGAGCTGAGTGTGGCCTCACCACTGCTGGCTCCAGACAGGCCAGCTGAGCAACCGTGGTGTCTGGGAGCGGGGACCCCAGCAGGGAGTCAGCCCCGAGAGTGGCACCAAGACCCCCCCTACCCCGGATGCGCCCAAAGGACAAATGGAGCCGAGCTGCCCAGGCAGGGACAGACATCATGCTGTGAGGCAAACAGGGTTGGAAGGATGTCTCCGCAAACTGCTAAAAACTTGACTGATAATCTCTGGTCAGAAATTACGGCAGGAAGCCTCGACTCCAACAAAGATGAAAAGCACTCCACGGAAGGAAACTTGAATTTTAATTGTGACTGTACTAAGCAGGGGAAGAAAATCATAGCAACAGGCTTGTCTTTGGAAAAAGGAGCAGTGTGTTGTAAAAATGAGACAGACCTGGATTGGAAAGCCGACTTTCCTCAAAACGAGCGGTGTAGGTCTATCCCGTCCACCGTCCCTCAGAACACGAGGCTCTCATTAAAACTCCCTGGAGAGGCTCGGGAAGATTCAGTGAGACAGCACCTGCAAAGCGCTTGGCCCTTTGGTAGTTAGTGGAATTGTGGCATCGTTATAGGCAATCTCTAAAATGTGACTAATACTTCCTTCATGAGGAGAGTATAGCTTCAACATTAAATTCTATCATAAACAATAGTCCACTAAAAGGGGACTTCTGACCCTACGTCTGAAAAGTACAAATCACCTTGACATGGGAAGATCCTGGCTTGCTCCAAGGCACCGGCTAACTGGTAAAGACAAAGGTCTGCAGTCCAGGAGGGTGCACGGCCCTTGATCCAGGGGGCGAACCCCCCTCAAAGGAGCACCGAAGAGTATATGTGCCCAGACCAGGAGTCGCCTGGGGCAGCGGTCATAAGGAGTGAGCTAGGATGGGGCAAATCCACGGTGTGATGCAGAGCTGGGGTCCAGGAAGAAGAAGGAATGGTTGGTCTGGCACATGTGGGTTCTAAACACCACAGGTCTCAGACCAACCACGAGCACTGTCTGCACAAAGATCTGGAGAGCGAAGAAGCTCAGTGCAAGCTCATGAAGTCATACTAATAACAGTTCCATTATTCCATTACTGAGTGCCCACCCTGAGCCCGTCAAGTTATACTCACTCTCTCATGGAATGCTGACAATCAGGCTATGAAATAGACCTCGTTCTCTCCACTCATATGAAGAAACACGTGTCCCAAATATCTCAGCAAAAGACCATGCAAAGCGAGCAAAGATCACTCTTTCTGTCATGAGTTCCCTTACCCCTTTCAACGTCACAAGGAACCTGCTGCCTTCAGGCTGGTTCCTGGCTTCTTAGAGTATCTTTACGGTGACAGATAACTTGGGTCCTTCTATCTTGGGTCCCATTCATTCTCCAAACATTTTCTGATTCCAATTTCCTAACCATAACCTGCCTATGTCCTGTCTGGTTCTCTCATGACAAAGACAATCTGATAACTAGATAATCTGATGAATGGGGTGGTACATATGTAAGCAAAGGTCATACTGTTCATCTCCTTCTGTAGATAAAAATATAAAGGTTCTCCAAGAGTATTTTCAACAATCCTGGAAGTCCCCGAGAACTTTCAGTGGTCCATTTGGCCAAACCATTTTTTTTTTAAAGATTTTATTGATTTGACAGAGAGGAGAGAGATCACAAGTAGGCAGAGGCAGCCAGAGAGAGAGGAGGAAGCAGGCTCCCCGCTGAGCAGAGAGCCCGATGTGGGGCTCGATCCCAGGACCCTGAGATCATGACCCAAGCCAAAGGCAGAGGCTTTAACCCACTGAGCCACCCAGGTGCCCCTGGCCAAACCATTTTTATAATAATGCGGAGATATTGCTTGCCTTTCTCACTGTTCATTATTCTCCTTGAAGTGGCTGACCTATTGAGCTCATTTTTAAGAAAATATCTGCCAATACCCAAGTCTAAAAAAAACCATAGTTTGTCCACCATTTTCTCAAGTCCACCAAAAAAATTCTCACAACTCAAACAACAGCACAAGGTCTTTTCTTGGAGATGACCATCAAATTTTGGTCTGTAGCAGAAGTCAATATATGTACTTGTCATTTCGTTACTAACAAATAGTTTTAAAAATGTGTACTAAAGGGTGGAGATTTAATAAAAATAATAATTTTTGCTATTTCATTATGAACCTGTTTAAGTGAAACTGATTTTTATTTCTTTACTTCTGCTGTGTGGGGTGGGGAAGAAAGCCATGACTGTCAGTCCAGTTTGCGGTCACGGCCATGATTTATGGGCAGGCACCAGAAGCTTTATTCACTGCTGCTTTTGCACTATTAGTGCAAGTGCCCACACAGGGGGAAAGGCAGATTTGTTGCCAGTAATAAAATTTGAGCTTTCAAGAAAAAAATAAAAATTTAGAAAACTTATATTGTTAATGTGAGATTTTCAAAACTTAGTTTTTTTTTTAATATTGGACCATTTCTTTTTTTTTTTTTTTTTTGAGAGAGAGAGCACAAATAGGGGGAGCGGCAGGCAGAGGGAGAAGCAGGCTCCCTGCTGAGCAAAGAGCCCAGTGCAGGATCCAATCCCAGGACCCCGGGATCATGACCTGAGCCGAAAGCAGACACTTAACGGACTGAGCTCCTCAGGCGTCCCTAAAACTCAGTTTTTTTTCTGATAAAATTAACAGTGATATTAACAAATGCGATTTCTGATGTACTAAAAATTCATTAATTGGAAGATCTTCATAACTCTATGAATCAATATTTTCTAAATTATCATGAATGGGATTATAAAATCATGCATGAGTAAAAGATCTATTCAAAGTGCAAGACCACTGGACATTAGAGTAATAGATTATAAAAAGCTCATTGATGTGTTTTGATATTCTACCTTGCAGTTAACCTTTAAAAACCACCACTGGCTCACTTGTCAAATTCTGGTGTAGTATCAAAGAAGTATACCCACAATTATCTGTAATTGAAACAGCCCTCCCTCCCATTTTCCAACTACATCTCTGTGTGAGGCTGGATATTATTCATATATTTCAACCAAAATAGCATCTTGCAAGAAATTGAATGAAGAATCAAATATGAGTCTCAACTGTCTTCTATCAAACCAAAGAGATTTACAAAAATGTGAAGCAAGGCCACTTGTCTCACTAAAAAAAATGTTTATTTTTAATTAAAATAGTATTCATATTAACATGCAATACGTTTGTTATGGACAATTAAAATGAATTAATAAGTAAGTGTGTACCAATTTTGTCAGTTTTAATTCCTAATGGAGTACATATCAATAGATAGAGCCCAACTAAACTAAATCTTTAGGGTCCTTAAGAATTTTAAGAATGTAGGGGCACCTGGGTGGCTCAGTGGGTTAAAGCCTCTGCCTTTGGCTCAGGTCATGAACTCAGGGTCCCGGGATCGAGCCCCGCATATACCTCTCATAAGGGCTCTCTGCTCGGCGGGGAGCCAGCTTCCCCCTCTCTCTCTGCCTGCCTCTCTGCCTGCTTGTGATCTCTCTCTGTCAAATAAATAAATAAAATCTTTTTTAAAAAAAAGGTTGCAGATGGAATTAAGATTGCTAATCAACTGACTTCACCATACGAAGATTATCCTGCATTATGTGGTGGAAGAGCAAGGCAGGAAGGTCAGTGTCAAGGTGAGGTAACATGAGGACAACTCTACCGTCCATTGCTGGCTTTGGAGACTGGAAGGGGCCACAATCCAAGGAATGCCGCAGCCTCGAGAAGCGGAAAAATTCGAGAGAATGTATCCTCCCCTGGAGCATCCAGAAGGGAACACAAGCCTGCCAACATCATGACTTTAATCTAGTGATACCCATGTCAGACTTTCATCTTCCTGAAGGTAAGATGATACATTTGCATTGTTTTAAGACCCTGACAACTTTGAATTTTACCTAAACCCTGTCATCCTGAAAAACAGCCAACTGAAAAACTCATACTGCTATTTTGTGCTCTGGGAAACAGCAAAGAATCCCTCTTCCCCGAGTGACTTAGACAAGACACAAGGATGCCTCTCTTGTTTACCTGAGACAAGGCCAGACATGGACCCTCCAAATCCCTGTTCTTTGCCTCATACATGATTGAGTGGACTGTTTTGTCCACATTGACAATTGGAGCAAAATCCATGTTAAACAAACATCAGTTAAGTTTCTCTCCTTCCTCCACAGCCCTGAACTTTGACCCAGCCTCAACTAGAGCCCCTCCTTAATGTCCTCTCTTACAAATAGGCTGACCTCAGGGTAAAACCCTCTCTGATCTACTGTCCTGTCATCCTACTGCACACACCCGGTTCTACCAATAGCCTCTTCATAAGCCTTTTGCTGCCTGACCTTGGAGATGCTTACAGATCTCAGAGATAGAATGTTCTCCCTATGGCAATAGTCACTCCACCTCTTTTGCAATAATCTTTTCAAATAGAGTGCCTCCTTACCAAAGTCCACATTTGTTCCTCATTTGACCTCATTAAGTGTGCTGTCATTTGTTACAGCAGCAAGAGGAAACTAACACATCTGCCTAGCTCCACTAACAGCGCTTACCACCGAGAGCCATCTTGGGAGAATGAACAAAGCAGGAGCAGGAGAAAATGACCTCATTTTCCACTCTGCTGTATTTCCCATTGCATTGCTAGTATGGCAGTGCTCAGAGCAAAGGTGGTAACGATTTGGGATTAAAGGAGGTCACCAAGAGGAGGACCTTTGATCAATCGGATTAATGATCCCTCCATCCAGACTTGCAGGTGGCATAGCAGGACGTCTCAAAGAACAATCTTAAATTCCTCAGTGGTCCAGAGTCCAGGGATCATCACTATGGGGACTCCTTGACAGTCCAAACAAAAGGGGTGCACTTGGCCTCTGAAGATGATCCCCTTCTCACACATTCTGTATGTGAGAACTCATCCCATTTCAAAATCAAAAAGTACAAGTTGCAGAATTCATGCAAATCATACCATTCCCCAGGGTGAAAGTTGAAAAGAGAATCTTGTCTCAGTCATTACATTGTGGAACCCTTGAGGGGTAGCCCCAAACCTCATGATGTGTAGTATTTACAAGGATGTCCTTTCAACAAAAAGAACTTGGTTTTCCTGTGTGCATTATTTCAAGCCTTAGGAGATACAATACGAGCAATGCCGATCATTGCTGACATGTTGAAGTCGCAAAATGAAACCATTTAGTTCTTAAGAAAGAAATCTTTACCTAAAAGTCACCCTGCTGAACCAGACGTTTGAGTAATATTGGGTACTATTTTAATGTCTTAAGTTCTCATTCTTTTACTCGAAGATTTAAATATGATGAACCTTGGCAGCAGAGAGAGCCTGGATGAGGAACAAGTCACACGTGTAGGCTTTGCACACACAGGCACACTTCCGTCATTTGTATCCCTCCAACACAGACCGCTGTTCAACTCCCCCTCCCTAAATCCAGAGTGTACAAACTTTATCTACCCAGAGCACTCACTACCGTGTAAGGAATCCCCACTGTGCTAGGGACAACCATCAAACGTCTACCTGAGCTCAGTCCCCATCTTTTCCACACAGTAGGTAGAATCTGAGATTTCTGACTTATCATCCTATAAAACTAAGAGCAGGCAACTTAGGATATCTCATAAAATAAAAAGGTTTTCAATGGGGAGACCTACCCACAGCTGCACTCCTGGCCAAGTTTTATTACTATTTCGGAGCCCAGAAGCCTGGTTTGCATTTCCCCTGCAGCTTGAAATCTGCAAGAGGCCTTTCCCAGTTGAGTGTCCCGCAGCGGGGGCTATGGCCCTTCTCCAAGGAGCGCACAGGACGACACACGTGCTGTGTCCAACTAACCACCTGGCAAAACTGTGAATTGCCCCCATGTGAGGGTTGCAGGTTATGAAGGGGAGTCAAAAAAAGCAAAAGAGAAAAAAGAAACAGCGGTTGCGCTTAAAATGAACTCACCGTGTGTGTGGATGCTCTCCCATTCCGTTGTATGCAAAGCATTCCCAACCTAAGCTCCCCAAGTGGGTTTTGGGAGAAAGATGATTTCCTGTTACTGGATGCAAAATTGTGGGGGGCAGGTGAGCAGAGGTGGAAACCGTTTTTATCAGATTCTCAATAAAAAGTTAAAACCCACCTCGGTGAGTTTAAAATTCAATTGAGTCAGAAACATCCTCTTTAAACTCTCCAGCACAGCTCAGACTATTAAAGATAATCTCTCTCATATCTGTGTTTTAACTTCGGTTGTCACCAAAGGGAAGTTTCTCTCTTTCTTTTCTTTTCTGTCTCTTAGAAAAGAAAATTAGGGGAAGAAAGGGAAAAGCAAAGAAGAAGAGAGGAAAAAAAACAGTAGAAGACAAATTAACTTCTAGATAAAGAGAAAAGGTAAAGGTTATTTTTTTATGAAAAATAAGGATCAAATGAGAAATTGCTACTGTCTGAGAATTTGAGAGCTAAAGGGATTACTTATGGGGTGCCTGGCTGGTTCATTAGAAGAGCACGCAATTCTTAATCTCAGGGTCGTGCATTTGAGCCCCATGCTGGGTATAATTACTTTTTAAAAAGTTAAAAAAAATTTCAGATGTCTTTGGGGAACCTGGGTGGCTCAGCTGGTTAGCCTCTGACTCTTTGTTTTGGCTCACGTCATGATCTCAGGGTTGCGAGACTGAGCCCCATGTGGGGTAACATGCTCAGCATAGAGTCTGCTTGTCCCTCCCCCTCCCCCCACCCCCCTCCCCCACTCCAGCTCTCTCTCTTTCTCTCTTCTCTCCAATAAATAAGTAAATAAATAATCTTTTAAAAAATAAAATAAAATGAGATGCCTGGGTGGTTCAGTCAGTTAAGCATCTGCCTTCAGCTCAGGTCATGATCCCCAGGGTTGTAGGATCAAGTCCCGCATTGGGCTCCTTGCTTGGCAGGGAGCCTGCTTCTCCCTCTGCCTGCTTCTCCGCCTGCTTGTGCTCTCTCTCTCTCCTCCTCCCTCTGACAAATAAACAAATAAAATCTTTAAAAAATAAATAAATAAAAATAAATAAAAAATAAAATAAAGGGATCACTTATTCCAACACTCTCTTTTAATAAGTGAAAATAATTAGTGCTTTATTAAAGACCATAATAAACGCTAAACTTTTGCCTGAATACTCCCCCTTACATCCCCAAACCAGCAGCCAGAAAACTGTTCAGGGTGAGTGGACAGTGGTGAGTCATCAAAAAGTCATCATCCACTGGGTCACTAACAGGCTCTTTACCTAAGATACTTCCCTCTGGGTTTGCCTTTAAAGATATTATGGATGCACAAAAGCATGCAGTGACAATGGGACCAACACTGAGCAAATTCAAGTGCAGATTTTTAAAATTCTACTCAGTGTTCATTTGGTTATAACACTTTTCTTTCTACTTATCACTATGCCCTAGGAATTAAAAGAACTGGATTCAGAAAACATTTTTGCATTTGCTGAACAGTTGATTCCATTGTTTCATGCACTTCCTTGTGCCTGTGTGCATCTTCTTGTTTAAGAGGATGTGTTTCAAGAGCATTAAAAGATCTGGTCAGAACCTGCTGGGCATCAGGGCGCGGTTCACGGATCCTCCAGTCCTCCACTCTGACCCCTACACACTTGGTCTCCAGCATTAGCCTTCGCCAGCTCTCTTGCAGGGGCACGAGGAATGTTGGCTGGTCAGGCGTCTACACGCCATGGGCAGCAGCCTCACCCCTTCCTGGCTTTGACCCTGTCTGTCACCCTCTCTCGAGAATGCCCTTCCTCTGTGTCTACCTGGCAACCATTCACTGGTATTTCCTCTCTCTCCCTGACCCCACCACTGGCAGAAATGGCCCCCTTTCCATGACCCCACCAGACTCTAAGGTCATCGAAGGTAAGAACCACATCTTATTCATCTCTGAAGACCCAGCTATTGGCAGCGGGTCTGGCATCTAGAAGGAAGTCTCCACTGTCATGGTTGAGCTGTAGGTTTAATGAACTTAGAATTTATTCACCTGACAAGCATTTGTTGATCATCTACTGTGTACCTGGTCTGCGCTATGAGGAAGAGATGTAAAGATGAATAAGTCACAGTTTCTGTTTACAGTGAGCTCTTGGACAAATGAAAGTGAATGCAAATCTGTCACCTCTATGGAAGAAAACATTTCTACGTTTATTCATTCCCTCTGATAATAGTTCAGAGGCTTTATAGTCATGATGAAAAAACCTACCCTTATATTCTACTGGGGTAAGAATATTCTACCATTCTTAGAGGAACTCACTTAACTGTATATCACATCTATGCCTAATGAAGGTTTAATAATTTGATATTTTTAAAGTTAAATTCAAGTTAACAGAGGCCTGAAGATATTAGGATTGGGGAGGGGAAGTACAAGAGAGAAAGGAAGAAAATTAAATATGAGAGCAAGAAAAATAGAAAAGATAATCAAATTTTACAGTAGGAGATTTCATTCTATTTCTTTGTCTAAGTGAAGACTAAGGAGAATTTCCCTTTATTCTTTAGAAAACCCGCAGCTGGCCCAGGAGGCCAGGCACGTATTCAGTTCCCACCTTCAGACTCCATTTAGAGCATTCTCCTATTTTTAAAAATGGATTTCTGTAAAATGTTTCATAATGTGGATTGGTTTCTTTGGGGTCTGCCTCTGCACTATAGCTGAATAAAAAAAGACATTAATAACTTCTCCGTTAATGGGTTTTTCAGAGTCTCAAAAGACTCACCTTGTACATTATAACTTCCTCCCACTTAGCCCCCTGGCTAAATCTTGATTGCCCTTGTAAGACATCTTTAGGACATATTGCTGAAATTAAAGGTGGTCCTTAGGAGAAGTAAGTTCCCTGTGATGCACGCACTCACCAATCGGCCGACCAGAAGCCCCTTTACTTCCTGTGTCGTCCCACGTTCGTCCCACGACACGCTCTGCTCTGGGAGGGCTGACCCTGCCTGGGGAAGGATGAATTTCTACGACAAAGGCTGCGGATGCTCTCTCCCAGACCTGAGGGGGAACTCTGAGCCAGTTAGTTCACATCCTTGTCCTTTGCCAGGACACTCCAGCCAGCTCATCCGACCATCGTATCATAAGGTGTTATGTGGTGTGCCCAGGAGAAGTGGGAGAGAAGCCTAGATACAGTACGTGTCCTGTAGTAGTGCTTCTACACACATCCACATGCACAGGAATATCCGTACACTCGGGAATGAGCATGTGTGTGTGCGTGTGTGTGTGTGCGTGCGTATACATGCATGTGTGTATACGTGTGTGTATATATGTATTGTGTACGTGTGTGCATGTGTATTCATGTGTGTGCATGTGTATGTGTGTGTATCTGTACATATGTTTGTGTGTATATGTGTGATGTGTGTGAAAATGTGTGTATGCATGTATGTGTGTATGTGATGATGAGTATGAATATATATATGGTATTTATATATCTGTAGCATATAGTTATATAAAGATAACAAAGTCAGGGGGCGCCTGGGTGGCTCAGTGGGTTAAAGCCTCTGCCTTCGGCTCAGGTCATGATCTCAGGGTCCTGCATCGAGCCCCGCATCGGGCTTTCTGCTCAGTGGGGAGCCTGCTTCCCCCTCTCTCTCTGCCTGCCTCTCTGTGATCTCTGTGATCTCTCTCTCTCTATCAAATAAATTTTAAAAAAAAAGATAACAAAGTCAGAATCTTGCAGTGGGCCTCAAATTTTGCCCCATAGGGGCTGACAGCCCAGGACGTAAATCATTAAAGGGCAGGAATTCTGCTGGCTCGTGTTTTCACTGCTTCTAGTATTAAAGTTTCGCCTTTTCTGGTTCCAACAGGAATGGCACCTGCGTCTCTCTAAATGTCTGTCCTCGGGAGTAGTAACTGCCTTAGTTCAACAAGTAAAACCTGAATTCAGATGTGACAAGCAAAGAATGGATGGCTCTTCTCGCTGAAGCCGGAGTTCCTTACCTTACATAATCACAAACAGCTTTAAAAAATAAAATAATGTTTAAAACGGTACTCCATACGTACTTACACACGCGATTTTTGGAAGACCATGGATGCCCAGCTAACCTAAAGTCTCTACTCTTGAAAACACTTTCAAAAGCAGCTCACTTCATCTCCTCCCATTTCTTCCCGTGGGGGGGGGGGGGCATGGGGGGAGGGGGGAGGAGCGGGGGGGGGGGGTGGCTCTCTGTCTCTCTGTGGTCTATACCAGAGAACACTCCCTTCCTCAGCCACCCCTGACGCGACCAGGTAACCGCGTGGTGTGTGTCTCAGCCCATGGCCCCTCTGTAAATGACAGTCCGACTAACAAAGCAGCACTGGGTGTAGACAGATGACAAAGCACTGGTGGCACTGCCATCAGATTCAAAGCAAACGGCTGTCACACGCCGCTCACCACTCCATCGGGGGACTGTCGCGGGCCGCCAGCGCGTCCTCCGCGCCCCAGGAGACCTGGCCAACTGGCGCTGGGAGGAGATGACATGTATCAACAGCATCAGTCTTCACAAGCCTCCGAGGGCTCCCCCAGACGTTCAGACACAGAGCAGGATGAAGGAGAGATATGCTGGGCTGGCAGCTGCAAATAAACCGCAGATGATGAAGCCCTGCTTCCAAAATTCCGATTCATGGTTGTGATGCAGTGTAACTGCTGGCTCAAAGCACGGGCCTTGGGCTGCCGCACACCTCCTCTGCCACGTACTCGTCCACTAGTTAGGGAGCCACCCTGACCCTCGGTTTCTCCTTATAGAAACTGATAGGTATAATAATATCTATATATTATTATATATCTATGTATATTATTATTAGACGACAGAGGATCTGCATTTCCCAGGGTTACAGAGAGAGAAAGGGAGGGGGGAGAGCTCTCTGGTGTCTCTTCTTATAAGAACAATAATCCCATCAGATCAGGGCCCCACCTTCATGACCTCATTGAACCTTAATTACTTCCTAAAGGTCCCATCTCCACATAGAGTCACACGGGGGTTAGGGCTTTAACATATGAATTGGGGGGGAAGGAAGCATAATTCTGTCCATAGCAACAGGTAATAGACTTTATGTATTCTGAGCAACTTGGAATAAAGATCTCAAAACTATGATATTATGTCTGATTTTGAAATTTTATAAATTTTGAGCTGAGGGAAAAAAATTAGAGAAAAAAATCCCATATAAAAGATGTTTCTTCTCCTTTGGGTTCAGAGAGAGCCAGACTAAACATGGAAATTCTTCAATATTTGACCTGCTGTGTGAGCATATTTGTACAAGTTGAGCCAGATGTAGGGCACAAGGAACACTCCAGCAAGTACACGGAGAGCACGGCTGGCGAAGAAGGTGCCTCTCCCCCACACCAGGCTTGCTGGGCTCAGTGAAGGAATTGGGCAGCCAGAGAGAATATTTAAGGTTCACATCACAGGGGATGCCTGAGTGGCTCAGTCAGTTGAGCGTCTGCCCTCGATCAGGTCATGATCCTGGGGTCCTGGGGTCCTGGGATCTTGCCCTGAGTTGCATAGGGCTCCCTGATCAGCGGTGAGTCTGCTTCTCCCCGCTCCCCACCCACCCCACCATTCCCCCTGTTTGTGCTCTCTCTCTCAAATAAATAAATAAAATCTTAAAAAAAAGAAAAAGTTTCATATCACAAGAGGAGTGAGAAGAAGGAAGGAAGTATTTTCTGAGGTGGGTTAAACTTGCCTGGTTCTGTACGAAATCTGCATGGTTTTCTAACTATCTGGGCAAACTAAAATAACAAGAAAAAAGGCCTCCTACATTTTCATGCTTCTTCCTATGCCTGAATGCCCCTCCTTTCTTCCCAGAGGAGAAAACTAGCTCCCCAGACTCAGGCCAGGAAGCACTCGCTTCCTCCAGAGGGTCCTCATTCCCTCCCTCTTGCCCCTACACCCCGGCATACTCCCTGACCCCACACTTAACAACAGTGTGACATTTTCCAAAGTTCCTCGTAGTCTCATGCCTCAGCTTCCTCGCCTACAAAAAGGGTATAATATTGGTGTATCTCATAGATTTGTGCTAATTACTGCAATTATCATCTTCTGTGCTTTAGTGTGGATAGTTTGTATGGCTGTTTTCAAGGTCTTTGGTCTTTATTTCTACAGTGTCCAACCAGCTAGCAAGCCCATCTAGTTAGTTTTGTATTTCGGATAGTGTATTTTTCAGCTTTCTAATTACATTTGGTTCTTCTTCTATCTTCGATTTCTGCTCCAGCTGTGTTCGTGTTTTCTTTTAAATCTTGGAGCATATTTCTGATAGCAGCTTTAAAGTTCCTATCTGTTACTGCCATCTTCTCTGTCATTTCCAGACCTATTTCTATTGACTTCTCCCACCTAATTATGGGTCCCTTTTTTTTTTTTTTTTTTGCTTCTTTTCATACGTAATAATTTTTCACTGGATGTTGGATTTTGTGAATATTATGTTACAATATTTGTTGTCTTCCTTAAGGAGAATTGTGTTTGCTTTGGCAGGTACTTAAATAGCAGTTTGATCCTCTAGGTACTTGTTTTTAGGGTCCAGTACTGTAGATTCAGAATAATCCTAATTCTGGGGCTATTTTATCTCTAGGGCTGAGGCATGAACTCTTAGAGTCTCTGCTAAGACATGCGTGACCTTCTAGAGTCTTGCCTGAATGTCCCGGGGATTCCTTCTGACTGGTCAGAAATTCGATGTCTGCTAGTGCTGTGTCAGCTCCGGCAATTATTCATTCACAGTCCTGTCCTGGTTATCCTTGGTCCAGCCTTGTGGAGTTTCATCCTTCACCTATGCGGCTTAGTGGTCACCCAAAGATCAAGTGCGGACCTACGTGCAGACGTCTGGAGCGCTTCCTCCCAGCAGTTTCCTTCTTCAGCACTCTGCTCTTCCAACGCCAGCTATCCCCCTCTGTCTTAGGTCAGCGCCCTGGGCAGGTCCCGGTTGTGTTCCCTCTCCCTGCACTGAGGTCTAGAAAGTACTCTCAGGCAGGAGATCTGAGACAACTCTAGGATTCACACTGTTAGCCTTCCTTCTTCGGACTGTGCTGCCTATTGTCAAATATCTGAAAACAGTATTTCCCACATACTGAGCAGTGTCATAGTTGGTTACATGGCACTTCTATGTGTGCTTGTATACACAATTACTATACACCTTGTCATTGAAATAGAACCATCTTTAAAATTAATCTTCAACACCTCACTAGACCACACTGAGGTGAAGAATTTTGGTCTTTCCTATTTGTAGAACCTGAATCTAGCAAGATGCCTGGTATGGAATGAGCATTAGCATGAAATCCTTGTCGAATGAATACAAGGTTTCTTCTTCACTCCTGACCCCCCGGCTACCAGCTTTCCAGGTGTGACTGGAGTTTCTTTTTTACTGACTGTGTTCCCTCATCATTGCCCCTGCTTTCTTCTGATGTAGACCTATGTGGATTAAGGCCGATCTGGGAACTCCACCCTGATTCTGACTTACTTCTTTACTTGATTTTTGATTTGGGGATTTTAAACTAGACCATATCCCAAATCCGACTAAATTAGTAATAGAGCATAAAAGACGTGGACTTTCCCCCTTGGCCAGTCTATACAAATCAGCATGTGAAAGAACTTTCACGAGTCCTGGCACATGGGTAGTAGCTAACAAATGTGTTATATTTCTATACTCTCAACCAATCAGTCATCACGGAGTCAGAAAGAGCCATAAGAATCCACCACATTTGCATTCCCAAATACAAATTAAGAGAAGCATGCTGTGGTTAATTTGCCACTCTAATTACACACGTGCCTTTTACATACAAAATTCTTAATTCGGCTTTGATCTCTAGTCACTGTAAGGGTTTCCGTCCCCTCCCTTACTAGTGTCATGTTTTCTGCTGTTGTCTGTCCAGGCTTCAGATGCGCAAGCTCATGGTAGGCAGTGACAGGAGGAACTGCCAATGCTTATCTAGCCCTTACTCTATGCCAGACGCTATTGCAAGTATCATGTGTCTATTAACGCATCTAAACTTCCTGAGGTTATGAGTATTATTATTATCTCTCTCTTTTTTTAAAGATTTTATTTATTTATTTGATGGAGAGAAAGAGATCACAAGTAGGCAGAGAGGCAGGCAGACAGAGAGGGGGAAGCAGGCTCCCTGCTGAGCAGAGAGCCCGATGCGGGGCTTGATCCCAGGACCCTGAGATCATGACCTGAGCTGAAGGCAGAGGCTTAACCCACTGAGCCACCCAGGCACCCCTTATTATCTCTATTTTAAAGATGAGAAAACCGAGGGCCATAAAGGTTATCCAGTGTACACAAGGTCACCTAACTAGGAAGCATAGGAGGAGCGATTCAAACCCTAGAACCTAAACTCCTACCTGCTGCAAGATACTGCGTCTGCAAGGATAATCTTATGTCCTCTGACGATGCTCTATCTTCATACCCAAATATGGCGTGTCTTTAATTGGATACTAGACCAGTATCTCCCATATCCACTCCGTTCCATCTACCCCTGGGTCTCCCCTCTTTGCTTCGTTCATCTCCTGGCCAGAAGGGCTCCAGTAGAGACACACATTTCTGTAGTCATTTCTTCCTATCCCTAAACTCCAACAACGTTCTCAGCCTCTTCGGATCACCGGAGTCAGGCTTTGTCTGATTTCTTTGACTTCTTTGGCTTCTGTGCATTCACCATTGCAAGAACTACATAGTCTCAGTACCCAGAGCCAACATGACAAGACACTTTTAGAGTCTAGCTTTCCCAGTAGTGGTCCAGAGGGACAAGATGATATTACTAAGGAGTGTGAAGGGTTAATGCCCCATGGGAGTACTTTGACCCAAGACAGACAGGAAGAAGCTAGCAGATAAATTCCTCTCCCTTCCTCCCCACTTGATTGCTCTAAGGCACAGCGGTGTTATATCACCTCCCCGCCCTTCTGGAGACACCTCCTAGGACTCAGCAATCAACTACATCATCCTGAGAAACTGGGGCCACCTTTGTTAAGCACCACTTTGAATTTTTTCCTGTCTTCCTCGCCTCACTTTTCTTTTTCCTTCGTTCTTGCTTCCTTCAGATTGTGTCTCCAATACAATAAAAGCATGCAATCTTGACTTTAGGCTCTGTTTTCTCAGGCTAAAACAACTTGTTTCCTTCCGATAATACAGATTACTTGGTGCCGACACATATATCCACTCTCTTGGTATATTAATTAGTTTTTATTGTATAACAAATTATCCAACACTTAGTGGCTTAAAATAATAAACATTTATTATCACATGGTTTCTGTGGGGTAAGGAATTCAGAAGCGACTTAGCTGGGTAGCTCTGGCTCAAGGTGTCTCACAAGGTTGCAGTCCAGATATAATCCGGGGCTGCAATCATCTGAAGGCTTGACAGGGGCTGGAGAATCTGCTTTCAAGATGGCACCCTCACATGGCTGTTGGCAAGAGGCCTGGTTTCTCACTGACTCTTGGCCTTCGAAAGACTTAGTTCCTTAGACCACATGGATCTCTTCATAGGGCTGCTTAAACGATCTCAAAATGTGGCCACTGGCTTTCTCTAGTGTAAATAATCCAAGAGAGACCAATGAGGAAGTTATAATCCCTTTCATCACATCATCTTTGAAGAAGTCACACACCACCATTTTCACCTCACTCACTAAGTCTGGCCCGCACTCAAAAGAAGCAAAATTCTGTTTTACTTTTTGAAGAAAAAAGTGTCAAAGAATTTGTGGGAAGATTTTTAAATCACCACACCTGGTTTCCTTAGTTGCCTAGAATAAATATTTACAGGAGAGATTGCTAGGGATAGAGTCTGTAGGTGAAATAGAGTGATGCTAATAATCCTACAAAATCATTAAACTAATGATTATCACCAACTAGCTATCTTATTGTATTGTACTATCAAAAATGGTTCACACATGGTTTTAGATTTGAGTATAATGTTAAGGAAAGCACTCTGAAATCTTCTTATCACCAGCTAGACCCCAAAACCTGACCTTTACTGTCCACCTGCTTATACTCCCCAACCCTTGGTCCCACATTTTTCCTTAAGCTCTTCTTTCCAGTTTTTCTCTTTTAACTTATGCAAATGGAAAGCGAAACCACCTCTCAAGCTATAGCAACTGCCCTGACGAGACCTCCAATGCGCCCAGGCCACCCAGACCAGTTTAAGCTTAACCCCCGACTCCCGTCAGCACAAATGGAGTGACCTCTAGAGTGACCAGCAACTACCTTGACCTCAATAATACTAAAATCCCCACCCAAGGAAGAACACAAGCCTCATTTACATAACATACAATGTGTGGATAGGCGTGTTTCCATAAGACACACGCATGACCTTATGCCCACCTCAATATACAATGACAAGTCTTCCCTATCTAAATATTCATCCTAACCGTAAATAAAAAGAACCCAGCCTCCCTTGTTTGGGGAGTCACGACATTGGAAGCTATTCCCTGTGATCTCCTTATTTGCTGCAAATAAAGTTCACTTTGTGTGACAACTCCACCTGGGGCAGCTTCTGACTCACCAAGAAGCAAACCAAGAAGCAAACCCACGTCAGTTCAGTTACAATCTGAGTATATTGTTTGTTTCCTCAGATCTATGTCTCCTTGTTATAATCAATATCCCAACATCTGGTCAATCTGAGCGCATCTACTAAGAACATTGACTGCATCTATTAATGACTGTTAACAAAAATAAATCTTCTCATTTGTCAGTCATTGCAAGGTTATTAAAAGAATCAAATAATTTAGCCATTGAAAAATCACTTTGGTATATGACTTGGCACAGTAGATACTCAATAAATGTTCCTCTCTAAATCAAAACAAAACAAAAAAAATCTATACCAACCACCAATAGCCAATAGCTCTTGACATTGCCATTGGAGTCACTGCAGCTATGATCACGTAGGCCTTAGATCATATAACCTCATTTTTTCCCCCACTCTCACCCTAAATGGTCGTAAGTAACTTGTCTCTTTCATCTGATACTTTATTAATACAAAATATACAAAAATAATAACATGTCAATTTGAGCATTTTTCTGCTTAACTGTCTTCTTTTCATACTTAGTCTACCCCTTTGCCTTTAACCTTGGTGAAACGTGAATCTCTTTTCACACTGTGGTTTTAGTGACGTTATTACCCTGCATATCCAATGAGACAGTGGCTTATGTCATAAGTTTCATACTTCGAGGTATATGCCTTCAGCTGTTTAACCTTTTAACTGAAAATAAATTTTAATTGCTGATCACAACTAGAACTTTAGATGGATTATTAATATTATTATTATTATTTAAAATGCATATCTTACATGCAAGAAAGGTAAGCCTTGTGAGTAGACATGCACTAAAAATGTTTCTGTTGTATTAAGTTCCTATGTACTGCCGACGTAATTATTTGTGATGATAGGTAATAACATAACTGAAGTTAATTATCTAATAACTCCATCCTATTTTCCAAAACCCTTTCATTTTCTCTTTATCACGACATCTACCACACTTAAATAACTAAAGTTTGATCCCTTTCTATTTCTACTACCCATGTTTATAGATGAAATGCTAATAAACAATCATCAAAATAAGTCAACTAGAAGAAGAAAAGAGATTAGTGGACCCAAAAATGAATATTCGTTCCCTAAATAAATAAGAATGAACTGTACTTCCTGTTATAACGAAGAAAACAGGAAGGCCATCAGATATGCCATCAGATCAAGAAGCAGTGTTGTTCACTACACCAATCATTTTCAGCTCATGTCCCAATTGCAACCTAAGGTACATGATGCTAAAGCATTGCACTGGAAAGGTTTCCAGAGCCAAGGACATGGATGGAGGGAGGGTGGTGGCACATCTTTCTCTGTCTGGGCTTTTGAGAAGAGCCTTATTCATAATAAATTATTCATAATAAATTGCTTAAACCATTTCATATCCATCATGCTCACTTAATTTACATAAGCCTCACCTTTGGGCCAACCATACCTTCCATTTCTGGGATGGAGGTTACTGTTTACCATTTGCTTCCTACACCCCACCTCCACTAGCCCAGCTGCCCCTGTGGATTCCTCATAAACGTCATTCACTCCCGAAGGAGGATGGCAGCAGTGAGAGAAGTTATATGGAAAGTTCAAGTGGGAGAAGGAAGCAGAGAAAAAGAACAGACAGCCATGGTCCATGAGAACCATCAGAGATTATCACAGCTTTGGAAGGGACCTGTAATACTTAAGGGGAAAGAAAGAATACGAGTTTGATGTCTCTGGAAATTTGCCTGGTAATTCACTGTCTTAAGGGTGGACCCAGTTTGCCTTAAGGATCTCCACTCGAGGGTTAGAGAAGAGGGCAAATGGGCTTCCACAGCCGGCTTGGAGCTAGGCTCCACCTACCAGTTCTGGAAGACATTCCTTTGTACAAAGCAATAGCTTTTCTGTAAAAGGTGAACATTGAATGAGCATGCATTCAACAAGTAGGTTTACCCAGTGCCTAGTTTATGAAGGAACACCGTAGATGCATCGTTATCGTGTACAGTTATCTCTACCAGATGACACTCTGGCAGAGAACTCGACACTCCTGGCCCCTTTGGAGGTTAGCGCAAAGTACCAGTCTGGCTTATCAGGGAGAGAGTCCAACTCTTTCTCTCGAAGAACCAGGAAACTACTCCACAGTAACTTCTCTCAGACACGGAGGATCCCTTTATAGTCACAGAGGATCAGCTTCCCTCCCCCAGCTCTGCGCAGCTCCCGAAGCACGGTCTGCCCCAGCCGTCTTCGGCACCCGTTTCCTTAATGCGTGCTTTGCCCTTACAGAGCTGCCTCACACGGATGTGCAAGGGCCCCGCGCTGGGTGAGCCTGACATCGGAACGTCCTGCCAGACAAACGCCCAGCAGCCGAGCCCATTTGTTGAAGAGACAAGTGCATTTGTTCCTGTTACAGAGCTGCAGGCGAAGTCTAGCAGTCTGGAAACCGAAAGAGGGAAAAAATATCTTTGTATTGTTGTGGCCTCGGCATGACTTCAATCAAAGTAGCAAGCCCAACAAAGTCACAGGTTCAAACACATTTACACGAAAGACCCCCTACGCCAGTTTTAACATGCTCGTGCATCTAGTGTGATTAAAAGAAAATCTGTTTCCAAGACTGAAGCTTAATCTTGCAAATTCCTAATCGAAGTAACTATTCATTTATGTTAATAAAATGGGTCCTTGATGAGATCCATGTGCAATTTTTACCTGCATTTCTATGACTTTAATATTGAAATGTTGGCTTTATTATTTTTTAAACCTCCTTACCTACATCATTGCCTTTTTTCCTGTAAAGTTCTTTTTTGTAAGCTGAATTCTAACTTGACCACTTTCAGGCTCTGACCTTGAGCAAGTCACTTCACCTGCTTCTGTCTCAATCTCCTCACCCGTGGAGTGAGGATGTAATAGGGGTGCTGGAGGAACTTAGGTGTCAACACCTTGTAAAGCACACTGAACCGAGGCAGGCATAGACCCATGCCATTTTTGGGTTGAAGACAGCCTCAGAGAGAGAGAAAAAAAATCAGGTTACAATTTCTGAGACTTCAATATCATATAGTGAACATCAAATAAGTCTTAGCTATTATTATTATTAGCCAAAGGTCCAGCATCCAATAGGGCCATGTGCCAGGTGTCCCGATTCTGGACATTCTTACCTCATTACATCATCTTTCATTGGTAACGTCCCCACCATTAGCTCACTCCTGACTTTTTAGACTTTCCATCCTCTCTGGTACCCAGGCATGAGGTCAAGTTTGACTTCTGTGGTCCCACTCCTCAAACTCTCCGTAGACGTGGTTTTGTACTCAGCCTCTGGCTTGGATCTCTTCTAACTGTCTTGAGTAACTTCATGCGACACCCGTCCTCCAACGCCTCCTTCATAACACCTTTCCCAAAGTCGACTAAACAAAGATGCGCAGGTACCTGAGCATGGGAAGTACCAGCTCCAGTGCCTCCCAGGAGGGCATCCTGGCCAGGCACGAGGCAAATCAGCACCGATGTGTCTTGGGAGCTTGTTCGAACTTAGTCTTTCTTCCATCACTTTGCAGTTTAAAGAATGACAAATAATATTTTTAAATGTTACAGTCATGATATTCAAATAGAAAGAAAATTTGCCACCAACTGGATGCCATCAACTAGATCTGCCACCAACTAGAGTAGTCTTGGCATGTGCTCTACTCCTGTTCCAGTTTCTTGCTTCCCAGAAAGCCCAGAACGGAGGAAACGTTTGGAAAAGAAATGAGATACTCCTAGAAGCAGCGATGAGTTGACTGGCTGAGTTCAGCCAAGCTTCCCTGGAAGCCAGCAGCGGGCACCCACGCACCGTACATTCTCGGCTCTCCACAGCTCCTACCACCTGCCTCCTTCCTTCAAAGGCCTTCACAGATCAGCCTCAATCTCCCTTTCCAGCCTGATCTTCTCTGATGACCCACACACATAACACACTCCAGCAAGGTTGGAGTATTGGATGTTCCCAGGGATCTTTCTCAATGACTCGTGATCTTATTTCCACCAGAAAGTTCTTTCCCCATCTCTCTCCCAGCCTTGTTCCTTTTCCATATCAGATTTTACTTCCTCCCTGAGCACAATCGCCGTGTCCTCCCACTCTTGCAACAAGATGTAATCTCTCTCCACCTAACCTCTCCTAGCACCATGGGTGTACCTGTCCTTGGGCCCTGATTCCGTTCTGCTCTATATTATAATCATTCACATATTGAATTGTTTCCTTTGCCACCATCAAGACGTATTCACCTTAAGGGTAGAGACAGTATCATTGTATCCCCTGCCAGGCCTAAAACACAGCTTGGCATGCTGAAAGCACTGAGTAAATATTTTTCATGTTGAATTAAAGATTGTATTGTGGATAAATATCCTTTGATTTATTTTATATTTATTTAAATTTATTTTGTTTTATTTTGCAAATATTACTGACTGTATCAACTTAATATTGCTTTTCCCCTGTTTTGTTCCTGTTACTGGCAATGAACAGTATTCGCAATATGTTATGTATATGCTGAAAGCCAAAAAAGCAGAAAGAGCAACAAAAAATGGAGAACCAGGCCTTGTATTTAATCTTCATGTTTTTTACATTTTCAGGGGAAAATCCAAAAGTATCTCATGTTCTCAAATAAACTGCACAAGGCTATGGCTCCACAGGAATAAAATGAAATTTTAAAAGCCAGGTTATATTATTAGCCTTTGAGACCGTACTTCTCAATTATCCTTTGGTTTATCTCTAGTCTTTCATCCCCATGAAAGTCAGCATTCTCTCCCTTTTTTCATTGTAAACAATTCACTTCACGAATGTAGAATAATAAAATAAGGCTTCACAAGAAGAAGTTCTGGACGCTGATGGAAAATAAATCCTATCTCTTTGTCCTCCCTGAGCCAGGCTTCTCGGTCTCTGTGGTTTCTCCTCTCTGGATCTGTGCCTCTTAAATGCCTTAAGATCAAAAAGCAGGAAGGCGGATGGGCACCTAGCTCAGTTGATTCAGCATCCGGCTCTTGATTTTGGCTCAGGTCATGATCTCAGGGCTGTGTATGGAGCTCAGCATTCGGCTCAGCAAGGAGTCTGCTGGCGATCCTCTCTCTCCCTCTCCCCCTGCCCTCTCCCTGCTTGCGCATGTGCACGCTCTCTCTCCTTCTCTCTCTCAAATAAATAATAAATAAATAAATATTTAAAAAATAAAAGAAAGCAGGAAGGTGGAAAAGATGAGAAGAATGACTTTAACGAGGCCAGCTGGGTACAGTGACTTTGTAGTCAATATGTTAAGTACAAAGCAAAGAAATGTTCATTTGAGCCATCTCAAAGGTGTCATCTCGTTTCTCAACAGGAACACCTAGAAGGATGTACTATTTTTGTTTAAATGGACTTTTATAAGGCTCATCAGAGCCCAGCATATTATAATAAACAGATGATACTTAATACAGACAGTGTGATAAAGATAAAAACTATCAATATTTTTTATTTCCTGATTCTTTAAAAGACACTGAATCGCTGAACTAGTTGGAAAGAAAGAAAAAAAGAAAGAAAGAAGGGCAGGAAGAGAGGAAAGGTAGGAGGGAAGGAGGGAGAAATGCTGACCTTGGGAGAGTGAGCTCAAGCTGTCTCCTATAGTAAGTAAATTGAAAAAGCAAAGGGAAGACTTCCATCTAACTCACACAGCACCTGTCAAAGTCCAGGGGTTGAGTCTATCTAAAGAAAGCAATATGGTCGGTTTCTACTTTAAAGAGCTCCAATAAAGCCATTTGAAATGTCTCAGTGGATGTTTATTGTAACTCGCTTATTTCCTGAACACACAGCCATGTACTATTCTGTGATATTCTGTGATACATTCTGTGTACAGCCAGTGACATTCTGTGATACAGCCAGTGACATTTAAGGTATCCTTCCAGGTTCAATGACCAAAGAGCTAAGTGTCTGAGAAACACTTTGTCCTCTACCTTATATAGTACTTGCGTGCTGGCGGGGGGCAGGGGAGGAGGACGAGGGGGCCAGGGAAGAACAAGGTTAGGTGAAGGGTGTTCAGAAACCAAAATATAGATTTTTACAGAAAATCAGCAAGGAAAAGGAATTATTTTAGGCACCGTCCTCTATCACAATTCTCCATTGAGATATTCCTACTCAAAGACTCGAATTTTCTTAAAAGCAAAATACCTCCCTCTTTTTCTTTTGCCATTTCCTTAACTTAAAATCCTCCTATTCTCTATTCCTCTTATTAGGATTGCCAGATTTTGCAAATAAAAATACGGGGCATCCAGCTCAGTTCAAATTTCAGATAAATAACAATTTTTTTTAGTAATAAGTATATTTCACACAATATTGGGAAATATGTACTAAAAAAAGATTCGTTGTTTATCTGAAATTCAAATTTAAACAATGAATTATTGTTTAATATAAGTATATCCCAAATATCGCATGGGCCATACTTACATTGGAATGTTATTTGTGGTTTATCCGAATTTCAAACTGTACTGGACGTGCCGTATTTTATCTGACAGCACCACTCTTAGGTAAATTCTCCTATAATTCAAGCCCAGATTAAATCCCATTTCTTCCATGAACCCTTTCATACCCATCCTATTTTGAAAGGATTCATGCATTTATTCATTACTTCCCAATCAAATATGTATTGAACACCTATTTTCCTCCAGGAACTGTGTCAGGTACTGGGGATAAAAACAAACAAATGAAGTCCATAGCTCACAGGCAGAGGATGGCCTTGAAGGCAGGCAATAATGACCCCAAGGAACAAGTGCCACGACAGAAAGATGCACAGGGTGCCACGGAAAATCCATAAATAAGCTTCCTTGTAGGACTGCAAGCTCTCTGTCCCTTTCATCGCCTATCTCACGCGATCTTGTATTAACACTTGGAACTAAATCTATTACTTCTCAGCCTCTGCCTGGTGTCATACTTTGCTTATAGTAGGTACCTATATTTGTTCTGCATAATGAAGCCCTTTTTTCCCCATTCATTTGCTCTTCTTTGGAATTTTTAGAAAGATAACCACAAGATTGAGTTTGGTGTGTTTCGCTTTATCCACGGTGAGAAATCATGCATTTTCCAACGTACTAAATGTGCCAGGCATCACTCTGTGTGCTTCACAGAGTCTGAATCCTCACACCAACTCAATGAAGAAGGTACTCTTTATATCCCATTTTATGGAAGAGGAAACAAAGACACAAAATGGTTCATTAACTTGCCCCAAATCACACAAATAATAAAGGTGAAGCTGAGATTCAGACCAAGGTGACTGGCTTCAGAATGCTGTATTGCCACTCTGATGGAGGTGATTTTAAAAATTAAAATTAAAGAAGCTTCTAGAATTTTCTGTGGGTGCTTTATTTGTTCTTTTTTAAAATTTTTATTTTTAAAAAGAGTAATCCTTTTTATGTTTCTAAAGAGCCACAAATGAACCACTTAGGCTCCAATACAATTCAAGAGAAGAAATTTTTAAGAAGGAAGCTAAAACAGGGCCGACTCACATAATGAAAACGTAAGGAAGGTAGTTCACAACCTTTCCCTTCGTCATTATCTAACCCAACCCTGGTCTGTGCTACAGTCTAGAGCCTGGGTTCAAGAGCAAACACTGTGCACATCCCCAGTTACTACTGGACAACAGCAGATCTGATTGATCTAAGAACGCAGAGTCACGAAAGCCTTTTCAAGGAACTGTTCCACTGAAGGCTAGTTATCACGTGGTTAGAAAAGGTAAAATCATTCTTCAACACGTGGCAGAAAATTTAGAGAAAACCAAACATGGTGCCTAGAGACATACTTAGGATGCAGTACTGTAGCCTTATTACTTGACTTGTAAAAATACAAACTTAAGTGTACTGAATGCTCTAAATCTTAGGACTTCCCAATGTGACCTTGAGAAGCCTATTTAATGAATGTTAAAAATATCCATTTTTCCATTTGAATAAAATGAGGATACTTAAAACATGAGATTAATCTGGAAGCACTCAAACCCACACTCTCTAAAAAGGAGACTGTCCCTTCCCTCTTCTTGAGGACTGGGGCTTCTAGTAAACATGTTCTTATTTAAATTTCAGCTACATGGGATACAAAGAGATTTTGGTCTTCAGGAAATCACCTCCCTCTATGAATAACAGGGGTTTTTGTGGCCTGGTCTCAGTGTTCATGTCCCACTTAGTTTGGTGCAGTACATCAGGGGAAGGTTAGCTCAGTGTAATTGTCGCTAATAAATTATGGTGTTAAAATAAGTAAAATTATTGAGAAGCACTGTTTGTTCCTACATGGCATTCTGATACCAAAGCTAAGACTTCATTAATATTTTTTTTTGTGAACTAAAATGTTGTCTATGGGCTCTTTTGCTTTCTGAGTCAGCAGAAAGAATTTCTTTCTTTTTTGAGGCTAAATAATATTGCATTGTACAGTGCAGAAATGGTAAGTTATCATAGTAAATTTCATTTACTACTTAATATAAATCCAAAAATTCAAAATCTCAAAATATATGAAATTCTCTTACTTTGGGCAAATTTTCCACCCTATAAATTAATGGGAGCTTCATATATAATTGATAACAGTGTGACATTTGGAAAAATATAAAATGTCAAACAGAGACATCTTGCGTAAACATGTCACAAAAGTGTGTTTATAACAATAAAAGATAAATCGGTTTGGGGGAATAATAGAATCTCAAAGGTTGAAAGAACTTTAAAGGTTATTGAGTTTACTACCCCAAGTTTTAATATACTCTCCAGCACCTTCTCCCACATCTAGGCAGTGCTGGCCCAAGTACAAGTGACTATATTGTATCCCCCGCAGTTTGTACCCACGTTTCCATCAAAAGCCACCACTGAGATTGACTGACTGACAACAAGAGAACAGGGCCAAGTTTGGGCCGGGACTTTGAAAGGGACCTGTTTCCACCTGTCCCACAAGCAAACTAAAAGTTCTTTTAACTTCCAGCCATTTTGTCCTCCAAGCCTTGGAAAGAATTTGGGCCACTGAGGAAGCCCGACTGGGTGATCTGAGAAGCACAGGCAGGAACATTGGTGGGAAATGAGAGCACGGTTGAGAACAGGAATGTGTGAGAGGGTCGACAGGAGCAGTGCAGAGCTCTCAAGGGGACAAGGAAGTGTCTTCACCATCATCTGGAGCTGAGTAAAAGCCGCGTGATCAGAGACTTCTTTTTTTCAGTCATGGTAAAAAACACATAATATAAAATTTACCATCTTGTCCAGTTTTTAAGTGAACAGTACCTTAGTGTTAACTGCAGGTGCATTAGTGTTGACTATAGATGTCTAGAAGCTTTTCATTTTGTAAAACTGAAACCCTACACTCACTAAACATCAACCGCCCTCCTCCTCTTTCCTCAACCTCTGGCAACCTCCATTCTATTTTCCCTTGACAAAGGTTGACTACTTCAGATACTTCATGTAAGGAGAATCATACAGCATTTGCCTTTTTATGACTGGCTTCTTTCACTTACCCCAATGTCCTCAAGCCTCCTCCATGTTGTAGCATGTGAAAGAACTTCTTTCTTTTTTGAGGCTAAATAATATTGCATTGTACATATATGCCATCTTTTCTCTAGCTGTTCATTCACTGATGGACATTTAGCTTGATTTCACCTCTCAGCTCTTGTGAATAATGCTGCAATGAGTATGGGCATGCAAATACATTTTTGAGATCCTGTTTTCAATTATTTTGGATATACACTCAGAAGTGAGATTGCTGAATCATATGGTAGTTCTACTTTGAATTTTCTGGAAATCTCCAGGCTTCCCTTTTTTATCTATTTGCTATGTGTTCTTTTCAATTGCCGGTCCTTCCAACTCTGGCTCCTGGGAAGACACTCCTGACACTATGCAGGGACATCTGGAGACAATCTTCCTCTAACTCCTTCTACACAGATTAGTGCCAATACTGAGAGCAAATCTCTTCTGCATTGCTCTACATAGTCCTCCAAAGATAAAACCCAGCCCACTTATTCTTTTCTTTCTCTCTTAGGATGGGAACTATGCAGATTTCTCTAATAATTAAGTGTTTCCCAGCTTATCACAAGAGAGCCTATCAGGGACACAAACACAGTTTCTATTTCAAAGGAATGATCTCCTTCCCCTCTTCTTTGGAGAAAGTAACTTAGATATTTTTAGTAAAAAAAAAAAAAGTATTCTTTGGGGATATTTGATATGAAATGTGTATAAATATGTTGTTTATGTAGTATAGTAATTTATGAATGTAACTTATAGAATTAGGTAATGACCACCTACAATCTCAAATTCAGGTGTCTCCTGTGAATTACATCACTGAATAAACACATCAGGGAAAAGGCAAGTTTTGATGTTTCTAGGTACAACTCTGAAAAGCCAGGGCCTACCAGCCTAATGAAGACTTGACTCATGTATTAGTCAGGATGTTCCAGAAAAACAGAACCAGGACAGAGAGAAGTTATGAGGAATTAGCTCATGTGATTACAAAGACCAAGAAGTCCCAAGATCTGCCATCCACAAGCAGGAGGCCCAGAAAACCCAGTGGTATAATTCAGTCTGAGTCCAAAGGCCTGAGAACCAGAAAGCCAATGGTGTGAATCCCAGTTTAAGAGGAGGAGAGAACGAGATGAAATGGACCCAGCTTAATTACTTGAGGCAGAGGGAAAAAGGATGAACTCTTCCTTCCTCTGCCGTTTGTTCTATTCAGGCCCTCAAACAATTAGAGGATGCCTACCCACACTGCGTGTCAACAGTCCATCTATTCAAATATGAATCCTATCCAGAAACACCTTCACAGATACAACCAGAGACAATATTTAATCTGGGTAACCAAGCCCCACTCAAACTGACACACAAAATTAACCATCACAACTGGGTATCAAGAAAATTTTGCTTAATTGATGGAATTATTGTTCTGCAGGAGAACTTTGAAGATCAAGGAACCAGAGAAAGACAAGTGCAAAGCAGAGAAATTTTCCAGTGTTTCTCCAGAATGATTCGGAAAAAAAGCAATACTGAACCCAAGGTAGAGACATGCTGCTCTTTCTAGAGCTAGAGAATCTGCAAAGCTGGGAGGGCGCCCTGGATTTTCCAGAGCCTGGAAAAAAACAGCCCTCAAGATGATCTCTTTCTCTTCATTCAATATCAACAAGCAGAATTTTGAGTACCCCCAAAGTACCCCGACAGTGCAAAGGAGGCATCAGACTGAGGCCACTGGAAATAAATTTTCTCCATTGTCAATAGTGGTTTGTCATTATGTTCATACATCACTCTCTTGTGAGTTGTTTTAAGGTCTCTGGAACATTGATAAATCCCAGTCACTCTGCACCAGCAAAGTAGAAGACAAGACCACTTGCATGGGACCTCTCCAAAATTTTCCACTAGAGGCATACTTCATGAGCAGCTGAGACCTAGCATAGGTTTATCTTCAATACCTAACTTCCATGTAGAAGCAAAGGATATCTATCCCTCTGTCTGCCTATCTATCTATCCAACCACTGTAAAGAATGAAGTTGAGTGGGAAGATCTACCACAGGCTATAAAGATGCAATTTGTCTCAGCCTGAGATAAAGGACAGAAACCAGAATGGTACAGGATAAGAGCTTAAGTTGGGAAATGAGCACAATAATTAAACCCAGGATACCCAATAAAAATGAAGAAATAATTTCAGTAGTCCCAAGCCATGATGGGCAGGGCTGGACGGGAGCGACAGCACCAATCAGGACAGACATGACTTTGACACCCTTCAGCCCTCCCCAGTCGGTGAAAGAATCCTGTGTGCCATCCCCACCCATTATCCCTGGATGAGAATCTCTCTTCCTCTCCCTTTTTAGGGGAAACTTTCAGGAATAAATACAAAATCGGTCACTTATACCTAGTATGAATTTAATTCTGCTTAAGGGGTTCCTAGAGTGACTCAGATCTTAAGCCTCAACTTCTTATTAGGCACCACAGTGAGTTGATCTCATGGGATAGCAGTAGAGGGGTTGGAGTGACCAAGTGGCAGGGAAACAGATGAGGTCATCAGTAGGTATGCTAGACCAAGGTAGGCTAGGTAAAGCTCAGAATCAAAAACCCAGGCATGTCAGAAGCTCAGATTATAAATAGTTCTGACCTCTCTGGCTGGATTTTGTAACAGACATCTATCACTGACTGCAGCTTTTATCTCACTTTCTGGGGTTTTGTTAGTTTGCAGATTTTTGATTGTCCGGTATCTCAGTGGTCACTGATGGGGAGGAGCAGAGGAGGAGGCTATGGTATTCACTCCCTGAGATGAACATAGATAGGAATGATCAGGATTCTGAATTCTAGTTTTGACCAGGTATCAAGAATATCTACAAGCAACCGTGAAAAGGCCTGGGGAGGTCATACACACAAAAAACACAAGGATACACAAAATTACATTGTATTTCTTTAACATTTTGTCCCATAACCCTTAATCTAAACAACTCAGTCCCGTTCTGATATGCACCTAATCTAATCTCTGCCCTCTGGTTCTTCAAAAAAAGGAAAAAGGGAAACAGTGTAGTCCAAATACCTGCTTTGGGAAAATAAAGTAAAAGGCAAGATCCATAGACAAAAATTGGCCCAGGCCATTTATTTTACCTTTCTCCTGCCTTGGCTATGACCCCTGCTTTTTTGTTTGTTTTTATTATGTTTAGTTATCCAACGTATAGTACATCATTAGCTTTTGATGTAGTGTTCACTGCTTCGTTAGTTATGTATAATACTCAGTGCTCATCGCACTTGTTTTTACTTAGCAATGCAAGTTCTCTAACACTTCCTGACATAGACAAACCCAAAAAGTGACCAACTGCTTGGAATAAAGATGGAATTCTTACAGCAAAAACAGAAAAAAGAAATATCTCAAAAATTATCCTGCCACACATGCAACAAAAATTCAAAATGCTCTCCTCAATAATTATCAAATGTTAAGATAATAGTGAAACAGATGAAATAAATTATAGTCAAATATTTAAGCATTTATTGATGCAGCAGCAACTTTCCAGACAGTCCAAAATTCCAGAATAATAATATTCTTCAAGATGTGGCCCAGATTTCTGGAGTTCTTACCACATCTGAGAAGCTCTGTTCTTTCTATTAGATCCTCAGGAACAGGGAAGGGCATTCTGATGGATGACTTCCAAATCAATAGATTTTCTGCTTGTGGAAACAAGATATGCCACAGGAAAATCAAGCCCATGTGTGAATATACTGGGGTGCCTCCACATCTCTTTATGGGAATTGACATCCATTGATTTTTGAAAGTATACATTTTACCAGAACTCAACAAGATTTTTTAACGAGGCCTTCTCACACCATATCATCAGCTTCAGTCACTCTGTAATTAGATTCAATTAACATGTCCCAAATGCCAGGGGGGTTAGCAATAGTGACAACACTGAGTACAGTTAATGAATAAAAATTAAAATGTTTGCTCTCCATAGCATTAAATTACGTATCATATTCCTCTTTGCTTCTCTAATGTTTCTTTGTAGGAACCTTGAGAATTATGGTTTCTCGCTGTGGGTCATTCATATCAACATGTTTTATAGACGAGTTTATTGATAGATTACATAGTAAGAAGACAAGACAGTCAATTCCTAATAAAAGTGAGAAGTTTCCAGTCCCAACCTCTCTTTCCTGTCAATTGTGGGGATGAAAATAGGCTTCCTGTATGAGCTCATTTTTGAGGATGAGCGAAGGGTAGTTTGAAAAGATAAAATGTAATCTTCTCAAGATATGCAATAGCCACATCCAATTCTGTCAAATAAGGAGGACAGGATAAAATAAAATCTAAATACAATCATGCCTGTAATATTTAGTGACTACATGAGCATGAAGCAAAATACAATTACAATAGTGAAAGATAGCAGACAGCGATAAAGATAAATCATAGTGTCAGGTCTGAGGTGGAGCTTACTAGTACAACAGGCTGCCACAGTATTTTATTTTTTTTATTTTATTATATTATGTTAGTCACCATACCGTACATCATTAGTTTTTGATGTAGTGTTCCATGATTCATTGCTTGTGTACAACACCCAGTGCTCCATGCCACAGTATTTTAAAAACAAAGTTTGCACATGAATTCCAATTCCAAATTGACAAATTCATTGACAGAAATAAATTCACATATAAATATCAACCAATAAGAGAAGAACAAAAAGGAAGACTAAAGAAATATTTGGTAATTTATCAACATAAAAGTACCACAGATACCACAGAATAAGCAACTTCAGCCAACATCCCAGTGAGATTAAAATAGGTGTAAACACCTTTTTAAAAACTGCTTGAAAATATAAAAGCTAGTAAGAGAGGAAATATAGAGGTAAAAGGAGGTTAAGCAAGTGTGGGGGGGGGTACATACAATTCTGGAGGAGAGTCAAAGGGATTAGCTGCATGATTCACAGCTTTTGAGGGAGGGAATACAGACTGGAGTCCAGCACATCATAAAAAATAACAAAGAATTCAAGGATGCAGGACAACCTAAATTAAACCCGGGGCAGGGGGTGGGGGAGCAGAAAAAAGGCAATAGAATCAAATCCATGGTGGTCCAGATATTAGTCTATATTTTTTTTAAAAAAAAGTATTCCTACTGTTTTCAATAAGATGCAAACAAAATTGATAGTTATCATCAGAAAACTAGACAATCTCAAAATAATGAAAATTCCAGAAATAAAAGGTAAGATGACTGAAATTAGAAAGATATGAATGGGTTTTGCAGAGTTAAGAGAACCAAATGCAAAGAGTATTGGTGAACTGGTAGATAGGCCAGAAGAAAAGATACAAAATAGAGGATAAAGAAAATATTATGGAAAATAACATGAAAGAGTGAGCAAGTCAGACGTCACAATGAGAAGCCTACAGCACACGTAATTTGTGTCTGAGGGAAAATATGGGACAGAAGTAATAGTCACCAAAACTGTAGCTGATACTTTGCCAAAATTGAGGAAGATACTGAACATATTTAAAAGTACTATGATGTACTTCTAAATAAATCTTGTTTTCAACAAAGACATTAAAACAAAAATTAGAAAAATGTTTAACTCATTGATATTAGAAATGCAACATATCAAGATGTGGAATGCAACTAAAGATGTAAAAATGTGTATATTAGAAAAGAAGGGTTATACATCCGTCTCAAGAGACGAGGAAAAAGCATAGAAGTAAAATGGAGAACCTGAAAAAAATTTACAAAATGGGAAAATTACAGCCACTTTCATTCTTGCCTCATAAAATGTATTTGGAGGGTGTTTCTTTAAGTATTTAAAATAATTCATCAGTGAAACCATTTGGGCCTGGAGTTTTCTCTGTGAGAAGATTTTAATTACAAATGCAATTTCTTTAGTAGCTATGGAACTATTAGTATTTTCTGTTTTTCCGAGTTAGTTTTGGTGAGCAGTGTTGTTTAAGGAATGTGTCCATTTCATCGAAGTTGTCTAATTTATTGGCATAAAATTTTTCATATTTGTTTATTATTATCCCTGTAATCTCCGTGGGATTAGTAGTGATAATTGTATCTTTCATTCCTGATGCTTATCATCAAGTTTTTTTTTCTGACTTGATCAGACATTCTAGCCATTTATCAATTTTTCTAATCTTTTCAAAACATGAATTTAGCTTTCTCTAATGTTTTATTCGCTTTCATAAATATCTTGTTAGTTCTTATAGTATTTTGCTTTTTTATCTTCTTAAGATTAAAATTTGGGTCATTAAACTTTTCCTCTTTAATGCAACAAGCATTTGAAGCTAGTAACCCCACTGTTTTGTGGAGTTTGATATTGTGTGTTTTCAACTGCACACATTTCAAAATGCTTTAAATATTTCCTGTGGTTTCTTCTTTAACCCATGGATAATTTAGAATTTTCTTTAACTTCTAAATTTTTGAAATGTTTCCAGTTCTCTTATTGGTAGTTACTTATAAATGATATTCTGTGGTTAGATCACATACTACAGAAGATTTGATCTTCTTACATTTATCAATATATCTTTTGTCCTGTTAGCTGATCTATCTTGTGACTGTTACATGTGTACTAGCAAATAAAAACATGTATTCTATTGTTACTGGGTATGGGGTTTTTAAAGTGCCAATTAGGTGCCTGTGGTTGATAGTATTATTCAAATTTTCCACAACCTTACTTAATTTTTGGCTACATGTTCTATCAATTATTTACTGAGAGAGATGTTAAAAATCACCAAGTATTTCTGGATTTCTTCCTTTAGTTCTATACTTATTTCATACATTTTGAAGTTCTGTTAGTAGGTATATACACATTCAGGATTGTTACATCTCCTGAATAAACAGAATCCTTATGATTATGAAATATTGCCTTTATTGATAATATTGCTCCTTTTCTTGAGTTCAGTGTAAATGATATTAATAGAGCCACATGAGCTTTCTTACACTTGGTAGTCTGATATATCTCCCACCCTTTTACTTTCACCAACCTATGCCTTTGTATTATGATGGACTGAAAGTTTCTGTCCCCCCAAAATTCACATGTTGATGCCCTAACCCCCCATGTGATGATATTTGGAGGGGGTCCTTAGGGAGGTAATTAAGTAGATGAGGTCCTACGGTGAGGGTGGGCTCTCATAACAGAACTAGTGTCCATTCCATCACAATTCAGTGGTGAACATTCATAAACTACTGTTCAGGTTAAGAAATACAGTATCACCAGCACCCAGGAGCCCGTTTGTGGACCCTGCCAACCACTACTCCCTACCTCTCTGAAAAGTAGACCTTCACTTTCAAGGTAATCACATCCTTTTTTCGCTTTAATATTCTGCCACCCAAGTATGCCTCCCTAAAGACCATAGTATGGTTTGGTTTTGTTTTTAAATAAATGGAATCATGGTTTCACTTATTTATGGAACATAAGAAATAGCACAGAGGACATTAGGAGAAGGAAGGGAAAAATGAAGGGGGAAGAATCAGAGGAGATGAACTGTGAGAGACTATGGACTCTGAGAAACAAACTGAGGGTTTTGGAAGGGGGGAATGGGTTGGCCCAGTGATGGGTATTAAAGAGGGCATGTATTGCATGGAGCACTGGGTGTTATACACAAACAATGTATCGTGGAACACTACATCAAAAACTAATGATGTACTGTATGGTGACTAACATAACATAATAAAAAGATATATAAATATAAATAAATAAATAAATGGAATCACAGACTACTGTTTCTGGTAATGACACAAAGGCTTATGGTGAATTCATCCTCTTATAGATATCAATTATAAATTCTGGCAAAAATATTAAAAAGAACTACTTGAAGCTAATGAATAGCCACCAAAGGCAAAACAAAACTGGAAGGTATTTGATCCTTGATAAAAGAGAACAGCTCTGAGTGAGATCTATGATTACAAAGCTCTTCGCCTGAAGGCAGCCATCAGTCCATGCAGTGTGGTACAGTGGAATTAAAGCAGAAAGCCACACAAGCTTGAGATGTCAGAGAAAAAAGTCTGCAATTGCCAGAGAATCTAAAAATTAAGGGAGAAATCCCAGGAAGAAGGAAGATATGAGGACATTCCTCAGTTTTGCATCTAATTTTCCCTAAATACTTAGCTGACCTCTGAGCAGCTCATGTGCAAGAGAGACTCCAAAGAGTAAAGCAGAAAGAAAGAGCTGGAAGTCTGAAAGAGCTGATCATAGATTTCAGCTCCTGCCCACCAGAGAAGACACAACATTGGATCTGAATTCCTACAAATTAGAGAGGTGTTGTAAACACCTCAGGCTTTTCATGAAAGAAGGGCCATGCCTCAAGAATAAAATCTATGTCTCAGGACTAAGAATCTAAACATAAAACTAGACTAAGGGCAAAACCAAAAGGCTCATCCTTGCAGAGTGAAAAGCCCATACACATTCAATGTAATAAGCCAGTAACTTCACTCCCCACTGGGTCATCTGCCATTTGGGTCAACTGCATGAGCTGCCACTCTTCAGAGGACGATTCCTTAGTTACAGTCTCTGCAACATACAGTGTACAACGTCCGGCATACGCTGAAAAAAACAAAACCTAGATATGTGAAGAAACAAGAAAACGTCACCCATACTCAAGAGGAAAAGTAATGATGCCTAGGAATAGACCTCAAAATGTCTCCCTTTGCCTCAAAAAATAGTAAGCTCCAACAACCCCCCTCCAAAAAAAAATCATCTGGAAACAAAGAAGTGGAGATACATACCCAAAGCTAAGATTTCAACATGTAGGATCCAAGGTGAGAAAAGAAGACCCTAGATCCTGTTTGTAGCAAGGCTCCTAAACCTGTTCCCCGACAGCTCTCCATTCTCTGATAATGAGGAGGCAATATCCTGAAACTGGTCACTAATAGTGCAATATATGGAACCAAGCAAGCTGAAGTGATTTCCTTATATTTTTTTACCTTCAGATTTTTTTTTTTTAATCAAGAGAAAGAAGTGAATATGAGGATGTGTAACTCTTGGGGCTGTGTCAGTGTGTGAATTTTAGTCTATACACTCTAAATATGCTGGAGAACAATCCACAGTTCAAGGGTAGAAAACACTTTTCTTAATAGGTAGAACAAATTTTGGCAAAGATATTTAGCAAGATCTAAAAAGTAAACAGAATTTATTACACATGAAAATATTACAGGGTTGATGAGAGGAAGAAAGAAGACAGGAAAATATAGGAGAAAAGGAAAAGAAGAGAAGAGAAAGAACAATGCATGTAAGACATAGATAAAGAGTCCAATCTGGAAGAAAATCTAACTCAAGGAACAGAAGAAAGTTCTGTGTGAGCACTTCTCACTTTAGAATAATTAAAAATTAATTCAGTGAAATAAAATTCAACATTTAACAAATGTTAAAAATGCAGACTTTAATGACAATGGACATTCCATTGTTAAATGGCATTGTTAAATTGTTAAGTAAACAATTTAAGAACAAATATATCATTTCCCTGGCAAAAGATAATTTGGAAATGATAAGGAATCAAACAGATATATAAAAGACTGGAGATATAACCATAAATGAAAAGAAAGGGGGAAAAGAAAGGAAGGATCAACATAGTTACACCAAATTAAATAACCGATCTTTCCTTAAATATAAAAGCTAACATATGAAACAGGGAAAGTATCCAGAGATAAAATATAAGAAAACTTCATCAAGAAAAAGTATTTTAATCTAAACACACAGAGAATATAATGTTCTAAGACATGTTAATATAGTGTGACCAATCCAGAGTCATGTTCTGACTGGATTCCTGAACTTCAAAGTCAAAGTATAAATTTTTGAAGTATTCAGGCGGGAAAAAAAAAAAACACTGAAGAAAAAAATAGTCTGGGACTTCTCCATGGCAATATTCAGTGCCAGAAGACAATATAGTAATGTCCATAAAGATCTAAGAAGTAATGTGAAATAAGAATATTTTACTTTCCAATAGGAAGGCAAAAAGAAAAAAATACACATTCATAAATAGGAAAGCACAGGGAATGCAAACTCCTAAAGTCTTTCTAGATAAAACTAGTCTGTGGAATACACACAATCAAAAATCATAATTAAAATTAAGAAAAAAAAACATAAGAGAACTCAAAAAAAAAACAAACAGAGAAGTCATCTGTGGTGAATTAAAATTGGCTACAATATTTTTGTTATTTTCTGCAAAGAAAGATGGGAGTTTTTTTCCTTCTACCTGGAATCTTCGGTGGAAATGGTACTGTGCCAGTTTTAGGCTCAGCCTTTAAGGACTGGCAACCTTTGGGATGAAGGCCTCTCCAGGTGGCTAAGGCTTCTCACAGCTCCCTTCCAGATCATCCTGAAGGATTGATATTAAGCATTAAATTCATTCTTAAAGACCAAACATCTGTGAAGATTATAGTTACAAAGCAGAATGTAAATATTAGAATGATGGCAATGAGAAAGAGAACACTAAGTCATAATGACTCCCATTTCACCTCAGGTATTGGCCAACATCCTTGTAACGGCCTACAGGGAATCTATGTGATCAGCCCTTCCATCCTGTACACTTTCTCTCCTCTTCCATTACTCTGCTCTTCATCAACTCCATTCCAGCCTGGCCAGCCTCCCCAGGGTTTCTGGACCTGCCAGGTATCCCTTAGGGATTCACTCTAGCTTTCCTGTGCCTAGAATAGTTACCTCCGCAACCTGACCAATTCCCCTCACCCTTTTCTCCCACCTTGCCTTTGTAATGAATGATTGGACTCCAACTTTCTTCTCTCGCTCCCACATGTGGCACACCTGGTCCTTCCTACCCTTGTTTTTCTATTTCTGCTTATTTTTTATTTGCTAAATTATTATCATGTTTGCCTTCATTATTTATTTCCTGTCTCCCCCTGACTATGCTGTAAGTTCCACGAAGGCAAGATTCTGTATATTTCATTCACAGATGTATCCCAAGCACCTAAAACAGTTTCAGGCTCAGAGTAGGTGCTCAACATATGTGAATCCAAACAATTTGGAAGCTGGAAGGCAGGAGGGAATAAATGTGAGGATGTCCATTTTCCTCCCTTGTATGCTAGGGAATTAACATTGCATAAAATTCAATATATGTTTTTAAATGCATTCAACATCTTATGCTTTCCATAATACCCTCTCAATATTTATCTGAAGCTATATCATTCCTTTACTTGATATTTTTCTGTTAAACTCATATACAATAATTTTAATACATCTAATTTTTACCAGAGCATGCAGATGTGATGACACTGTCACAAACTTGTCTCCTATGTTGACAGAAAGACCTTTTTCATTCCCTTCATTTATCTGCAAAAGGACACATTTGGACTGACACTCAATATTAACAAAATGTCCAATAATTTGAACATTTTTTTACTTCTGTCTTCAAACTTTTTGCATTAAGTGAAATTTTTGTAATAAATATTTATCAGTTGTAAAAATTATAAAGTGAAATTTACAAGATAAATTACTCACTTCCTTAATGAGTTAGGTCTACCCCAAATGTCCCAAAAGTAGCTCACATTCAACATGTACCAAAATAAGGGAAAAAAAAAAAAAGGACTGGCCTTAATTCTTTTTACCCCAACCTTGTTTTCTTGTGTGCCATCAAGGATGAGGCATGCTTATCAAATTGCAACTTGATATTTAAATTTATCTTTGACTCCTGTCTTAACA
The DNA here is from genome assembly GCA_028534135.1 of Potos flavus. Lineage (NCBI taxonomy): Eukaryota > Metazoa > Chordata > Mammalia > Carnivora > Procyonidae > Potos > Potos flavus. The sequence goes on from CM052883.1 coordinate 7,149,988, forward strand.
AGGCAACTAGTTATCAAGCGTTCTCTGTTTTTAATTTTAATTAGCATCTCATATCTAATTCTGCTCCTCGATTCCACTGCTGTGCTCAAATACTCTATGCAGGAGCAAGTACAAATTCCTCCACACATCACTTAGATATCTTGAGAATCTGCCCTTGATCGCCTTTCCTACCTCGGTACCCGTCTCTCCCCAGCCTCAGCGCCAGGCTTGCGTTCTTCAAAGTCCAGACAACTTGCTCATTATAGGCTCTCCTGCCTTTTGTTAATTTTGTTTTCTGCTCTCTTAGCCTTTACTAAAGTTCCCTTTGAAAAGCCCAACCTGTCTCAGAAGTGTAGAGGAAAACAAGGAAAGGTTGTCTATCCATTTGTTTGTTTTAGTTTTCCCTCAAGCTGGAAGTTTGAAAGGTGGTTCAGTACATGGAGACGGTGAAGAAGCGGTGAAGGTATGGTCCTCCAAGGGGAAACAAAAGGATAAAATCTGAGAAGGGAAACACGACCAAAGGGCATACCCCACTGTTGCTTCATCTGCTTAATCAGCTGTCCAGCCACTTGGAGAGATCTCTTACCAGAATCCCACTGTTGCAGTTTTGGACAGCATAGGTTTTATTAAAGAGATTATTACCTTGAACTTTGTTTTACAAAGTGCCATTGAACACAAGCCTCCTGACATGATTGACGTACAACAGGTGCACAGTGGCCGAGCCCTTGATCCCACTCGATGAATGGATAAGCTAGTCTGGTCCTGGTCTATTTTCCCCAAGGTATCTTTGCCTCCAAGAGGGTCAGTGGAGAGTCCACTGACTGTAGGACTTGCAGGCTCCGTAAAAGTTCAGCGTGCAGGAAGGAATGGGAGAGAGCAGTAAGGGAGTGCATCTCAGCTAGAGGGAACTATTCAACAGAATCACTCAAATTCTAAATGGAGCCACAATAGGAAACAGAAAGCTTGTCTTTCACAAGTGATCTTCAGGGCAAAGACTTTGGAAAGCTGTTAAACCTTCACTACTCCAACGCGATCCACAGACACCAAATGGAAGGCCAAGCAGTCGAACGGACCCAAGACCTGCCGTGGCTCCGACCAGGAGGCCAGAAGCAGGAATCTGGGGCTGGTTTCTTAAACGTGGTCTATACCTGAGCTCAGTGCACGGAGAAAATGAGCAGAAAAGATTGAGGAGGATGACAGTGGAAATCAAGCCCCACTCTCCTGACAGTGCACTCAGGTGTGCATCTGTTCCCTGATTCTGTGTTGTAATTAAAAAGGATGATTTTTACATATTTAGATATTTTCCATTTATCTTGGTCTGATGCCTGAATTTGAATGCAGCTGAAGTTAGGGTACTAATTAATTGTGAATCACTCCAATACTTGAATATGAGGCCTCTCGAGCCTAATGTGCAAATTTATGTAAAAACAATGTGAAAATTAGAAATGCATTGGCACATTTTTTTAACCAGAACTGTAGCGTTCTGTCTAGTCAAACAGACTGCTCATTTGCAAGTTGTCTATATGCAAAGCGTTCTGCCCCTGGGAGCCTCAAATCTCCTTAGCAAGTCATCTGAAATTTGAGAACAGCTTTGTTCTGAACCCGCTTTCACTACTCTCTCCACTTTCTCTCCTCGGTGTCCCGCGGTGTGGACAAAAGGCTAAGCACAGATTCCACTGGCAGCCAGCAGCAAGCAGGACCCGGAACAGGAAGCCCACCCTGGGACCAAGCCAAATCACCCAGCCAATTCGAAAGGCTCACGTTTCCCCTTGCAGGCCAGACCCAGGGAAGTGACTCTGACTTTCGGGTGACGGTTGAGGTTAAAGCAGGGCAGCTACTTGGAAAGCCCATCACCATCGCAGTCGTGCGCACGCGCGGCCTTCGCAGGAAGAGCCAGAGCTGACAGGTGCCAGGGTGCAGCGGCAGGGGGAACATTCACCAGAGGTGGGCCAGAGGTCAGTCCCAGAAGATGCTTGTCAGGGCCTGGCAGGCCAGGGCCAAGTCATTCCACGGGTGGGAGTGGCAGGGGAGTCCTTATGGGAATTACCTAGCTAATCATTTAGCTGTGAGAGCAGAAAGGGTAGTGACAGAGATAGGAGGATTTCCCCGGGACTGGCATGAAGCCACACAGAGCTAATGGCAACCCACCCATGCCAGCAAAGGCAGCCATGAAGCATGACAGCTGAAGAGGGGGCACTCCTGGGACAGGAGCTGCACCAACAGTGAAGGTGAATCACTGTCACCCCTTAGGGACATTGCACAACGTTTTCCTAGTAGCACAATCCCAGATTAAAGGGACAGCATCACTAGGCCCCCCCGGGGGGGGGGTCACCTCAGACACAATTGCCTTCTCTGCTTGGTGCTCACGGCTCATGTTTACCCAAGGTATAAAAAAAGGTAATTCTCCATATTGCGTTGCTCTGTAAATGCTGTTCTCAGTTGTAACCAGGAAGCTCCATTTCCAGCAGCTTCGATGCCATGGTTGTCACCCTGATGTGGGTGTTCTATGGCCTCGATACTCACAGTGTGGTCCCCTGGATCAGCATCGTTACCATCAGCTCTGAGCTCGTTGGAAATGCAAACATCCTGGAGCCCACCGTAGGCTTCCAGAATCAGAATCTGCACTGTAACGAGATCCCTGGGGGATTCATGTGTTTTGAGAAGTTTTGTTCTAAGGTACTTCTCCTAATTTTCACCAAGCCAGACTGAGTTTCGCAGGGTCCAGTTATCAGCTGGGTAACTTTGACTAAAGCACTTCATTTCCTTGACCCTCAAGTCCTCATCTGTAAAATGGGCATGCTCATCCTACTTAATTTAACATGATTAAACAACAAATTAGAATTTGTCCTATAAACTGAGAACCAGATCAAAATACTCAATTTTATTCTTATGCTGCATCTTGACTCAATAATTGGATTATAAACTCCTGAGAACAAGAACAATCGCTCCTCTACCATACTTTTAATCTTCCTTACATCCTGAGTATAGTTTTCTGCCTATAATGAGGTTGACTATTTGACATTTACAAAAATCAACCTCCCTTGGAACCTCCAACCACCGCCCCCACCACAAATAAAAAATCTGATTTCAATTCCTGACTCCAAGCACAAAGAGCTCCTGACACTCTGACCTATTCCTCTGAGGTTCATCTCTCTAAATAATTGTATTGTCTCTATCTCAAACAGCACTCCGTTACCACGACGACACACATAATCGTTTGTGTAATTGAGGGTGGCTCTACTAGTCAGCCCCCTTCCCATCAGACAACATAGAAAACATTCTACCCTCCTGCATGTTTTTGTTTTTAAAGATTTTATTTATTTATGTGAGAGAGAAAGAGTGAGAGAGAGAGCATGAGAGGGGAGAGGGTCAGAGGGAGAAGCAGACTCCCTGCTGAGCGGGGAGCCCAATGTGGGACTCGATCCCGGGACTCCAGGATCATGGCCTGAGCCAAAGGCAGTTGCTTAACCAACTGAACCACCCAGGTGCCCCCCTCCTGCATGTTACTCTCCCCTAGGTTTGCATCAAGACCCTGCATGTTTCTCAAACTTACATATACTTTATGAACACTGTAGACCAATAGGAGCAGACTGATTGATAAGGTAGGAAGACAATTTGGGGGAGGAAACTGGAGGTCTGGGTCCCGTTCAGAGCCTGACACTATTTTGCAATTTAACTTGGCACTTGACTTTTCAGGACCCAGTCTCCCCCATTTAAAGAAAGGTGCGTGAACAAGGTGCTGGCTTAACCCGCCAGTGTTCTGTCATTTCCTGAGTTGTTTCAAAGTGTCACTTCACTTAACTGACATTATTTAACAAACCTTCCCAGCATTAAACATTAACACGGCTCTTTTTCTGCGGCACGGTTCATTACCATGCCAATAAATGATTAATTATAATTCTCCGACCGGACCAATAATTTGGCAGGGACCGTATGATTCATAACTTGTGCTGTGTTGTAATGTTACCTCTGAAAACTGACATCCTAGCATTTATTGTTTTTTATTGCCCCTCCCAGGTGGCTTTTGAAAGAGAAAACCAAGTGACACATGTTTAAGAAGAGTTTAAAAGTTTGACGTGGTTGGATTAGGCATTATTTATCTAGTGAGGAGCAGAAGACTGGTACTTCTGCGGACTTCTGCGGACTTCTGTGACCATCTGAGCAGCAAATCCAGCAATGAATAATTCAACAGGCTGTTCGGCCAATGCAACTGTGTGTGATGGCGCGTCCTGTGTGGTAACTAAGAAAAATTTCAATGAGATTCTCAGTGTGGTACTGAGTACTGTCTTGACCATTCTCTTGGCTCTGGTAATGTTCTCCATGGGATGTAACGTGGAAATCAAGAAATTCCTAGGACACATAAAGCGGCCGTGGGGCATATGTGTTGGCTTCCTCTGTCAGTTTGGAATCATGCCCCTCACAGGATTCATCCTATCAGTGGCCTTCGACGTCCTCCCCCTCCAAGCCGTGGTGGTACTCATCATGGGATGCTGCCCCGGAGGAACCGCCTCCAATATCTTGGCCTATTGGGTCGATGGCGACATGGACTTGAGGTAAGATATCTAAACCTCTGCATATTGCAATCATACTATGAATTAATCTTTTCAGACGCCTATGTCACTGCGATGTCCATCTGATCTAGGGTACAACTGAGGAATTAAACAGAAGAGAATCAATGGATTCACTTGCCTTCCTGTACAACTGCTTGGCTATTGGAATTTGGGGGTTATACTTTGTACTTGTGCTTTTTAATCTAACTCAGCTAACAGGGAGTTCGATAATTGCCATTTGTCTCTGGGAAAAGATTCAGAGTTTTTCAGAAAAGAGATTCTTTCCGAGCCGCGAGTGTACCTGAGAAAGTTTTCCTTGTTGGTACCAGCAAAAGAACAAAACAGAACAAAACAAACCAATCTTTCTCTGTGGTGATGAGAAGCTCTGAGTGCAATCATGAAATCAAATTGTTCATTAAACGGTAGAATCTGTGCTGAGACAATGGTCAACTCCACAAATCTAGCCAGTTCTTTGAACAAGCTTTTTCTTGGTATAAAGCCTAAGGAAGAATTTCTACATTTGCCTCACTTCTACTGGCATTAAAAGAAAGAAAAAAAAAAAAAAAAAAAAACCTACAGCAGCTTTTTTTTAATTATGCTTACCTTACTATAAAATAAACAGAAAATGGTTTCTCTACTTCCCACAGAGTAATCTAAATTGCAATGTTCGCCCAATTCATCCCGTGCCAGTCTGAACTAGCACTGAGGGGGAAAAAAAACACTAATGGAAATAAGACGAAGCATTAATGTGATGAGACTGAGAATGTTAATACCTTAAGTTGAATAGAAAAATGTCTTTTTCCTTCCCTGACAATTCCTCATTTCCTGGGGAAAGGTATGCATTTCTGCAAAGCAGCCAGGTGTTATTGTAACGAGTGCTTATCAAATACTATATAGTAGGCAATCAGCTCTGTTAATCACCAGCTACTATACTCAGAAGAGAGAAGCTTAGGGTATAGAAATGTAACCGCTGCAAAATGTAAAACTGTATTCCATGTTGTGCCTGCGCCTACTGAGCGATTGGGAGCCCGCCATCTCATCTCAGCCGGGGCTGATCCTCCCAAAGCTTTAGAAAAGCCATAGAAACTATGTGTCTGCACTTCACATATTTTTCACTTAAGGAAATACCATATCCTCCTTGCAAGAGATTTTTTTTTTCCTAAGGAAGTCCTGTAAAGAACAAAGGGTGGCAAGTGTCGTTCAGGTTTAGTTAATCTGTGAAACACCACATAGCAATAAGGTCCTTTTAGACGGCCACTTAGTTGGATCTGGACATAAGCTCGCGGAGGTAACAATTCTCAAAGCCAGTACCCGCTACAGCAAGGGGAGTGACTTGAATTGAATATGGGACTGTGACATCCACTGAACAGCTTTTACATAATATTTGTAACTCTTCAGTAAAATGGGAGAGTCTTCTACCTCAAGATAATGTCACATGTGCAATCGTTTTGTAAGATGGAAAAGTATGTGTGATGCTGGGTTATTTGGCTGTTGAAACATTTCTTTCCGCAGGCTAAAACTGTGGGGACCTAATCTAAAAGCTCCAACTTACACTTTTCTGTGGTCTTAAGGAAATCTTATTGGTCTCGAAACAGATGATTATATAATCCTATCTACCTCATATAACAATTCCTGTAAAAGATAAAAATACTAAAAAATAAGAACCGAAGTAGAATTTGAAACCTCGGTAGAAAATATCCAGCTGAATCAGTGTAGACGAATCGTTCAGCAAGTCACGATTATCCCTGAATGGGACATATGGCACTGAAATTTGTAATTTTCATTCTAGAAAGTGTGTACTCCACAGATCCCCTTTGTCTTGCAATAACAAAATAACACCAACGGCTCTCCAGGCTAGCAGTCACCTTGCTGGCAATTCCACCACCTATCCAGAACTCAAACAAGACCCAGTAAGACTCTACACAGCCAAAATAAATCCTGCTTAATCTCACAAATGTTCCTTACACAGGACCTTCTTCATCTCCTAATCCTAGAGCTCTATTGTACTATTTCCCAGCACTGAGGATGAAAATAAGAGGTGGGGGCAGGGAACGAGGCACCAGAGGGGCAGGCCTATGTCCCACAGCAACAAGTGGCCCAGAAAGCCTGACCTCAAGAGAGAAGACCAAAAAATGCCTGCAAAGCAACGAAGGCAACTCACAAGACACAGCAGCTTCTGCATCACTTAATCCAGAGCCCAACGGTTCTATAGACACAACCACCCAGAAGACATTACTATATTTTAGCAGAGCGAGTCATAACACCCGTCACAATGCCTCATAGTCATAGAAAGGAGTTAAATTATGCCACTACGTAAGATGATGACATTATGCATCGCATATGTTAAAGGAAAAACTGTTCAAATATTTCTCTAAAGCAAATTAAGAGATTATCACCTCAGCTATTGGGAACCAGGTTTCCAACATTTTCTCTTCTTCTGGAGTCAATTCTGTCCTCTAAGAACTTCACCTTCTCCACTTCCGCTGGAACTCCGGCAACGGCAGCCAAGATATGATAGTTTATACCAACAGGTATCTGTGCTGGTTACTAGTTGCTCGAACAGATATCACACAATGCCAGCCAAACTACTCCATCTACATCAACTTTCCTGGTTGTGGTTTCTGGGAGAAGAAACCAAATCATCTCCCCCCAGGGCCTCCTGTCCCCGCCTCACCCTCAATCCCATCCCCCCTCACCCTACTGTCCCTCTCACCCCCACTCCCATCCCCCCTCACCCCATTGTCCCCCCTCACACCCTTGTTTCCCCCTCTCGTCCTCATCCCTCCTCACCCTACCATTTCTTTTGAACCTGGGAAACCATTGCATTTTGCAATCTGTAGTGAAAAAAAATAAACAACATCAACAACAAAAAAAAGCAGACAGTTATCCCTAACGAAATTATAGACCTTGCTCATTGAAATACAGCAAGAGATATTTCAGCTCCTTCTCAGACCTCTCCAGCCTAGAAAATTGTTGCAGGAATCTCATTAGTGTACAGGTATTTTCACCTGTTCTAGCTGTGCTGTGGGTATCCTATGCACAAAATGTTTCTGGGAGAAATGAAGGTGACATTTTCAGGTGAATCTGCTGGTGGCAGGACCCACAGTTCAGGGGACACAGAGATGTCTGCCTCCTTTGTGTCTGCTGGATTCCCAGAGAGTCCCCATTTTCAAACCTCCTTTCTTAGCAATGACCTCAGCCACACCATGCAAGGACTTTTTCCTCTTATTTTCCTTTCTTTGACTTCATCTTTGGGGAATCCCTGCTTATGCATCCTTTCCTCCACTTCCCCAATTCCTTCACTATCATCTATTAGCTACATTCCCTTTAACTATTTTCTAGTATTAATAGTTTCTAGATTTTTCTTCCACATCCTTTGTTCTCTGGCTAAAGATTGTTGCATTTTTCATCTTCCAGATCAGTTTTCATTGTTATTTCAGTTGTTCAAGATCCTCAAATCTCTGGCTTATCACAAATTTGAAGCAATCTCTCACATTTAAACCACATAAATGTCCAGCTCCTCTCTACTCTAAGAACTAACCTAACAGTATTCGACTTTTTCTGTTTTTCCAAGCTTTTCCAAGCTTTGTTTCTCTCATGTAGCACTTATTTTTATTTTACTAGCTGGTATTGACTAGGCACTATTAGGAGTCACACAGAGTACCAGTATTCCACATACATTGGTGTATTTAACCCTCAAGATAATCCTTTTGAGGTCAGTACTCTTATTTTCTGCCTTTGACAGATGATAAAATTAAGGCTCATAACTTTCACCAAAGTCACAAAGGCAGTACATGTCAAAATCAGAATTTGAATCCAGACTTATCCACTTATTCCTATCCAGACTCTTAACACTGCTCAACATTGTTTCTATCACTTATCACATCCCCAATTTCTAGCGCTACCTGTATACACTTTGATCTTTCAAATTTGGTGTTTCACTTCTAATATGATAACAGTCTTGGCATTCCTCATCACTAATGTCACCAAATTCCTCAACATTTACTAAATTTTAATTTATTGTTTTTATTTCTAAGAAGAAAAAAAGAAAACAGTTATCCATGGTGGTTAATAGAGCTAAAGCCAAAAATTAAAGACAAGAGATTTTTTTGCTTTCCTTACGTTTTTCCTCATTCCAGTAGAAACTCATGGTAGTATTTCTATTGTTGACATCTATGCTTCTTATAAAATTTTAGATTTCATTCATGTAAAATGATTTTTTTTCTTTTCCTAATCTATTCCCCTATATTGCTCTCTAAAACTATTACCTATGAATTGCTTTTCATCTTATTTTGAGCAGTTTGATATTGTTCTCATATTAGTTCAAATGGCATCAACTTCCGGGCCATCTAGGCTCACCTACTTCTGCAATGCCTCACAGTCAAGGCCCACTAAAGCTAGACCATTCCCTTCTCCAGCTGCTGACTTGTCCTTCCTCGTGCTCGTCCAGAAACTAGTCTTGCCAAACTCAAAACCATGATACGACTTCATAAATTGTCTTAGCAATAATTTAAAATTGAAGCCTTCCCAAAGAAAGTTGAAAGAAAAAACAGAGAGAAACAGACTTCCTTCTGAATGTTGTTCTCATCATTTAAAACAAAAAATTCTTCGCCTTCTCTTTGCTATACGATCCAGGTAGTGAATACTGCTCCCTTCATGCACCCCACTCCTGTCTTCTCCACTCTGGAAAGTATGTCGGACATACTGAAATAAAAGTGATTTCATCATGGATAACCTTAAATCCATCCTAATTTGTTTTTTAAATAAAAGATAAAAAAGAGGGCGCCTGGGTGGCTCAGTCGTTAAGCGTCTGCTTTCGACTCAGGTCATGATCCCAGGGTCCTGGGATCGAGCCCCGCGTCGGGCTCCCCGCTCATCGGGGAGCCTGCTTCGCCCTCACCCACCCCCCCTGCTTGTGTTCTCTCTGTTGCTGTGTCTCTCTCTGTCAAATAAATAAGCAAAATCTTAAAAAAAAAAAAAAAAGAGAATGTCAAAGGAAGGGAGAGAGTTTACAAACTGCTGTATTTTAATTATAAGTAGGACTATTTCTGAAAAGCATTATTCTGGTTTTGGATTCTGCCTTAGCATCCTTTTTTTGTGTCTCAATTAAGTTAACCTGTCACCATAAATAGATGGAACTTCTTGGAAATGATTTACATACATCTTTAGCACTGGTTAGTGTTATATTATTTCAGCTCCACTAAGACAAGTATTTTTTTCCTAAAATCTTTAAACACATTTTGAGTGAGATCATCCCCAGTTTTTTTTTTTTTTTTTGAATGGTTATTAGGGAAGTTAAGCCCCCGATAAACATTATTGCCATGACACTTATTTTCTTGCCAAAACCACTTAGATACATTAAAATGAAATTCCTCACCTCCAGCTGTTTTCCTTAACACTTGTGTAGTGTGGTTGTTGGTGTTTGTGGGGAGCAGGGGATGGGAGGCACAGGTGATATAAATAATTTCACATTTTCCTTCAAGTCCACACATAATACCTTTAAGAAATTACTACTCTGATAGTCTCCAATGCTACAACTTTTGGAGAAAGACCTTTCAGAAAAATTTCTCCAGTTTCCTGATTCTGTATTATGCCAGAACACCACACACACACACACACAATGGCTGGATGGCTACTACAGTAACTCACTTTTAATAAGAGCAATGCATTATTCTAACGACTGGACTCATTGGGTCATTAGTCCTTACAGCCTATGAGGTGGTGACAATTTTATCTTCATTTCACAGATAAGGAAGCTGGCAAAAGGAAGTCAAGTAAATTACCCAAAGAACATAGTACTTGTGTAGTAAGTGGCCACGCCTGCTTCCAACCCAGGCAGCATCCGGCTTTAATGTCTGGCCCAGACATTTAACAGCTCAGTTCCCCAGAAAGAGACTGTGCTCTGTGCACATGGCCCTTTGACGGGACCAGGAAGACCCACTACCCAAAAACCTCTCTTCCGTCCTCTGTCACATTGCTGAAAATAGCCCCATTCCACATATTCTTCCACGTCAAAAGCCAAAGTCCACTTACCCAGCCAGGTCCACTCACTAAAACACAGATGCTCTCAGGAGGAATAGTACCAAACCCTGGTTCTTCTGAACACACATTTGGTAAATTTCTTAGCAGAAATAGAATCCAGTCCTCCCCTGCCTGCTTGCATATTTTCTTTCATTTTTTAAATCTGCTTCCTCTTTCTTTCTCAAGCCACAGGCATTGGGGCAATAATCTGTCTGCTTTCAAAAAAGACACTGAGGCTCCCTCGCTTGCATATGTGTTCTCCCCTAAGAGCCCAGGGAGGCCCCGCTCATCTCAGTACAGACAGACACGGCAAAGTCCCTAAAGTTTTGGTTGGTATAGATGTGTTTGCTCTTCTCTGACCGGGGGTCCAAAGAGTGGCGTGTCCAAGCACCTTGTACCTTTCTTAAAAATGACTTGAAACAGCCATTAACTATCTTCTCTGATCCTTGAGAACCCACGGGGAGAGAGGAATGACCCAAGACAAAGTAGAAAAACAAATCCGGATCTCAGCATTTTGCCCAAGGCCGGGACCTGCACAAAGATGGGCACGAGTCTGTGTCCATCCATCAGCCTAGATGCAGCTGCTGTCAGAGTATCTTTTGTAGGACTTCCTGATCCCAAAGTGCACCATGAAGCAAGCTCTCCCCCTAGAAAGGTGGATGAATCAACTTGCCCATTTCCTTTCAGCATCAGCATGACAACATGCTCCACGCTGCTTGCCCTGGGAATGATGCCGCTGTGCCTCTTTATCTATACCAAAATGTGGGTCAACTCTGGGACAATCGTCATTCCCTTTGACAACATAGGTAAGTAAATCATGAATATTCCCCTCCTATTCTCTGTTTATCATCAGGCCAGGCTCAGACCCGGCTTGTATTTCTCTTGCGTCAGCCCAATTGGGATTTCATTACGAGTCACGTCAACCGCGTTTCAATGCAGGTTGGCAGAATCCAAATGCCCAACCTTGACCCCCAGGGAAAATTGCTTTCCTCCACTGAAATCAGCAGGTAGAGGGGCTGACTTAAGACACAGCCCTCTGGACCTCAGGAAGCCAAGACGGCTGGGATGCGAGTGGCTCTGTCCTTTCCGTAACCCACACTACAATTAGTTCATGGGAACATGAGTTTGCTCCCAGACACTCAGATCGAAGAAATATTAAAAAAAAAAAAAAAAATCCACTAAAGATTTAAAATTAGGGCACCTAGTAAGCAATCATGAGTGTGGCACTTGGAAACTACCAGATGAAACATACTGTAGATAACACTCGACTGTGAGCCACTGTGAAGAGGGAAAAGTGATTTACTGCCACAGTCTGTATACCATCGGCCAGGAGTCAAGTCTGCTAGCCATGACTCTGTCTCTACTCATTTTGCTCCCAGATGTTCACTCCCACCCCAAAGAGGCTGTTTTTCTGCTTCTGGGACAACAGATGACAGTGGGAACTTTGTGTAACATGGGATCAAGGGTAAGATGAGACGTTTCCCGGCCTTCCCAAACCAGGCATTTCCCACAGAGCTGTAGTCATAAAAGAAGAGATACAGGAGAGAGAGTATGTATCGCCAGGTACACAGCATGCTGCATCGTCATTATTCAGCTGACGGGCTGCCTCAGGAGGTGTGGGTGTCCACTGAAGGGAGCTTAGTGTAAGCGAAGCTAAGTGATGACTCAGAAGGATATTTGTAAAGGAATTCCTGTTGGCATGGAAAGCTGGACGGCTGCGTCTAAAATCCTTTCCATTTCTACAAAAGATTGTTTCCAAGATAAAAACGGGATTAGGGCCTACACAACTGAATCAGAGCGAACTTTGAAAACACTAATCAGGCACCACCTGTATTGGCACATCTTCCTCAATATGGGATTTCTCAGCACGAGGTCCTTCTCCTGATCTGGGGAACTCCTTCATACCAGATATAATCTCCTGCAAACAGGTTTTAGGGTGACCCTGCAGAATCAGTCACCTGCTATGCCTCATGCTCCTTAACTCTCAGTCCACTCCCCGGGAGGGCATCTCCTTCAAATCAAACAATGTAGATTGCTTGCATGGCGTGCATTGTAGGTCTCTCAAAAAACCTGTCTGCTGAGTAAGGAGTTTAATTCTGTATTACTTATTGTTTTACAAAATACCTTAAGCTTGGGGTGCCTGGGTGGCTCAGTCGTTAAGCGTCTGCTTTCTGCTCCGGTCATGATCCCAGGGTCTGCTCAGTGGGAAGCCGGCTTCTCCCTCTTCCACTCCCCCTGCTTGTGTTCCCTCTCTTGCTGTGTCTCTCTCTGTCAAATAAATAAATACGTGTCTCTCTCTCTGTCAAATAAATAAATAAAATATTTTAAAAAATACTTCAAGCTTTAAAATATTCTCTTCGAGATATCCATTCTCATCTGGAAAACATTCCATGGCAATATTGAATAATTCAAACTATAGTATGAATGACTTACAGCACATCCTTTAATGTGAATAAATTTTGAAAGGAAGAGAACAGGAGAAAGAGTAATTAGCACCTCAGTGGAGGTAAAAGTCATCAGAAAAGAGGCCAGGGCAAAAAGAAAAGAAAATAGAAAAAAAAAAGAGAAAAGAAGAGGAAAAGATTTAAAAAAAAATTTTTAATGAGTTTGAAAAAACAAAGATATTAACTCTGCTCATTCACCATTTTGCCCAGGCTTATTTTCCAACCTAACCTTTCTGCTATTGGTTTGTCTAGTCCTTTAAGAAAACAAACAACCTAATTACTTCACAGATTGTTCTCACTACTTTTTAGAGGAGGAAGCTAAGGCCCAGGGTAAAGGTTTCATTTGTCCCAGATGAGCAGTGGGCTGGAAATGCCCCCGGGGCTGCGCATGCGCTCTGTGGGTAGGGCCCCAAGCCCAGGCCCCACAAGATGCCCACCTAGCTCTGAAGGGGCAACACCCTCGCTGAGCCTTCCCGTGGGGGCGTGGAGGTGGAGGAGGGCGGCCGCGCAGCTAGCGCCGCAGAAAACAGCTGCAGCGGTTGCTATTCCTGCGTCCCCCTCTGCCGTCTCTTGGAGGGTGCCCAGCACCATGAACTGTGCACCTGCCTCATCACCTACTTCCCACGGCAGCAGCTTAAGCTAGACGTAACTCTACCCACTTCGCAAATGGGGAAACCACAGCGCAGAGGGGCTGGACGGATGGCACCGTCCCCACGGTCTGTAAGGTTCCACTCTGAGTCGATCTGGCTTGACGACCACCCGGTGACTGTCCGCCTCTCGCTTTTATCCACCTTTCTTTCTTCCCATACGTGCTCCCTGAACTCGATTAAGGCCAAGTTACGGTTCACATGGTGTAACCGCAAGCGGTGCTTTCCGGTCTAACTGGACAGGCATTTGACACGGGGCGGGGGTGGGGGGTGTGCATGCAGGCGCTTAAAGAAGAGGGAAAAGAGCCCTGAAAAGGAAAGAGAATCTTTACCCCACTGGGGAGTCAAGAGTCACACCAGCCCACCTCTCCAGGTGGGAGCCACAGACTCTGAGTGTGAGGAAGGGCAAAGAGTGTCTTTTCGAGTCAACTTCTAGTCCTGGAAAAACTATCCCTGGCCTCATCTGGTCAGGAGAGGAAACGCAATTTGGGCAGGTGGTCTTGCTTGCATGCTTATCCTATAGCCTTAGGCTGCCCGGAGGAGATAAAGACTCTTAGTGTGAGGGGCCCGACCATGGTGAGGCAGAGGGAGAGGGTCGTTCCTCTCACAGGGCCAACACATTTAAAGTATACAGTACCCAAGCCTAACCACACTGACATTCCAAGCACAGTATTTGCACCAATTTAAGTTACCACACTACAATCAATGCATATCAAGATGGCTTTAATTTAAGGCCTACAAACCACACAATTTAGGGAATAGTCTGGACACCCCGGGGAGGATGTCTCCTCCCAAAGTAGCAGGATGTAAGGATACCTAAAGGGGATTTTTCTGGGGGCTCTCACCAGCCCGTCTATCAATGATTCTTTTCCATATCCTGTGTTCCACCATTTTCTCCCCATCTCGTCCTCCCCTCTTTCTTTTTTTCCTGCTGTAGGTACTCCTGGCCATGACTTAATCCTTTTGAGTAATTTCTGGGGAAAAGTAACTGCTGACCTTTATATTGCCAGGAGGACCAGAAGGCTACAAAGACATTATGTTTTCATCACTGTTGTGTTCATTTTAAATTCATATTTACAGCCCTGAAATCTAGAATCCATTTTCCAGTCGTCATTGAATCTACTCCAATGCTAAGAAAAACCACTCTCAAAATTTCGTTATTTGATTCCACTTTCCCCAACTGCTTTAAAAGGATATTTGAAAAAGAAACAGCCCATCAGAAGTTCGAAGTTGCTGGTACTATATTATATAAAAGCAGTGGTTAGACCAATGAGTGTTAAGTAACATGGAGGAACAAACTGTATGTCATGGAAACAGCAGTAAATTTAACACAGGAAAATTGAAGTATGACTCTTTTATCTGGCTGGGTGAGCACGTTTCTGCAAAGAATTATAATTACTTGAGAGGTCGCCAAATATATTATCTCACAGAAAATTTAAAGCACGCTTTTTCAACCTCTTCTCTCACCTCTCTGCCGTAGATTTGAATAACCGAGCTCGGTCTGAGCCAGAAGTCATTAGCCCATGGAATGCTTGGAGAATTTTGAACTTTTTGTTTTATCTCTACTACTGGGAAGTAACAGGGAGATGTATAATATCTGTGTGTACCCCACAAACCTAAACATACACACAAACTTTAAAGAGGTATTTTTCGTAGAATATAAAGATCCGGAGAGCAAAGAAACCAAGATTCCGACAAATTGAAACAAAAAAAGTGTCAGTAAAAAGAGCGCCAAAAATGGTTTATATCATCCATATTATCAAGGTTCTGCCAGCAATATGAAATTATTTACTGGAGTGGGTAAAGACGGAAAGTTCGTTGTTGTTTTGCTTGAGTCTGTTTTCTGTGTTCAAGAAGGGAGTCCGATAGTGCTTTCGTCAAGCTGCTTACTCTTTTGTTTTCCTCTGTCCTGTGCTCTGTGTTCTGCTGCTGAAATGCTTCTTCTGTCATATTTAGGTACGTCTTTGGTTGCTCTTGTTGTTCCTGTTTCCGCTGGAATGTTTGTTAATCACAAATGGCCCCATAAAGCCAAGATCATACTTAAGGTAAGTGTCCCATGCCATAGGTTGCAAAGTCAAATGCTCCATAGTGTGAGTTCCAATAATAGGTCTTTTCAGCTACTAAATTGGTTTTCTCATTATATTATAATCCTCCATCTAGGGGGACTTGATGTTTTCGATATGCCATCCACTCTTTTAGAACTCCCTTCCCGGTCCCATCTACAGGGCAGAATTCTATGCCCACTTTGAGATCCTCAACTCAAACACTGCCTCCTGCTTTTACTCTACCTTGTACTCCCACGGCACCTGGCTCTGATCTCTGTTCTGTGGGTCTGTATTATAAAATAGACCAAGAGAGCTGTTTTTGAAACTAGATCATCTGTTTCTTATCTCTGAATCCATATGGCCAGTTCAGCACCTGGCAACTGGTAGATATTAGTACCCATTAGTAATCAGTAATCATTCATTCCCCTTCACCAGCTGTATTCTACCTCGGTGAGATGGATATGTATAGATAAAGACACAGAGGTTATAAATATCCAGATATTAATACAGATAAAGATATAGAGAGATATAGATGCAGGCATACATATATCCCACTGATCAGGAGACAAAATAAGCTAGCCAGTTTTCTTTGTTCCTCTGGACCAAAAAAAAAAAAAAAGTTATAATCGCAAATTTTTTTTTAATGTGAAAAGAAGAAAACAGTAACAACAGTAGTTTGTTTGCATATGCTTTTTTAACTTTTGTAGAGTTTTATATCCCTTTTCTCACTATCATCATCATGAAAAGTACATAGGACAACATTTTATTTTCAGTTACAGATGAAGAAAGCAGGACTAGTAGGAGTTGTATGACTTACCAAAGGAAGGAGAGCAGGAGGAGTTGAATCTGGAGGCCAGGTCTTCCAGTTCTTGCTGACTGGGCTTTCTTCCTCCCCAACAAGGATAATCTGCAAGCTGGAACATCTTCTTCAGGCTAACGGAGCGCGGACATTAGAGGTCTTGCTATTTTCTAAAAAATGAGAACATAGGACAAACACCACAGTTTCTGGTGAGCTGACCACAGTCATCAGGAGAGGAATACACAGCACGGTGACTTCACTGTCACAGCTATTGGGTCTGCTTGTGTCTTCCTTCCAGTTCGGATCCATCACGGGCGCAATTCTTATCGTGCTCATAGCTGTCGTTGGAGGAATCCTATACCAGAGTGCCTGGATCATCGCTCCCAAACTGTGGATCATAGGAACACTATTTCCTTTGGCCGGATACTCTCTAGGGTTTTTACTGGCGAGAATATCTGGTCAACCCTGGTACAGGTATGGTGTTTTGGTAAATCAGACTGGAAATTTTCCTTCTGTAATAGCTGTAGTATGCATTTGTCAGGGCTGCTGTAAGGAAGTACCCCAGACGAGTGGTTTAAACAACAGAATCTATTGTCATATAGTACTGGAGATCAGAAGTCCAAAGACCAGCATGCCAGAAGGAGGACAGTTCCTTCTGAGGGATGTGAGGGGAACTCTGTCCCAGGCCTGTGTCCTTGGCTTGAAGATGGCTATTTTCACATTGTCTTTCTTCTATGAATGTTTCTGTGTCCAAATGTCCCCTAATGATAAGGACACCAGTCATACCGGATTAGGGCCCACCCTAATTATTTCACCTTAACTCAGCATATTTGCGATGACCCTGTTTCCAAATAAGGTCACATGCTGAGGTCCTGGGCATTAGGACTTCAGCATATCCATTTGGGAGGACACAATTCAACCCATAATATCTGTAAATACTGATAACAAATTCAAAATCTTTCACCTGTAATAGCATTCACCCTGTTTCTGAATATGTCATGATATAGACTCATTCATTCCTAAATTATACGAGCCCCCAGAAAGAAAATACCGACCGCCTCTCTGTTGCTCAAATGCTTGGGGACCATTCCCCACACAATGCAGATTAACCCCTTCAATGCCTCACATTCTTATTCTCCAAGCAGAGTAACTTCAGCAAAAGCACTCAGGCTGGCCTTGTCACTCACAAGGGCTCCTCCAGCCAGCAGCAGGATGGACTCATCATCCCAAGGCGCTGATGTTAGAACTGGGGTTAGCGTGTGTGAGTCTGGTCCCAAGTAGAAACCTTTCCTCTCCTACCAGGCCATCCGAATGCATGAGCAGAAAGAAAAGCAGGTGTGAGCGTCGGAGCGTGTATGAGGTTGGGAAAGAGTTGAGCAGCACTGGGTAGTGGGGAGTGTTACATGGCGTCAGGCTGACCTGGGCCTACCCCTTACTGACCTGGGGCCCTCAGGAGAGACACTCACTCTTCCTCTGACTCTTCTCATCTGCAGTGTGGGGCAATAACACCTACCTGGCAGCCTTTTTGTTTTATCAAGATTTAGTCAGAAAAACAATACCAACTTAAAAATAACAGAACTCTAACAAACAGTCTATCTTGAGTGTTTTCTCAGCCCCTGCTCTGTGCTCTGCACAGTTACCAAGGGCATAATTAAAAAGTGAAATGAGCCCACTTTGAATTTATGGAACACTAATATAAATGATCCTGCTCTTTTCACATCTGTATTTTTTATTTATTAATATCTGTGTTAAATGTATATTATTCAATATGTAATTTTATTTATATTGGACGTATGTATTACTTATTAATAAAGATTATGACATAATATAGATAAATAATATTTATATATAAGGATACATACATACATATACACACACACACACATATATATACACACAGATATAAAGATATACACAGACATATAATATATAGAGACACACAAATATAGATCTATTCCACTGCTCAGGGGGCCAAATAAGCTAGTCGGTATCTTTGTTATCTTTGTTATCTCTAAAATTTTTTTTTTAATGAGAAAACAGTAACAACAGTGGTTTTGTTTGCATCTGCTTTTTTAACTTTTGTAGAGTTTTATACCCCTTTTCTCATTATCTAACAATCATAAAAGGTGACTAGGGTGGGCACAGTTGGGTGGCTCCGTTGGTTAAGCATCCCACTCTTGATTTCAGGTCAGATCATGACCTCAGGGTCCTGGGATCGAGCCCACATCGGGATTCCTGCTCTGCAGGGAGTCTGCTTGTCTCCCTCTCCTCCTGCCCCTCTCCCACCCACTCTCGTACTCTCTCTCTCTCTCTCTGTGTCAAATGGAAGGATAAATCTTTAAAAAGAAGAAAAGGTAAATAGGGCCAGATTTTATCTATGTATATGGAAAGAATATTTATGTAGTATATAATAATATATATTAAGAAGTTATATACCTACGTAGTTTAAGTAAAAGTACATGTTGAATAAATATATACATTTAAAGCAGATATGAATATATACACATATATGTACTTGTTCTCATTATGTCTGCTTTTTTTGAGAGAGAGAAAGAGCACACATACATGTGCACAAAGTGGAAAGAGGGGCAGGAGCAGAGAAAGAGGAGAGAGAGAATCTTCAGCAGGCTCCACAACCAGCACGGAGCCCTGCGGGGCTCGATCTGATGACCCTGAGATCACAACCTGAGCCAAAATCAAGAGTCAGAGGCTTAATCAACAAAGCCATCCAGATGCTCCCACATTATTATCTGCTTCCAATGTTATTCGATAACAAAGCAAAAAATACTGACAATAAAAGCGTAAATCCTCTTAACGTGTCTCATAGGTGCCGGACAGTTGCTTTGGAAACGGGGATGCAGAACACTCAGCTGTGCTCCACCATCGTGCAGCTCTCCTTCACCCAGGAAGAGCTCAACCTCATCTTTACCTTCCCACTCATCTACAGCATCTTCCAGCTTGCCTTTGCAGCAATATTCTTAGGAAGTAAGGAGTAATGCCAATCACATGTCGCTGATGATGTTCCTCTTTGAGAAAGCCTCAGAGGGCTAATATGGCATTTTTTTAAATAATATATTTGTGGCAGTGGATTACATAAGTTGAATTAAACTCCCTTTTTCTGGCAGTAAAATAAATGGGTGGGAAAAGCCACCTATCATGTTATCATGACTTCCCAACTGCTGATAAGAAGATGGCAATTTTATCAGAAGGTTCTAGTAAAGATTAATTATTTTTATATAGTTTATATATTTATGTATATTTTATACTTATGTATTTTATATATTTATTACTTTTAAATGATAAGTAATATAGGCCAATTCTCTCCATCAACTTTCCTTTTCTCAATAATTAGGGAGGCATATTAACCTGTTAGGACCATTTTATTGTGTGCCTTTCCACATGCTTCCAGAAACCCCGAACTGGGCATTTTTCCCAGATCATCATCTTGATATGTTTTGTAAATATAGGCTATTTATCCAAAACAGTGGCATACAAGGGATACTTATCAGGCTAAGTTATACTAGAAGACAGATATATGTGCATGTTCATGTGTGCCTATACTAATTAATGTCCATATAATTGAAACAGTTAAAGCAAACACATTCTTATTTCAAGTCCCAGGGATAGCTAACCTGATTTTTAATTTTCCTCTACTGGAGCATCCAGCTCTGACCCTCAGCAACTGCCACCTGCTGGCCTTCACCTAGTTAAAGCTTTCCTTACATTTTGTTCACCAAGGACTGATATGTTTAACCTCTATTTTTAAACTCTATTTTTTTTTCTAAATAGAGAGACTGATGTCTTAAGCTCGTTGATTTTTTAAGGGAGGTTATATAGTGAAGGTAAAAAACACAAATAATGGGAATGTTAAGTTGTAATATGCCCAGTGGTCCAGTGTTGTTTGGGTTTGGTTTTACTTTTGTTCTTTACTCCAATAGATATTGCACTTGCCTGTGGGCACTAATCCTTCTCTACACTACTGTCTAGAACACTATTCTCAAAGTAGAGTTTTTATTCTCATGTAAGACTCTCTGGATCCATTCGAAACTTTCCACTGATTTATCACTCACACAGGAGACAGGGGTCCATGGCCTAATTACCTTGTTGTCATGTATGACAGACATACACTCAATTTGGTACACCTTGAGATTTTTCCAAATAATTAGCTAGTGATGTCTACTAGAAAGCCAGAGAAAGCAGACTGGTTGATAGAACAATTCAGTGAACTTACTAGTTGAATAACTAACTCAAAAGATAAAATAAGCCCAAGGGATAGTGGGAAGGCAGGTACTGGTATTGGTCTTATACTTTCCCACATTTTTATCAGTAAGAATAAAGATGAGGAAGTGATCTTTATTAATTACATGCAGTGCCTGGAAACATATTTTGGTAAAAGGATTAGAAGCCTAAATTTTTTTGGAACAAGGAAAGGAGGAATGGGAAGGGACAGAGGGAGGAAGAGAGGAAGGAGAGAATGAAGGAGACAATGAAGGGAAGGGAAGGGAAGGGAAGGGAAGGGAAGGGAAGGGAAGGGAAGGGAGGAAGGAAGGAAGGAAGGAAGGAAGGAAGGAAGGAAGGAAGGAAGGAAGGAAGGAAGGAAGGAAGGAAAGAAGGAAAGAAACAATTTGGTTAAATAAAATAAGTCGTGTGTGTTGAAGAAGTCCCAGCTGAAAACAGTTTATAATAAAACTCTTGGGCTATTTTAATTAACCACAAGCTCAATTCAATAGACTCAACAGCTCAGTGGCTTCAAAATTAATACATTGCTAAAGGGACCAACAAGGAGACATGGATCGTGACATATTAAGATCTTTGGAGCAGGCCCCTGTCTCTCTCAGCTGTGTATCATGAGAGTTAACATTTCCTGAGGAGTAACTATTCTCCCAGGGCCATACTAGGCACCTTTCTATTTTATTTCATTTCATGTTCACAATAGATAATATTACTATACCTACTTTAAGTGTGAAGTTCCAATAAATAATACTTTCTGTTGACTTTGGAACCAATTGAGAAGTAGAAGAAAAATCAGATATGTAGATAAAAAATAGCACTCTTATTACAGATAAAACTTATATAGAAAATATGGCTCGAAATTGCGACCACATGGGCTAATTCACCCCTTTCCACCGCCCCATTCATGTGCACATAGCACGTGTGTACACACACACACTGCTCATCTCCCCTTGCCAGGAAGTACAACCATCCCTCTCACCATGGCTGGCTGTGGCACTAAAGAATGCCTTCCCCTTTCTCTAACCAACATGCAGCCTACAGAAAGTGCAAGCTGATTTTGAGCCATAGATTGTAATCACTGTCCAAAGAAAGCTTGCAGCTAATTGTTGTGGAACTCCACTAACCTCCTGTGTATTGCTTTCTAGTGTATGTGGCACACAAGAAATATTATGGAAAAAACAATGCAGAATTTTCCGAGAGCAAAGACAATGAAATGGTCTCCGAGTCATCGCTCCATAAGGTGAATGAAGGATTTCAACCAGATGCAAGGTAGACACCGAGTGGACAAAAGAGAAGAATTCAAAAGTACATGCTTCTGTTAACAAGATTTGTTCGTTTTGATGGGATATTTGGCAGGAAAAAGTTAAAGTGAAAATTTAAATTCCAATTGAATCCATATATTGGTTTTGGTACCAAGTGACTGGTGGTCCAAATCCTTAACGTGACAAATATTTATATATATACTGTCTTTAAAATACGCCCAAGAAATATCCTCAGACCTCCGACTAAAACTGACATTGGTAACACTGAGAACCTCATGACTCCTGAACCGGATTCTTACCCAGAATCTCATAACCTGACTTTTTCTATCTCAATATAGATGCAATGAATTATTATTATTATTATTATAAAGAGATTAAGATTTTCTTCAGTATTTATGATTGTATAAAGATTGAAATGAACATCTTCCACTGACATATTAATTATTACTTTGAAAATGTTGCAACCTATTTATTTATATAACTTTGTAGTATAACATGGACAAATATCTGACTTCTTGTATTTAAAAAAAAAATCAGCCTTCTGCAGCAAAAATAAGAGGAAAGAGTTACTAAATAGAATTCAATCACCAAATTAGAATCAGCCCATAACTCATCAGTGACATTATACATTGGTTGCTCTGCCTCAGGAGTCCAATGACGCCACTAGATTTTTTAGGAAAAGCAGAATTCTTTCCTATGGCTTGAATTTGGCAAAGAGCACTTCAAGCCCTAGAGAGGGACTTCTTCAAGGTTTGCCTGCAGGAGGCAGGTCTATTCAGCTCATGGGAAGGCGCCACAGTAAGCATCATGGATCAGGGAGGTGACAGGAGGCTCAAAGACTGCAAAAGTCTTGGAAAAACCACCCCTACTCTAGTGGGCGAATTCAGTTCCATGGGCGATCATGGAAAATGCAAGGAAAAGCACCAATAATAAAGGCCCACTTGAAATGCATGATAAGAGTCAGTTAGATGTTACCAATAAAAAGAACGAAGACAGGGAGCCAGCCACGAGGGAAGTGAGTATTAAACAGTATTTGAAGAAGAAGAGGACATGCCCAGGGCCCAGAAGTAGAATGGGCATTGCCAAGTGAGTTGTCTGCATGCTGTGAGTAGGAGTCACAAGAGGAAGCAGGGAGGATTTGATCAATGGCAGCAGGGTTTAATGTCAAGGGGGAAACAATTGGCCACGTGTTGGATCTAATTGAATTTCTTTTCCTTCATTCTGCGGCAAAAGCAGGGCACATTCTTAACTCAGATCATAGTGGTTTAGTTCTGTTTTCCATTTGGATATTTTCCCTGCCTCATAGATTTCCTTTAGAATGTTTGGGTTCCAAAGGGCCTTTTGCATTTGGATGATGTGAGTTCAGATCCTGCTGGTGTTCCTCGGCATTAAAAGAACACAAAGATCAACTCTTAGCTTTCAATAGAGGGTGAGGGAATATGCTTTTAAAATTGTAACATGTATGCCTTTTTATAGGAGGGTCACATTTACAATTGAATAAATCTCCTATTTTTTTTTTTCATCATTAGACAAACATATTAAAAGGGACTAAAGATTTTTATTAAAGGCCAGTAGGGGAGAGATGGTAGAGATTTTCCATTAGGGAGTTTCAAAGAATACACTTCCGAGGGTACGCAAGGAAGACACTGGTTCTATCCTTAAGTACCTCCTGTGTTTTCCTCATCAAAGAGAAAACAGGCAGCTGTACTGAAGCCACGCTGTGAATTCAGATCATCATTTCAACACACCCAGAATCAAGGGTCTGGATGCCAGCAGCTGAAGCAAGCAGGCTTTTCCTCCCTATAGTATCCAGATATGTGAGACAAAACTTGGCTTTCTTACATGGTATGGTATCTTGTGAGCTGTGCTTTTCTTCCTGATATGCTAGAGGGAAGAAAAATAGCTGAGCTTTGTAAAATGACAGCTCTCTATTTTTAAATGAGTTTGAAAAGCTGATTAAATTATGTATTTTATTGCCTCTGCGAGTATCATATTAAATGAATATTTTATTTTAAAGGCTTGAATAAATGAAAATAATTTTTGTAATGCTTGGTCTATGCGAGTCTTTGTGACAACTGTCACGATTTCTTCATTGTTCAATTTTAGAGATATAAATAAGGTGGGGTTTCTCTAATATTAGATTGTTCTCTGAAAAGTGCCTGAAAGAAACTCTTAATTAAATATTCTAATAATTAGGTCTCCCACAGATACAGATTGAGGTTGTCCCCAAGCAAATCATACTGGGGGAACATTAATCAAAGACTTAAAAACAGTGTGACAATGACAATTGATTTAATATAACAATAAAAGTATTACGTGTACTTATAAATAAGACTACTATCACCTTTTATGAAAAATTTACATATATATACATAAAGTAATATATAAAATGAATATGAATATATATGAACATATATATATATAGAGAGAGAGAGATGTATATATTTAGAGAGACGCAGGAAAAGAGATTTCAATTATGGTACCAGTGCATTAAAATCTCTCACCAACTGGATTGAAGAAATTCTGGATATGAGCCCCATCTGACTCCTCAAAGACATCACTCTGTTGTCCCTCTAGGAAATCTGACTCCCTTCCAGCGGGAAACAATTTATCTTTCTTGGAATATTTGACAACCTATTGCCTCTCAAGCATTTACCTCTTCAAAAACGACATTAGTTTAGCACAAGAGCCTTCATACTATGTTATGGATACTCCTGGGAATTCATGAAATTGTCCAGGGGGAATGCAGGCATGGATAGGGAATCAGTTTCCATTTCTTCAATTTCCATATGTGTACTTTCCCAAAACTCCCCTGCTTGAGATGCCCCAAGGCTCCACTTGCCCTGGGTTCCCCCTCCCCACCTCCCCTTTCCTGGCAGGGCTCCCCCCTTGAAAAGGAAAGCCTACTGTAGCCACCCCTCATCTACCTGTGGTGGATAGGCCCAGGGGGAAAGACTCTCGAGCACTGACTAAAGGAATAATTCAGAGTATTAGTGTCTGCGAAAGGCTTCTTATCTTTTTAATTGATTACATACATATCCTATTTAAGACTTTAGGAACGGGGTATTTTTTAACTGTGTTGGAATATTTTAATATAGAAATACTATAGAGTGGGAGTGAGGAAAAATTTCCATAAACATGCTAGCATTTCCACCCCCAACTTTTTACCCAAAAAAAAAAAAAAAAAAAAAAAAGCCTCTCTCTTCAGGATAATCAAAACCTATATTGATATATCTGTTAGAATTGAAAAATGAAGTCAGATTTTTTTTTCTGACATTAAGTCTGATTTGGCTGATTGGTGTAACAAGGGCCCCTGCTTTGCCAATTAGGAAATATGAAGGACATTTTTCATAAATTAGATGAGCTAAATCTGCAGCTCCAAGGTTTTAAAAAATATATTTAAAACATGTGATAATACAAAAGAGTATTTTAAAAATAATTGACCTAGAATATATAAAGACTCTTACAACCCAATAATAAGAAGGTAAGTCAATTTTTTAAATGACCAAAAAAATTTGAACAAATGAGCAAAGAATGGCCATAAAGCAAATAAACACGTGGCCATGGCACATGAATACAGGAGAAGATGCTCAACATCATTAATAAATACAATACCACAATAAGGTACTACTTAAATACCCATAAAATAGCTAAAATGAAAAATTACTGATGATAGCAAGTACTGATGAGAACATAAACAGTAACTCCCACAGATTATAGGTGGCATGGTCACTTTCAAAACCAATTTGCAGATTCTTATAAAGTTAAGCATCCACTAACCACATAACAGCAATCTCACTCTTAGATATTTACCCAGTTACTAGAAGTAGAGCACAGTAAGAGAAAGCTCAAGGGCCAGGAACTTACAGAGGGACGTGACTATAAGAGGCACAAGGGAACATTTTGGGGTGATGGAAACGTTCTAAATCATGACTTTGGTGGTGGTTACACAATTTCAAACACTTGTCAAAATGCATAGACGTATACACTTTAAATTGGTGCATTTTATTCCATGTAAATTATACCATTAATAAAACTGGCTAAAAATGTCATTGTCTAAGATGTAGCCGGGAAATTTACTACATTTTTCCTGACCCTCTGAGAATATTGAGTAAAATTTGGAGCCTCTAAGTAAAAGAGTAACAGGCTCTGAGAGCTGTCAGACAAGTCTACTAAAGCCTTTTGTTCATATACTTCTTAGAAATTAAAAGCTCAAGTTCCAGAAACTGGAACTCTCTGTTATTTTGAATAACAGGTATTTTCCATTCTTTTCTTGCAACAAAATGGAAAAAGGTTCTCACTCAGTTGTCAACCCTTGCATTTAAAAAAAAATGTTTTGAGGGTAGACCACTGTGACTTTTTTAGCATATAACTGGAAGGAAGTTCAAATTTGAGGGGCTATAGATACCAGAAGTCCTTCCATTGTCATCTACCTCTTTATGTGAAACAAGGTTGATCAGCACTTAAACCTAGAAAAACAAAAAAGGGGAACAAAATACATGATGAAACTTAGGCACAGAGAGTTAAGGAACTTCCTCCGTATCACACAGGTGGCAAGTGCAAAACTTGGTTCGAACTTGAGAAATTTGGCTCTATGTCCTGTACTATTGACTACAGTGCTACGCTAGATAATATTCATCCGCATACATGGAATTTCAAATATTCCATAAATCCGTTACTTAGAATAAAACTCTACAGTGGAGATGGAATTGAAATATAAATTCGAGTAGAAAAAAAAATAATGTGAAATTACCAAATATGAAAGCAGAACTTGTCCATTTTTTTAATTGCACAATGGGTATCATACCTATGAGGTATGAAGCTTAGATTAGATACATTAGATACATTTAAAAATGATGTGACAATTTAATTTAAAATTTTCAGTATTTTCCAAATTGTATTTGTAACTATTGTCAGAAATTGAATTTGCATCTATTTAATCCTATTATGAGAAATGCCAAATGTCACCTAAAAATGTACAAGGTATACATAGGTTTTAAAAATTATTTGGAGGGCATGCAATCTAGTTTCTTTCTTTTTTTTTTTTTTTAATTCTAGTGTTCTAACCTTCTCTTAATTTCCTAAGGATTGCATTTAAAAGTCTGGTAAGTGTTATAAAGATGGTGGGAGAAGCTAAGGAACGATTGTCCTTTCTAGAAATAAAATACACAGACAAGCAAACACAACCATATGTCTCAACTATCAGCATTCCTAACTTATAGACCTGGTGATTACTATAACTGGAGATGCCTTGGGTAAAAAGTCCCCCACACAAACATCTGAGGAAGCAGTAATGGCGGACAAGAGGAGGCTGATAGTGGTAGGGAACCATCAAGACAGTTTCTTGATGTAAGTTTTGCTTGGGACACAAGGTGGCAAATTCCATAAAAGCAACAACTATAACATTCAATTTGCCATATCTCTTATCACAAAAGCAGCTCAATACATACTTGTGAAATTGAATACATTGGCCCTGAGTCAGATTATGAAAAATATTGTTCATTTTCAAGCGAAAAGAATCTTCCCCATAAACTTATATCTGAAAGTAATAAATAGAAGTTGTAGATATAGGGAAAAGAAAATATTTTTAAATTATTTCCAAGTAGTTATTCCCAAGTTATGTTATAATATTTCACTTTGTACCTAGCATGATCATAATTTTTATTAATTCTCCCTAGATTATTAAAATTTTTAAAGGATAATTATACTATTCACTATTTGCTGTAACAAAAATGAAATCCTGCCGTATAGCAATCAGGTGAAACTGGAAGGATAGAACACAAAAATTAAAATTACATAATTCTAGCATGCAGTAGTCCATTTTTAAAGCTTTTAGATACATATTTATTACATTGGGTTTCCAACTGCCCATGGAGTCATCAAACTATTCTTTGACTATTGAGTAAATATGCATTAGGTGTGATTTTAAGCACTCATTATTAATTCAGCCAACCGAAACAAACCTATTAAGAGTAAGTCTATCTGGTTTATCAAGTAGATTCTTAGGAATGTGTTTAAATGTTATATTTATTTTTTCATTAGACCTCGCTAGAATCCCAAAGTCATGTATTCATTATGTCAGAGACTTTTAATGTTCTGTGTCAAATGATGTTCTACAAAATGCTGAAGGGATAAAATAGGATTAAGTTTATAACCCAGGTTTTAATTCTCATGACATAAAAGGGGCCCTCAATGACTCACCTACATTATGAAGAGCTTTGCTACCTTTGGTGTCTAAATGCCCCATACATTGTCTTCCCAGACGTCCGGTCCCCACCTCTCCAGTCACACTAGAAATGGTCTCTTTCTTCTTTGCCTGGAGATTCTCCTGTTAAACCTGAGAAATTTTCCTCAAACCAGTCATGCCTCCCTCAGGCCACTGGACAAGGTCCACTGTTTGAAGCTGCTCTTAAATCCAGCTCCCCTTTGGGAGAATTCTCTACCTACTTTGAGCCTGAGGAGGTGAGAATAAAAGCACTCGTCCACCATGAACTGGCATCTGTAAGGGAATCACTTCATCTTACATAACTCATCACATCAACTAAGATAGTGAAAATCGTTTAATTTTCAGACTTGGTTATTTCCTTATTACTCTTTACTCTCAAAGTTCTTATGATCTGCACTATCATTTGGCACTTCCCAAAGACTTGTTTGGTTAGTTTTCTTTCTCCTTCTCCAAGCCTCATGAAGAGTTAGGGTTTGATGAATATTCATTGAATAATGGATATTTTAAAGTATTATAGATCTTTAAAAGATTCAAAGTGTCTTCATTCCTTTTCCATACCACCTAGCCAAAGAGTTCTTATTTCTGTGTTTCAAAAACCATTAGTCCCCCAACATATTATTTCATGACTAACAAAATATACCCTGGCTTCACACATAGGTATCAGCAGCCCACTTAATTATACCTTCTTGTTCACACCCCATGTTTCCTGGATAAACAAACAAGCATTTATCCACAGCTGATATCTCACACTTAAGTGAATTACAAAATCCTTGGACAGACCTACAAGAAATGACAGTAGCTACCAAAGGGCAAGCTGTGTGATTATGCATTTCATGTGTCTAATTAGTACAAACAGGATCCTGATATTTATGGGGAAGATGTCTTCCATAAGAAACAGTTCTATCTTTCTAAAGGCAAGATACATATTTGCAAAGGAGAGACCTTTGACTATAACTTTAGTATGTGTTGTCTTCTGAAGCTTGCCTCCCGTTGTTTATTACATTCTGTTCTGACAATTCAGAAAAGGCCATGTCTTGTAGTTAAAATCTAGTCAGCAGTTTCCTTCCCAAAGTAATATGCCTTCGGTACCTAGTCCCTGCCCCACCTCTTCTGCAACTCCCTTTTTCAAGGACTTGAGCATTTTATAGACTTGTAAAGAAATTGTACTATACCTAACGATGATGATGTACATCAGTCATAATCCTAAAGTTCTGCTCATTCCACACTCCATCTTATCTCTTTTTTATGACTCTATTTTATTGTCATTGGAATGACTGAATTGTAAACCTAAAGGGGAAAAATGTTCTGTTTAAAGATATCTTTTATACTATTTGGGGGTTCCACCCATATTTTGAATCTTCATAGCATATTGCATATCAGTTCTTTAAAATGTCTGTGATTATATTGCATGGCACTAGAATATTCAACCTCTCTTGCACTCCCCCCATCAAGACATACCCTCCATGAGGTCAGGGACATTTAAACTCAATACTATGTAGCCTTAGCACCTAAAATAGTGCCTAGCTCATAATAGGTGCTCAACGATGTTTGTTAAATAAAAGTCTATGAAAATCTATTGTCGAAAATATTGACATATGAAACTTTTTCTTTTCCCATTTCCTCCCATTACCCTGCTTCTTATGAGTCTTCTCTTCATCTTTCCACAGTCCCCTATACCAGCTGTGCCCATCTCCAAAATATATTTCTTGGCTCTATGATCTTCAACTACAGTAAATAAGTAATATGTCTCATTAAGTTAAATATAAAGGCTTTAACTTTACAGAGTTGATGATTCTGATACCTATATTTCAAACCCTGAGCTCTAATTTGAGCTCCAGTCCTGTATCTCCAACAGCATGAGGGTCACGACCACTTTAAAGTGAGGTCTGCGCTCTTCCTACTAAAGTTGATCCATTTACCTAACCCTATTCTTTCTGTCAGTGGTATCCTCCAAGTCAGCCCCACTTGAAAATCTACCCTTCCCTTTCCTTTCTCCCCTATGGCCAATTAGTTACAATGACAAGTTAAGTATTAATGCAAGAAGCCTCCTAAATCTAGTCCCTCCTCTTTGTTTCCACCACCATACTCGAACACTGTCCTTAATTTTCTCATATCTGGACAACTAACTTAGCTTCTTGGTTTCCCTTCCTCCAGCTTCTTTTCCCTCCAAAATCCTGTCCATGCAACACTTGACAGCATGTCCAACAAATATTAGGAGTCAAGCACTACTTGTTCAATGAATGGATGAATGGATGGATAATGGATAAATGGTCTATCAGAAAATGTGCCTTAGGTATTTAGGTCATAACGGTCACCCTTGTCCTAATATGTCTCAACTCAGACTTCAAATCTATATACAATCTGATTCCAACTTTTGTCTACTGTCCAAACTACCGCACTGTCCCGAGTAGCTTTCTCTAGCTCTGAAAGCACCCCTCCCTCTTTTCACACATGCAAAGTTTGCCCTATTACCTCCTGAATCGATGTCTAGAATGACTTGTGTCCCCCATTAGCCGTCCATCTTCTCTAAATTCTCATAACATTCCCTATACAATAGTAATAAATTTTGGCATTCTAATCTGCATTGACACTTCACTATTTCTTACACATTTGTCTTTTTCCCTCAGCTAGATTTACATAATCCTGGAAGACGGACACTATGTCTTAAGGTCTTTGCTTGACTGACTATGATGATTTAAAGGATGAGGCATTTCTTTAACTCTCTACAGACTTCATTTTACTTTTGTATAGTTCCTGTGAAGAATAAAAAGGAAACAAAATGTAAAGCAGAACAAAATGTATACATAACAGGCTCCTGAAAGGAGAGAAAACCGTACCTTGTACACCAATTGATTAACGTGAAGTATATAACCCAAGAGGACCTTTATAAGTAGAGCTTTCTAAATACTTATATTTATAGCCAGGAAGTAGAGTGGAAAAGTGAAAAATCAAAATTAGAAGCAGAACATTTTACTTTTTCATTATTACTTTGTAAAAAGCCAAAATTGACTTACTATTTATTAGTGGTCGAGTTGAAATGGGAAAAAATATATATAAACTTATTTCTGTTCTTGTATAATACATGTGTAGAGAAGTTTATTTAATTTGATGGCTTTCTATGTATTTAAGAACAACAAATCTGTGCAACCTGTTTTTTAAAAGCATTCAATAATAGTAATGTCAAAAGAAAGACAATAAACAGAGATAAAAATCAGATATCAAAGAAAGCACCATATAATTTTATTAAGGATGCTTGTTCCTGCAACTCAAAAGTTGAAAATGCTCTTATCAGATAAGCTGCAAAGATAAGAAGAATGACTGAAGAATCAAGTTTATTTTTTGACCCTCCAAAGTCTAGCGGGCATTTAGTAGAGTATTAAAAATAATAAAGGAAATAACTCACATGTTTTGGCCTCAGGAAATACCCTGTTGTTTATGGAACTAATTCCCCAATCTTTATCCCCTGTTTTTTCAGATAATTATTTCAGCATTCATTTGGCTTTGGTGCTTAATAATAAAATAAGAGTTTTTGAGGAAGGATCCCAACAAAAACATTAATATGTGAACAGAGCCACCCCCAGGCCATCCTGTGAGGTGAACTGTGTATATCTTCTCCTTCCTCTGCATTCTGCTGCCTCTTCCTGCCAGGTGCTCCCTGTGGGTCATTGCAAATTTCTGGTCTTATCTTCTATCATTTTGCCAGCAGAAAACTTATTCTCCAGAAAGGTCAATCCACTCAACATTTCACAATCCCTCCTCATAGCTGCTTAACTCCACACCTCCGTGTGAACCATTTCTGTCACCTCCAATATCTTCCTCTTGCCTCCCTTACCTAATGCAGATTTCACCCATCCTTCAAGCCCCACTTCTGTGGAGCCTCCACACCCATCGTATTAGAGGCCTCAGTAATGCTGCCGAGCTGTAGCATTTGTGCAAATGCTATGTCTTCTCTCCTCAAGGAGGTGTGTTTGTCCTGGTGGAATGATACGGTGTTTTATATTGCAAAGGATGAGTGACCTGGGCCAAAAACATGGGCCTACCTGTTAAAATGCCTACTTATCCCTTTACATCTCTCCTCCACTTTCCTGTATGGGGTCCTCGTGTTAAGTCTTCACATCATGCTTACAGCCTTTCCTTTTGGTTAGTGTGCGTATAGACATTTCTTATGTCCCTGACAATAGAACCAGCTTCTTCAGAGCTGGGCTATGTCCTATACTGTATGACTCAACCACCAAGACGAGCAATATCATACATACGCCAAGAAATAGGATGGCGTTCAGATATCTGTTTCATGAAGGCAACAGCGGTCTAGAGTTCAAAGAACTGGAATCAAATTACCACTGTGTTACTTACTGGCAGCAGCAGTGGGATGTTGGCTTTGTTGTTTACCCTCCACCAACCTCAGCTGGTTCATTTGTGACATGCAGTATCACCAGCTGTTTTCAGTATTGTTTTTGGTATTATCAAGGTTGTGATGTTGCCAGCCGTCTCCTCTCATCCATAACCCAAAGAATGGCCATGTCTGTGGTGAGAGACAACTCTTTATATAAGAAATCTTGACTGTCCCATTAACGTCTCTGCAGAAATTCACTGACCCTTATCACTATATTTTTCTGAGGTTTTTCTTCCAAACTCATTAAAAAAAGGATGAGAAAGCAATAAAAATAAAAGGAAGGAAACCTTTATAATATATAGGTTCACTCCTAAAAACCCAAACAAACGACACTGCAAAAGTCTTTACTGTCAAATATCACTTTGTAATCATCGATGGGCATCCAACCTCAGTTATGAGCAATATGCTGGTTTCTGGAGATGATTTTATGGTTCGTTGCAGTGTTGGTCAAAGTCTTTAACCCATGACACTTGCTTCAGTGAAGAGGTTCAAAACCACATTGGGTCATTTCAAACGTAACATTTGCTTGCTTTGTGCTATTGGAGTGTTTCTGCAGCATAAAGGTATACCCCAAACGGATGCAGGGGGCCAAGTGGCAGTCCTCTGGGATGCTACTATTTGCATGCCTGAGTGACTCTCTGATTCTCACATGCCAAAACAATTAAAGAAGCAGGAGTGGGCTAAAAATTGTCAGAAATTTTTTTCTTTCTAAGTCATTGCCCACAGTTCCTATGCATAATTTGTTTTCCATTATACAGACTTTAACATCTTGTTTACCATCACTCAGATGGAGTGTTTCTATTTAGAAAAGTTTCTGAGTTTCTATGAATTGATTAAGAGTGGGATTACAGAATATAGAGTAGTAATTATTCAGTATGTGTGACAAACGCTCATGCCCAGGAGGTGAACTTACTCCTGAGCTCTCATTCATCTAAACATTACTTAGTTACTGAGCAAATGTGATATCCCAGGCAGTGTCCTAGGCATTGGGAGTAGCTTAATTGCTTTGCTTCAGGATCCTCTATATTGTCTTTTATATTTGCAATTCTTAATTAAAATGACCTGATTAACAAATCAAAGAGTAACACATTGCCACTTATGAAAATCAATCTGAACTGAAGGAAAAGAGTTTAAAATCAACCTTGCAACAACACGATATGGTCAAATGAACTTCCCGCCCATGATCATTGAAGGTGTTCCATAAGAGCACTTCTCTAGCATTCTCTGACCCTCCCCAATTTCAAGACATCAACTATATTATCTTCACTAAAGTCAGTTAGTCATAGCCTCTATATCATAAAGGCATACTTGATTTAGCCCTTTAAAACATTTATTTCACTATTTTTTGCCATCTTCCCCCTCCTTGGAAAACATTCTTTCTACTCTGTCTCTGCCAAATTGAGACTGCTTTTCTCAAATTCAAGCAACAGATTCATTTCTCCTATGAAATCCTATTATGCATAGTTTCAGTCACAATGTTCACTTGAATAAAGGACATCCCAATCAATCTCATGCAATAGCTAGACTATTCTAAAATATAAATGTAAATATGCATTTCCTATACACCTTACACAGAGCAGCTGTATAATTAATATCTAATGAATGCATAAAATTTCCTTTAATTTTTCATCTCTCTACATGAAGATCTTTCCAGTACACTATCATTCTCTATTAGTGTACATTTTGGCACACCAACAGTTTTGCTATGAAGAGAAACCAATTATACAAAGTTATAAAACCATTAAACAGTACTAAAAAAATTGTGTGGGCTTCGTGGAAAGAGAAAATAAAGGTTTAGTCATTTAGCAGTGTAAGTCACTTCAAAGGGGTCTTTGATTTTTAGAAGTTAGTCCTGGAGAATATAGACGAAGACTAATATAACAGATGCTTAACAAAACTAGTCCCGGTTTCCTAAGGAAAACACATACACACACACACACACACACACACACACACACACACACACATATACACAAAACAACTGGTCAAGTCCCTTGGTCATGGACAAGTCATTTAGTAATTTCAGTAGGAGATAGATCCAGGAAATTCGCGCAGAGAAAAATAGGTTTCCAAGTTAGTCATCCAACAGACGTGGATCAGCAGAGCGGTTACCACTCTAAACTGGCCTCTCAGAGGTCTCCTTGGCCAGAAATGGTGGAGACCAGCAGAAACTCCTCAAATTATGCCAGAATCCTGGGAATGACCTGGAACAGAACCATAGGGAAGCTGGAACAGAAGCTGTTTGTTCATTTGCCAACATTTACCTCAGCATGAAACTGCCAAATGAAAAGTGCCAACAAATTTTTAAGAGAATTACCCTTAGTTACACAATGGTCAGAAGGCTGACCAAAGAGTCAGATGCGCATATTTATAGCGCCCTCTCCTGAGCATTGAATCTTGCCTAATGTCTGAAAGTAAAAAATACCATTTCACCAGTTTTGTGTCATAATCAACCCCAGGATAAGATCTTAAATCACACCATGAAAAGCAGCTCAGACTTTTTCTCTCATAGGCCCAGCAATGATGAGAAACATAAATGTTAAAAGAGAAAAGAGCAATTTGCAGGACCTAACTCCAGAAAACAAATGGGTAAATATATACCTTAACTTAGTAAGCTTTGTGTTCCTTTCAACTGAATGTCTTGTTAAAATAACGGTAAAGTATAATGACTTGGTTATTGGCTCAAAAATACCATTTTCTATAAAAATGTATCTCAGTATGAGGTCACTTGGGATAGCGGCTCCCAACTGGGTGCTTAAGGGATTTCAGTAAAGATGCCTTCTTTATGGCATTGCAATAAAAATTTACAAGTTAATCAAATACCATGAAATTTTTCCTTGATAATCTATGCAGCTAACAGCGCATTGTCGAGTAGCTATTTAAATTTACAACTTCAAAGCAGAGGAACTTTGCTGACAGGTATGACACAGAACATCTTGGTAGGAAAACACCCTTGAAAGCATTTTTTTCATCACGTTCTCAACATCCTCATTCCCACCTATGTGTGCAGCCCCAGGAACCGCCGGCTTTTCAACAATGACATACAATCTGTTAGCTTCAAACACCGAGGAAACTGAACGGGAGCTATCTTTGGACTCTACTGCATTATCTGTCTACTGCATGACTCTCAGCACGTGTCTTCTTGTGTCCCCTTACTCAGCTGTCCCCTTTTAAGCACACTTGCTTCACTATATATCGGCAATGAAACAGTGAGGCTGGGTTCAGGAGTTCCCACAAGTAGCTTCATTGTTGACCTTACCCAATACTATGCTATTCGTCTCTTAACTGTAAAGGAGACCAGGAAAAAAAAAAAAAGCAGTATGTCCTTAGTAGTCTAATTACATTGTTATTTCAGCACATTCTGTTCTTTTCCACATTTGGCTTTTATCTTTCATTCTTATTAAACTTAATAATCTAACACCATATCTGATTTTGAAAATTCTATATATACGCACCAAAAAAAGGAGTTGGGGGGGAGGTCAGACACATAAAAGTGTGATATCTCCAGCCAGAGCCAAATTCCTAAAGGGTTAGCCCATTCAATGGCCAAGCAAAATAAGACACAATCAGCGCTAACTTCATTTTCAAAAGTTCCCACGTGCAGGTTTATAAGTGCCCAGAGGGATGAGTTACCCTCAATTGTGTCTTGTTTAATTTGGCCATTGAAAGGACTAACCCTTTTCTAACTTGGCTCTGGTTGCAGATATCACACCTCTGCATGTCTGAACTTGATTCTTAACTTGGCTTTTTCAGTGCACGTTAAATGTTTCTGATTTGGTATCACTCTAAAGGAATTTGTAAGTGGTTTCTTTGCACTAATGTCTGGACGGATTGGGGTCAGGTGTGATTGGTGGGCTTCCACTATTAAATTATTTCACACCCCCTAACCCGCACCTAATGGCTATAACCTCAGAGTTCATCTTCTGTGTGGGAGGCCAAAATATTCTGAGATCACGCACTGGAGAAGTTAGATCTATATGTTGCAATTAGAGCAAAACAAAAACGATATATTGCTTTGTTGAATATATGTATTGTCTTAGTCAAGAGCTTCTCATTAACACTTTATACTTGGAAAAAATAATGAGGAATTGCCTAATCCAGTAGATAGTATGCAGAGATTAAGTCCTCTTGTTGTCCATTTCTTCACTTATTAAATGGACAGACTACTATTTATCACAGAAATATCTAGTTTAAGATTATTGGAAAGAATCTCAATTGGAATTAACTTTGATATCTTTCATGGAAATTAATTTTCCCCCTGAAAAAGAGTAAAATTCAGCCTGTAGAGATTCATAAACACAAGATAACCTAAGTTAGAATGGGAAGGACATTGTGAGAAGGAAAGGAAGGGTGACTTGGGGGAAATCAGAGGGGGAGATGAACCATGAGAGACTGTGGACTCTGAGCAACAAACTGAAGGTTTTGGAGGGGAGGGGGGTGGGGGGTTGGGCGAGCCCGGTGGTGGGTATTGAGGAGGGCACGTACTGCATGGAGCACGGGGTGTGGTACATGAACCATGAATCTTATAACACTGAAAAAATAAAATAAAATTATTTGGGGGAAAAAAAAAGAATGGGTGAGAAAGAAAAAAACTCAAGTAAAGATTCATAAAATGGAGTAAGGAATGAGTAGATAGACCATGAATCTTAAGAGTCACAAAACAGCACTGCATTCCCGATTTACAGGCTTTCTAACCAGTGATAAGCCATTTAACCTCACTGAGCCTCGATCTTCTTGCATGTAAAATAGAAATTACAATAATTTCTATCTTCTTAGGTTTTTGAAAAAATCACATAAAACTATAGATATGTAAGTACCCTGTACAGTATTAATCCCAATAAGATATTTCACTACTATTATAAAAGAATTAGAGAATGACTAAGTGCTAAATTGTGGTGTGACTATAAGAGTTCAGGGAAAAAGAATACTGTATGGATTGCAGAAGATTAGAAAGTGTTCTTGGAGCAGGTGCAACTTGAGGTAGACTTTGAAGGATGTGTACAATTTGAGAAGTACAAGGAAAGAAGAGAGTCTTCTGGATGAGAAAAGTAAGAAGAGGGTGGAAGAGGGAGAGGGCTGGGGGGCAGCAGACACAGGAGCATACAGATAAAAGCGCTGGGTGCTAGAAGTGAGGAAACTGGAGGTGAGGGTACACCTCAGGAGAAGCGGAAGTGAGGCTGAAGAGACTGAAGGAGCCCTACCAAAGACTGAATGTTGGCATCCCGCCAAAATGCCTATGTTGAAGCCCACATCCCAGTGTAATGGTATATGGAGACGGAGTCTTTGGGAGATAGGTAAGGTCAAATGAGGTCAAGATGGTGGAACTCTGGTCTGACAGGATTAGTACCTTTATAAGAAGAGACACGACACAGAGAGTTTTTTCTCTGCCCACATGAACACAAAGAGGTCATGTGAGCACTCAGGGAAAAAGTACCACCTCTAAGCCAACAGAAGAGACCTCAGAATAAAATCTCTCTTACTGGAACCTTCACCTTGGACTTCCAGCCTCCAGAACTCTGAACAGAAGCTCTGTTGTTTAAGCTGCCCAGCTTACAGTATTTTGCTGTGGCAACCCATGCTGAATAAAACAAGTTCCAAATATGGAAAGCCTCAAAAATTAGAGAGATTTGGCTGTAGTTTTCTGATGGGAGTGGCAAAATTAAAGGGGTGTCTTTGGAATATTATCTTGGTAATGGTGTGCAGATTGGACAGAAAGGAATGAGACTGAAAGCAGAGAGGAAAGCCAGGAAACTGTTTCTACAATCCACATATAGTGTGATAAAAACAATGACTGGAAACATAGCACTGAGAGGAAGAGAATGAATCCAATGGGCAATTTCCAAGACATGCACAAAAGTATCCAGTGATAGGAAACAAAGGGAGGGAAGAATCAGCTTGCATCCTAAATTTGGTTTTTGTGTTTGTATTTTTTTTAAGTGCAAAAGGGGCTTGGAGGGAGCAAGTTGAATTGCTCAAAACAAGAAACTCAAGCATTATTATGATTATCTTCCTCTTCTTCATTATTATTATATAGAGCACCAAGTCTTTATTCATGGCCTGGCCAAAGATGAGGAGGCTAGAACTATGCTCAATTTGGCTTAATTCCAAGCCCTATCTCTAACTTCAGAGTTATATGCTACATGCCCCTGCTTCCACACCTAGTAAAATAGGAAAAGCTAAATACTCCCTTCTTCAGCTAAAAAGTTTATTTGTATATGAGTAAGACAGCATTTGTGAATAATTGGAGCCCTGAAAAAGTATTATCACGCAAACATAAAAATTAGTATGCTGAGACACACAACCATTATGAATAAGTATTCATGGTCACCAGAGCAACTAACCTTTAAAAATTAAGCATTTTTTATCAGAAACCTTAAGAATCATAACTCAGAATTTCATTATTGGGCTATACATCACTTATTCAAAGAATAGACTTAATACATTTAAATCCTAAAAGTTTTGTGCTTTCTTTCTGAGAGTCTGCGTTTTTGTTAGTCATTCAAAATGTATCTCAGATGCAAGCAGAAGAAAATGTATATTCAACAGAGAAAAGAAATTACATGATCATTTCTTCATTACTAAAAAATTGGTGAACTGTTTATTCTTATGTATGTGTATATACATATGCATACAGATATATACCTATATCCATACATATAGTAGATATAGATATACAAAATCTAACTCAAGACATTAGAACTAGAAATCATTTTACAGGTCATCTAGTGTAGTGTTTTTATCTGACAGATGAAACCATTGAGACCTAAGCTTACATAGTCATATTTCACCAAAGAAAAGAACTGAGATAAGAGAGTGAAAGGAATTTCACAAGGCCATCTCTTGGGTAAGTGGCAAGTTCAGACTAAAGCACAAGTCCAGGTTTCAGAATCTGTCCTTTCTAAAGCCTGAACAAATGATCTTTTCATCATGTCACGCTGCCTGCCTGTTTTCTTCCCAGCCTATAATTCTGGAGGCAACATTAGGAACCCAAAGTCACCCCAGAAGAACTGGATGAGGCCACCCTGGACCTAAAAATTCCCGAGAAGCTCCACGCCAATCACCTGTCCGAGAGGACCAGTTGACTTGGACTTCCAAATTCATCCAGAACCAGGTCATCTCAGATCAGATTTCTCACAGTTACTGAGTTGATGTCAAAAGCAGATCTGAAACTGAAGTCCAGAACCAATATGTAACTCCTATTTTCTCCAACCTGTCCCTCCCTCTGGCCTTCCTCAGAAGGTAAAATTGGAAGCAAAGCAAAGCTTGCCTTCTTAACCCTCAACACCCTCTTCTGTGACCCTACCAAGCGCCCAGGGCCTCCTTGTTGCAGACACACTCAGGTCTACCCTCTGCAGCTGCCATGCATGCAGCCCCCATCTCACTTGACATCAGAGCCTTCATTTCCCACATCTCCTCTCTTAGGTTCCAAGTGTGACAACCTAATTGTTACAAAGACAGAATTTCGCAAGCTGTGTTTCTCTGAACAAATAAAAAGCTTCTCGAGTTCAAGTAAGTTTTGGAAGTTTTATTGACTATGTTTCTTTCTTGGAGATTCACTCTACACATACTAAGGCCTTTGGGAAATTTATAGCTTTAAAAAAAGAAAAAGAAGAAGAAAGAGAAAGATGTGGAGAAGGAGGAGGAAGAGGAGGAGGGAGAGAAGGAGGAGAGAGTAAAGGAGGAGGAAGAAGAGGAGGTTGAAGAGGAGGAAGAGAAAAGGGTAAAGGGGTAAAGGTGGGGGGGGAGAAAGAGGAAAGGGAAGAGAGGGTAAAAGAGGTGGAAAAGGAAGAAGAGGAGAGGGTAGAGAAGGAGGGGGAGGAAAAAGAGGAGGTAGGGGAGGGAGAGGAGGAGAAGCAAGGTAAAAAGAATTTGTTCCTATTTAACCCTGTGTTTGCAAAGCTTATCTGACCATAGGCTCCTTTGTTTACATACAGTTCTCAGAGATAATAGTTTGTAAGATACAAATTTTAGAAAATTTTGCATTAAGGTCTTTATGCCTCTTGGATTAGTGTGCTGCTTGTCTCTGCTGGCATTTTGTAATTTAACTTGAACTTCCTAGAAATATAACTTAACCTAAGGAAACACTCCCTGGAGGGAGAATCTTAGGCAACTGTCAGTCCCTTGAGGGAGCAGTGAATGGCAGAACCTTTCCAGCCCCAGAAAATGTCATCAGGAAATGCAGCCAGCCTCACACAGGTCCCCTGCAGCCCCTCCATGCCTGGTCCCGTGGTGAACACCT
This sequence comes from Potos flavus, assembly GCA_028534135.1. Taxonomy (NCBI): domain Eukaryota; kingdom Metazoa; phylum Chordata; class Mammalia; order Carnivora; family Procyonidae; genus Potos; species Potos flavus. The sequence continues at coordinate 7,190,826 of CM052883.1, forward strand.
ATCAGGGAGTCAGGAGTCATGGTGGCAGAGCCTTTTTTTAAATCACATTTTTCCACATAAAAGCATATGGATATAAAATCCCTGAGGAGAAAATTGAAACGATACGGTTTATCACAGTTTTCTTTCTGCAGCGTTTATTGAAAAAGGCATTATCACATGGAATCCTTTTGAATTGCATTTTGATTTTGTAATTTTATTTATTCATGGTTTTCTGATGTCAAAGTGTTGTGCGAGCTTCAAATTCTATTTCAGATCCACCTAATTGTGTTTGAAAAGATCTATGAAAACAGCCCCTGCCATGTGAATTATCTGCGTTGTCTGGGCTCTGGCTGACGGCCCGCACAGCTTCCTGCAGGGTTGAGCCCCACAGGTAGCCTTTCTTCTTACCACCACATCCTCCCCACGACTTGCTCAAACTGAGCCACATAAAGCCTGATCGACACACCGTAGGAGGACCTCTTCCCTTTCACTTATGCTCAACTACCTATTTGGAAATGATACTGCTTCCGGTGTTTTCTATATAATCGGTACTGGAGGAAGCAAGGCCTATGCTCTCGTGCTCTGTTTCTCCTCCTCCTGCTTATTGTCCGTAGTCCTAATCCATCCGTTACTCCATCTACTCCCGCAGCTTCAGTGGTGGAGGAGCTGGAGCATAGAGGTGACTTTCCTTAAAGTCGGCCTCATTTGAAGCAGCAATGGGAGAGGAGAGTGACAGTGGCTTGCCGAAGCTTCAGATCAGCTTGTGATATCGTCTATTTGCTTCTTTCTAAGTCACCTAACATCCACTCATCTGTCAAAAAAAAAAATCAAGGGCCTGCTTGGCGTATGACGAGGGCGTATGACAAATCACAACCCATACGTTATTTCTGACACAGACTTTTCGGTGTAGTTAGGTACACAACCTTATCACAAACGAAATGTTAATAATGACACAGTTGCAAAACAACAATGCAAGCAATGTCTCAGGATGATATTTTGCTAAACACATTCACTTTTTAAAAAAGCATTATTTGGCTCCTACTATGTGCCAGGCAATAAGCTTAGGACTAGGGATGAATGAGTTGTCAAGGTGCTCACTGAGAATCTAGGGAGAGAGAGAAGAAAACTAACCAGACCTACAAGACAGTGGGGCAGGATGTGAGGGCGATCTGGCTGCGACATCTATTACCACATTGATCACCAGGGTCGATTTGGCTGACCTGGCCAGCTAGGGAGGTGTCCCCTTCCTCCCGCATCACTCTATGTGCATCCCTCCCACGCTTGGTCAAAGAGAATAACCTTCCCTAATAGATGAGGACCATTCTTCGGTCAAGGGTATTTCGAGTAGCTGCACTCCCTTGCTAGAACCTCCAAACAAGCTCTCGAAGTCCATTTGTAGGAGAATGTGGGGTAGTCAAGCTTCCAAGGCTCCAGACACATCCAAATGATGCACTGTATGTGGCAGTCTGCCTTTCTTAAAAAAAAAAATACAGTGGGACAAATGCTTTGAAAGAGGTATTTCAAGAGTACGATAGGAAAATAGGATTCCAGCCAAGGAGAGTCTAGAAAACAAGAAAGACACCATGGAGTGAGTTTTGAAGACAAGAGGAATTTGGCCAGGGATGTAAAAGAAAGAAAGGCATTTAAGGGAGAGGGAACAGGAGGAAAGAAGCCTCAGAAGTGAGGGAGAAAATGCTGAGCCCAGGGAACTGGGTTCATTGGCCATGGACAGAACCATTTGCTATATACTGGGTATCAGGTGACAATGACAAGACAGCAGGGAGCGGTCCAACTACAGAGGGTCTGGAATCTGGACTTTGTCCCTAAAGTAGTGGAGAGTCATAGTAGTATTTCAGGCAAAGAAATCATACCATTTAATCTGAATATTACAAATATTGCTGCAGCAACAATACAGGAGGAATTCAAGAAAGAGCTAGTGTGAAAACAAAGGTAGCCTGAACCAGAACAGAGCAGTGAGGAATGTAGGGTAATTTCCAAACTTGTGGCTTCAGAGAATGGGGAAGTTGATGGCTCCATTCACTAGAGAAGAATATGTTTCAGGAGAAATGAATTTGGTGATTGAGTCTGGACTGAATGAATTCAGGTTTCCTATGGGATATTTAAGTAGAAGTGTCCAGTGGGACACCAAGGATCAAGAGATAGACTAAAGGGGTGACTGGGTGGCTCAGTAGGTTAAGCCTCTGCCTTCAGCTCAGGTCATGATCTCAGGGTCCTGGGATCGAGCCCCGCATCGGGCTCTCTGCTCAGAGGGGAGCCTGCTTCCCCCTCTCCCTCTGCCTGCCTCTCTGCCTACTTGTGATCTCTTTCTTTATGTCGAGTAAATAAATAAAATCTTTAAAAAAAAGAGAGAGAGATAGACTAAAGATAAATTTGAGTATTTTCTGGATGTAGGTGGCAATGGAAGCCATGGGAACATAAGTTTGTCAAATCGTGCCACATCATCATGCAGGAGCAACTCTAGGCAACTCTGACATTGACTAGGTAAGTAGAAGATAGGAAATGCTAAGTGGCTGAGGAATAGTCCAGAAGGAGCTGGAGAACCAAGTTAAAAGAAAAAAAAAAGGCATTAGGGAAGCCGCCCCTCACATTGCTAGCCTAAGTGAAAGGGGGGTTCCTCACACAAGGTAGGCAGCAGGGACCTTCAAAGGACTGCATATATCCTTTGCTCCTTTTTTTTTTTTTTTTTTTGATAGCTTGCTAGTAAATCAATGTGAAAGCAATCTGATTCATCATCTTATCTACCTGCAAATGGGGAGACATTCCTGTGGTCTCTCTGGCCCATTTAATAACCACGTCCATTTTACAGATAAGGAAGAGGCAGCTCAGAGGTTGAGACTTGGCTACCTATACAGGTAACAAGAGTTAGCGCCAGCCCTAAACTCTCATCTGCCTTCAAACGCAATCATTGTTCACTGGATCCCACTGGTTCTGATGATATTTCCTCATTTGTTCTTTTTTGTCATTTCAAATTCTTCCTTCCAAATGAATCCAAATTAAAACTGGAGACTCCTTACAAAATTTGACCTTGCTACCCTCACATAAATGGGGATCTCATTGCACATTCCAAACAATAGCTTATAAAAAATATGAGTGAGTAAAGAGTTTTAGTTGTTCTCCTTGTGTGAATGCTCAGTATTTCTAACCTATTCCCCTTCTGCTATTTGGAAAAAGCAAAAAAAAAAAAAAAACAGAATGAATGAATGAATGGATGGATGAACAGATGACAGACGGATGGATGAATAAATGAATGAATGAATGAAAACTTCAACAAATTTCAGTTAGGAAATAACTGCCTTAAGAATCCTATTGATCACATTTTAACGTGAAAGGAACCTGAGGGAAAATAAAAATCAATCTAGGTGAATATATATAAATGGTCTGCAAATAATATGCTAATAGAATTTTCATGACTATATAACACATCCAGGAATGAGTCTCAGGAAAACTCTAAAAGACAACTGGTTTAAGGTTTAATATTTTTGAGTCAAGACCATGGTAATCTCAAGTACAATACACTGAGAATGGGATGCTGTGTAAGATTAGGTTGGATTAAGAACGCTATCTTTGTTTAATCGAGAATAACTTTTTTTAAAAGGTTTCAGAATGTGTCTCCAGTGATTGAAATTACTATGCTGCAATGAGGAAAGAAATTAGGTCAAAACTCATTATCAAGTGGCATTTCCACAAGCAGCAAGGGAATACACTGTTTCCTATCAGACATTACATCCAGAGTCTGGGTAGATTTCTTTCCTGAACCTGAGCCTAAAAGACTACTTCATTTCCTCACCTTTTCCCAGCACTTTTTCCCAGCATTTCTAAGAATGCAAGTTCTAACAGTGACCGTGAATAGTAGACAAACTACTTCAATTCCCTGGGCTATAAAACTTTTTTGAAAAGCAACTTGTAAATTCAGCAGCTTGCTTCAGTTTCTTCCTGCCAACCAATAATGGTCAACCATCTCCATTCTTATGGACAGACAGAAAGGAACTATCACAGTTAAAAATAATTTTCTCTTTTTTATTTAGAATAAATCATTTTTGGCACAACTTTGCTTCCATTTCTTCCTCTCCGGAGGATCGTTATTGTGGAGTTCAGTACTCCAGACTTGAATTATCAGCTTTAGTTTTTGCTTTTGGGTCATAACTGTAAGTTAGTGAGAGCACTAATCGTGGTGTTTTTTTGTTCCACCAGCATCTTTGTTCTGAGAACCCCAAGCTATACCATTCAGTGTTTTGAGTCTTGAATCCTCACAGAAGCCCCGGAAAATAGAAGTGCTACAATGCCTAATTTACTTTTTAAAAATATCTATATCATTTTACCCAATGATGTAAGATGTCTCCCTATTTTTAACTTTGTAATCAAATGAGAATCATAGTCTTTTACTGATATTTAAGGCTTTCCCAGAACAGATATTTGATATTGTTTATTGGATGGACGGATGGTTGGATGGATGGTTGGTTGGATGGATGGTTGGATGGATGATTGGATGGATGGATGGATGGAGAATATATGAATGGAAGAATGAATAGGGGAGAGGTGAGTGGATGATATGTCTTAGAAGAATTGAGAGAAATTAGTTCCATTCTTACCAACAACAACAAAGTGAAGAAATAATCTAGGTTAAATGACCCATATTATTTAAATGACACTGTATTTCCTACAATCTGATCTCTCCTACTGTATTTTAAACCTATAAATCCTATTATCAAGGCACCTAACTGATAACTTAGGTGATAACTTAGCATATTATGATTTGTTAAAACTTGTTTTGTAAAGACGCTTATTTCCTTCTATCCTTATATGACATTGTTAGAGGCATCTGATCAAAATATTCCTTCTAGTGGACCCCAAAAGTGCAGCCGAATCACTTTTTAAGACTGTGATATTCAAGATTACAATTTTCAAAATGAATAATATGTTCCATGACTTCAAGAGGAAAAACAAAGTGTATATCATTCTTTTCTGCTATTTTAGGATGACCTCTAAAAGGCCACTTTGAAATGACTACTGCAAAATCACATGGTCATTCATTCCTTCAACAATTACTTGAGGGCATGCTCTCTGCCAGGCACCATGATAGAGAGCTTCTGTTTTCAAATACTTTATAATCTACTAAGGAGACAGACCAACAAGCAATGAAAATGTGATGAGTGGGACCATAGGGAGGTATGCAAGTGTAGCAGAGACATAAAAGAAGGATACCTCAGTCTGCTTCAGGGTGTTAGGAAGAGATTAATAGGAAGAAGTCACGCTTGAAGTAACACTTAAAGGATGAGGAGATCACCATTCTCATTAGAAGGCCAAGAGAGTGCTTGAGAGAATAGTATGTGCAAATGTGCAAAAGTGCAGAAACCTGAGAGATCCTCACGTGTTCAGAGACTGTAGGAACTCAGGTACGGGAGGAGAGAAAAGCTCAAGTGGCAGAAGATGAAAATAGGCACATGGGAGAAAGGCAGATGATGAAGACTCTTGTTTTCCTTGTAAAGAAATTTAGACTTAGTTCTGCACACTAAGAATTGCAAGAAGAGGTGCACTGTTACCACATCTGCTTGTGATGAGCTGCTGCAAGGCTTGCTCAGGCCCCTGACTTGAGAAAACTGCATCCAATCATCAGAGCCTACAGAATATGTAGTTTTTCTCTATGGAGATGCCAGCTCGCCATTACTTCAGTAGCCATAGTATCAGCATGGTCAGCTTAACTACAAAGTCTGGTCGAAGGTCCAAACGATCTGAGGGAAAATCCATCCCAATACTATTCTAATATTGTTAGCTGACCCCTTGTACTGTAGGAAAACTTGTTCTTGTTTCAATAAATATTATGTGCTAAATAACCTAAGTTTCTCAAACTGGGATACACAGTTGTATATAAGTATGGAATATCTTCCTGGTATGGCAATTTAGCTCAAAATTGTGTGGCAAAAATAAAGGTGGATATTTCTCAAAATCAACATGATATTTTAAGATTAAAAACCTGCCATTCAAATTCTTCCCCCAAACATCCACCCCATCCCCCCTCCCAGGGTACAAAGTCATTCTTTAACTTCTGGGCAACAACGTGAAAGTCTAAAAATCTAGTGCTCCCTAAATGATGTACGGAAAAGGCTCTTCCCCTTAGGAAGAAACATATTTGGAGGGAGAGGGGGCTTGTACATATTTTATTCTTTGCTATGATTCGACATTAGTCTGTATATAAGTTAACACCAAACATTTAAAGACAGGAATAGTAGCATGTTGGATTTTCTCCTCAACTGTTTAGCCTCTTTCAACAGCTCTGCCTATTTCTCAAGGTTATTTTAAGGATTAAGTGAGGAAATGAAAGCACTTTGTAAACTGTAAAGTGCTACCCTGATGTAATGTTTCATTAACAAATTAATTTACAAATGGCTAGGACAAGGTGCCTTCTGAATGATGGTTTTGTTCCCACATGAACTAGAATAAAACTGCTTAGTGTGGTCTCCCAAGCAAAATGAAGGGCTGCGGCGTTCCCTGATGTCATGGCACAGATGTGCAGAATTCCGATTGTCTACATCAGACAGTAGCAATCAGGCCGCGTGTGGAAATCCATCTGGTTCTCATATTGTCTGACGAGGTGGTGAAGTGGAGGATTTTTACTTAGCTGAATTTGAACAAATCCTCCTGAGCTTTTACCAAATGATTAAAGACAGTGCAAACTGTCCTCATCCTGGTCCCCGTTCTTTGATGTACTCTGTCAGCAAATCCTGGGCTATCACATAAGACAAAAGCTGAGGTGGTGGATGTCAGAACAGTAATTCCAGAGTTCCTGAGTGATTTTACTGAATTGTCACTGGTTCATTCAATTCAGAAGTTATACGTGAGACATTGGAGGTGAACCAAACATAAACCAGACCTACCCAATTTTTAATGTTCTCAGCTGTGTATTTGTGGGAAATATATTTCTTGGAGGCTTGCCACTTCTTTGTTGAGTGCTGTGGCTGGGGTTTCTGCTTAATGGTTGGAGGGGGGGCTACTGCTGGTGACAGAAATGCTAAAGCCAAACACAGAAGCCTAGCTAAAGAAAACAAACTTTCTCTCAAGAAGACGCACAATTAGCTCCATGTGCTAAAAGAAGGAAGTTATTAAATTATTTAGTCGGGCGTCCATGTCAGATGCAACATATTTTCCTTTAACCCCTTCTAAGACCACAGTTTGTTCTTATTAACAGATTATTCCATGGGAGTAAAAAGATGGGACACTGATGCCAAATGAAGAGACACACATTTTAAAGGATTAATCCTGGTTCTTGGGTATTTAGTGGTTTTCACCAGGGTTATCCAAACCAAATCCACAGATATAAAAACAAAGTCTTATGCAGACCCTGAAATCTACCCAATCACTAATACATATGTCAAGACCTAGTATACATAAGAAAGGGGGGGTTCCTTATTTATCCTATTTACCAAAAGGTGAGCCTGGCTAGTAGCTGAGGGAACTAATATGGTCTTTACAAACATGAAATATGGTTGGACATATAATGACATTGAAAATATTTCTCATTTAAGTAAAGTAGGTGTCCTACATGAAGAATGACCTTGTGAAACCCAAGTGCTGAGATGTCATATCCACCAAGTTACCTAAACTTCAGACAGAGGTCAACCACCTGAGGACTCATCCAAACCAGGTTGAAAGCCCCTTATCTTGGAATTATATATACTTGCCGGCAGTTCTGGAATTTGGTTTCACATGGCAGTTTATCTTGAGATAAATTTGAACATACCAACTCCTATATTGGAGATCTTTCTTAATTCATATATATGATTTGGCCCGGTTTTAATGTCCATAAATGATCCTGATCAAGATGAATACTTGTGGTTATATTATGGCTGCCTGACAAACCTGCTCTTGCACTCACTACGCATGATCAGTATGACATCTACATTAAGCTGAGCTTTGCATGAGGCTGACAAGGGAAGGAGATTAACATCTCAAGAAATGGATGTGGATGTTTATGTTTGGTCTAAACAAAATAGCAGCCTAAGAGGATACTTCCATTCCTCAACAAGACTAGGTCTATATCAAAGACTCTCTTGATCAGGTTTTATCAATATTATTATTGAGAATAAGAGTAGCTAACACTTTAGAAGACATTCTATTTTATAAAGCACTATACATGTAGCTTATTGCTTTAAAAAATCTTATAAAGTGGACATTATTAAAATCTTCATTTCGCAGAGAAGAAAACTGGGTGCATATGAGGTGATGTGACTCCCCAAGAACATACAATCAGCAAGTGACAAAAGAGAGACTGACACTCAGATTTTTATTCCCAATCTCAGGGGTTTTTCCACCACTCCCATCGTTCTCTTTTCATGTAACCACGTGGCATTCTTCTATAGGTCACGGAGTAAAGGAATACAGGAATGGCCTTTTAAACTCCAAAACTTCAATGAAGAGCTTCAGTAGCATGAAGTGTTTTCTTGCTGTAAAGCAGTTGCTGACCCTGGTCTTTCTCATCAGTCAGCTCACTTCTAGTTTGGCTATTTTCCACCGACAAGATCACCCTACCCTTTCTTATCACTGTCAAGAGGCCCCAGCAGAAGAGCAGCAGAAGGCAAAGAGGTGAGCGTTGTGGTTTCTGGTCCACAGATTTTGACCCCATCACTTATATTGCTTCCCACACATTTCATCCCATAGCCACTTAATATTATATATTCCTCCTTAGGAACAAACACTAGTTGATTAAATTTGCTCATATGATCATAAACGTGAAACAGGAAGTCCAAATTGAACAATTAAGTTGCCTGCTTATCAGGAAGTCAACATCTTTCGACTAAAGAGCACTGGCCAACATGACTCATACAGTGAGAATCCCTTTGGCCTCCCATTTCATAAGGAAAGGTGAAGAAACCAGATGCTGCCTGACATTCTATGGGTTTATCTCTAAGAACAGAGATAAGTAAGAAGATATAAGGAGAGTGGGAATCCACTCCCAAATTCTTCACCCAGCTCTGCCCCCTCAAGATTGTCTTCAGGTTGGGAATTTCCCAGTGGTCTTCAACCAGCATTAGCAGGGGAATAAAGAATAAAGCTTGCCAGATTGGATGCCTTTAAAACCAAGATCTGAGACCTGTCTACAATGGCAAGAAAGGCCAAGTAAATGTCCCTCATGCAATCTGGGCTGCTTCTATGGCCCATTAGAGCTACTAATGACCCACATCCTCTTTATATCCAGAATCTATGACTCCAAGTTCTTATGAAGAGACTTTCAGAACTTAAAGAATAGGCACAAACCCACAAATGATTTCTTTAGCAATATTTAAACTTGATCTTTATACCTGGCTTAAAGTAAACTGTCTGCATATGACCACCCACAGATTATGTGCTAAATTATGTACTCATTATAGAGAAAAATGAGCATGAACTTATGAACATCTCACACACCTCAAAACAGATACTTTAGAAAAACTTGTCAATCATGGTGCTAGAAAGATGCTGACCACCGGCAGCTTTGGAAATTGTTGGGTCTATTATTCCATGATCGATTGTTTTATCTCTATTTAATCCAATGTTTTTTTTTGTGGGGTTTGGTTTTGTTTTTTTTTTTTTTTGGTGTATATTAACCCTTAAGTCTATTCGTATACTTCACCTGAGGATCCCGGCAGGCTATTGAACAAAGGGTCTATTTGATACTTACAACCTTCTTATCTCAGATTTGGTAATTTGGTTTTAAACATCTGCACTATTTCGACACTCACTTTATATCTGTTCATAAACCATAATGAGAAAAAAAGCCTTGCCTTCAAAATTATCAACTACACTAAAGCCTGGAACACAGTAGCTGCTCCATAAATAACTGTTGAGTAGAAGTGAAATGAACTTACCAGGCAGGATTTAGATCCTAGTAATGATAGAGAGGAGGCATACACAAGCCTACCAACTACCCCAAGTGGCATTTCGAACCTCTACCTGCCCCAGCAGACAAGACTTGCCCAACACGGACTCAGTGAGACACATATTTCTGTCAGAACGCTCAGCGGACAAACGATGCTCTCCTTCACCTCAAAATTTCACATTTCAGTTCTCTCCCCAGTAAGGCAGGTCTTTCTGGGAAGTATTTACAAAATCTTTTCTCAAATCAGAGGCCTCCTTCAATTATTTGCTTTTCTAACAGAAAGTTTACCCAAGGGAACACCCATACTTTTTTGGTCTTTTGAAAGACTGGGAAAGTACATATGCTTTATTAAAAGAAAAAAAAAATCTCATTTGGGTGAGGGCTGAGGAGGCAGGCTGGGTGTTCTTGCCATCTCAACAAGAAGTATCCTTGTTTTTCTTTCTCTTTTTCTTTTTGGGTTTAAAGTTCTGTGATATTATGAGAAACAACAAAAGGCTTTTACATAAATCATCTAAGTGCTAAGGTGACAGACGCACTGAGGAGAACAGAATTAATGTTTTTGGCTCTCAAGCTTCAACAGAAGGAAGCCTTTGTTAAGTTTCAGCAAGGATCCTTCTGTAAGCCATTGTCCTACTCTTAATCATTCTTCTCCAGAAAAATAAATTGTTAACACCGTTTAGACTCTAGATGCATTCCAAAACCAGAGCAAAAACCGTGCTTTATGAATATCTTCAAATACTGTTTATCTGAGGATACTCTAAGGTCTATCGAGCGTTTCCTCTGGAACCTCAGGAAGACCTGGGACTCTAGCCTAGGCTGGACCTGTCTTTGCCGAGGGGAAAAGAAAGCAGGATAGAGTGGATAACAAGAGCAGTTGACATCTACAGGCCACAGAGATGATCTCCTTCTACTGATCTCCTTCTACCCTAAAGCTTCTGGCATAAGCAGCTGGTGTTGATGTACTGAGAAAAGAACCAGACGTGACTCCATGGCCTGGCCCGCTTTGCATACTGGGTCTTCCCTAATGGTCTTCGAGATCCTTCTAAGACACCCGTATTTCACCCTGACACTGGCTGCCCTCCAGAATGTTGATAGTGTTATGAAGTAGGAAGAAAGAATGGGCTATTAACATGTTATTTTGTGGTAAACAGGTCAGCAGTTCAAAGGCATTACCTTAATAGGATTTTATCAAATACCCATTTTATGTGCTGATTTGGGCCATTTTTTTATGGTTGGGGGATGGTGAACAACAAATATAAATGTGGGAGGCCTCAAAAAGGGCCCTGATACAGAGGCTAGTCCACGGACAGCTGACGTTCAGTGACAACGTGAGACCAATAGGTTTTGCTGTTTGAAACTGGGCACACAGTAGGGATGTAGAAGCACTCACAGAATGCATCTGCTGTGACTGATGGACACTGCAAATGAAGTGTGTCTTCTGAGGAGGTGTCAACTTCCACCAGAAAAACACACCACGTGGGGGGTTATGAATTTCAGTCCACAAAACCAACGGTGCAAGAAATGGCACATATCTTTATTCTCTATCAATCAACTTAATTGCAGTTGTGAGCCTACCTTTCTCCATACTTGGAGGAAAGCTCAGTCATTCCTGGGTTCCCCCTGGCAGTCCAGGGCTGTGCATGGGTCAGTGCCTCTCCCAGGAATCCAGCTGAGAAGTGCCCTTCATTTCTGCATGGTTCTCCAACAGACTTCCGCAGCTTCTGTGCCTGCCTGGGGCAGGGACACGGAGGAAGCTGTTTATGAGTTCTCTCTGCCAAGACACAGCAGGCAGGCAGTTCTTTTAGGAGACATCCTCTAAGTGCTACTCAGGGGATCACGAAAGTTCCTGCTGCCCTTCTCACCCACCAGCTTCAGGAACTTTTGTAGTCTGGGGAAAATTCTTCTCTGGTCATATTTCTTCCAAGCCACTCAGCTGCATTCTGTAAAGCATTCAGTCCCCCTGGGGACTTTGGCTCTTAGAAACAAACAAACAAACAAAAATCCCAGGAATTTTGTAGACAGCTGCTGCTTTCCACCCTGCCGCAGAATTTTTCTGGGACAAGAAACACAATGGTAGGCAAACTACACCAGGGTGTTAGAACCACAGAGGGAAAATAAATAAACTAATATTTAGCTATACATCTAAGAGGGATAGACCAGAGAAAACGTCCAGATTGACAATATTCCAGAGGTGCTTAGGAGATCAGATTTCCTCATTACAGGCCCTTATCCTCAACACAGGTATCAATGGTGGTGTACAATGCAACAGCACCAATTTGCCCTAAAATAGGGCTGACAGAACTCCACATGGCCAGGAATGTCCAATGGCCTTAAATGCATAAGTGGCCACATAAGTGGCCAGGTTATAATCACCCACCTTGCAGAGCAGGCCTTGCCAGGATTATGCCCCTCTCCAGGGGCTACCTGCGGGAAGCTGGAGCTGATTGTGCCAACCACATGAATGGCTTTTGTTCCCTGCAGGTGAACTGAATAACCATATTTTCCAGATAAGCATCTGCTGAGGGAGGCTGCATTCATTTCCTAGGGCTGCCACAACAAATTGCCACAAGCTGAGGGGCTTTAAATGACAGAAATTTATTCTTCACAGTTCTGGAGGCCAAAAGACTGAAATCAAGCTGTCAGCATGATCGTGCTCCCACAGAAGGCTCTAGAAAATAATCTTTCCCTGCTTCTTCCAGCTTCTTATGCCTCCTGGCAATGTTTGGCGTTTGTTGATTCATATGTGCCTCACTTCTGATCTCTGCCTCCACTGCACACGGCGTTCTCCCTGTGTGTCTAAATTTCCCTCTTCTTATAAGGGCAACAGTCATATTGGATTTAGTGCCCACTCTCATCAAAATCATGGCCTCATCTTAATTTGATTATGTCTGTGAAGATCCATTTCCAAATAGAGTTCCATTCACAGGTGCCAGGTAGACATGAGTTTTGGGGGAACGCTATTCGACCCAGTACAGAGGTTGGAAACTCAAAGCAATAGGAAAGGTTTGTTATGAACTGTGTTGTCCAGTTGGTTCTAGCTCCCTGGGGCTGCAGTAGTCTGGGCACGTTGTCACTGAACGTCCGCTGTCCCCGGACTAGCCTCTGTATCTCAAAAGCAGCCTTGAAAGGTAAGCAATTTTCTACTGTTTATGGGGCTACCTTTTGGGAGAAATTAATACATGGTTTAGGATTTTCAGATTGGGATCTACCAGCCACTAAGCCGCCCTCT